>CM066566.1:76334762-77552262 GCA_033816785.1 Picus viridis | reverse complement strand
TCTGCTGAAACGTGTTCTCCTACAGTAGATTGTGCAAGACTCCATCCATGTAGATTTTGAGTATCTCCAGAGAAGGAGACTCCACCACCTCTCTGGGCAGCCTGTTCCCAAGCTCTGTCACCCCCATAGTAACAGGCACAGTTTGTGCCTGTTGCCCATTGTCTTGCCACTGGACATCACTGAGAAGACTCTGGCCTCATGCTCTTAACACTGGTCCTCTACATATTTATAAGCATTGATAAGAGCCTCAGAAATTCTCTGAATTCATAATAAACAAAATTCATTGTTTATTTGCAGTACTTGTTATCTGAACCTTTCTGCCTCTAGGATCTTTCCACAGTCTGTGAAGAGACAAGAACAAAAGTTGATTCAGATGTTTGCTAAAACAATGGTTAATTGTTTGTACTACTTAAAGTCAATTTATGAGTGAGTTCCACAGGGGTCTATCTTAGGTCCTATTGTGTTTAATAGCTTTTTCAGTGAGGAGGATGAGAATGAGACAAGCTAGACTCTAAGCAAGTTTGTGGACAATGCTAAACTCTGTGGGTTTATATGTGTATTTGTGCATGCAGTCAATATGCATGAGGGCACAGTTGCTATCCAGAGGGATCTAAAAACAGGTCAGGGAAATGAGACAGCAGGAACTACATTACAAGTAAATACAAAGTCCTGAACCTCCACATGCCAGCCCAATATTGGAACAGGCTGGTGATTGCCTTGTTGGATTCTACTGGAAAGAGATTTGAGGTCCTTTTGGGCATCATCATGCTGTGGTAGCAATGAATCCTAACAGCTTACTGGGCTGTGTCAATATAAATGTAATCAGTAGGTAGAGGGTAGTGATTATTCCCCTTTACTCAGGGCTCATTAGCCTAAATTAAGACTACTTCACACAGGTTTAGTCACACAGTACAAAAAACCATAGATAAACTTGATCAAGTCTAGTAGAAATTGATAAACATTAATAGAATTTATAGTCTTCAGTAGATGAATCTGTTTCTGATATTGAATATGCCAAGCAGAACAAAAGCAGTAGAAAGAAATAAACAAATCTGCTGACATAATAAAAGAAGCTGATCCATATCTCACAACTGTACAGGAATACTGTGAGCACAACCATCAGTAAACCTGAAACTTAGTACTGCTGTGCAACATCATTCCAAATTTACAGCCAGCCTTGGCTACCTAAGGTGTTTCAACATACGACATTCTAGCACTATGGCATGATTTAACATGTGATTGTGGTGTAATGATGGGCGGTAATGAATATAATTGGCCCAAGCCTGATAATCTCCATTCAATAAATTAATCTGAGTAATAAACACTACTGTTGCCTCGTCAGTTGGTGACTAAAATGATTCACTTACTTCAGGTCCTTGGAAATATTGTCGGATACTATGATTTCCACCTACTAGTGGAAGAAAAGAAGTTCTTGTTTCTTCTGACACTCTTAATTTAAGGTTGCATGTTAAATTTACAGATCTGTTTCAAAGGTACAAAGTGCACCTCAACTAAATGCTACATTTAGACTGATCAACTGGGTAATTCACTTTCAAGACTGTGACTTATTCAACCTCACTGCCACTCCCTTCAGCACATCTATGAGCATTGTAAATGACAGAATAAAGAGACTGGCAGCTTTTCTGTTTGAAAGAAGGTAAGTGATGTGGTTTTTTCTTCTTTCATTTTTTTTTTCCTTGCACACACAGTAATTGGAGAAAAAGACACATTTTTAAGTGCTTAAATTCAAAATAGATCAATAAGGCTAGGCATTAATATAGTCCTTTTAGAAATTCAGAGTCTAGTATGTTTTCATCCAGGTCAAGTAGGGTGGGAGGAAATGGCCTTAAATTGCACCAGGCGAGGTTTAGATTGGATATTAGGCAAAAAAAATCTTTACTGAAAAAATGGAATAGACTATCAAGAAGATGGTGGAGTTACCATCCCTGGAGGTGCTCAAAATACGTGTAGATATGTCATTCTGGGACATGGTTTAATGGCCATGGTGGTGTTGGGTTGACAGTTGGAAATAGAATAGAATAGAATAGAATAGAATAGAATAGAATAGAATAGAATAGAATAGAATAGAATAGAATAGAATAGAATAGAATAGAATAGAATAGAATAAACCAGGTTGAAAGAGACCTTCAAGATCATCGCGTCCAACCTATCATCCAACACCACCTAATCAACTAAACGATGCAACCAAGCACCCTATCAAGTCTCCTCCTGAACACCTCCAGTGATGGTGACTCCACCACCTCCTCGGATATCCCATTCCAATGGGCACTCTCTCTGTGTAGAACTTCCTCCTAACCTCCAGCCTATGATGGTCATAGAGGTCTTTTCCAACCAAAACAGTCCTATGATTCTATGATTCTAAGTTTCATGTCACTCAGAAATCTCTATTGATTAATCAGGTTCTCAGACTAAGCTGCAGAAAATTGCCTGTTTTTTAAGGACGTTATAAATATCAAATAATTAAAGCTTTTAAACGGAACAAAGAGATGCAATTTTTGGTTTGATCATTTGCTATACACTTTGTGTGAGCAGTTATGCTGACTTAAACCTGTTGAATAGAAAACTTACATGAGATACAGAAATTTTAAAATTAAAGTATTTCTAATACCTTAAGGAGAAGTATCATCACAGTATGATCCAGACTGATGCCATTCTAGGAAAAAAAAAAAAAAAAAAAAGTTAAACCCCTGTTTCTTCAGTAGCTAGTGAAATTAAACATGCCCAGCTGCAAGAATTCCCCTAGGAAAAAGATTATTCTTTCCACACGGGCACAATCCAATTTTACAGGGATTAGAGTTTCTATTAAAGATACAGGCTTCTACAGTATAGCTTTCTGTCCAGTAGATTAACAGAGAGCTTTTATGGGCAGAAGGAATCGCTTATGATTACCTAATCTGGCTTTGTAAATGCAAAGGTCATGGTACTCCTTACAGTACTTCTATCTTTTACTTCAGCTAAATCTGATTAGATAAAAATCTGTCTTTCAGAACGATGGAAGGTCTTTCTGTAAAGTCATCAAGTGCTGGGGAATTTACTACATTTTAAAATAATTTCTTCCACTGGGTGTTTATTTTTATTAGTTATTCACATCCATCTAGTTGTTAGAGGTTGGTGGTTTTTTTTTTGTTTGTTTGTTTGTTTGTTTTGCAGTATATTTTATCTATGCAATTTCCAGCACAAATTATTGTGCAATTTCTTTCCCTATCTAGGCTACTGGTGAAGATTTTTCTGTTCACAGAATATATTCATTTTCTCAGTTGACCTCTGGCCAAGATCAGATACCAAAGAACATTCCTTTGCTTAGGAAAACAGTGATCCAGAAGAATCAAATACAGTGATAATTTTAGTACACAGTGGGAACTAGCAGACTGATTTGGTTGTCTAAATGTAGGCATCTAGTGCCATTTGAGATGCCTTAGAATATGTATTCTGCCCTCCAGGTGTCACTCCAGAAGAGCTCAAGTCATATGTTGTATCTTATCTGCCAGTTCCACACAGATATGCTAGGACATCTAAAAAATGACACTATGCATCTAACTGTGAGCAACTAAATGCAGACAGAAAACTGTTCAGCTCATCCTAAAATAGACATCAACATTTGCTCAAATATGTAGCTTTCCAGACACCACTGGGAGCTATTCAGTTTTGTGAACATAGATGTCTAAAGCTATTTGAGAATCTCTAGTGTATCTCGGTTATCTGCCAGGTCTGGCAGAGAAGGCACTACATTTGCCTGATCTGAATATCTCTGGAGTGGCAGTGGAAGGCCATGCAAGGTACTCTAGGGCCTCTGAAAGAGTGGTTGTAGTAACTTCTATAAGCTGATTTAAGTACTGAAAAATAATTCAGTCTCCTAATGACATGACTCCTATTCTCCATTGACTTCAGCAAAAGACAACAGTGACTCACTTAGATGTCTGACTTGCAAAGCTTATGAACTCTCTCTGTTTGGCTTTATTTGAGTTCAGTGGGGAAGTAATATGCACATCTATCTCTTTCCCAGTCAAAAAATCATAGAATCATAAAATCAGTAGGGTTGGAAAAGACCTCAAAGATCATCAAGTCCAACCTGTCACCCAAGACCTCATGATTACTAGACCACCATAGCACCAAGTCCCATGTTCAATCCCCTCTTGAGCACCTTATATCCTCATAGATACTTATCTATTCTTGTAGATATCACAAGATAGAAAGCTATAGTCACAAAATAGTGTTATAGATATTGCAAGATAGAAAATTATAAGCTGGAACAGACACAATAGTCCATCAATAAAGTTTGTGTTGTATTAGTGTAGAGATTGTGGTACCTTTTCTCGGTGGACCAAGTAGCAGCCTAAAGATGAAACTTTCAAAGGGACAATTTTCAACAGGAAATATTTAATAACTAAGCAGGACAGGCATAGTAGTGAGTGGATAATGATTTAGCATCTAGCAATATATGCACATGCTCTGTAAAGAGCACTTACTTGCTCTGGTTTTGGCTTAGTCTGGTTGTGACCAGTATTATGACCTTGGGGAAACACGGCACTCACACTAGCCGAATGTGTTGTCTTTCAGAGCCCTGAGGGCACTAGCACCTTTATTGGCACTGACCCCTCTCTGGAACCTCCTCCTTCACTGCCAATGGCCTGGGACCCCATTAGAGCCCACAAGGGGCTTCAGCCACTGCCCCAGTGATGTTACAGTAAGGCTAGTCTGCAGCACACACAGCCCTGCCCTGCTTGGTTATGGGACCTACATTCCAGCCCAGCCTTGGAATCGCCCTGACTCCCTAGAAGTGCCCAATGTCTGGGGACAGGGCTGCACCAGCTCTCCTGCTCCCGGCTGAGATGATGGACAGGGCCTTGATGCCAAGCCCTGCCCTGGTGGACACCAGTGGGGCCCCCAGTTCATCGGGCCCCCAGCTGACAAAGAGCTGCTGGCCCTCACAGCATTCTGATGTTGTGCTAGCCTTGTCTGGCATTCTGAATCTTAGGCACAGGAGTTCCACCTCGAGCTCATGCATCTACTTGAATGGTCAGCATGAACTACCAATGACCTAATTTAGGCAAATCTCTTTCATTTTCCACATATCAAAGACATCTAGTAGCTATTACCCCGGTTTCTATCACATTCTGGCTTCCTGCTTCCAATATCTTAAAAAAGAACAAAGTTTTTATTTCCTCTGTGTTTCCTTGTTTCTTCTAAACCATTAAAGGAGGGCACATGTAGTCCAGAGCTCATCAGTCAGCCTTCCTTTCACCTGTTGTAATGGTTTGAGCTTTACCCAGAGTCCAAAAGTCCAAATGAAAACAGATTTAGATTCCCTCCCTCTCTCCCTTTTTTTCTGGTAAGGTAAAGCAAATTAGGCAGGAGAAAGGAGAGGTAAAATCATGCAAGAAAATGGCCTGGAATCGGTTTGGAAGTAAAAGTAATTTTTAACAACAACAACAAAATATCATTAGCTTAATAGGGAAGGTTACAAAGGTATAAGGAAAAGGGTAAATAGAAAAATATACAAAACCAGGCCCAGCTGGTATTGGATTCCCTTGATGTAAGTTGATACAGTTCTTCATAAATGTGGATGCCACATGGAAGTAGGCTTTGTCACGTGGTCGATGCAGGAAGCAGGAGCAGTAAGGACTTGTTGAGCAGGTGATGCAGGACGTAAAGAGAAAGAACTAAAAAGTTACTCTCCTAAAATAGGCTTGCTGGACAGGAAGGGGGAGTGAAATAGACTTTTGACCCAGGGGACCCCTCCACCTGGGAGGAGGAAAACCAAGTCTCTTTCTCTCTGCCCACCTGGATCAGGTTTCTTTTGTCCACCTGAGGGCTGGGTACTTTTCAGCCCCCATCAAGGATGGGTGTAACCTGGGACAGTCCACCCCTCTATTCCACTTCTGTTCCTCTATAGCCCCTTCTGAGCTTGCTGTGTTATCAGGGCCATCCGTTTGCTCCAGGTGGCATCTGTGGCATGATGTGGAGTTGAGCCTCTTCCTTTAAACACCCAGGTCAGGACTGGAAATCTTGGAGCTAAAAGGAGTGGTGACTGAGTCCCAATCACTTCAGAAGCAGCTCAAACTTCCTCATAGACAGCCAGGATTTCCTTTTCTGTTGCAGTGTGGTTGGCCTCAGAGTCTTTGTAGCCTTTACTCCAGAAACCAATGGCATGGCCCCATGTTTCACCAGGAGCTTTCTGCCATAAACTGCAGGTATGACCACTCTCACTGGTTGCAGTGTACAGCACATTCTTAATCTCTGCTCCAGTTCAGACAGGTCCCAGAGCCATAGCATGGACCACTGTGGCAATGCCAGCACAAGCGGTGTGAGTAATCTGGCAGTTAGGCTTAGAGCCTGACATGGTGGTAGGCCATGCTCAGTATAAGTGCAAAAGTTGCAAGCAGTGTAGCAAAACAGTGCTGTGCCTGCAGCATGTAACTAAAGCAGGACAATGGTAGCTATAAACACAGAAGGTTATCTGGGAATAACAGGACACGCACCTGCATCGTTAGTAGTAGCTTGACCAATAATCTATAATAGTACGATGTGTGGTCACTCGTGGAGAACCAATGAAGCTATGCCAACGATGCTCCCCGAGTTTATATAAGTTGTAGAAGTTCCCTTAATACGCACTTCTTTTTACTTTCCTTTCCATTCACTTCACTTTACTGTGCTATACTCACTATGCCTGCACTATAGCCGTACAATATTGGAACAATAAAGGAACAATACTAGATCATATTGGTCGTCCGTATTGGCTCCAGTCTCCGTCACCGATAAACTACCTTTCCTTTTATCTGGTTGAACGCTACCTGCTGCTCACATCCCCACTCAAATTTATTTTTCTTTCGTGTTATGTGGAAGAGGGTTCTTTTCATTTCCCCATCAAGGATGGGTGTAACCTGGGACACCTGTGTTTCTTTTATTTTCCCAAAACACACCAGAATAATCTAGTAAGCTAAGTGGTGGGTTGATGTAGCCAAGATCACACTTAACTGCATGGTGTCATTTGGTGTGTGACAAAGGTAACAGCATAGTCACTGAAAGCTACAGTAGAGAACAATTTTACTGTTTTGCTTTTTGTTGCTACAGTCCTTGTATGGTTTGATAAATTTGATAAATTACACAGGCAATTTACAAAACATTTGAAACAAGTATTTTACAGGCAGTCCAGATATGTCATGTTTTAAATAACACTGCATGCTGACTAAATACTGTACTGAAATATACAGTCTTCACACAAATAAATACATCATGCAGTAAACAGAAATTACTAATCAATTCTCTTTGTTCGAAGCAAAATATTTTTGCTCCAAAGATAACTATTAATAATGAAAAGAACATAGCTGAAGTGAATGCTTTATTAGTCTAGAACTGCAGGTCTGACACATCTCCAACTCAATCCTCTACTTCAGAGAGAAATGTAAATTTTTTTGGTGAAGTTCTGCAGTAGTAAGCTTCAGCTTCATTAGTAGATTGTCAGTTTTCAGTTTTGTGTTCCAAATTGTTTGCTTTAGTGAAAAATGTATTCCTAGCCACTTATTGTAGTTAAACCTAATTTGAATCTTTGTTTTAAATTGTGATCGTGAATACCACAAATCAATTAAGCTTTGTCAGGTAAACATAATGCTAGTAATTAAATGAATGAACATGAACCTACTACACTCCCTTTCATGAGTATGCTGCAACTCATGTTTTTCAGATTATTCTGTTTCTACATTTTAAAATGAATAAATAAAGTGCCTGAAAACCATGTTCAGTAACCCTCAAATTGCTTGCCATTTTAATGTTTTCTTCTTTTGCAGCTAATAAAAGCTATTATCCACTCTAGTTGCACCACAGAGATCAGAGAATACTTTGAAGGCCAAGGAAATTGTGACCTCTGTTTTAAAAATAAAGAAATGTAGACACAGAATCGGTAAATAATTTACTTTGGATCCCTTGTAGTGCCATTGACAGAGCTACATATTGTCATTTAGTGTGTCCCTGAATGTCCCTAAAATGAGGTGTTATATCTTTAAATTATTTGGCATTTATTCCTGCAGTGGTTGAACCACATAGTATTCCCCAGTATCAGAGTCATGAGTTTACAGCATTTATGACTGTAGCATGTTACCATCCTGGACAAGAAATTCTCAGGCTCTCTCTTGCATTCCCAGTCCTTGAATGGGCAGCTGCATTTTTACTTGTTAGGGGATTCAGATGGGTATTCCTTTCCTTTTTCCTTCTGTTCTCTACATATACTAATTTAACCTGGTATCTTTGTAGCAGAGGAGTAAAGGAAAATCCTGTGTAAATCAACTGAAAACTCTCCTTCTGCCCTTTTTCCCCCTCCATTTCATATCTCCTGGTAAGGAACGAGGAGAGAGGGGACAGTAGATTCTATACAGTAGAATCATATAATCATAGTATATCTCAAGTTGGAGGAGACCTATGAAGAACATAAAATTCAGCTCTCTGCTCTTTGTAGGATTGCCTGAAACTAAACAATATGACTAAGAACATCATCTAGATGCTCTTTGAACTCTGACAGGCCTGTTCCAGTAACAAAACACTCTTTCAGTTAAGAACCTATTCTTAATGTCCAGTCTGAACTTCCCTTGACTCAGCTTCATGTGCTATCACTGGTTACCAGAGTGAGGTCACCATCTTCTCTTCTGCTGCCCCTTCTTGAGCATAATTGTAGACTGAAATAGGGTCACCCCTATTTTTAATTCTCCAAGCTGAATAAAACAATGGAACCTCAGCCACTTCGCATGCTTTTTAAGTCTTGCCTTCAAGGCTTTTCCCCATCTTGGTTGTATTCCTCTAGTTATGCTCTAAGTTTGATGTCTTTAAATTAAGGCACCCAAAAGTGCATGCAGTGCTTCAGGAGGGGCAACATCAATGCAGTGCAGAGTGGGACAATCACTTCTCTTAACTTCCTGGCTGTACTACATGCTTGATGCACCTCAGGGACACAGATAGCCTTTCTTTATGCCAGATCACCATATTAAATTATATTCAAACTGCCACCAACTCAAATCTCCAGATCGTTCAGGGGTGACCCTATTGGTGTCTACAACTAGCTGAAGGGAGGTTGTAGACAGGCAGAGGTTGGTCTCTTCTCCCAGGCAGCCAGTACCAGAACAAGAGGACACACTCTCAGGCTGTGCCAGGGCAGGTTTAGGATGGATGTTAGGAAGAAGTTCTATACAGAGAGAGTGATTGCCCATTGGATTGTGCTGCCCAGGGAGGTGGTGGAGTCACCATCATTGGAGGTGTTCAGGAGGAGACTTGATGGGGTGCTTGGTTGCATTGGTTTAGTTGATTAGGTGTTGTTGGATGATAGGTTGGATGCGATGATCTTGAAGGTCTCTTCCAACTTGGTTTATTCTATTCTATCTATTTATGTGGGGCACCTCTCTGGCCTTGTGTCCCCACTTTGTATGTGTTAACAAGATTACCTACTCTCAGATGCAGAATCTGGCTCTTGCTTTTGTTAAACTTCATATGGTTGGTGACGCCTGGAGGCGTTCAAGAGGGGACTGGATGTGGCACTTGGTGCCATGGTCTAGTCGTGAGGTTTGTGGTTACAGGTTGGACTCGATGATCTTCGAGGTCTCTTCCAAACTTGGTAATACTGTGATACTGTGATACTGTAACTTCTCCATTTTATTTTCATATCCCTGTTTTATTTTTTCTTTCTTATTTTTATAGAATGTTTTGTGATCTGCATAAAATACCTCAACATTTCCTGTTATTTTTCAAAATATTTTTTCAGATGCCGAAATCATAGAATGATAGAATCAGTCAGTGTTGGAAGGGACCACAAGGATCATCTAGTTCCAACCCCCTGCCATGGCAGGGACACCCCACACTAGATCAGGCTGGCCAGAACCTCGTCCAGCCTGGTCTTAAACACCTCCAGGGACGGGGCCTCAACCACCTCCCTGGACAACCCATTCCAGGCCTTCACCACTCTCATGGTGAAGAACTTCTTGCTCACATCTAGCCTGAATCTCCCTATGTCCAGCTTCATTCCGTTCCCCCTAGTCCTATCACTACCTGAGATCCTGAGCATTTTAGTATTTATATCCATCTTACTTCTGCAATTTCTGGAAAGTGCACTGACAGACTTGAAGCTAGTAAGATGCAGTTAAAATTTATCCATTTAAAGCTGACAGAACTAAATTGTAATGCCTTTATTTTCAGTTAATTCATTGAAAAATAAGTAAGATCTTCCCTGCAATTACAGAGGTTTGGAATATGAGAGCCACATGAAAGACTTAAGCTTTTTATACCAGCTGATAAGATGCAGATGGCCTGTGACATCCATATAAATTGAGCTTGGTACCTAATTGTGAAAATCAGCAGTGTTGCTGACAATTACCATAAAACATAAGCTCTAATCACCATTTACATGAAGTTTGGACATGATGATCTTGAAGGTCTCTTTCAACCTGGTGTATTGTATTGTATTGTATTGTATTGTATTCTGTACATGCATCATTTTTAATTTGAAAAGTGAGTGGTCTTGTTTCATTAGATGTATTTCCAATGCACTGAAAGAAATACTCCAAAATCATCACGTTCACAGAAACAAAATTGTATTTTAAGAGTCATGTGATATGAAATTAACTGAAAGAATGCTGGTAGACGAGAAGCTCAGCATGAGCTCTCAGTGTGCACTTGCAGCCCAGAAAGCTAATCAGATCCTGGGCTGCATCAAGAGAAGTGTGGCCAGCAGGTCAAGGGAGGTGATTCTCCCCCTCTACTCAGCTCTTCTGAGACCCCACCTGGAGTACTGCATCCAATTCTGGAGCCCCTATTACAAGAGGGATATGGAGGTGCTGGAAGGTGTCCAGAGGAGGGCCATGAGGATGATCAGAGGGCTGGAGCACCTCTCCTATGAGGACAGACTGAAAGAGTTGGGGCTGTTCAGTCTGGAGAAGAGAAGGCTTTGATGTGACCTAATTGTGGCCTTCCAATATCTGAAGGGGGCCTACAAGAAGGCTGGGGAGGGACTTCTCAGGCTATCAGGTAGTGATAGGACTAGGAGGAATGGAATGAAGCTGGAGGTGGGGAGATTCAGGCTGGATGTGAGGAGGAAGTTCTTCACCATGAGAGTGGTGAAGCCCTGGAATGGGCTGTCCCGGGAGGTGGTTGAGGCCCCATCCCTGGAGGTGATTAAGAGCAGGCTGGATGAGGCTCTGGCCAGCCTGATCTAGTGTGGGGTGTCCCTGCCCATGGCAGGGGGGTTGGAAGTAGCTAATCCTTGTGGTCCCTTCCAACCCTGACTGATACTATGATACTATGATTGATATTCCTTACACAGACTTTTAAGTAAAGCATGGAAAATATTTTCCGTCCTTTGGCACTCGTGTTCTTAAAATTGTCAACAGTTAGGTATTGTGTTAGTTTTATTTGTGAAGTAATGCCAATAGACCTGCAGACATGAAGGATAATGATTTATTTGCCAAGAAAGGTTTTTTCTTGCCGAGTATGTTCCCTTTGTTTTTATTTATGTATATTTACAGTTGTCATAGCATGCACGGATTTCTCAAAATATTTTTAGATTTTGAAATACTTTTGTTGCATTCTCTGTCTAAATTTTATAATCCTATTTTTTAAATAGAAAATACTATTATTATAAAATACTATTGTTATTAACTGCTGTCTGCAGTTAACTTTCAGCTATTTAGGACCACATTTCTGACATTTGAGTCACTTTCTTCCAACAATTTTGAGACAGGAAATTGCACCACACACACTTTTTATTATGTCAGCATTGGACTCTGATGTATTTGTCACGGCAATTAAGAGAAGCATTGCCATTGATTTAACCTGAAACACTAAATCCAACAAAAATCACTTTTAGGCTAGCTATTTTACTGCATACACTAGCAAATCAAAAATACTCAGTAAGACTCCAACTTTGTTTGCACGTTTTGTCTGAGTTACAAATATGTGGGGAATGAATATTCTATCCTTATAAACTGCAAAACATGCTTCCTTCAGCATTTGTCAGCTTCTCTGGCCCCTCTGAGTATGACATGCTAAATGGCATATGCTCCTTACTTTTGTTCCTCACTTTGCTCCCACAGGATGCAAACAATCTGACATAAGTACATCAAACCTCCTGCTCATAGTGCTTCATAACGCATACAGAAGACATACCTTTCATTTATTATGAATACACAGATATCACCCTCCTGAGGTAGAAGTCCTAGTTCAAAGTATTTAAAAACAAATTGCTCTTTTTTTCCAGTGTTAGAAATAAATCAATCAGAGAAAGATCTCAACCATAAATGTTCATTGATAATTTCTTACACACTTCTATTGAACTATAATTTAGATAAACTACATCATTTGCATATTGGAGTATATTAGTGAATTCATTATTCATTAACTCTTTGGTCATTCTCAAATATAAAACCTGTAAATACTGGAAGCTTGTTACAATAAAAATACAAAACAATAGATCCCTAAGACAATAGATAGGGCAATAGATCCTTAAGATTTATCACAAGATAAAGACATACACTTAAGAGAGGAATTGATATTTTACCTTCAGACTTTCTGAAGGAAGATAAGGCCTTAAATCTAATGTGAAACTGTTGAAAAAATTGACAAGTACTGTGGAACTTTGGGGCATCTCTATCCCATAAGCAGCTAGAGTCTCGTTTCAATACATGCTGGGAAGGCTCTACAATATTTTCTGAACTCTAAGAGAAAAGAGTGACATGAGATAGATAGATAGATAGATAGATAGATAGATAGATAGATAGATAGATAGATAGATAGATAGATAGAAATTCCTAATACAGAAATCCAGTGATGAAAACCTGTGATGAAAAAAAGGACCAGAGTTCTAAGACAAATAGGTTATGAAGTATAAAGTCAATATACTGTATCACAGTATCACAGTATAACCAAGGTTGGAAGAGACCCCAAGGATCATCAAGTCCAACCCGTCCCAACAGACCTCACAACTAGACCATGGAACAAATGCCATGTCCAGTCTCCTCTTGAACACCTCCAGGGACGGCGACTCCACCACCTCCCGGGCAGCCCATTCCAATGACGAATGACTCGCTCAGTGAAGAACTTTTTCCTCACCTTGAGTCTAAACCTCCCCTGGCACAGCTTGAGACTGTGTCCTCTTGTTCTGGTGCTGGTTGCCTGGGAGAAGAGACCAACCCCCTCCTGTCCACAACCACCCTTCAGGTAGTTGTAGAGGGCAATGAGGTCACCCCTGGTCCTCCTCTTCTCCAGGCTAAACAACCCCAGCTCCCTCAGCCTCTCCTCATAGGGCTTGTGCTCAAGGCCTCTCACCAGCCTTGTTGCCCTCCTCTGGGCACGTTCAAGTGTCTCAATGTCCTTCTTAAACTGAGGGGCCCAGAACTGGACACAGTACTCAAGGTGTGGCCTAACCAATGCAGAGTACAGGGGCACAATGACCTCCCTGCTCCTGCTGGCCACACTATTCTTAATACAGGCCAGGATGCCATTGGCCCTCTTGGCCACCTGGGCACACTGCTGGCTCATGTTTAGGCGGGTGTCGATCAGCACCCCCAGGTCCCTCTCTGTTTGGCAGCTCTCCAGCCACTCTGACCCCAGCCTGTAGCTCTGCATGGGGTTGCTGTGGCCAAAGTGCAGCACCCGGCACTTGGACTTGTTGAATGTCATCCCACTGGACTCCGCCCATCTGTCCAATCGGTCGAGGTCCCTCTGCAGAGCCTTTCTACCCTCTAACTGACTAACATCTATTCCCAACTTGGTGTCATCTGCAAACTTGCTGATGACTGACTCAATTCCCTCATCCATATCATCAATGAAGATGTTAAAGAGGATGGGGCCCAGCACTGATCCCTGGGGGACACCACTGGTGACTGGCCGCCAGCTGGATGTGGCACCATTCACCACCACTCTCTGGGCTCGGCCCTCCAGCCAGTTCCTAACCCAGCGCAGAGTGTTACTGTCCAAACCATGAGCTGACAACTTAGCCAGCAGTTTACTGTGGGGGACGGTGTCAAAGGCCTTGCTGAAGTCCAGGTAGACCACATCCACAGGCCTCCCCACGTCCACCAGACGGGTCACCTGATCATAGAAGGAGATCAGGTTGGAGAGGCAGGACCTGCCCTTCCTAAATCCATGTTGGCTGGACCTGAGCCCTTGGCCATCCTGCAGGTGTGCAGTTATTGCCGCCAGGATAATCTGTTCCATCACTTTCCCTGGCACTGAGGTCAGGCTGACTGGCCTGTAGTTTCCAGGTTCCTCCATCCGTCCCTTCTTGTGGATGGGGACAATATTGGCCAGTTTCCAGTCATCTGGGACCTCTCCAGTGAGCCAGGACTGGAGGAAAATGATGGAGAGCGGCTTGGCCAGCTCATCTGCCAGCTCTCTCAGCACCCTAGGATGGATCCCATCCGGTCCCATGGACTTGTGGATGTCCAAGTGGCTCAGCAGGTCCCGAACTAATTCCTCATGGATTTCTGGGGTACTACACTGCTCCCCAACCCTACTACCCAGCTCAGGAGGCCACTCATCCTGGACTCCTACCTTGCTGTTAAACATCGAGGCAAAGAAGGCGTTCAGGACCTCAGCCTTTTCCTGATCTTCGGTCACCGTGTTCCCCTCCAGGTCCAAGTACAAGTAACTGTGAGAGAGAATACCGGATAGGATCATTTGCTAACCAAGAGAATAGTGTAAAAAGGACAAAATAAACTTGACATATATACCAAATATTGACAATAGGCAGATCTCTGTTAATGTGAGCTTTATACTAGGAAGAAAAAAGAGCCTCATTTCTCAAGCACATACAAAGAACAGAAGGTGACAGTTCCTTTCAAGAATAAGGTTACAAGATGCAGTCTTTAAACTAAAATTAGACACACCAGTCTGCAATTAAGAATAAAATAGATATTACAGTGACAACTAAATACAATACAACAGTTATCACAGTCAAAGCAGTTCAGGAAAGATACTTTCCCAGCAGTGGAATAATATATTTTAATAGCAAACTGAAGTAATTAAAAGCAAACTAAACTTACAAAACTTACAGGAATGTCCTTAAAATGAAGAAACAAGGTTAAAAATAATGAAAATTCTAGGAAGAGAGGATAAAGAATTAATTGTTTTAGCACTTCCTTAATGCATGGTATTTGAAGACCAGACTAGCTCAAATCGTCCCTATTAAGGGTGAGCCCTCTTTTTTAATGGAGACATAGGGCTGTAAAGGCAGGGTATGGTTTTCCTAAACTAGCATAGCAACAAACACAGATCTTCAGTCATATTTTCCAGTTTCAGTGGATCATGCTTTTCTTCAATCCCTTTCATAAAATGGACTTGGCATCTAAATTTAAGGTGCAAAATTTAGCAGTACTGTTTTGCTTCCAGTATACTATGTACCCAGGTTGTGATCTTACCAGGTCTAACATCCTAAGCACAGTCAGCATTTTTTAGTTATTAAGTGAGACAAAAAAAAAAATTCCCCTAAATATTTATTTCTCTCCCTTTTAATAAAATGTGAGCATGCTGAATTGTATCTGCTGTTCCTTTTACTGGGTGCTGAACTGTTTTAGAGACTGGTCTGTGCCAAAGCACAAATTTAGTATTCTATTTTAAAGACAGCTTTTAACTGAAAAGGAGAGAATCATAGAATCATAGAAACAGTCAGGGTTGGAAGGGACCACAAGGATCATCTAGTGCCAACCCCTGCCATGGGCAGGGAAACCTCACGCTAGATCACGCTGGTCAGAGCCTCATCCAGCCTGTTCTTAATCACCTCCAGGGATGGGGCCTCAACCACCTCCCTGGACAACCCATTCCAGGGCTTCACCACTCTCATGGTGAAGAACTTCCTCCTCACGTCTAGTCTGAATTTCCCCACCTCCAGCTTCATTCCATTCCCCCTAGTCCTATCACTACCTGATAGCCTGAGAAGTCCCTCCCCAGCCTTCCTGTAGGCCCCCTTCAGATACTGGAAGGCCACAATAAGGTCACCTCGGAGCCTTCTTTTCTCCAGACTGAACAGCCACAAATCCTTCAGTCTGTCCTTACAGGAAAGGTGCTCCAGCCCTCTGATCACCCTCGTGGCCCTTCCCTGGACATGTTCCAGCATGTAACTACGGCTGGACAACTGACTTGGACCTCACCTTTTTCACACAACTTTTTTGTTATAAGACTGAAAAGTTACTTTTTAGGAATTTTATTACTGGAAAGATAAAGTCAATGTCAAAATGCCACTCAGTCTGATACTATCTAGATCTCTGAACAGAGATTCTAGATTGATCAGCTTCTAACATAAGAAGAAATGAGGGACAAGGTGCATAGTTTTTCCACTACTTTGTAAAGATGTAAAAGAAAAAAATAAAAACCCAAGGAATTTTCAAGTAGATAAGAAACAGAAAAAATAATCACAAATGTATTAAGAACAGTTATTCCATTTTAATGTGGCTGTTACTGTCAGTGCACTTAAAAGGAAGGGATAGTTATTCCTTGTGGAAGAGAGGGAAAGAGTCATTGACACTTGGATACCAGGAAGGGGCAATGTGAAAAATTACAGCAATTCATAAGAAAAATAATAAAAATAATTTTAAAAAAGCTTGTGTTCAGTCTGTGGTTTTTAATATATAGGGAAATTGATAATTTCAGTTTCCAGGCTCAGCTTTTGAAGTATTTCATATAGCTCACTTGAAGTTCAGGACTGTTATGTCAGGACTAAAATGATAATTTTCTGAAAAATATTCTCCTATCTTTTAATAAGATATTTTCAAGAAGTGTTTGATACTACTGATAGACTATATCACATTATCAGATAAAAATTCAGTAGGAGGCATTATGAATAATTCTCCAAAGATGAACATTTGGCATCTAATCCCGGAAGTGCAAAAAATAATACAATTGTTGACAGGGAAAAGGATGATACAGGCAAGATATTTTTTTCTATTGTATAAATATGTATGATATACACATAATATAACATATAATAATATTCTAAATATTATATAGTATATAGTAGAATATATATTGTATATATTTCTACATCCAAGTGCCGGGGTGTGCACATTGGCCACAACAACCCCATGCAGTGCTACAGGCTGGGGTCAGAGTGGCTGGAGAGCGGCCAGGCAGAGAGGGACCTGGGGGTACTGGTTGATGGTAGGCTGAACATGAGCCGACAGTGTGCCCAAGCAGCCAAGAGGGCAAATGGCATCCTGGCCTGCAACAGGAACAGTGTGGCCAGCAGGAGCAGGGAGGTCATTCTGCCCTTGTACACTGCGCTGGTTAGGCCCCACCTCGAGTACTGTGTCCAGTTCTGGGCCCCTCAGTTTAGGAAGGATGTTGTCTTGCTGGAGCATGTCCAGGGAAGGGCAACAAAGTTGGTGAGGGGTTTGGAACACAAGCCCTATGAGGAGAGGCTGAGGGAGCTGGGGTTGCTTAGCCTGGAGAAGAGGAGACTCAGGGGTGACCTTATTGCTCTCTACAACTACCTGAAGGGAGGTTGTAGACAGGCAAAGGTAGGTCTCTTCTCCCAGGCAGCCAGCACCAGAACAAGAGGACACAGTCTCAGGCTGCGCCAGGGCAGGTTTAGGCTGGATGTTAGGAAGAACTTCTACACAGAGCGAGTGATTGCCCATTGGAATGAGCTGCCCGGGAGGTGGTGGAGTCACCATCATTGGAGGTGTTCAGGAGGAGAATTGATGGGGTGCTCGGTTGCATGGTTTAGTTGATTAGGTAGTGTTGGATGATAGGTTGGACATGATGATCTTGAAGGTCTCTTCCAACCTGGTTTATTCTATTATTCTATTCTATTCTATTCTATTCTATTCTATTCTATTCTATTCTATTCTATTCTATTCTATTCTATTCTATTCTAGTCTAGTCTAGTCTAGTCTAGTCTAGTCTAGTCTATCCTATTCTATTCTAATTGAAGGAGATATTGACAAGGAGTTGAGCAGCTGATTTTTATTTTCCCTCATAAACTTGTTTAAAATATTTCAATAAATTTAAAATTAACAATGCCTCCTCCCCTTCTTCCACACTTGTCCCTTCTGAACAGCCTGTAGCCATTAATAGCCACACTCCAATTGTAGGATTCATCCCACCAAATTTCAGTGATGGCCATCAGGTCATAATTTACTAAATGTGCAGCAGCTTCCAACTCCTGTTTGTTGCCCATGCTGCTTGCATTTATGCAGAGGCACTTCATCTGGGCTGCTGGCTGCATCACTTCCTTAACAGAGATCCACTTGATTCCCTTGAGGACATCAAGACACTTGACCATGTCCAGAGAAGGGCAACAAGGCTGGTGAGAGGCCTTGAGCACAAGCCCTATGAGGAGAGGCTGAGGGAGCTGGGGTTGTTTAGCCTGGAGAAGAGGAGGCTCAGGGGGAGACCTCATTGCTCTCTACAGCTACCTGAAAGGTGGTTGTAGCTAGGAAGGGGTTGGCCTCTTCTCCCTAGCAAACAGCACCAGAACAAAGGGACACAGTCTCAAGCTGCACCAGGGGAAGTTTAGGCTTGAGGTGAGGAGAAAGTTCTTCACTGAGAGAGTCATTCGCCACTGGAATGGGCTGCCCAGGGAGGTGGTGGATTCTCCGTCCCTGGAGGTGTTCAAGAGGGGATTGGATGTGGCACTTGGTGCCATGGTCTAGTCGTGAGGTCTGTGGTTACAGGTTGGACTCGATGATCTTCGAGGTCTCTTCCAACCTTAGTAATACTGTGATACTGTGATACTTAAAGGGAGTTTCCCTGTTGTCTTCTACAACATTAGGAGACCCCCGTGAGTCAATTCTCTGTCTGTCACAGGCAAGCCTGATTTCTTCCCCTGCCCCCTTTACATCTGGTTTAAAGCCTGATCAATGAGTCCCACTATTGCCTGGGCAAAGACCCACACTCCCCTTTGAGAAAGGTGGCACCCATCTGATGCCATCATGCCTGGTGCCATGTAAGCTAACCTGTTGTGAAGGAACCCAAAATTATGATGCTAACACCAGCCACGGAGCCATGTATGATGCAATGATTTTGCTTGTTCCTTCCAGTGTCTCTGCCTACCATAGGAAGAAGGAAGGAAAAGAATCTGTGACACACATTCCCTCAGTAACCATCCTAGGACCCTAAATAATTGTGCCTGGGCTATGTACTATAGCTTCTTCATCATCCATAGTGGGTAGTAGTCTGAGGGCCTCACCAGGCTTGGGAGTTCCCTAGTGATATCTCTAACCCAGGTTCCTGGGAGGCAACAGACTCCCCCATGAGAAGGGTCGGCCCTTCTGACCCTCTGATCCTTTCAGAAAAGAATCACCTATAACAATCCATCTTAGCTACACCTATGACTCTTACTCTCTTACAACCTGATCTTTCAAAAATGCGTTGGACTAGATGATTTTCAGAGATCCTTACCAAACCAAATTGTCATTTATTCTGTGATTTAATCCTTGCTGCTTCCTAGTGCTAAAGTAGTGAACTAATTTTAGAGAATCCTTAAATGAGAAGAAAGATGTGAAAAACCTCAATGATCTTTTAACCCTAAATGGGAAGAAGAGATATTTAGAGTTCTGATGCTAACATGAATTTCCCAGTAAACAGGATTTTTTGCATTTACTGATTAAAGATAACAGACACCCTGTTGCCCCAGCAGTGAAAGATATTGGTGGTTGAATGGGGAGATTCAGGCTGGACGTGAGGAGGAGGTTCTTCACCATGAGAGTGGTGAAGCCATGGAATGGGTTGTTCGGGAGGTGGTTAAGGCCCCATCCCTGGAGGTGATTAAGAGCAGGCTGGATGAGGCTCTGTCCAGCCTGATCTAGTGTGGGGTGTCCCCGCCCACGGCAGGGGAGTTGGAACTAGATGATCCTTGTGGTCCCTTCCAACCCTGACTGATATTATGATACCATGATACTATGATACTTTCTGAACATATCACTTCAATAATGTTAAGTGCAAGATATTTCATTATTATATATTTAAAATGTATCATCATCTCAGTTACAGGATTTTTCCCAGTACATCAGAATAAATATTTTTTTCACTTGTCCCTTAAGAAGACCAAACTCTTTTATGCTTTGAATGTGTGGTAGTTTTTTTTTTCCCTTTTGAAAGTGTCTCTTCAGTTATTTCTGGTGCAAAATTTGGATTCTGCTTCAAAATTATAGTGGTTTTAGTACTCTTTGCTGTTTAGGAATAGATTGAGCTATTTCTTTCTTAATAGTAAAATATTTAGGTATGCAATTATAAAATTATTTTAATTACCAAAGTGCTCAAGAAATTTATTTCCTTGAAGACATGAAGCAAATATATATTTTATGCTACTAATATGCCATTAAAACACCTAATAATAATTATATAAACCCAGTTGTGCATTTTAAAGTACAGTTCATCTGTAAGTTAAGTATCTTTAATGCAATTTCTAACATTACAAAAATATAATATCAATAAAATAATTATTTGCAATGGAACTCATTACTTAAAGGCAATTATTTTAATTGTTATGTGGTGCCTGCTTCAGTTATGAGATTCAGTCTCCTGAGAAAAATAAAGGGCAAGTCTAATTTGGCATACATATAATTTTTTTTCTCAAGCCAGCGGATATGTCATTCAACTCAACATCTGCTTGTCTTTTACTTCCAGTGATAGCTCATATATGGGACCTTGTAATTCATACAAAATCATCAAAGAACAGGTTGAATATTTTTGTTTCCCAAAAGTAAATATTTTCCTCTAAGAAATATTATTAAACAGTCTTGATTTTACTCGACAAAAGATATTATTGGAGGTTGAAATAAAGCATGGCATTGGATATGAAAGAGACAAAATATTTAAAACAGTTCTAGTAATAAAGATGCACTGAGCAGGGAGCTGAGAGTTTGCTCTAAATGCCAAATAGAATAGAATAGAATAGAATAGAATAGAATAGAATAGAATAGAATAGAATAGAATAGAATAGAATAGAATAGAATAGAATAGAATAACCAGGTTGGAAGAGACCTTCAAGATCACCGTGTCCAACCCATCAACCAATCCAACCCACCTAATCAACTAAACCATGGCACCAAGCACCCCATCAAGTCTCCTCCTGAACACCTCCAATGATGGTGACTCCACCACCTCCATGGGCAGCCCATTCCACTGGGTAAGATATCTAGGTCTATCATGATGAAGACAGAATTTAAACATCAAGCATATAAAATGCACGTAATTAATACAGGAAGCTGTAAGTGCATAACAACTGTAGCTAAAATAATGTGTGAGTGCACTCACATAAACTTAAGTACCTTTTATGTTGGGTGTTTCTGATTATTTATGTTGTTATTTTCAAGTATTTCAAGTACTTTCAAGAAAATGTGCTTCTGCATTAATCAGTTGCCTAACACTGGTTTCTTGGTTCCCTTCTACTGCAGCAGTCAGGATTTGGCAATGATGAACATTTACATCTTTTTTACACTCATCACAAAACTTCAGATGTTAAGAAACTAAGTAGCCTAGATAAAATTTTAATGGCATATTGTCAGTTGTTATGGAATGTTGATACTTTTGTTTGGACTTGGCAAGGGTTTTCAATTGCAAGTGAAAATTCCATTGATTTAAAATGAATATAAAGTTATTTGAAATAGATTAGAAACAGTAAGATGGAGTTAAAAATTGTACTACAGGAACTTTTATCAGGCTGAGGGGCACAACCTGCATTTTGTCTTATGGAATGTGTATAGGAAGAACAGTTTATTTGAAATAATTTTCCTAGTTGTCCATGAAAACATGACAGCAAGAAAAAATAACTCAAAGGTAATTCTTTTAGGAGTTGTAGTGCTGCTGCTTTCTACAATTAATTTGCATTTTATCCAAAAAGAAAGCACCCTTGTGTCAAGAAGCAATCTATGCATTTTCATTCTTCTCTTTGCTTTCTTTGAGCACTTATTTCCTCCTTTATTCTAATTAGGTATGCAAGTTGGTAAGGCATAAATATCTGCTGAATGGTCAGGTTTGGTATGAATGTATAAGCAGCATGCACTGAATTCTGGATAACTTGTCCTATACACAGAGGTAAATATTGTTTCATCTTTCATTTAAAATTTGTTAAACCCCAAAACTATCATAATATGTTTGGCTTACCCCTTCCATTCATTTTGTCTATGTTTTGGCAGCCACAAATCTGAAATATTCTTTAGGATGTTAAGAGTCGTTTAATTGGAGAAACAAACAAACAAACAAAAGCCAGATTTAGGGACAGCTAGTAAATTTCAGTAAGGTTTGCACTAAACACAGAGTATGCTACAGATTTAAGAAATTGAGAAGATTTTTTTTTACAGGTTCCAGTGTTCAGTAAAGAATATTTACAAGAGAATAAATTCTTGAAGATATCTTTCTTTAAAAGCTAGATGTAGAATTACATGTAGAAAATAGAATAGAATAGAGTAGAGTAGAGTAGAATAGAATAGAATAGAATAGAATAGAATAGAATAGAATAGAATAGAATAGAATAGAATAGGTTGGAAGAGACCTTCAAGATCATAATGTGCTTTCAGATACATAACTTTCAGATCTGTATTTGAGTTCCTATACAGTTTCTGTATAGGAGGAAAGTGGAATTCAATGTGTTTCTCACTTAATTAAGTTAAGCCAGGATTTCCTCAATGCATGTTCCTGTTCTTGTCTATTTTTCTGTTACTGTTCTTGATTTTACCTCAAGATGATAGATTTGTGTTTACTATACAAGGATACCTAATCTGGCTTGTGCAAACTACAGGTGCACAGTACAGTATAACATAACTATACTTAAATCTACCTAGACTAGGAAGGGAGTCTAGCTGATGTGTAACAGATCATTTTGCTGGCATACCCTCCTGTCATGTGGTGTGATTCAAAATGACAAGTTTTTAAAGTCATTTAAGAAGTTCGGGCAGAACAGTACTGCAGATCACAGAACATTCTCCTTAGGACCAGTTGGTGCTCCTTCTTAGAATTAGAACTCATGGATTAGACCAAAAGTGCAAGTATTTCTTTCCTTCCATGCCTTTCCTCCTGAATGTTTTTCTTTAATATTTGCTACTTTATTGTATCTTGTACTGAGCAGTCAGTGTAATATGTACCCTGACTTAGGTTTCTTAATTAAGTCAAAATATTGCATAACACCAGAAGTGAATTTAAAATGAGAAGAGTAGAGAGAAATATGGAAGAAAAGCTGCTGAATACTGTGAACTCTAAGGAATCAAATGAAACTTAAAGTCATATGTTTAAGAGCATAACAAGCATATTGAAACTGCCATTTTGTCTCTGTCTGAGCTAGCCAAAATGACTGTAAAGGAAAAGAAGGAAAACTGAATTTAATTTCTCTTTTGGTCAGAATGTGAGCCTCCATGATACGAATGAACAGGCATTAGCTTAAGCCTCATGGTATTAATTTATGGAAAAAACAACAAAATCATTAAAAAAAAAATCAGTTATGAGACCATGTCACTGGGTTTTGAGAAATCCTGCACTTCTAACAGAATTGGAAGTTTGGGTAGGTAATGCTTTCATGCAGGCACTCAAAATGAGAAAGAAATTCTGGAAGCATTTTTGTGAGATGTGGATAACAGAACTTTAAATAATGTTATCAGTTGTGGGGTTTTATTTGTTTTCTGGATTTTTTTTTGTTTGTTTCTTTTCTTTTAATTTTAAAAAATATTTCTTCTGATACTTGTCTGATTTCTTGGAAATTTTATTTCTTTCTTATCTTTTGAAAGCATATAATTATCACACAAGACAGCGTAGGTGTGATTTCAGTGCTATGAACTCATTACGCTAACACTCCAAACTTTGAACATAAAAAAAGAAAAACAAATTTGTTAGCTTGTAGGAACCAAAAAAAACCAAAGAGGGCATATGGAAAGCTTTAGCTACTATAGATGGGTCATCTAAATAACACTCGCTTATGAAGCCTCTCTTCTAAGATGACTGAAGATATTAATATTAAAAATACATTCGTGTTTGAGAAAAAAATGATACATCCACATGAAGGGCCAGATGGAGGAACCTGCAAACTACAGGCCTGTCAGCCTGACCTCAGTGCCAGGCAAGATTATGGAGCAGATCATCTTGAGGGCAATTACAGTGCACCTGCCTGATAGCCAAGGGATCAGAACAGGCCAACACGCATTTAGGAGGGACAGGTCCTGCCTGACCACTCTGATATTCTGTGATCAGGTGACCTGCCTGGTGGATGTGGGGCAGGCTGTGGATGTAGTCTACCTGGCAAAGCCTTTGGCTGTGGATGTAGTCTACCTAGCAAAGCCTTTGACACTGTCCTCCACAGCAAACTCCTGGCCAAGCTGTCAGCCTGTGGCTTGGACAGCAGCACTCTGCATTGGGTTAGGAACTGGCTGGGGGCCAAGCCCAGAGAGTGGTGGTGAATTGTATTGTATTGGTGGTTTATGGTATTGTATTGTATTGTATTGTATTGTATTGTATTGTATTGTATTGTATTGAATGGTGCCACATCCAGCTGGTGGCCAGTCACTAGTGGTGTCCCCCAGGGATCAGTGTTGGGTTCCATCCTATCCAATATCTTTATTGATCATCTGGACGAGGGGATTGAGTCCACCATTATTAAGTTTGCAGACACCACCAAGCATTCATTCTTGATAAAAATTCCAAAAGCATTTTCACAAAGCAAAATCTATACTTCCTTGCTCTCATATTCATAATTTCATTGGCTAGGTGGAAAGATGAATTACAGATGTTAAACGCTTCCTTTTGCAAAAACGTAGTTTTTTTCACCTCCCAAAATTATATATGTTCTCTATTCATTGCATGCCCTGGCCATTTAACCTGTAATATAATTGCAATATATGACTTTACTCATTCTATATTACCTTTATATTACCTTAATAGCACTAAACTTGCAAATACAATTCTGTCTTGAAAGGACCTTAAACTCTCTGGAGTCATCATTGCCTTTAGAACAAATAAAAGCCTACTATCCCTGTGGCAGTTTTAGGCTATGCCTTTAAAAGTTAGCTTCAGATTTCAAGCAGAAAAGTAGAAAAATATAAATAATTCACTATTGGGTGTAAAAAGGTGTGATGGGTTAAGGCAGCCCCCTCCAAACCCTCCCCATCACGGGCAGAATAAAACAACTCAAAACAAAACGGATTGCAAAAGTGATGGAAAGTTTAAAGGAAAAGCAGTGAATCTTTACAGAAAGCCAAAAGCAGAGTGACAAAAGAAATCCCAAAACAGTCCCAAGATAATCCCATCCCCACCTGGGGGTGCATCCAAGACCCCCAGGGCTCCTTCTTCCCCCCTCCCCACTGCTAGGCTAGTCTCAGCTGGCCAGATCTGAGACTGCCCATCCCCCCGTGGCCTTGGGCCTAGCCAGGCCCATGGCCGGGAGACAACAACTCCCCCATTACCGGGCGACGGCGAGGAAGAAAGAGGAGGTGCTTAGACCTCGCACTAGATCTTATAGTGGTGCAGAGAATTATGGTAGAAATACCCAATTTCCTGTGTCCACCCACTGGGCTGGACCTCTCGACACAGGAAGCAGGGGGCACCCAGCCCAAACTGCAACAAAAGGAAAACAAAAGATTATTCTAAATGAATTTCATTGGGCAGAATGTCTGGTATAGAAGCAAGTGTTCTGTAAACATCTCACACATTTTACATCCATTCCCCATTCCTTCTTTTCTTCTCTGTTCTGGTTGTTCTGCTGGGAAGCTAATGCTTCTGACCCTGAAATAAGACTAACACTGCTTTCTACCATCTACTATCTTCTAGGGTGGGTCGGCCCGGGGTGAGTCAGCCTGGGGTGAGTCAGCCTAGGGTGGGTCGGCCTAGGGAGGGTCGGCCTAGGGAGAGCCAGCCTGGGATGGGTCGGCCTGGGGTGGGTCAGCCTGGGGTCAGGCAGCCTGGGGTGAGTCATCCCAGGGTGGGTAAGCCTGGGGTGAGTCAGCTTGGGGTGAGTCAGCCTGGGGTTAAACAGCCTTCCCCTGGCATCAAGACTTGCTCCCTTAAAAAAAAAGAGGAGGGTGATTGTTATTGGTGATTCCCTACTGAGGGGAACAGAGGGCCCCATATGTCGTCCAGACCCTGCTCACAGGGAACTTTGTTGTCTCCCAGGAGCTCAAATTGCTGATGTTACCAGAAGGCTGCCTAGTCTGGTGCAGCCCTCTGACTACTTTCCATTAATAATTATGCAGTTAGGGAATGACGATGTTGCAACTAGAACTCCCAGGGCTATCAAGAATGACCTCAAGGTCCTGGGGGATCTAGTGGAGGACTCAGGTGCACAAATAATTTTTTTGTCTATACCCTTAGTTGCAGGAGGGAATATGAGAAGGAACAGGTCAGCAGCTGTAGTCAACAAGTGGCTTAGAGGTTGGTGCAGTCAGAAGAATTTTGGGTTTTTTGATCTTGAAAAACTTTCTACTACACCAGGTCAGCTGGTAACAGATGGAGTACATCTGTCCCAGAGGAGGGGAAAGGTCACAGTACATGAGAATGGCCTGTCCCCCAAAGGTAAAAAGATTCTGGGAAGGGAATTAGCAAGTCTCATTGACAGGGCTTTAAACTAGCTTCGAAGGGGGAAGGGGCTGAAACCAGTCCCCCCAGACAGGAGTCTGAGGGTGGTAAGCTGGAGTCAGGGGCAAAACCAGCAGCTCAGCTGAAGTGCATGTACACTAATGCACGAAGTATGGGCAACAAACATGAGGAGCTGGAAGCCTTGTTGCAGCACGAAAGATATGATGTAGTTGCCATCACGGAGACGTGGTGGGATGACTCGCATGACTGGAGCGCTGCAATTGACGGCTACAGGCTATTCAGGAGAGACAGGCAGGGAAGAAGGGGTGGAGGGGTGGCCCTGTACATCAGGGAGGCTCTTGATGCCATTGAGCTAGAGATCAGGGATGATCGGGTTGAGTGTGTGTGGGTAAGAATTAGAGGGAAGACCAGCAGGGCAGACATGCTGGTTGGAGTCTGTTATAGACCACCCAACCAGGAGGATGATCTTGATGAAGCATTCTATAGGCAGCTTAAGGCTGTCTCAAGATCGCCTAACCTTGTTCTCGTGGGAGACTTCAACCTGCCTGATATCTGCTGGGATCACAACATAGCAGAGAGGAGGCAGTCTAGGAGGTTCTTAGAGTGCATGGAGGACAGCTTCTTATCCCAGGTGCTGCGTGAGCCTACCAGGGGTAAGGCTATGCTTGACCTCCTCTTCACCAACAGGGAAGGGCTGGTGGGTGATGTGGTGGTCGGAGGGTGTTTAGGCACCAGTGACCATGAGATAATTGAGTTTTCAGTATTCAGCCAAGCCAAGAGGGGGAACAAGAAGACCTCCACTCTGGACTTCCGGAGGGCGGACTTCAGGCTACTCAAGGAACTAACTCAGAAGGTTCCTTGGGAAACAGCCCTTAAAAACAAAGGGGTTCAGGAGAGCTGGACCTACTTCAAGAAAGAACTCTTGAAGGCGCAGGAACAGGCTGTGCCGGTGTGCCGGAAGATGAGCCGCCGCGGCAGACGGCCAGCCTGGTTGGGTAATGAACTTCTAAAGGAACTAAGGGAAAAAAGAGGGTGTATTATCTTTGGAAAAAGGGGAGGCAACCCATGGAATGTTTAGGGATGTTGCTAGGTCTTGTAGGAAGAAAATTAGGGAGGCAAAAGCACATTTGGAGCTCAGACTGGCCTCTGCTGTGAAGGACAACAAAAAGTCCTTCTATAAATATATTAATAGCAAGAGGAAGGGCAAGGAGAAGCTCCACTCCTTGGTGGGCATGGAGGGGAATATTGTAACAAAGGATGAGGAAAAGGCAGAGGTGCTTAACACCTTCTTTACCTCAATTTTTACTAGCAGGACAGAACGGCTTCCAGACAGCTGGCCTGCAGAGCTGGCAGAAGGAGCCAGGGAGCAGCATAGTTTTCCCCTGTTCCAGGATGGGAGAGTTAGAGATCTTCTCAGCCGCTTGGACTCCCACAAGTCCATGGGACCGGATGGGATCCATCCTAGGGTGCTGAGGGAGCTGGCGGATGAGCTGTCCAGGCCGCTCTCCATCATTTTTCAGCAGTCCTGGCTCACTGGAGAGGTCCCAGAAGACTGGAAGCTGGCCAACGTGGTGCCCATCCATAAGAAGGGCCAGTTGGAAGAGCCGGGGAATTATAGGCCTGTCAGCCTGACCTCAGTGCCAGGCAAGATTATGGAACGGGTCATCTCGAGTGCGATCACACAGCACTTACAGGATGGCCAGGGGCTCAGGCCTAGCCAGCATGGATTTAGGAGGGGCAGGTCCTGCCTGACCAACCTGATCTCCTTCTATGATCAGGTGACCCGCCTGGTGGATGCGGGGAGGCCTGTGGATGTGGTCTACCTGGACCTCAGCAAGGCCTTTGACACCGTCCCCCACAGCAAACTCCTGGCCAAGCTGGCAGCCCATGGCTTGGACAGGAGCACACTGCGTTGGGTTAGGAACTGGCTGGAGGGCCGAGCCCAGAGAGTGGTGGTGAATGGTGCCACATCCAGCTGGCGGCCTGTCACTAGTGGTGTGCCCCAGGGATCAGTGCTGGGCCCCATGCTTTTCAACATCTTTATTGATGATCTGGATGAGGGCATTGAGTCCATCATCAGTAAATTTGCAGATGACACCAAGCTGGGGGCAGGAGTTGATCTGCTGGAGGGCAGAGAGGCTTTGCAGAGAGACCTCGACAGGCTGGACAGATGGGCAGAGTCCAATGGCATGAGATTTAACACATCCAAGTGCCGGGTTCTGCACATTGGCCACAACAACCCCAGGCAGCGCTACAGGCTGGGGTCAGAGTGGCTGGAGAGCGGCCAGGCTGAGAGGGACCTGGGGGTGCTGGTTGATGGGAAGCTGAACATGAGCCAGCAGTGTGCCCAGGCAGCCAAGAGGGCCAACCGCATCCTGGCCTGCATTAGGAATAGTATGGCCAGCAGGAGCAGGGAGGTCATTGTGCCCCTGTACTCTGCTTTGGTTAGGCCGCACCTTGAGTACTGTGTCCAGTTCTGGGCCCCTCAGTTTAAGAAGGACATTGAGACACTTGAACGTGTCCAGAGAAGGGCAACAAGGCTGGTGAGAGGCCTTGAGCACAAGCCCTATGAGGAGAGGCTGAGGGAGCTGGGGCTGTTTAGCCTGGAGAAGAGGAGGCTCAGGGGTGACCTCATTGCTCTCCACAACTACCTGAAGGGTGGTTGTAGCCAGGAAGGGGTTGGCCTCTTCTCCCAGGCAACCAGCACCAGAACAAGGGGACACAGTCTCAAGCTGCAACAGGGGAAGTTTAGGCTCGAGGTGAGGAGAAAGTTCTTCACTGAGAGAGTGATTCGTCATTGGAATGGGCTGCCCGGGGAGGTGGTTGAGTCTCCATCCCTGGAGGCGTTCAGGAGGGGACTGGATGTGGCACTTGGTGCCATGGTCTAGTTGTGAGGTTGTGGTTACAGGTTGGACTTGATGATCTTCAAGGTCTCTTCCAACCTTGGTAATTCTATTCTATTCTATTCTATTCTATTCTATTCTATTCTATTCTATTCTATTCTATTCTATTCTATTCTATTCTATTCTATTCTATTCTATTCTATTCTATTCTATTCTATTCTATTCTACCAGCTTCTCTCTCTTTTGGTACAAGGGGTTTTGGGAGGTTGGGGGGGGAGGGTAGGGAGGGGGCAGTGGAGCGGCTTCCCTGGTCACTTTGACCAGGGGGTGTCTGTTCTATTTTCTGATTGTAAATACTTGGATAATATTGTAAATACTGTATATTTTGTACATATTCATTGCATTCCATTGTAGAGTGTAGATTTTGCTTTGTAAATACATCTTCTATTTGCTTCCAACTGAGCTGGTCGTGCTTAGTTAATGTGAATGGGAAACTTTAACCCACCACAACCCCAAACTGCATTCTGACATACAAGTCAAAATGAAATCTAAATTTAATGTTATGAAGAAAACAAAGTCATGTTGCACACTGACATATAATGCTTAGAAATGCTTAGACCATTTAGTGATGAAACTGTTCCCATGGTGAATATATATGAGCAGCAAAAAGCTTTCTTGAAAAGACAAGCTGTATAGAAAAATGAAAAGAAAATGAACTAAAATCAGGTTTATATACAAAAATTAGACAGAAAATAAAATTACCAAGGAAACAGACATGTATCAGAGAAGATTTTTTTCTGTCATCTATATTGCCCAGAACAAATTGCAAATAAATTTGAGTTAGAAGAAAGCTTAAAAACACTGCAAAGTCTAATTCAAACCTCTGGCACCAAGACAGATTTGAAAGGACCCTTTAAATTTCATTTTTCTATCTGCTAGATGTTTGACAAAAGGATTAAAATTCAGATTACTCAAATATATATATATATAATGCCCAACAAAAAAACCCAAACCAAAACAAAGAAAAAGCCCCACAAAAAAACACACACCACAACCAACCAAAACAAAAATAATAAAAATAATAAAAAAAACCACAAATCAAAACAAAATCCCCAGAGAAGTAAAATTAAAAGGTGATATAGTAAGAACTTATAAATGCTACAATTTTCTAGGAGCAACAATGCAATTTTGGTGATAAAAAGAAAGACATTGCTGCCACAGGACAGCTTATTCTTGAGCATGTAATTTCTTGGGACAGTGTTTACTATTGCCAATGTTCTTAAAAAAACCTCAGACTTATGGGAAAGGAGAGATAACACCTTCAGCTTAAAGCATCTCAAAGGTGCCATGGACCTTGCTGTCGTACTTTGCATCTGTCATGTCTACAACAAGTATTGTACATCATAGAGTCATTCCATATATTAACAGTAAGTCTGACACTTTGAATTTGTCATATCTGAACAGCTCATCTAATCTATCTGGCTTCAAGTTACTACAGACAGGCAGTGAGACCTGAGTCCAATGCCTTCATGCTTTCAGATCCTTTCAATTTTTTTTTTTAGGAAAGGAATAGTAAAAAGATAGATTCTCTGTCTCAAATTTCAAAGCAGCTTGTATCACACAAGAGCCAGAAGACCAGACAGAATCTAAAAAAATGAGCAGAGTAGAAACTAACTGAGAAGTGTAGACTAAAAGCTCATGAGACTATCCTGAGAACTCAGAAGAAAAAGAAAAGTCAATTCAGTAGCCAATTTAGAAGTGGGCATCTTATTACATTAATAAGATTATTACATTTTTTCCTCCTTTAGAGAATGCGAATTATTTAGTGATCTTCTCACTGCTTCAGGTTGAAAAAATTATAATTATTGAAACCTCAGTCAGTTCTATTGGAGACTGATTTTTGTCATCACTGTTAATAATTAGTCTGACTGAGGGAAATAGAGGTCTCTGGTTTTCTTACAAGCTACTTACCACAACGATCGACACATTTAAAAGTTAGTGTGGTTTGTTGTTTGTGTTTTGTTGTTGTTGTTTATCAAAGACTCATAATTGCTTGAAGTTCAAAGAGCTCTAAGTCTTTGTTCTTTAAGAAAAATACACCATTAGTTCTCCAAGTAAGTTACTCAAGCTTATTGATCCACTGGCTTTGCCTTTTAGCCTCTGAGGAATAGAAATACATGTTCCAGTATGAGACTTTGTGTTTTCTTCTATTCATGCTCTTGTGGGAAAGTAAGAATTTGTGAAAAACAATTGGGTTTTTTTGCCTTAAATTTCTTGTTTAGTATCACATCTGCAGTGCTACCAAGAGAACACCAAATGCCACAAATTTTTGTGATATATATACACACCTGCACATATGCTCCTTTGTGTTCATGACTCATATCCCCTGTGTTTTCAGTGGTCTTAGCAGAAGAAACAACCACCATTTTCCTCTGAAAAAACCCAAGTGAGGCTATTGAAAATAATGTAACACTTTCCAACAATATTTTTCACTCCCAACAACGCAATGCAGTCAATGCATTCTTGGAACTATTCCATGAATGATGAAAACCCAACCAAACAAAAACCCAGCCAACAAACAAAAACAAACAAACAAACAAACAAAAAAACCAAAACAAAACATACAAAAAAACACAAATAGTTTCAGCTAAGGATAAATATTGCCTTAATTCAGTCAAATTATTTAACATTGAATTGGTGAAAAATATTCATCACCATTTTGATCTCCTACTTTGAGAATTTTCATATATACCAACTTAATGTACAAATGTCCCTTGACCTATAAGGACATCACTCAAAAAAAATAATTATAAAACCCTTTTCACAACCCAGTTGCAGGAAAAATGCACTTCTAAGAATAATGGGAATTTGGAAATATTACTACAGAACACGGCAATAGCAGTAAACCAGTACAGGTCATTCATTAGATGTTGATGTTAAATTACTTCTCATTCTCATGTAGTTAAGAACGTGAACTTGGAGAAACTATGTGACAGAGTTAACATGGTAAATTGTTAAGACCTGCCAACTGTATTAGGAAATTATTCCACTAGTTACTACCATTCTACAAAGACAATATTTTATTCTTTCTCTACAGAGTCCTACAGAATGCCCAAGTGTGTCACACAGTGAAGAACCCTATAAAACTTGATTGCTTTAGTATGATAGCTTAACAGAAATACAGCCTGAGAGGTTTTTTTTATAGTTACGTTCACATGTAAGTTAAGTGTTACTGTAAAATGTAAAACATACAAACCCGTCAAATATTCAAATGTCCACCTGCCTTGGCAAAACAATGTCAAAGGCAGAAGTCTTTCACACAATAATTCTTACTATTTTTTAAAGAAAATAAAATAAAATTTGAAAATGTTGCTTACAAACAAAAAGAAGATTATGTTTGGAATGTCTTTATTTATTTTCAGCTGCAAGAGTGAAAAAAATGATACCATAGAGAGAGCTCCCTGGATGATTTATACAAATGTAGGCTGGATAAAAAATTTAATTTCCTGTGCTAGGGGATAACAAAACAAAACCAAACTAGCAGTAAAAACTATTTCTACTTATTGTATGGCTAAAGCCCAGCCAGTAGCTGAGCCCATGAAGCTGCTAACAAAGCTGGCTGGTGGTAGAGGAAATAGAAACTGGAAGCAAAACCCAAGACCTCACAGACTGAGATGAGGAGAACTTAACAGAACACTATACAGAATGAAGGAAAAATAGTAATAGTAGTGAGCAACACCCAAAAACCCCACTGAAAGTGCCCTCCACAGGTCTCTTCTTATACAGTGGGGAGACCATTGTAAGGCATTGAATATCCAGTTGCATCTAGCTATCCTGGGTGTGGCCTTACCCAACTTCTTGTAAAGAAAATTAACCCTGGCCTAGACTAGCCTAGGACAATGACCTTTGCAAATACAAATACTCAAATCTTACATAGGATTCAGATATCCAAATAATAAATTGAAGTGATTTTAGGCTATGCTTTCAAATTTTTGTTACAGATTTCAAGCAGAAAACTAGAAAAATGTAAATAAATCTCTATTGGGTGTAAAAAGGAAAACCAAAGATAATTCTAAGCAATTTAATTTGAGAGATATCTGCTCTGAGATTGGCTGTACCAAAACAATCTTCCCTCTTCCCATCTCTTCTCTGCTAGCTTTACTTGGGAGAGAATACTAATCTGCTTCTGCTTGACCTTGGCTGCATTGTGTCCAACAGTGACTTTTTCTCTGCTCCTTTCCCCTTTTAGACAGGGGGTTGGGGAGCAGAGAGACAGCTCTCCTGGTCTTTGACCAGAGGGGTTCTTGTGTTGTTTGTTAATTAAAGATCTGTAAATATTGTAAATACTGTATATTTTTTACATATTCATTGTATTCCATTGTAGATTGTAGTTTAGCTTGCAAATACAGCTTTCATTTGGTTCTAACTGAACTGTTCTGGCAAAGTTAATGTTGGGGGAAATTTCAACCCACCACATAAATGAAGTCATTTTGCTTCTCCACTCCAAAAAAAAGGAAATGAAAATACACAGGTAAAGCTATAAAATTCCTTCGGGTCACATATGGAACAGGATCCACATGTGGAGTGTTTTCAAAGAATAAGATCCTCCCTGTTCATGCTTTCTCTTCATTAGAGCAAAAAAAAATCAGGTGTCTAAGCACTGGCTCCTCTACCTATATCCATATAATGGATACGATACATCATTGCAGTTCTAGTATGTCCTGGTTTCAGACAGACAACTCTTACAAGCAAACCCACACACACAGATGGGAGGGAAAGTAACTCTAAAAGCCCTGAGTTGATATAAGGAGTTTAATAAAATTATACAATGTATAATCAACATATCCAGTTTTCAGAAAGGCACAGAAAAAGCAGAATCAGCAGGAGCCAGACATAAACAACCCTCCACCCCCAACACCCCAAGACTGCAGCAAGCCCAGTAGAAAAAAACAACACCTCAGAACTGGAAACCAGAAGCAGCAACCAGAAGCAGGAAGCCTCTTATTTTACAATCCAAACTGCAAGCCCCATGATACTTTGCTCCAGGCAGCGCTTTCATTGTAAAGCTGCATGACATCAGCATGGTGTTGAATATTCATCAGCAGATTCAATTGGCTAAACCCATTACAGACAGTTGTAATATTTAAAATGAAATTAAGAACTGACCCCAAAACTATAGCTTATTATTTCATTACACACCCTTTCCAAATTTCTTGTTTTCTCCTCTATGTCCATAAATTGAATTCAACATAAACCCTAAGTGACAAAAAGCAAGACCACTAGTGATGAATACAGAATATCCTCTCAGGTCTTTCAGCATCCCCTACTGCACACAAACTAGGTCAAGTTACCACTAAAGCAGGCAGCTACATTGTGGATAACTACCTTCAGACTAGGAAAAGAACACTAAGAACACTTCCAGTTGTATTCTTGTTTCATTCTCTTTTTAAATTCCAGGTTCAAATTCACTACTTAATACCTACAGCATTCTGGGTAAATGACAAAACTTCTGTTAAGAGACCTAATAGAGCAACATTCCCAGAGTGTTTAAGCAGAGGGATGCCTGGTATCTACCGATGAGTATGAACTAGGTATTGCTCAGTCTTATGAAGTTGAGTGACATACTGGTGTAGGATTTCAGATCTTTGTGAATTTTTGCAATGAAAGTATGGCATTTATGTATACTTAAGTTTGTGAAACAGCTGACAGTATTTGCAGGATCATAACTTTAGACTAAGGTGTTTATATTGCATTCAAATCCCACTTAGATACGTAGGTCCTTTTGACAGATGGAGCCCAAAACTTTTTTTTGAGTAAAATAACCTTTTTTCAATTCTGTATTAGAAATTCCTCTAATAATTACTGTCTCATTCACACTGAGGATTTTAAATTTGCATAAATCAATTCATCACAGTCCTGTGAACCTGAGTTTTTATTTTTTAGACCTGTGGTCACAGAACATTTAATATTACTAATATTTTATACATGGACAAAAAATCTGGTTTTATATATAAATATTCCATTTCTTTTTTTCAAGTCAACCAAGTATGGATGCATGTTCAACTTTAAAAAGATAGATATTTAGTGGAAATGCACATCTGTAACTTCACTAAGTACAGCTAAAATAGTCTAGGATTGAAAAACACTTTAACTTGAAATCTGTAGCCTTCTAACCAGACCTTGAGTGAGAAATAATGGCAAAAAGTCATCCTTTCTTTGTCTACAAAATATTCCTTCATGATTAGAGAAATATCTGTGTACATAACAGGAGAGGAGAGGTGAAGGTCAAGAGGTTAATCCTACTTACTACAACATACATTCAGCAACTGATTTGTTGCTATGTTATCTGCACAATTCTCACTCAATAAGGAAGGCTTAAAGACAAAGAAAAACAAATTCTTTCTGATGATAGTTCAAACCACTAAGATTTACAAAAGGAAAGGAAGGCTAATATTGGGCAAAGGGAGTTGCTGTACTTTTATCTTATTCTTTGCTGTCTTTATGTTCAGAGAAGAAGAGAAGAATGTTTGAAAACAGTTTTCCAAGAGAAATGAAAGCAGAAATAATATTGGGGAGGGTGAGCTTTTATCTTTTAACGAGGAAAAACTTCTACAAAAAGCTAGTACCCAAAGTCATGAACATACAAGGTGAAAATCAGCACAATCCACTTACAAAGAAAAGTGTAGAAATAACAAGTGTCTAACTATAAGCACCATTAACCTAAATAAAAAAAAAGGTGTACATGGACGATTAAATGTACTATAATCTATTCAGTGAGTTTAATGTAAGAGTCATTATGAATTTAGTGCTTATTAATGATTTATAATGCAATGGCACCTAGAAGTCATTCCTGGGGTAGACACACCAATGTGCTACGTTGCTTCCGCATACTGATTAAGTGAAAGACTTAACTGCAAGAATAGTTTGCTAACTAACGAATCTAGAATGCTCTCCTGCTAATTTCGCAAGTGATAGCTGTCAGATGGCTCTTTTCCAGTTACAAATCAAGTGGTTATATAAAACCCCATGCAGATTTCTTTAATACTTCATCATCTTTCCTATGACTTGGGAAATGCCCAAGATAGTATTTAAATATTTCACACAATGAGTTGAATGCAGCATTCTGATCATATGCCTATTACTGCAGTATATGGAACATTACTTTTCTCATACTTTACACAGATTTAGATTAACAAAGTGTAGCACATCATGCTGAGATGTTCAGAAGATTCAGCAGGGTCATCTGTGCATATGTGTTTCATACTATGCTTGAAAAACACTTAAACAGTGAAGGATGGGTAGACCTCCCTTCACCAGAATTGATAGCCTAATTTCTATATGATTGGGACAACTGAATCCTTTCTGCCTTCTGGCTTTTCTACTGATTATCCAGAAAACAGCCATACACTCAGCTATGGCTTTGCTTAACAATTTTTTTCCCACTTCTTTGCTTTGGTGGTTTTATTTTGTTTTGTTCTTGGTGATTTTGTTTGTTTGGGTTTTGTTGTTGTTTGTTTGGGTTTTTTTTCAAACTGTTTGCTGTCTGTGGTACTGTTGTATCGAATGCCTAAGGCCAGTGGAGAAGTAGAGACTTCAGAAATGATGGTATCACAGTATCACAGTATCACTACGGTTGGAAGAGACCTCAAAGATCATCGAGTCCAGCCTGTCACCACAGACCCTATGACTAGACCATGGCACCAAGTGCCACGTCCAGTCCCCTCTTGAACACCTCTAGGGATGGTGACTCCACCACCTCCATGGGCAGCCCATTCCAATGGCGAATGACTCTCGGTGAAGAACTTCCTCCTCACCTCAAGCCTAAACTTCCCCTGGCGCAGCTTGAGACTGTGTCCCCTTGTTCTGGTGCTGGTTGCTAGAGAGAAGAGGCCAGCCCCTTCCTGGCTACAACCACCCTTCAGGTAGTTGTAGAGAGCAATGAGGTCACCCCTGAGCCTCCTCTTCTCCAAGCTAAACAACCCCAGCTCCCTCAGCCTCTCCTCATAGGGCTTGTGCTCAAGGCCTCTCCCCAGCCTTGTTGCCGTTCTCTGGACATGGTCAAGTGTCTTGATGTCCTTCTTAATGGTAGATGCACCACAGAACCACAGAACAGTAGAATTTGGAAGGGCCACTTGGAAACCATCTAGGCAACCCCCTCCTGCTAACAAAGGTGCACACCATAATAGAATTTATGTTGAAATTTAAAGTTGGACATCCTTAGTAATACTTGACATGAAGCAGACCCTCAATTCAAGATTGAATGTCATGATACATTCTTTAATGAGGAATTAGAGAGTAAAGGACTTTACAACAGCTTTTCCTAAATCATCCTTACCTGAAGAAAAAGAAACAGAGTGAAAATACCTCTACTACTGAGTTTCACCTTCCTCTTCATTTTACTTTGTAGGCCCTTGCATTTGTGAAGAGGGGTGAAGAAAGGGGAATCCATTAGAGAAGATTTCTAAGGGGCACTAACAATTAACTGGCTAGAAGTTGATGCTTTCCTGAGCCATGATCTTCCCTCTCTCCTGATCACAAAGCACAATATACAAGTTCAGTACCTTTTGCACCAACATCTGAAAACAATTCTTTGTTTTCTTCTGATATTTACAATTTTTACACTTTTAAAATTTTTCTCAATTATCTTTCTTGTCTTGTATGTGGAGGTCTTCCATTCATTAATGCCTGGCATCTGGATCTCACTCTGTTGAGGACAGAACAGAGTTTACAACACTGGCTTTCAAAAACAACAGCAAAACCAAACCAAACCAAACCACAACAACAACAAAACACAACCAAATGAAAAAAAAAAAGCACAAACATTATTCTGCCAAAATTTTCAATCTGTCTTGGGGGGCCTTATTTTTTCAGCTTCAGTTGTAACTTTATAAGACAGTGCAGGACAAGGTGACTTGAAAATGATAACTGAAGAATGGAAAGGACATCCCTAGCTGTCCAAATGGCAATTGGACAGAAAGAACCTTTATTCCCCTTGGACAATACAATACAATACAATACAATACAATACAATACAATACAATACAATACAATACAATACACCAGGTTCAAAAAGACCTTCAAGATCATCGTGTCCAACCCATCAACCAATCCAACCCACCTAAACAACTAAACCATGGCACCAAGCACCCCATCAAGTCTCCTCCCGAACACCTCCAATGAGTATCTGTCTCTGCATACCTGCAATGGTAATGAAAACATATGGAGAAAAAAAACTACAAAACTCATGAAAGTTTAATTTTATTATAAAATATTGTTGTATATTTATGAATTTATGAAAATTATCATGCCAACTATGACTATTAATAAAATATTAACTAGTGTTTATTAATATGAAAAATGACCAGAAACCTATGAAACAGGTTCGGTGTACAGATGGAATATATATTTACAGTGGGAATGTACAGTATTTAGGCAAATACTTCACAATTTTACCAATTTTAAGCAAACCAGAAGAAATAACAGAAAAAGAAGGGAATCCCTGAGAGCAATATGGGACTTGACCACAGCGGGAGATTCAACGAGAACCATGAAACACAGGAGACAATAAACTACTCACCGAGTTCCACGCACTGCCAGAACTGCCAAAAAGTTCAGGCTAATTCTCCCCCTGACTGAGTCATCTTACCAGTGGTGTTCAGTCCCTTTAAAGTGCAGTGGCAGCTTCTTGCTACTGACGGGACTGGGGATATGACGCAAAGTTGGATGTAGTATCAATGCAGTTTGTGAAGGACTCTTTGCAGGCTTCTGGGTAAACTGAGGCATGCTGGTGATTCCTGGGTAGCAGGCTTCTCTCCAGACTGCAAAGGCAGTGTGTGTGTGCATGAGGGCAGAGCATGTGCACAGAGCAGAACAGCACAAAAGAGCTTAATAGCAAAGAGCGTCAACAAAGAATAATACTTATAATATGCTTAAGGCTTGAATTTGCCAATAGTCAATTACTTGGTCAGCACCTTTAGCCAGTGACAAAGCATGTGGCTAGAATTATGCCCAAACTTGGAAGAAGAACAAGCATCCCACAAGGTGGGCACAGGATCTTGTTTACCCCAGAAAAGGTAGGTTGGGTTGTCTACCTCGGTGTGGTGATGCCTGGCCCTTTGTTTATTCGGCTCTGGGCTAAGCACCCACTCTGAAAAGGAGGGGTAAGGGAGGACGTGAGCAAAACATGTTGGGATAAGTTGTAGCAATATTTGGGGCATAATTCTGGCCCTTTGTGACATCAGCATATGAAATTGTTAAGGATAGTGGTCAAAGTAATTAATTTTCTGCCTAGTCTGTTTACACTATGAAGAGATTTCCACATAAACCCACAAGAAAATAGAATATGCCTGAGTTTTCTTACTGAAAGCCTCAGAGTTTATATAATAGAGACATGTAAATAAGTCTTCCTCCATGTTTCATTTTAATGATTTCTGGCCATTTAACCAACAGTTATTGATGACTAGTATTTCTATTTGAAAGATTGCTTGTCCATATAAACATCCTGAAGAATTTATTTCTAGATTAGTACTCATGATGCAGGAATTTAATTCCCTGCCTGTTAAATGAACATGCCCACCATTAAAAAAGTAAGGAGAGTCAGAAGTAGAAAATTCATGTATTAGTTTCTGTAAAACTTTGGAAGTATAAAATGCAGTATTTAGGTTTTTTCCCAGCACTCCTGATATATTTAGTTCTGTAGTAACCTACACATCACTGAATTCTGTAATAAAAGATCCATTGAAAGATAAATTACAAAATACATTCCTCCTAGTATTTTGCTAATTAAGTGTCATGTGGCCAGCATCATTGTAATTTAAAGGACAACGGAGAACACTTTTTCACCTTGTTCCTGAGAATATTCACTCAACCAATTAATGATCAGATTTAATTGGAAGGAATGATGCATCACGAAATTTTCTGCAGAAAGAGTTAAAAGGTTCTAGCAGGTCAGTGAAAATACTATTGGCATTAGTGACAATGACAAATGAAAGGCCTTTGGGCACATGCTCATGTAAGATCAAATACCATTTTTGTCTGACTGGTAGATCAACAATATATCGGCCAACTATGTGGATCACAGAGGGGAATAATTTCTTTTTCTTTTTGCTGTTTATTTTTCAGTGTGATACATCTTGAAAAATGGCATGCATAACCCCTGTAATAATTTGCTTGTGTATTTAGCCAGATCTCTGCTGAGAAGTGGATAACAGCACACCTACTGCCTGTTATTTAACTTTTATTTATTTTTTTCTGTGAAAGGATAACTGTTTCCCCAGCTCCAGCTCAGATTTTTTTAACTGGTAAAGAGATTGAAATAAGTTCATTTATAAAAAACAAATGTATTCAAAAAACAACAGCAACAACACCTTTAGAGAATATGGTAACATTTTCTCCTGGTTCAGTACTCTGAAAACAAGTATTCCAGAAACACAGACCTGAGGGATTTTTTTATGATTTCATTTGCACCTGGAATAGCTATATGGAGCTTATCAGTAAGATTATCTTATCCATACTCAAATGTACATACTCTGACCAGTAACTGAGGTTCTGCACATTGGCCACAACAACCCCATGCAGTTCTACAGGCGGGGGTCAGAGTGGCTGGAGAGCAGCCAGGCAGAGAGGGACCTGGGGGTACTGGTTGATGGTAGGCTGAACATGAGCCTGCAGTGTGCCCAGACAGCCAAGAGGGCAAATGGCATCCTGGCCTGCATCAGGAACAGTGTGGCCAGCAGGAGCAGGGAGGTCATTCTGCCCCTGTAAGCAGTTGAGTTTAATATCCTCAGGGCAATCAGGAGGATGTATTCTAAGCTTACGACCCTAGAATTTAGGCGTGCAGACTTCGATTGCTGCAGGGATCTGCTAGCCAAAATGTCGTGGGATGAAGCCCTGAAGGGAAGAGGGACCCAGGACAGCTGGTCAGTATTCAAGGACCACCTCCTCTGTGTCCAGGAGCTATGTATACCTACAAGGAGAAAAGCAGGAAGGAATGCTAGGAGGCCTGCCTGGATGAACAAGGAGCTACTGGACACACTATTACTTAAAAAGAAACTCTACAGGAAGTGGAAGGAAGGACAGATAGAACAGGGGGTATATAAGGAAGCTGCCCGAGCAGCAAGAGGCCTGGTTAGGAAAGCCAAAGCAGAGTTTGAATTGAATCTAGCCAGGGGGGTTAAAGGGAGCACTAAGAATTTCTACAGGTATGTTAATGGCAAAAAGAAGACTAGGGAAGGTGTGGGCCCCCTCAGAAAGGAAAGTGGTGAATTAGTCACAAGTGATGTGGAAAAGGCTGAGGTACTCAATCACTTCTTTACCTCAGTCTTCACTGCAAGGGCCTCCAGCCACACTCCTGGTGTCATGGCAGACGATGCCAGGGACGGGGAGGAAGAACTGCCCATCATAAGTGAAGCTCAGGTTCATGATCACCTGAAGAACCTGAAAGTGTTCAAGTCCATGGGACCCGACAGGATACACCCACGGGTGCTGAGAGAACTGGCAGATGAGGTTGCCAAACCCCTCTCTATTATATTCCAGAAGTCATGGCAGAGTGGGGAAGTCCCCACAGACTGGAAAAGGGGAAACATTGCTCCCATCTGCAAAAAGGGCAAGAAGGAGGAACCGGGGAACTACAGGCCAGTCAGTCTCACCTCTGTGCCCGGAAAAATCATGGAGCAGATCCTCCTGGAGGCACTAATGACTCAGAAGAACAGTGAAGAGGTGATTGGGAATAGTCAGCATGGCTTTGCCAAGGGCAAATCCTGCCTGACAAACCTGGTGGCCTTCTATGAGCAGGTGACAGCATTAATAGATGAGGGGCGAGCAACTGATGTCGTTTACCTGGACTTGAGCAAAGCCTTCGACACTGTCCCGCACCACCTCCTGGTCTCCAAGCTGGTGACACATGGGTTTGATGGATGGACCACTAGATGGATAAAGAACTGGCTTGATGGCCGCACCCAAAGAGTGGCTGTCAACGGGTCCATGTCCCAATAGAGGCCAGTGACAAGCGGAGTCCCTCAGGGATCAGTCCTAGGACCAGTCTTGTTCAACATCTTTGTGGGTGACATGGACAGTGGCATCGAGTGCACCCTCAGCAAGTTTGCTGATGACACCAAGCTGTGTGGTGCAGTGGACATGCTGGAGGGAAGGGATGCCCATCCAGAGGGACCTGGACAGGCTGGAGAGGTGGGCACAAGCCAGCCTCAGGAGGTTCAACATGACGAAGTGCAGGGTCCTGCATCTGGGTTGAGGCAAGCCCAGGCACAAATCCAGGCTGGGCAGTGACTGGCTGGAGAGCAGCCCTGAGGAGAGAGACTTGGGGGTGCTGGTGGATGAGAAGCTCAACAGGAGCTCCCAATGTGCACTTGCAGCCCAGAAAGCCAATCAGATGCTGGGCTGCATCAGGAGAAGTGTGACCAGCAGGTCAAGGGAGGTGCTTCTTCCCCTCTACTCAGCTCTGGTGAGACCCCACCTGGAGTACTGCGTCCAGTTCTGGAGCCCCTATTACAGGAGGGATGTGGATGTGCTGGAGCGTGTCCAGAGAAGGGCCACGAGGATGATCAGAGGGCTGGAGCACCTCTTCTATGAGGACAGACTGAAGGAGTTGGGGCTATTCAGTCTGAAGAAGAGAAGGCTCTGAGGTGACCTAATTGTGGCCTTCCAGTATCTGAAGGGGGCCTACAAGAAGGCTGGGGTGGGACTTCTCAGGCTATCAGGTAGTGATAGGACTAGGGGGAACAGAATGAAGCTGGAAATAGGGAGATTCAGGCTAGATGTGATGAAGAAGTTCTTCACCATGAGAGTGGTGAAGCCCTGGAATGGGTTATCCAGGGAGGTGGTTGAGGCCCCGTCCCTGGAGGTGTTTAAGAGCAGGCTGGACAAGGCTCTGGCCAGCGTGATCTAGTGTGGGGTGCCCCTGCCCATGTCAGGGGGTTGGAACTAGATGATCCTTGTGGTGCCTTCCAAACCTGACTGATTCTATGATTCTATGATTCTGTACACTACACTGGTTAGGCCACACCTTGAGTACTGTGTCCAGTTCTGGGCCCCTCAGTTTAGGAAGGATGTTGACTTGCGGGAGCGTGTCCAGAGAAGGGCAACGAAGTTGGTGAGCGGTTTGGAACACAAGCCCTATGAGGAGAGACTGAGGAGCTGGGGTTGCTTTTCTCATTTAGAAAGCAATAAAAAATAGCTACATAGATGGTTGTCAGACACTGTAGGAGGCTGAGACAAGGTGAAGTTGCTACAGGTCAGGATGAGGACACATCCAACAGATAAAGTGAATATTCTGCTAGGTTGACTAAATAGTGCTGGTCTAAAGTGGACTGGAGGGGCAGTGGCATTGATTGCTGTGTGATATGTGGACTGTGTGTGTGTTGCAGCAAAATTTTTATTATATATAACTGAACACTGATATTCTGTTCTTGTGGTGACTGTACTCCAACTCCCTCATGGTATGTGGTGGCTCTGTATTAGAAAATAATTGATTTTCAGTTTTTTACATGAATGGAGGAGATATTCTAATTCTATGAATCACTCTTCAATGAAATGTGTCTTTCAGTTATGCTTCTGAAAATATGTATCTGTTGTTTTGGGGGGTGGGTTGTTTGTTTGTTTGTTTTATTCTGGACTATTTTACTATGCTATGATCATGGAAATGAAAGCCGGCAGCAAAGAGGGCTTCCTACAGACTAAAACTAAAATGAAATAGGCAAGGAGGTAGGAGATAGATATCAGGATATGAGCAGGGAAGGATCAGGGAAGTCATTGTGCCCCTGTACTCAGCACTGGTTAGGCCACGCCTGAAGTACTGTGTCCAGTTCTGGGGCCCTCAGTTTAAGAAGGACATTGAGACACTTGAACGTGTCCAGAAAAGGGCAACGAAGCTGGGGAGAGGCCTCAAGCACAAGCCCTATGAGGAAAGGCTGAGGGAGCTGGGATTGTTTAGCCTGGAGAAGAGAAGGCTCAGGGAAGACCTTATTGCCATCTACAACCACCTGAAGGGAGGTTGTGGACAGGAAGGGGTTGGTCTCTTCTCCCAGGCAACCAGCACCAGAACAAGAGAACACAGTCTCAAGCTGTGCCAGGGGAAGTTTAGGCTCGAGGTGAGGAGAAAGTTCTTCACTGAGAGAGTCATTCGCCATTGGAATGGGCTGCCCATGGAGGTGGTGAAGTCACCATCCCAGGAGGTGTTCAGAAAAGGATTGGACATGTCACTTGAAGCCATGGTTTAGCCATGAGGTCTGTGGTGACAGGTTGGACTTGATGATCTTTGAGGTCTCTTACAACCTTGGTGATGCTGTGATTCTGTGATTCTATGAGGAGTTATATCTGCATGTGTGCATTAATATTTAATCTACAAAGTGACTCTTATTAAGGTCACAAGATAAGACACCTATATTATCTGTAAATGTATAGAAGTCTTCATCTATTTATGATCAAGAATCAGAGCTTGCCCTTAGGTTTTAATATAAGCTTCACAAGTATAAATTTGAAGACTAAATGTTGTCCATTAGTATGCAAAGCCTGGAAACTGGCTTCTATTGTCTTGGAGAATTTTCTTTACTCTAAATATACTCTGCATTTTTTTCCTTAAAAAGGGATGTTGCAAAAGCAAATGACAATAATTTATCACTGTATAGTTCTAATATTTGGCAGCTAGCAATGAGTAAGTTTTTCAATCAGCGTATGCATCTACCACTTCTAAGTCTTCAAAAAATACAAGAGTATTTAAGAATTTACAATACAATGCAATACAATACAATAAACCAGATTGGAGGAGACCTTCAAGATCATCGTGTCCAACCTATCAACCAATCCAACCCACGTAAACAACTACACCAGGCACCCCATCAAGTCTCCTCCTGAACACCTCCAATGATGGTGACTCCACCACATCCCCAGGCAGTCCATTCCAATGGGCAATCACTATCTCTGTACAGAACTTCTTCCTAACATCCAGCCTAAACCTCCCCTGGTGCAGCTTGAGACTGCGTCCTCTTGTTCTGGTGCTGACTGCCTGGGAGAAGAGACCAACCTCCACCTGTCCACAATCTCCCTTCAGGTAGTTGTAGAGAGCAATCAGTTCACCCCTCAGTCTCCTCTTCTCCAGGCTAAGCAACCCCAGCTCCTCAGTCTCTCCTCATAGGGCTTGTGTTCCAAACCGCTCACCAACTTTGTTGCCCTTCTCTGGACACGTTCCAGCAAGTCAACATCCTTCCTAAACTGAGGGGCCCAGAACTGTACACAGTACTCAAGGTGTGGCCTAACCAGTGCAGTGTCCAGGGGCAGAATGACCTCCCTGCTCCTGCTGGCCACACTGTTCCTGATGCAGGCCAGGATGCCACTGGCCCTCTTGGCTGCCTGGGCACACTGCAGGCTCATGTTCTGCTATGAAATTTGTTTGTGAAAAAATGGAATTACAAAATTGCCTTCAATATTATGCAAAGTGCATAAATGCACAAATTCAGATACAATGTGCAGGTTTACCTCAACAAAGGAGACAAGAATATACTTTTCAAATTTTTCTTTTCCAGGATAATATTTACACAGGGCCAACCTCTAGTGAACCCTGTAATCACAGGATCCCTGTGATTACACTTAATTGCAGCAGTACTTAAAAGCATTTTTGACTGGGTAACAAGATCTTGAAACTTTTGCCATTCAATAGTTATGTATCATTGAAAGGAAAAATTACTTGGAAAATAAAAAAGCCAGCTTCAAAAGTTGTCAAAAAAATTATTTTACGCAGTCTTTGTGAATTAAAACAAAAAAAACCAACCAACCAAAAAAAAAAAAACCCACCCAAAAAAGAAGTTGATGACTGAGTAAAGGACACTATTTCCATACTATTAATCATTCTTCCTAAGGATATATTAGGTATGGTGAAAATTTTGACCCTTTGGTATGGGAAGATATTTATTGTTCATGCTAACTTGAATAGAATAGAATAGAATAGAATAGAATAGAATAGAATAGAATAGAATAGAATAGAATAGAATAGAATAGCATAGCATAGCATAGCATAGCATAGAATAGAATAGAATAGAAGAATAGAATAGAATAGAATAGAATAGAATAGAATAGAATAGAATAGACCAGGTTGGAAGAGACCTATCAACCTATCCAACCCACCTAAACAACTAAACCATGGCACCAAGCATCCCTCCTGAACACCTCCAATGATGGTGATTCCAACACCTCCCCGGGCAGACCATTCCAAGGGGCAATCACTCTCTCTGTATAGATGTTGCAGTTTGGGCTGGGTGCCCCCTGCTTCCTGTGTCCAGAGGTCCAGCCCAGTGGGTGGACACAGGAAATTGGGTATTTCTACCATAATTCTCTGCACCACTATAAGATCTAATGCGAGGTCTAAGCACCTCCTCTTTCTTCCTCGCCGTCGCCCGGTAATGGGGGAGTTGTTGTCTCCCGGCCATGGGCCTGGCTAGGCCCAAGGCCACGGGGGATGGGCAGTCTCAGATCTGGCCAGCTGAGACTAGCCTAGCAGTGGGGAGGGGGGAAGAAGGAGCCCTGGGGGTCTTGGATGTACCCCCAGGTGGGGATGGGATTATCTTGGGACTGTTTTGGGATTTCTTTTGTCACTCTGCTTTTGGCTTTTCTGTAAAGATTCACTGCTTTTCCTTTAAACTTTCCACCACTTTTGCAATCCATTTTGTTTTGAGTTGTTTTATTCTGCCCGTGGTGGGGAGGGTTTGGGGGGGGGGCTGCCTAACCCATCACAATAGAACTTCTTCCTAACATCCAGCCTAAACCTGCCCTGGCACAGCCTGAGACTGTGTCCTCTTGTTCTGGTGCTGGTTGCCTGGGAGAAGAGACCAACCTCTGCCTGGCTACAACCTCCCTTCAGGAAGTTGTGGAGAGCAATACGGTCACCCCTCAGTCTCCTCTTCTCCAGGTTAAGCAACCCCAGCTCCCTCAGTGTCTCCTCATAGGAGACATAGGTTTGTGTTCCAAACCCCTCACCAACTTTGTTGCCCTTCTCTGGACACATTCCAGCAAGTTGCCCTAAACTGTGGGGCCCAGCACTGGACACGCTACTCAAGGTGTGGCCTAACCAGTGCAGCGTACAGGGGGACAATGACCTCCCTGCTCCTGCTGTAATTCTTATCTCTCAGCTTGACATACAGATGTTCCTACTTTGTAGGAATGAAGTCTGTAGGTACAGTAATATCTAGCTCCTTTGTGAAGAAACTATTTGTAACACCTGACTCTTTCTGACTTTGAGTTATGTTTTACCATAAGGACAGAAATTGAACTTTCTTTGTGATGCTCCTTAACACCATTGTGTCATATATTAGTTAATGTTCACCTGATCTTTATTCTGCTTGTAACAGTATAATTAAGCAATGCTTTGGTAAGAATAATAGAACTATAGCTTGTGGAAACAGAATTACAAATAAAATACTATTAGAGAGGATATGGTTCTCATACAAAAGAATTCAAAACAACCAACTATTCAGTATCTGAAATTTGTTCTGATCTTAATACAGAGTTCAACTCACCAGTACCTTCTTAATCACCAAAACACTTAGACATCTGCTTAATTAACCTAACTGCATTTTAATAAGTTTTAAGCAGAGGTTTCAATACTTTTAAATTTTTTTTTCATTTAAAACCTCGGCATGTTCTGTATAGAAACAGGGGGCAATGATATTGAATGCATTTTGGTTTTAATTGTATGCCAGATGTAATGAATCTTGCAGCAACCAATTAAGCAAATGGTATTGCACAGTGATCTTAATCTTATGTTGCCTCATGATCTATATGCAGGAAGATAATGATAAAGATATAATGTAGTTCTGTGTGCATACCAGCATAATTTGAAAATCTTATTCGTTAAAATGCATCTAAATGAGATATGGAAAATTTCTTTCCTTCTTAAATCCTGCTACTATTAGTAACAAAATTAATCCTGTTAAATAATTTTTAATTAATAAAATGTAAGGAAATAGTGAAATTGCATTAAGCCACTTGCCAACAAATTTTTGAAATGTAATTTGTTGAGTTCATATAGCAGTAGTTCCTCACAGGATGAATATCATATAATCTTCATAGTTACTCTCATTTAAAGTACTAACAATATTGTTTTATCACAACTCAGAAAAACTTTCATTTTTTTCATATGGGTCAGTTGATGAAAAACTCAACATGAACCAGCAATGTGAGCTTGCAGTCCAGAAGACCAACTGTACCCTGGAATACATCAAAAGAAGTGTGACTGGCAGGATGAGGAAAGTGGTTCTTCCTTTCTACTCTGCTCTCATGAGACTTCACCCAGAGTACAGCATCCAGATCTGGTGCCCCCAGCATGAGAGGGATGCGGAACTGCTGGAGCAGGTCCAGAGGAGTGCTATGAAAATGATCAGGGGGCTGGAGCACCTCCCCTAAGGGGACATACTGTGAGAGTTGGGGTTGTTCAGCTCCAGTGAGACCTTATAGCAGCCTTACAGTACCTGAAGGTGGCCTACAAGAAAGCAAAGAAGGAACTTTTCACAAGGGCTTGTAGTGAGTGATAGGATGAGAGAGAATGACTCTAAGTTTGAAAAAGGCAGATTTAGACTAGATACTAGGAAGAAATTCTTTACAGTGAGGATGGTGAGACTGTGGAACTAGTTGCATAGGGAGGTTTGTCATGAAGGCATCTTATGCCCAGAATTATGCCCCAGATATTGCCAAAACTCATCCAAACACATTTGGCTTGCAGCCCCCTTTCCCCTTCCTTTCTGGAGCCCAGATCTGGGGAAACAAAGGACCAAAGTGCCAGTCAGATACTGCAAACAACCCATCCTGCCTTGTTAGTGGTAAACAAGACTATGAGCCTACCTCATGGGATGCTCATGCCAGCCCATGCTCCTTCCAAGTTTGGGCATAATTCTAGCTACATGCTTGGTCATAGGCTGGAAAGGTATTAATCACGGTTGACTATTTGTCCAAATTCAAGGCCTGACTAATGTATAAGTATTCCCCTAAGTTGTAAACAAGTCACTCTGCTTGAGCTCTTTGCTCTTCACACACTTTGCTTTTTGCTACCGAGCTCTGCTTAAGCTCTTACTACTATGCTCCTTGCTATTGCATCTATTAAGCTCTGCTCATTCACACGCATCTAGTGAGCTCCGCTCACTCACAGCCTCTGCAGCTCAGAGAGAAACCAGCAACCCAGGAAGACCCATCGTGCCTCAGTTTACCCATACACCTGCAAAGTCTTTCAAAAGCTGCTTTGAAGCTACAGCCAGCTTTGCATCACAATCTGCAGTTCCACCAGTCAGAAAGAGTCTTAAAGGGGACTGCACCCCCAAGGGTAAGACTGCCCAGGAGGTGGGAAGAACTTTCCTGAATCTCAGCAACTCCTAACAGCATCTGCTACAGCTACAAGCAGCAGACTGACAAGTCACAATCCTTTATGTACTAACTTGCAAAGCAGGAAGTGCCATTTGCCACATCCTGCCTAACCCCACTGTTGCAGGACAAGAGCAGCTGCCCATGGCCACTCCACACATCTGTATGTGCCAGGCAAATTCATAGAATCATAGAATCAACAAGGTTGGAAAACACCTTTAAGATCATCACCATATCACCCACCACCTCATGACTAACTAAACTATGGCTTCAAGTGCCACGTCCAATCCTTTTTTGAACAACTCCAGGAACAGTGACTCCACCACCTCCCTGGGCAGCCCATTCCAATGGCCAATCTTTCTGTGAAGAACTTTCTCCTCAACTCAAGCATAAATTTCTCCTGGCACAGCTTGAGACTGTGTCCTCTTCTTCTGTTACTGGTTGACTGGGAGAAGAGACCAACCCCCACCTGGCTACAACCTCCTTTCAGGTGGTTGTAGATAGCAATAAAGTCTTTCCTGAGCTAAACAACCCCAGCTCCCTCAGCCTCTCCTCATAGGGCTTGTGCTCAAGACCTCTCACTGGCCTTGTTGCCCTTCTCTGGACACAATCAAGTGTCTCAATGTCCTTCTTAAACTGAGGTCCCTAGAACTGGACACAGTACTCAAGGTATGGCCTAACCAGTGCTGAGTACAGGGGCAGAATGACTTCCCTGCTCCTGCTGGCCACACCATTTCTGGTGCAGTCCAGGATGCCATTGGCCATTTTGGCCACTTGGGCACACATGCTGGCTCATGTTCAGCCTCCTATCAACCACTACTCCCCCAGGTCCCTTTCTGCCTGGCAGCTGTCCAGCCACTCTGACCCCAGCCCGTAGCACTGCATAAGGTTGTTGTGGCCAAAGTGCAGCACCCAGCACTTGGACTTGTTAAATCTCATCATGTTGGATTCTGCCCATCTGTCCAACCTGTCAATGTCCCTCTGCAGAGCTCTCCTAATCTCTGACAGGGCAACACCTGCTCCCAACTTGGTGTTGTCTGCAAATTTACTGATGATGGACTCAATCCCCTCATCTAGATCATCAATAAAGATATTGACCCCTCCAGGTCCAATAAGAGTGGAGGTTCTTCTTGCCCCTCTTTTTAGCATTAATATATTTATAAAAATGCTTTTCATTACCTTTCACAGAAGTGGCCAGCTTAAATTCTAACTGGGCTTTTGCCTCTCTAATTTTTCTCCTTTATGATCTAACAACATCCTTAAGTGTATCACAAGTTGCCCCCCACCCCTTGCCAAAGGTGATACAGCCTCTTTTTTCCCCTTAATTCCTTCAAGAGTTCCTTGCCCATACAGGCCGGTTTCCTTCCCCAGTGGCTCATCTTTCTGCACATGGGCACAGCCTCTTCCTGTGACTTCAAGAGCTCCTGTTTGAAGTAGGTCCAACCATCCTGGACCCCTTTGTTCTTAAGGGCTTCTACCCACAGCACTCACTGAATTAGTTGCTTAAATAAGCTGAAGTTTGTCCTCCAGAAGTCCAAAGTAAGCGTTCTGTTATTGCTCCTCCTTATTTCCCTGCATATTGCAAACTCCACTCTCTCATTGTCACTGCACCCTAGACAGCCACCTACCATCACATCTCCCACCAGCCCTTCTCTATTTGAGAACAGCAGGTCAAGCAGGGACTGACCTCTGGTAGGCTCACTTAACAGCTGCATCAAGAAGCTGTCCTCCATACACTCTAAGAACCTTCTGGACTGCCTCCTCTCCGCAGATGTCTGACAGGTTAAAGTCTCCCACAAGGACAAGCTCTGATGACCTTGAGACAGCCTCCAGTTGCTTATAGAATAATTCATCAACCTCTTCATCTTGGTTGGGTGGTGTGTAACAGACTCCAACCAGGATATCAGTCTTCTTAGCCCTCCCTCTGATTGTAACCTACAGGCACTCAATCCTTTCATCCTCTCCCTCAAGTTCTGTGGCATCAAGAGATTTCCTAATACACAGAGCTACACCTCCTCCTCTTCTCCCTTGCCTGTCTTTCCTAAAGAGCTTGTAACCATCCTTTGCAGTACTCCAATTGTGTGAATCATCCCACCATGCTTCTGTAATGGCAACTACATCATAGTTTCCCTGGTAAACCAAGACTTCCAGTTCCTCTTGTTTGTTACCCATACTTTGTGTGTTGGTGCACATGCACATCAGCTGGGAAGTGAAGGGTATTATGATCCTCATTAAACTCACACTTACCTGAACACTATACTGTTACTAAAACACAAGATAGGCAACAATTTACTGGCTCACAGTGCTGGGCAAAGCTGATCAGAAATTTGAAGAAGCCTCAGGGAATTAGGATGTTAACAATCAGACCAATATTTTAAGGTTTTGTCATGGCAGAATAGAGTGGTAAGATTGTGAGTAGAAAAAGCAGAGAGAATCGTGGAATAGAAATTAAATTACTAAAGGACATGTCAGTAAACGTGAAATGAAGCATATTGTTTGTTGCCTTCATGTTCTGCAAAGTAAGCAGTTATAAGAACATGTGTTTTTCTTTAAGTCTTCAGGTGATTATATTAGTACAGGTTTAATACACACATTTGAAGGCTTTTATTTATGGATTACGTGGAGAGCTGAGTAACAGATTCATAGATTCATAGAATGTTTCATTTGGAAGGGACCTTAAAGATCACCTAGTTCCAGCTCCTCCTGCCATGGGCAGGGACACTTTCCAGGTCTCATCCAACCTGGCCTTGATACACCCAGGGAGAATGCATCCACAACCTTGTAATGAAGGAAGTTATTAATTTTTATTTATGAAAATATGAAATATGAAATTTTATTTTTATTTATATTCAAATTATTAATACCTAATTATAATTATTTTTATGCAGATTCTAGTGCATGACTGTGGATATAATCTATAATCTGGTACAATATAACTATTAGAACCCGATTAGAAAAAGTTATAAAATAGTTATTCAGTTAAGAACAAAGGGTGAAATTCTGCTGCTTGTCCATCAGATGGTGGCTCTACAAAATACTTGTGGCTTTAAATACCTAAAGAGACAAAACAAGTCAGGCAAAATGAGTCATGGCAATACAATCAAAGGAACCTTTCAGATACTTAAATCAATCAGTTATAATTCCATGTGCTGCCAGGGTGCTGCTTATAAGGCTGAATTCACAATACCATGCGAAGGGTTTTAAACGTAACCATATCTAGTGCTGAACATGTGCAACTGAAAAGATACACTGCAATGCTTACTAGCTGGTTGCTAAGTGATGCAGACTGGCTGATGACTCTGACTGGCTCCAGGAAACTGACTGGCTACTGCTGCTTCTATGGGCTGGTCCCATGGCCAGCTCAGCTTCTGGGGCAGTCCCTCTGGGTTGGGACAGCTTTCTCCTCTTGCAGCAGCAGTGGGGGGAGGAGACGCAGACTTCTGCTGGTCAGCAGGTTGCCTTGCAGGGCTCGAGCAGCTCCCTCAGCTTAGAGCAGCTTTTCCCCGGGCTTAGCTCAAAAGAAGGGATAGCATCCCTTAAGAACAAAGGTTGTAGGACAGGACAGTTTGTAGACAGGTGGGAATTGGTCTCTTCTGCCAGGCAACCAGCACCAGAAGAAGAGGACACAGTCTCAAGCTGCACCAGGGGACATTTAGGCTCGAGGTGAGGAGAAAGTTCTTCACAGAAAGAGTTATTGGCCGTCGGAATGTGCTGCCCAGGAAGGTGGTGGAGTCCCTGTCACTGGAGGTGTTTAAAAAAGGATTGGATGTGACACTTGAAGCCATGGTTTAGTTAGTCTTGTGGTGTTGGGTGATAGGTTGGACTTCACGATCTTTGAGGTCTTTTCCAACATTATTGATTCTATTATTCTATGATCATCATAGGCAAGAGCATCCCAATACTTCAGCACCCACTAGTGTCTATGGTACAGTTCTGAGCAGGACTTGATGCTTTAGTGAATATAGGGAAGATAGTATTAAAGAAATAGCAATGTATCCTCTAACAATAAGAACAGATATCTGGATCTCCCTTTGTCTATTAACACAATCCAAGGCAAACTTCTAGTAGAAAACCGAATACAGGGCTCTGGCTTTAGTTATCTTTGCAATTACTAAATAACAGTAGTTATTAGTAAATACATGTGCATATTTTTGATTTTTTTTTTTTTGTTTGAGAGACTCAAGAAATGGTAGAAAACATTATATACGAGTAACAAAATATAGCTTTGTTTTTCATTTGATAATTAGAGAAAATTAAACCTTCAATTGACTTTTGAAGTCATTGACAAAAAATCACATGAATTGCCATGGTGCATCATTATGCCATGTAGTAATAGATAAAGTTCATTAGTGAATTATAGGGCCATTTTCTGACAAGCGTGTTACGGATGAGACAGAAAAATCATCACATTCTTCTGCAGTTTACAAAGATCTAGTATTTACTGAGACTGTTTTGATTTGGCTTACCACACCTAGATAACACTTTGCATACTAGCCATATTCCTGCATAAGTGTCCATAAATGAACTGTCATTGCTTATGACATGTTATCTCCATAAATATAAAGTTTATGAGATATAGAATTGATTTAACAGATGACTATTTTTTGTTTTGTTTTGCTTTGTTTTGTTTTTAAAGTATCCCTTCTAACCTTTCCCTTTCCACTTGTGTGGCAGAGCTTTCATGAAACACTCAAACTTCAGCCCAGAACCCATAACCATGAAGTATATAATGACAGCAAAATATTAAACAAAAAAAAGTCCACACAGACCCCAGAATTGGTGAGGAGAAAAATTATTACTTTAAACACTGCAGTGCTCCTGGCGCTAATAGAGGACATGCTAAAAGCTCATCATCGGAAGAAATACTACTCCGTGTTGTTTATGAATAACTCACTCTCTTCCTTATTCATCTCCAGCTACTTCCTTTACAAACTGAATAGTCCTCATTTGTCTGTTTGTGCATATGACCACTTTCTCTTCTCACAGTTCCTGAGAAATAGTCAGCATATAGGACTTTGAAAAAAATAGTATGCATTACCTGAATCCTTATTGAAAAGCCACTTACAATTCAACATATTTTGAAATAATCATGTCAATCAGAACTGTAAAAGGAAGGTTATATGTGTTCTGCATTCTAACTGAAAATCTCTCCAGATTTTAAAACACATGAACTCAATATAGTTCTGCGGAATTGTTACAGGATGGTCACCAACTTTTTTCCGAAGCCTTCATGAACAAAATTATCAATATGCTTTGGTTGGTTTTGTGTCAATTCAGTAAACACAAAGTTAAGGAGGCTTAAAGGGTCATTCAGCCTGAGTTTATGGATACTTTGTACCTTCAGAATGGCAGAAGGAACCTAGAGGTTATGGATAAATCATATACAGGTAGTCAACACAGGTGAGTCACCCTCTTTATATATCTGAGTCATCCTAAGAATCTCCAAAGATGTAATTTTTATTATTATTTTCACAGAATTATAGAATCATAGAGTGGCTTGGTTTGGAAGGGACCTTAAAGATCATCTAGTTTAAAATCCTTCACCATGGGGCAGGGACACCCTCTACAGACCAGCTTGTCCAGCCTGGCCTTGAACATCCTCAAGGAAAGGGGCATCCCCAACTTCCCGGGGAACCTGTTCCAGTATCTCACTTTTGTAAATATTTTTTTTTCTACTATCTAGTCTAAATCTACCCTCTCCAAACTTAAATTCATTCCTTCTCATCCTATCACAATTTTGCCAAATGTCTGCAGAAATCCTAGTGGCAATATACAATAATTAATTTTATGACTATATCCCACAGCTCAGTCTATAGCAGTATTGCAGCATCTACAGCAACAGCTTATAGGGAGAGCAACATTGCATTTAAATGTGATGTTTGCTCATTAATGCATGAGTAAAAGGTGAAAAGCATTCAACCTCTAAAAGAATAAGTTTTTTACATAAGTAATGCTGCTGTGAATAATTACTTAGATGTGAGAAGTAACAGAGTAAGTTCAGAAATTCATCTGAGAAGTATGTGATTGTAATGAAGAAGTTATTAGTATATGAATTATGAAAATATGAATGATGAAAATTAAATTGTATTAATATGAAAATATTAATAACCATTTATCAATATTTATATGCAGATGATAGTCTGTAGTCGTGAAAATGATCCTATAAACTGGTATAGCAATTTTGAACCCAATTAGAAAAGTACAAAATAGTTATTCTATTAAGAACCAAAGTTGCAATTCTGCTGCTTGTCCACCAGATGGCAACTTGACAAGACACTTACAGGCTGCTTATACACCTAGACAGCTAGAAGAAACAGTGTCAGGGCAATAGAATTTAAAGGAAACTTTCAGAGACTTAAATCAATTATGATCATGAGTTATATCTCCGGTCATTGCCGAGGAGGCTGCTTATAAGTCATAGGTTACAATACCACATGGGCTAAGTGTGGGTGGTTTTTTACAGAACCATATCTGGTGCTAAACGCAAGAACACTGAAAAGATAGTGTTTCGCTTGTAGCTAAGCTAGTTGCCAAGCTACATTATGCTGGCTGGCTACCTATGCTGGCTCCAGGGGCCCAGCAATGGCTGGTGCTGTGACAGGCTCCTGAAGGCGGTCCCTCCCAGGCAGTGGCGGCAGGGGCAGCTTCCTCCTCCCATGGCTGTGAGGGGGCCATAGCTTGAAGTTGCTGTGGCCTAGACTTCTGCCAATTGGGCAGGTTCCCTTGGAGGGGTTTGGGTGGCTCCCTCGGGGTACAGTTCCCTCCTGGAGATGCTAGTGAGTGTGGGGGTGCTTTTCCCTTGTCTCAGCTTGAAATGAGTGAGCAGCCAATTCTGCTCGGTGGCAACTTACCCATTTTTAAGGTCACAGAACAGTCCTTTGTGAAACTGTACGGGATGCTCACAAATGGTCCCAGCTCTGAATTACAGGCACGAATGGTGCTCTGAATTACCCTGGCACTTACAGGGCTGTGGAGCAACACAGTGACTCCTCTCTCCTGCAACTGAGCACAATCCTTTGTGAATGGGCACACAAAGGCTACTTTGGCTTACAGGTCTGCAGCTTATGCCTGTAGCAGATGCTGAGGTACAGGCCAGTTCCCTCCCTATAATGGCAAATATTACCAATGGGGTCTCAATCCATTTAGGGCAAGGTGGCAGCTTTTTTCTACCAGCAGGACTGGGAGATATGGATAAGCTGTGGTAAAGCGAAGCAAAGGACTCCTTGCAGGCTTCCAGGTAAACTGAGGCATGGCGGCTCTTCCTGGTATGCTGGCTTCTCTCCAGCCTGCAGAGGTCGGTAGCAGGCATGCACAGGGACAGAACTTAATAGTAGAAACAAAGGGCTTAGTAGCAAGAGCAAAGAGCTTAAGCAAAGATCAAAGCTCCAGCAAAGAGTGACTTCTTTACCATTTGGGGAATACTTATACTCGAGCCTTGAATTGGGCCAATGGTGAACCTTGATAATACATTTCAACCTATGACCAGGCATATGGCTAGAATTATGTCCAAACTTGGAAAGACCACAAGCAAAGCATAAGCATCCCACAAGCATCCCACATGGTGGGCACATGATGTTGTTTGCCTCAAACAAGGCAGGTTTACCCTGGCTGGCTGATGCCTGGGCCTTTTGTTTTCTCAGCTCTGGTCTGAATACCCCCTGCAGAAAGGAAGGTGAAGAGGGGATGTGAGCAAAACATGTCAGGACAAGTTTTGGCAATATTAGGGGCATAATTCTGGGCATAGGATCCCTTCATTACAGTGATAAAAACAGTCTGCAATCAGTTACCTAGGGGGTCTTTCTAGTCTTAAGTTTTCTCATGTTTCTAAGTATACTTTAATAAAAAAATTGCAATTTTCTTCTTTTTATAACACTCTACTAAGTTTTAAATTAATTTATTCAGACCAAAGAAAGATACATTTGAAATGTAGTACTTTGGTGTGATATTAATTGTATCCCTACAAGAAGCAAAATACCTTAAATCTAAGAGTGATAACTTAGAATATATATTCACTTCAAAAGTAGTGTTCAAAACACTATCAAAGAAACTTTTTTGTCTGTTTTATAACTGCTGTTTCTTCATATGCAAAAGTCTTAATATCTTATGCAAAAAATTACTGCTATACTTATGTACATTTATATTTCATGGTATGACTTTCACTATTTTAGCTTCTTTGTTTACTAGACTTTGAAATTGGGGAGGACTGAAAATTTCCTTTCAGTGGATTTCCTCTACCAGAAGTGTTTGAAAACATAAATATGCTTTGCATTTACATTACTGAATAAAACATTTTGGCTTGCATTCATTCACTCTTGTCTTTCACAGTTATCTGATAGCCTATTTTATATTTTTAAAAGAAAATACTTCTACTTTCATTTAATCTATTTAATTTTTTCAAACTCTATCTTCTATAAGGTATTGGCTTCCCTCCCCAATAAATATTTAAAATTTCTCCCTTTTATTGACAATGTCATCCTGCCATGTATCAGGAACAGTGTGACCAGTAGGACCAGGGAACTGATTTTACCCCTTACTCAGCACTTGGTAAGGCCATATCTCGAGTACTGTGTTCAGTTTTGGGGCCCTCACTACGAGAAGGACATTGGACTACTAGAATGTGTCCACAAAAGGGCAACAAAGCTGGTGAAGGCTCTGAAGAACAAATCTTATGAGGACTGTCTGAGACAAGTGAAGTTTTTTAGTCTGGAGTAAATGAGGCTGTGGGGAGACCTTACCACTCCCCATAACCATGAGGTTGCAGTAAGATGAGGGTCAAGTTGTTCAACCAAGTACCAAGTGATAGGAAAGGGGGTGTGACAGAGCACTGGAACAGGCTGCCCAAAGAGGTTGTATGGTCGCCTTTTCCACAGATAACCTTCCTGGACACAATGCTATATAATCTGCTTTAAGCAGAAGCTTGGACTAGGTAACTTTCAAAGGTTGTTTGCAATCCCTACCATTCTGTGATGCTGTGATTAAAGTAATATTTACAAAGTTAATATCATTCTACAAGGATGTACTATTTCTGTGAGAACTATTTGAAAATAATTTTACTATGAAAATAATTTTACTATGAAGGCAGAAACTGTTGATAGTTTTCTCTAGGAGAATTGAAAAGAGGAAAAAAAACATCTTGCATAGAAATAACTTTTCAAAGTATGACCTCAGTTACTCTGCACACATAATTTTAGACACATTGGAAATATTTTTCCCTGCTCCAGTTGTTCTTTCAACCTGTGGAGGCAATGGTAGTTGCAGGTAAAATGTCAAAGGGACTGCTATTTGAACCCCAGATGGAAAGCCATAAAATAGACTGTGTATTCTGCTAATAGGTTCACCTCAGAAGTTATTTTGCTAAGCAGGTGGTCAGATTATTCTCTGGTGGATGCATGTTTTATTTCTTCCACCTATCTTTGACAAAAAAATCATAAAATGGATTTATAAGAACCTTACTTCCTCGTGTAGAGTGGAATTCTACCTAGTTTTATCTACAAATGATTAAAATTTACATAAATACATCCAATTTATTTGTAACACTTCAGATTTTATCAGATAAAAGCACTGGTTTGTGTAGTCAGTACAATATTTATTTTATCTACCTAGCTGTACAAGTAAAGTTATTCTCTTCATAAGCCAAGTCATTACAACACAAACAAATCCCTTTTGAGAAACTTTAAAATATAATGTATAATCACACGGTCATTATTCCACTGTTGTGTGTTATACTGAATGTCAATAGCTATTCTTTGCCCAATATATGTGTAAGTGTAAAGTACATATTCATTAACATTCTGCCATATATCTCATGGACAACTATCCGTGCATGATTTCTACAAGTAGATTCCTTCCGTTTTCCCTATATCATCCATGACCCTCTGGCAGCATCTGCACTCAAGTTCTCCAGTCATAAGCAAGACTTGAATCCCCATTGAGTCGAAATTCAATCAGCAATTACTCATCTTGCAATGCCAAGAAAGTTACTAATGTTCAAGGTAAATTAACACAATGTGTTCCTTCCAGTTCTGACTCACAGCTAAGAAGATGCTTTAGACTCAGACAGTCTAAATCTTCCTGAGTGGTCTGAAAGTGATGCTGAATTAAAAGTTTGCTGTAGTCTTTTGTGCTTAAAAAAAATTATTCTGGAGAAATAGATACGATACAAGACCTATGTCTTCTTCCCTTGGTCACACATCATACATTTTGATAAAAAGGATGTTTTCAGACATGTTTTTGGGTTTTGGGTTGTTTGGGGTTTTTTTGAGGGGAGGAGGTTTGTTGTTGTTCTTGGGGGTTTTTGTTTGTTTTGGTTTGGTTTGGTTGGGGTGGGGTTTTTTTTTGGGTGGCTGTTGGTTTTTTAAATAAACTAATTTTGACTACTTATTAGCAGGGCTCCACTTCTCTTAGATTATGATGTCTGCCATATCTAGCTTGCCAGTGAATTTTGTCACTACACTTCTCTATTGTATTGGGCTAATGCAGCAAAGTTTTTGTAACAGACAGGGCTGTGAGGGTGGCTTCTGTGAGAAGCTGTTAGAAGCTTCCACTGTGTCAAATAAGGCCAGCTCCATCTGGCTTCAAGATGGACCCATTGTTGAGCAAAGCTGAGACAATCAGCAATGATGATAGTGCCTCTGTGATAACAAATTTAAGAAAGGAGAACAAAACTGCTGTGCAAAAACAGAATTAAAAGAAGAGTGATAATATGTGAGATAAACAACTCTATAGATACCAAAGTCAGCAAAAAGGAGGAGAAGGATGTGGTCCAGGAGCCAGAGCATGTCATAGTGAAGTCTATGAGGTTAACAGTGGAGCAGATACCCATCTGTGGCCTGTGATGACCTAACCCTGGGACCAGTAGATGCACCTGATGGAGTCTATGACCATGTGGGATCCCACACTAGTGCAGGCTCCTGGCAGGACCTGTGAACCTGTGGAGGGAAAAGCCCATGACAGAACAGGCTTGCTGGCAGGAGCTGTGATCATGTGGGTACCCATGATGGAGCAATCTGCTTCTGAACTCCATAGAACAGACCAAAAATGGATGAATTTGTAAATAATTGCATTCTGTTGGAAGGACTCAAGAAGCAGGAGGAATGTGAGGAAGAAAGAGTGGCAGAGAAAACATGTAATGAACTGACTGCAACTCCCATTCCCCGTCCCTCTGCATTACTGTGTGGGAAGAGGTAGAGAATTCAGGAGTAAAATCATCCCCAGGAAAAAGGCAAGATGATATAAAATTTGGTTTCATTTGCCAATATCCTGCTCTGATTTCATTGGTAATAAATTATGTTAATTTCCCCAAGTCAAGTATTTTTTGCCTATGACAATAATTGGTAAGTCATCTCCCCCTTTCCTAATCTTGTCTTATGAGTCTTTTGTTATATTTTTCTCTCCTCTTGTCCAGCTGAGGACAGAGAGTGATAGAATGTCCTGGTGGTCACCTAAGATCCACACAGTGTTAACACACCACACCTGTTTACAAATACAGATAGCCCACAGGTAATGGTTAGCATACAGCTGATTAGTTTTGGGTATGCACAAAAAAATTAATAAATTATGTAATATGTATGGTTGGTTTTTTTAAGTCTATTGAGTTCAAGAGTCACAAGATTGCTTGATAGACATCTTTAGTGATGTCTTGGGACAACAATTTCTTGCAGAGATCTGTAAAACTGCATTCAGGTTAGTTTTATTAGACAAGTAAGACATGTTGTTTCTATTTCTTGCTAGGGTAATTAGCTTCCAGAATCATATTTAAAGTGTATTCCCACTGATCTGTTCAATCAGAGTTTTTAGTAGTCTTGATTACTTGCCTGGGAACAGTATTGCAGCTAGAAAGGCAAGAGAACATTCCACAAAGTTAGATGAGGTTACTCTAGCTTCATATCTACTCTGAGGCTTTTTGTTCTTAAGTAGACTTGTATTGATTTGCATCTCTCTTTTTATTTTTCAATGTAGTTTTTCTGAGTTTTAACACTTAAATAACCGTGTGGGGCAAATTCTTAGCTGATAAAGAGAGTTGAATCAACTTCTGCTTCTGTTACCCTACCTGAGATGTTTGTGTATATGTCACAGGGTGGGAAAGGATGAGGTATCTAATGAGAATGTATTGGACATGACAAATTGTATGGAACAAGGAGCAAAGATTGTACTGGCTTTGGCTGTGATAAATTTCTTCGGAGTACCTCAGATAGTGCTATGTTTTAGATTTGTGACCAAAACAGTGTTGATAACACACTGATTTTTTTTTTTTTTTTCTGTTGCTAAACAGTGATTATGTAGTCTCAAGCAAATAAATTTCTGTTTTTCTCATGCTGCCTCAACAGTAAGTAGGCTGTGAATACACGAGAAGTTGGGAGGAGACACAGCAAAGACAAGGTGACTCCAGCTGACCAAAAGGAAATTCCATACCAAGAAATGTCATGCTTAGCAATGAAAGCACAGAGAAAACAGAAGTAAGAGTGGGTATTCAGGTTTATGATGTTGGATTTCACAAGTAACAATCACATGTAATGAACCCTGCTTTCCAGGAAACAGCTAAATGTCTGTTGATGTGAAGGGAAGTAATCAATCCTTTAATCTTGTTTTGGTTTTGTTTGTTTGTTTTTTAATTTGCTTGTGTGGAGAGATTTTGCTTTAACTATTAAAATGTCTTTGTCTCATGAAAACCCATGACTTTTTACACTTTTGCCTTCTTGATTCTTGCCTCCACCCCGCTGTGGGGGAATGAGAGAGCAGCTGTGTGGGGTTGAGCTATCTACCAGTGTTGACTCACAACAAAGTTTTACCAGCTCTTTATGTGGGAAAAACAGTAATCTCAAACACTTATTAAATAATGAAAACTGGGAAGGATGTATTAGACTGAAAAGTTACAGGATTGAGTACTGACATAAGAAGTTGTCTTCACTGGTCGGAGTCTCAGGTTTTAGAGAATGCTTTCTAGTTTCACTTGTAAAAACGTGTCTGATTTCCTTTGTTTTGCATTTTGTACATAGTATCTCTTCATTATGATTAAAATGCACCAACAATGCAATGTAAAATGTAACAACCACTGAAATCCAACTTAATTCCAAATTATGCATGAGTGAAAGATAACCACCTGCTTTTATACCTGCAAAAATGTCAGGTGATTAGATACTTTGTTTTGCTTAGCTGGTTTTGGTAGTTTGGTTTTTTGTTTTTGTTTTGGTTTTTGTTTCTTTTTTAATAAAATAGTCTACAAATTGTATGAGAGAACCAACAGCAGAGTTCGAATTAAGACCCTGAAGAGAGTAATTTATAGCAAATTGATGCAAACAGCACAGATGCTTACAGCCAGTGTACACTGTTGAGAGTGCTCATAAAAAAAACCCCTCGCACCTAAAACCAAACAACCCCCCCAAACAAACAAATAAACAAACAAACAAAAAAACCCAACCAAAACCAACCAAAAAAAAACCCTAAAACATACCACAATAACCAGAGGTTATCTTCCAGACAAACTGGGAAATAAGTGATCTGGTAAGAAATACGACACAGAAGATTTCACTTCTCAGAGACTGCAGGCTGAGGAATTCTTATGGCTGGGGCCATTATAGACAATTTGACCTTGCCTCTAGGTCCCCAAACGTTCATATTTCACATATACCGTTGTCTGCTCTTAGCATCCAGCTTCAGTAACACTCACTGTTCAGCTGCTGTGCCTGAGTGCGTTTTTGCAGTACATTATTCTTAAAATATTTGATTATACAGCACTTGCTGATAAATGAGTTGAGCATTTATTCACAGATGTCTCTTTATTACAGCAACAGTTACTCTAAAGATTTCACAGTTTTTAATTTTGCTGCTAAGATACCAATGCAAAGTAAATTTTGAAATCCTTTAGTTGTTTTTACAGGGAAAACAGATTCTAATTCATACAATTTGTCAATAACGCAGTTTGGGGAAGGGAGGAGAGGAAAGGGAGAAGATCATTCTGTGGTCATATGCATGTTCCTAGACATATGGGACAAATCAGGGAAGAGCTGAATTTGCAACTGGTTCTATCTGGGCACTAAATAAATTCTTAGTCTGTAAAGCACTTTTCTCCTATTTGTTACTGATTTCTTGGAAGCTAGTCTCTTTCAAAAGCCTGGGTCCAGTTGTGGCATTTTCCCATTTCTGAGTATGTACTGTACAGATAAATGAAATCCCTTTTCAACTAAAGTATCACTTCTTTTTCATAATCATTGAAGAGAGTGGAATTGCTGAAATTTGACTTACAATTCTATGCATCTTTTCTACTGAGTAAGACCAGATTTCTGAGGGTATATAAGGACACAGATTCTGTGACAGCAGTGGGCATTAGACTCATAAGCATATTTATAAGTATCTTTCAAAATTAAAATGAAGAATTAAGGTATAAGGTAAAAGAAATATGAAAGAGTTACTGGAACATCTGTTGGATCTCAAAGGTATAATTGTGACACATGCCACATGTCACTTTCAGTGACTATGTCCCACCAGCGTGGAAAATTAAGAGAACTGGAAGATGGCCATATGTCATCTGGAAAAGGACAGAGTGTCTTGAGCAATAATGATCCCATACTCCCATTTTATCTGGTTTGAGGAACAGTTCATATACTATTCATACAGGAGGATCATTTCAGATGGCTGTTAATAGTTGGTGGCCTTGTTAAAGTCCTAAAAGGACACCTACTTGTAAAGCCACAAAAACAATAGCATCTATATGAGGGTCATTGACTAAATATCAAGAAGAAAGTAGATGTACATGAAGACTAAATGCCACCAATTTAAAAGTCAGAAAGCATGCTGTAGAATCCTCTTTCCATGAACACAATCTTTTTTTTTTTTTTCTCCTGGAAATTAAATTAAGTATATTTAGAAAAGGATAATCAGTTTTGTCTTCAGAAGTTAGTAAATATTTTTCTCCTACTCCCTTTGAGACATTCCAGTGTTGGGTAAATACACGTCAAACATATTTAGAGCTTTATTTCATGTTTAAATATATCTAACTTCAGCCTCTGGACTCCGAGTTTTGTGCTCTTGTCAATGAACTGAAAGCTCTTTCTTATCAGATGTTCTATTTATGTTAGCATATATGTAACAATATTCTCTCAGATTTCTCTTAGAGGTAGCTGATCTTTACAAGCCTCAGCAATCCATCTTCTTTGCCAGATGTGAGCTACAGTGTCTTCAATCCACCAAGCACAACATATATATATTTTTTTAAAATATTTAGTGTTGAAGTTATTTTTATAGGGAAATTACTCTTTCCACAAGAAATTTTGTATTCTACATTAAAAAAAAAACCCTGTGAATTTGTTCCCTGAAAATATTCTAAAGATAATAACTTCAAAACTACTTTAGATCCCTACTGTAAAAGACTGATCAAAACCATAGTATCATAGTAGTATCATGGCATCAGTCAGGGTTGGAAGGGACCACAAGGATCATCTAGTTCCAACCCCCCTGCCATAGGCAGGGACACCCTGCACTAGATCAGGTCAGCCAGAGCCTCATCCAGCCTGGTCTTAAACACTTCCAGGGACGGGGCCTCAACCACCTCCCTGGACAACTCATTCCAGGGCTTCACCACTCACATGGTGAAGAACTTCCTCCTCATATCTAGCCTGAATCTCCCCACCTCCAGCTTCATTCCATTCCCCCTAGTCCTATCACTACCTGAGATCCTGAGAAGTCCCTCCCCAGCCTTCTTGTATGCCCCCTTCAGATACTGGAAGGCCACAATGAGGTCACCTCGCAGCCTTCTCTTCTCCAGACTGAACAGCCCCTACTCCTTCAGTATGTCCTCATAGGAGAGGTGCTCCAGCCCTCTGATCATCCTCGTGGCCCTTCTCTGGATGCGTTCCAGCACCTCCATATCCCTCTTGTAATAGGGGCTCCAGAACTGGACGCGGTACTCCAGGTGGGGTCTCACCGTATTGAAGCCAGTTCAAAAAGCACTATCAGCTTCACTGGGATTTAATTTACTCCTTATGCACTTGTTTCAAACTAAACCAAAAGTTAGAGTCTGTATCTGCCATATTTCTGCTGTTTAATAAGGTAAATTACCCACTGAATCTGCTGAGAATTAATGGATTTATAAATAGGCATCCACACAACTATTTCAGCAGCAGTATTTATATACATATGTGCATATTTCACACATATTAAAGCTAGCAGGGATCATCAATTGTGCAAGACTACCATCATTATCACTATAATCCATAATAATTTTAAAAAAAGGTTCTGTGAAAAAGCAAAGACAAAAGTATGCAGTTGGTGAGTTACCTCTTTAGTAGCCCAATGGCTGAAAGCAGCACATACTAGATAATTTCTTATAAAATAAGGCACTCTTAAGAAACAGTTCTTTATAATTACTTCTAAAATTATTCTCAATAACTGATTACCCTATGATTACTCTAGTCAAGGAGACTGCATTTTGTGGTGATGGTTTTTTATTCACTTTTGCTACAGGTAAATTTTAAAGTGCGTGATCCATTTGCTCCATTTAATCTATGCAGTGAAACTATTTTCAGAAACTTCAAGCATTTATTTATTCATGTCACCCCTGGACATAGCAGTTAACAAGTCCTGCTTATTTTGATGTATCTAATAAGAACTGATTTGATGATAGCACAGTTTATTGTGATTCACGTGAAACGAAGCCATTCATTAGACAGTTTGTGATGAGTAAAGATAGCACCTCAGCAATACCATCTGGAATCTTATAATTAAACATGAGCTTCAATCAATTTTTTGCAACATAAAACTATCCTGCAATTCTTAGGAAGGTATATCCAGGTTCTGCACATTGGCCACAACAACCCCATGCAGTGCTACAGGCTGGGGTCAGAGTGGCTGGAGAGCGGCCAGGTAGAGAGGGACCTGGGGGTACTGGTCAATGGTAGTCTGAACATGAGCCTGCAGTGTGTCCAGGTGGCCAGGAGGGCCAATGGCATCCTGGCCTGCATCAGGAACAGTGTGACCAGCAGGAGCAGGGAGGTCATTCTGCCCCTGTACACTGCACTGGTTAGGCTGCACCTCAAGTACTGTGTCCAGTTCTGGGCCCCTCGGTTTAGGAAGGATGTTGACTTGCTGGAAGGTGTCCAGAGAAGGGCAACAAAGTTGGTGAGGGGTTTGGAACACAAGCCCTATGAGGAGAGGCTGAGGGAGCCGGGGCTGCTTAGCCTGGAGAAGAGGAGACTGAGGGGTGACCTTATTGCTCTCTACAACTACCTGAAGGGAGGTTGTAGCCAGGCAGAGGTTGGTCTCTTCTCCCAGGCAGCCAGTACCAGAACAAGAGGACACAGTCTCAGGCTGTGCCAGGGGAGGTTTAGGCTGGATGTTAGGAAGAAGTTCTATACAGAGAGAGTGACTGCCTATTGGAATGGGGTGCCCATGGAGATGGTGGAGTCACCTTCATTGGAGGGGTTCAGGAGGAGACTTGATGGGGTGCTTGGTGCCATGGTTTAGTTGTTTAGGTGGTTTGGATTGGTTGATGGGTTGGACGCGATGATCTTAAAGGCTTTTTTTCCAACCTGGTCTATTCTATTCTATTCTATTCTATTCTATTCTATTCTATTCTATTCTATTCTATTCTATTCTATTCTATTCTATTCTATTCTGTTCTATTCTATTCATTCCTGTCTCTTAATATAGCTCACAAATTCCTATTTAAAATGGAAAGAACAACTGTTTCTCAGACTCCACCAGGTTGTATCTTAGGAACCTTACAAGCCAGATAATTTAGCTTTGAATTCCTGGTCCCAAGCTTGTGCAGTATGGGCTTGATGGATGGACCATTCAGCAGATAAAAATCTGGCTTGACAACTGCATCCAAAGGGTGGCTGTCAATAGGTCCATGTCCAAGTGGAGGCCAGTGACAATTGGAGTCCCTCGGGCATCAGTCTTATTTAACACCTTTGTTGGCAACATGGACAGAGGCATTGAGTGCACCCTCAGCAAGTATGCTGATGACACCAAACTGTGTGGCGCAGCAGACATGCTGGTGGGAACGGATGCCCTCCAGAGGGACCTTGACAAGCTGGAGAGGTAGCCCCATGACAACCTCATGAGGTTCAACAAGACCAAGTGCAAGGTCCTGCACCTGGGTCAGGGAAATCCCAAGCACTGATGCAGTCTGGGCATCAACTGGCTTGAGAACAGCCCTGAAGAAGAGGACTTGGGGGTGCTGGTGGATGGGAAGCTCAACATGAGCCACCAATGTGCACTTGCAGCCCAGAAAGCTGACCAGTCCGGGGCTGCATCAAGAGAAGCATAGGCAGCAGGTCAAGGAAGGTGATTCTCTCCCTCTACTCCACTCCAGTGAGACTCCACCTGGAGTACTGCATCCAGTTCTAGAGCCCCTGTTACAAGAAGGATCTGGAGGTGCTGGAACATATCCAGAGAAGGGCCACAAGGATAATTAGAGGGCTGGAGCACCTCTCCTATGAGGACAGACTGAGAGAGTTGGGACTATTTAATCTGGAGAAGAGAAGGCTCTGAGCAGACCTTATTATGGCCTTCCAATGTCTTAAGGGGGCCTACAAGAAAGCTGGTGAGGGACTTCTTAGGGTGTCAGGAAGTGATAGGACTAGGGGGAATGAAAAAAAGTAGAAGTGGGTGGATTCATATTGGATGCTAGGAAAACGTTCTTCCCCATGAGGTTGGTGGTGAGACACTGGAATAGGTTGCCCATGGAGGTGGTAGAAGCCTCATTGCTGGGGGTTTTTAAGGCCAGGCTGGATGTGGCTCTGAGCAACTCGATGTAGTGTGAGGTGTCCCTGCCCATGGCAGAGGGGTTGGAACTAGGTGATCCTTGAAGTCCCTTCCGATATTAACAGTTCTATGATTCTATGATTTTATTGAGCTGTTTAGCTCCTTTCTTAAAACACTGATAACTTTCACCATACTCAGTATTCTGCAGCCAAGATGGCCACAGTTTGTTACATGAAAAAGCTTTTTTTTTCCTTCGGTTAATCTTTGTTTGTTTGTTTGTGTGTTTCCAGTCTGCAAGATGTTCAAAATCTTTATTCGTCTTTACTGTCCTCTTTGATATATTTCCTTTTCTACTATATCCTTTAAAAGATATCAGGACCAGAACTGCAAATACTCAATGTGCAAGCTAGGTGGTAATTATGAAGAGATATAATTCTTGGTTTAGCTTAATGTTTTCAGTTTGTTTGTGTTTTGAGAGAAGGGTGTCTTCTATTACCCATTCCCTTTAAGAAAATATTTCTAGCTTTGTGGATTCTTTTTGTGTGTTTTGGATTGGTTTGGTTGGGTTTTGGCTTGCTTCATACTATTCTTTTCAAGATCACTGGCCACTTTGGGTAAGTTATTTCTACTTCTGAAATGACACCAACCTGTCATCTCAGGTATTTATAGTAATCTTAAAATCTGTGACTCCAAGTATGATATTCAGATTTTTCCTGTGTTCATGATTGAGCCATATCAGTTCCATTGTCTTGTCACTCTATAGTCAGTCCTCCTCTTTATTTCACTGAGTAACTTACTGACATAAACAGATTTGAACACTTCACTAGCCATGCCCTTTTCCATACTTTATAAGAAGAAGTAGAGGAGTGCATGGAGTCTACAATAGCTTCCTGAAGGGTTTTATCAGTGTCAACCTCTGAGGTACAAATCAGTCACTAGGTCTTCCCTTGCCTTGCTTCTTTGCCTTGAATTGCCTTGCCTTCCTTTCCCTTCCTTTCCTCCTCTTCATTCCTCTTTGCCTTTCCACTTACTCATTTTTTTCCTTTTTCTATTCAGTAACCCATCTCTTGTCCATTACTTACTTAGCTTCTTCAATTATATTTTGGTAAGGAGCTATGCTTAATCTTGATATGAAATGAAAATAGATTGTATCAACTCAGATCTTCTTTACCTGCATGACTGTCTCAAAGAGTTCTAAAAATATTGTGAGACATTTTTTCCCTGTTAGAAAAGTTGCAGTTCTTTTTCCTTAATGTATCATATCTAACCAGCCATCTACTGAGTTTATCCTTTATTATTATTTCTGCTAGTTCATCATGTACAGCTCTCCACTGTCCAGGTTTGTATTTTCCTAGATCTCTCTAAGAAGAAATGTGGTGACAAACATCATATTATCTAACTTTCAGGCATGTGGAACAAAGTTGCTTTTAAGCAAAAGTTTATAAACCACATTTAGTAGACGGCCTATTTCATCCCTAAGGTCCTTTCCTCTTTTTCTTGCAGAGCATATCTGGAGGGAATTTCTGATTATTCCACTGCATCTGCTCCTTCAATTAACATTCTCCAAGGATAACTACCCTGTTGCTGAGTTACTGAACTCTTATTAGCATAGGACTCAGAGTATAAATTATGAAGCTGTTGCAGGCACAACTGCCCTGACAAGAATGCAAAAGCTTGACAGATACCTGACAAAGGGCCAGGCCTTGCTAGAGGCTGATAAAGATCATCCTGGGGTCTCTCAGACACCAACTGGAGACTCTGCCCAGGCTTTCACCCTGCTAATTATGTGAGCTCGGCCCTCCAACTATTTAAAATTACTACAGTGCACCCTCAACTAGAGTATAAATGGACATCTGTTAAAAAGCCATTTGAAGTCAGTCTTCTCAAAGTAAGTGGCCTTGCATTCAGACCCTTGCATTCAGACCCTTCCCTTAGGCTGGGATGCCACCTAAGGATAATTCCATGGACTGAATCCTCAGACTCCTTTGGCGAATACATATTTTGGATACCCTTGAGTGGGAAGGGTTTTTTTCTCTGAGTGAATGCATACACATTTTAGTTCATCTTCATAGAAAGAGTATTCCTTAAAGCTTAAGAATTTCTTTGTCATATTGTATTCCCAACTGACATCTGAATTCTGAGTAATTTTGGTTATGATAAATCTAAATTTTTATAATAATAATATAATAATATAAATATAATATAATAATATAATAATATAACTATAATAATATATTATTATTATAATAATATTATTGTCTGTTTTGTGGGTGCCTCCATGATAGAAACTTTGGCCAATATGGACCATTCACAACATCACCCCATGGAAGCCAAGTATTTGAAGGCTTCAGTTACCTAAATTCTGAATAACTGCATGGAAATAAAAGAAAGTGAAATAAGCAAAATAAATCAAAGTAAAACCCCAAAACAAAGCAAAGCAGCAGTTGCAATCTCTCTATTCTTTCTTGAAATCCATTTTTTTCATCAGTCTGGGGGGAAAAAAGAAGACAAGAAAAACAGATATCTGACAGACAACCTCTGTCACTGAGACAGACCTTTAAATGTCTCTATTCAGAACAATGAACTAAATAGATGGATTTGTCTGTATTTTTCAAAATTCAGTGGGAAAACTACCACAACAAAACACACTATTATTTTCTTTTTAGTTTGTTTATAGAAGAATTGACAATACTTTTGACAATTCAATTGTAAAAGACAGCTGATGTTTACTGCAGGGGCTTGTCAAGGTGAAGCTAAAGAAGAAAAGAGCATAAGATTTTTAAGTTAAAAGGAGACCAAAGTCATTTTGGAATTAATTTTTTTTTTACCAGCAAAATCCAGGGGCTTTAATTTGAAAGTTTCCACAACAAGCCCAAATCTAGCTTTTGAACAAGTTTTAACAGAAATATATTCTGACCAAGTTAGATTTAGCTGTTCTGTTTTGAAACCCAGTTTGAACAGAATAGTGAAACGTTCTGTTGACATTGTATCAGGTCTGCACAAAATATATTGAATTAAATATGACCTACAGAGTATGAAGAGAGTTCATCTGTGCAATCTGCAGGTGTACAGTATGATTTTAAAAGCCCCAGATGTGGCATATGTTTATTTATTTGCTTCAAATAAATTCCAGCCAGATTAATATAGTGAAGAATTACAAATTCTCAAGTCCCCATATTGTGCATATATTTAGAACCCTCCATAAGAACACTCCTTAGAAGAAGACCTTAATGAAAATGAAAGAAACTGTCACAATTACAAAGCATCCTCAGGCTTGTTTTGCCATACAATTAAGGAAAAGTGGAGAGGGAAAAGGAGAGAAGAGCTTTTGCATGAACTGCACTGCTTCTTTACTTAAAGAAATTGCTTTACCATTTATGGAGGCACCTTCTGAACTGATGAGAAGCTGTCACTTGCTGCTATGCTGCAGTATGGTTCCTGTACCTTCTCTGATATGCTGATCACATTAGACAAGGCCATAGTGAGATCTGCACACTCAGATATGCAAACACAGTTAAGGAACTTGTTAAAAAGAAGACATCCAGACAGGGGGTTGTTACATGAAGTACATAAATGGAAGCAGATATAGGTCCTAGTTTGATAAAAGTGGCACACAAAAATGCCTAAAAAGATAGCTAATGTCCTTGCAATAGAATCTGGATCATGTAACATCATAATGATGAGAAAATCACAGAATGAAAATAGGGGTTTGAGAGGACTCCTGGAAGTTCAGGGGAAAGAATGTAATATAAATTTACTTTATTTTAATATATTTATATGGCCTTTAAGTTATTGCCAGTGCATTTAATGCCTTAAGACACTCAGGCTCAATTTAGTGTCATCTGCATCTTTGTTGATGGCACCTGTGATCTCTTCATCCAAATAAAGATACTAAACAGAATTGGCCCTAATATCAAGCCCTGGAGGACACTGCTTGTGACTGGCTGCCATCTGGATTTAACTCCCTTTATCACAACTCTTTAGGCCCAGCTGTCCTGACAGTTTTTAATCCAGCAAAGAGACCACCTGTCTATGCCACGGGCTGCAAGTTTCTCAAGGAGAATGCTGTGGGAGACTGTGCCAAAGGCTTTACTAAAGTCTGAGCAGATGACATACACAGCCTTTCCCTCATCCACTGTCTGGGTCACGTGATCACAGGAAGAGATGAAGATGATCAAGTAGGAACTGCCTTCCATTAGCCCATGCTGAATGGGCCTACTAGGTTTGATTCTATGCTGGAAGTCTGTGTTCAACTTACATGTTCAGATTGTGAGATGTGCTGAAGCTAAATAGGTGCAGGACTATCATCTATCATTCCTTCTTCCCTGATGTGACAGCAGTCCTGCCTTCTCATCCCTAGTTGAGCACATGAAGACTAGGATGAGAAGAGAACATCTTGAACAATGTCTCATATACACACAACTGATATTTTCTGCTTGCTTAGAGAGGTGAGGCCAGTCTGCTAAGTCTGAGAGAAAGCAAGCTCTACGGTACTATCAGTGAATACAAACCCGCTGAAATTTATGATTAACATCCAGGGCCACAGAACAAAACCAATTCTTAGGGAAATAAAAAGGTCTGTCCCAGAAAGCTCGGCAGTGAATATGAGTGACCACTATACTGACACATTCAATTCCTGATTTCCAGATAAGGAAAATGCCTAAAGTAATTCTTATGCAAAACATAACTCTCATCTTTGTATACAACAGGAATCTGTGATGGCACTCCATATTGCCAGGGGTTATTTGTGTTTTTCTCCTAATTTAGTATTCAGCTAAAAGTATGATACGAGACAAACTCCATTCCTTTTTATAAGACTGTAGCCTCTAATATATTATCTGAAAGCTTGTACTGGTTTTAAAATTATATCTAACAGTAGATTTTATAGGAAGTAATTTTCCATAGTGTTTTAAGGGTTTAAAAAAAACCCAAACCAAACAAACAGGTAATTTTCTTTATAAATATTTATGAATGTTATACACTACAAGGAGCTAAAAATCATTCTATATTTTTCCTGTAACTGTTTTCTACTTAGCTAGATATGGCTAATGGAAAGGCTGTGACTTCTTTTCAAACAGTAAAAGCAGTGCAACTTGAAAGTGATGTTAAATTGACTACAAGGAATTGATTAGGTATTTCACAGAATCACAGAATACTGGGAGCTGGAAGGGAGTTCCAGAGATCATTGAGTCCAAACCTCCTGCAAAGCAGGACCAATTAGGGCAGGTCACACAGGAATTCATCCCCATGGGTTTCAAAGATCTCTAGAGAAGGAGACTCCACAACCTGTCTTGGAAGCCTGTTCCAGTGCTCCATCATCCTCACAGTACAGAAGTTTTTTCTCATGTTGAGATGGAATTTATTGTGATTGAGTTTACATTCATTGCTCCTCATCCTATCACTGGATACCATGGAAAAGAGACTGTATGCATCCTCCTGACAGCCACCCCTCAGATATTTGCAGACATTGCTAAAGTCCCACCTCAGCCTTCTCTTCTCCACACTAAGCAGCCCCAGGTCTCTCAGTCTTTCCTAGTAAGAGAGATACTCCTGTCCCTTAACCATCCTCACAGCTCTGCATCTAACTCTCTCCAGCAGTTCCCTGTCCCTCTTGAAGTGGGGAGCCCAGAATTGTACACAATATTCCAGACGTGGCCTAACTAGGGTGGAGTAGAGGGGGAAGAGAACATCCCTTCTCCTGCTGGACACATTCCTCTTAATGCACCCAAGCATATTATTTGCCTTCTTGGTCACCAGGGCACATTGCTGTCAAATGGTTAACATTATCAACCAGGATTCCAAGGTCCTTCTCTGTGGAGCTACTCTCCCGCAGGTCAACTCCTAACCTGTACTGGTGCATGATGTTATTCCTCCCCCGGTGCAGGATCCTATACTAAAACTTTGATTTCTTAGTGATCATAACAATAAAATATGTACCAGATCCACTGTACATATTCACAAGTGAGTTTTGCATATTATAACCTGTAAATCTAAGCATTCTGCAAGAATAGAATTTGAGTAAATTCACAATAATTTCACATACTCAAATTTCACTGTATAATTTTAAACTAAGTTTGTTAATCTGAATGAAAAGTATGAGTGGAAATTGTTTGAAATTTGAGCTTATAAGAACCCTAATGCATAGAACCTAGTTAGTCTTGTTTTCTAAGAGAGGTATAGCCATCAAGATGGCTAATACCTAAAAAAAAAATAATTTAAAAGAGCTTAGTTGTGATATGTGATTCCATCAATATTTTATCTGTCTTCCTGATGATAAAAAATGCATGAAAATCTTGATTATTGTAAAAAATTAACAATAATCAACTTTGAGCTATAATTCTAAATTCTTATTTCTGTTTTGTTCAACAGTTTTTCATTTTAAAGACTTTTTCCCTTCCAAGAATAAATCTCCAGTTTGGTTCAGTGAGATTAACACAGAGATATGTCTTCAAATCACTTTTCTGTAGATGACACAGAGAGTAGAAGGGAAAGTGAAGTGGACCAACTGGAACAGGCTGCCCAGAGAAGCTATGGAGTCTCCTCTGGAGACATTCAAAACCCACCTGGATGCATTCCTGTGTGACCTGCTCTATGGGAGCCTGCTCTGGCAATGGGGTTGGACTAGATGATCTGTCAAGGTCCATTCCAACCCCTAACATTCTGTGATTCTGTGATCCTTTTAACCAATCTGTTTCAGGAATCTGCATCTGTGATCCCAAGTGATCCCTTCTTGCAGTTATGTTTCTCAGCTATTTGTACACAATATGTAGCTGCCTGTCATCTGACAATTGTGCCAACTCATATGACACTTCCATCAAAAGGTTTCATGTGTCATTCTTTGCATCATAAACAGAACTTTGTGCAGATCAGCAGACTTTCATGAGATCTCTTGCTCTTTCCTTAGTCTCTGCTGTGCCTGTAACACACTTTAAAATCTCCCATGGAAATGAACTACCTGATGTTTTCTGCAGTATGTTATAATCATGATACCTGAATCACCGAGATGGCAAATTTAGCACAGAAAATTCCATATGCAACACCAAATGAAATGAGCTCCAAAGTTGCAATAAAAACTTTAAGAAATGTATGAACAGCAACAACAAAACCTTCCCAAGCATAAAAGTTTATAATATTTTCTCCATATATACTGCAGAAATGTCCCTTTTCTGGGAAAATTAGGTTCATCTGTTAGATATTTTTTTTTCTGTTTTGTTCTCTGCTGCATAAAAATACCACCTGCCAAGTTGCAGAGTATTTACAGATCTACAAAAAATTTCAGTATCTTCCCTGAATTTGTTAACAGATGTTGAATTATTCTGGAATTAGCTGATCCTTTGTGGTTTCTTGTAGCAATTAAATGTGTAGCAGTTTTCTGAAGTGTTGAAGGATCTAATTTTTCATTTGCATAATTGTTTGTTCTAGTTAGACAGTAGTTTAAGATCAAATCTTACATAAAGCAGTGCAACAGAAATGAGAGAGTAATAAATAAGTAAGTAGCTGTAGAGATGAAGAGAGGCTGGTTAAGGCTATTTATGTACTACCTAAAACTCAAATGAGGATCACAGAGATTTCAGAAGATAAAGATTTTATGAGTTTAAATTAGACTTATCTGCAAGTTATACATGCAGTCTCTAATTAGAGAAGCAATGGCCAGGAAGAAGATAGATCTGCAAGTCTTATGAAAAAAAAAAAAAAAAAAAAAAAAGGAAAAAAAGAAAAAAAAGAAAACCTAGAGATTCTTTAGATGATCAAAATATATCTCCTCATGCCCCAAAGTCTTTCAGTCCTCTTTAACAAATATCTGCTTCGCCCATTGGCTGCATTGTGCCATTAATTACAGTACCTTTTCCTAACAATATCTATCTTTTCCTGCCAAAAAAATAAGTTAACTAGGGTATTATAAAATAGACTTTACTACCATATGGACCTTACACTCTATGGGAAAATGTCCTGGTTTGAGGCCAAGCAGATCCTCTCTTGCCCCTGAAAGGGGCAAAAGAATGACACTCACACAAATGGATTGCAGAAGTGATGGAAAGTTTAAACTGTCACAACTAGTCATGGGCTACCAGAATATTGCTATGTTGGGTTGAAAATTCCATACACACCCTCCAACATTAAATTTGCCAGACCATCTGAGATGGAAGCAAATGAAAGCTGTGTTTACAAGCATAATTACAATCTACACTGAAATGCAATGAATATGTATAAAATATACAATATTTACAATATTTACAGGTATTTACAATTAATAAACAGCACAAGGACAACCCTGGCCAAGGACCAGGGGAGCTGCAACAGTTTCTCCCTCCCTGCCTCCTTCCCTACCCCCTCTACTCAGAGGGACAAGAGAAAAGAAAGCAGAGAGAAGTTGTTAATACCAGCCACAACAAAAACAATGGAGTCAAGGTCAGTAAAGCCAGGAGAAGCATTAGCCAGAGCTGAAGAAGCAAAAAGAGAGAAAGATTGTTTACATTACTAGCTTAAGTCGCTTGTCTTTCCAATGGGATTGTTTAGTGAGTTATTTACATTTTACCACTTTCTGTTCAAGATATGTGAAAAATTTTAAACACATAGCCTAAGATTACCACAATTGCATTGCTTTGTACTGTTGAAAAAATAGCTTGAGACTGAGTTGAACTGGACATCTGCAGTTTAGCCTCAGGATAGACCTGACCTTCCATAGAAAAGAGTCAACAAGTATTAACAGATATAACAGCCTGTCAGAGAATCTGAACTACAGGATAAATAGCACCAGTTTTCTCTGCTGCCTGTGCTGAACGCCTCGCTCATTTCACGTGCTCAGAATTTGTTGTCACATGGACTAAATAGACTTCATGCTATCACAATATACCAAAGTTAACACAGGAGCCAACAAGAACTCAGATGAAGGTACCATGTGGATCAGTTGGAGCTATTGTGCTAATTATGTTTTCCAGGTTTTATTTACCTCTAACCAAAGAGCAAAGTGAATTCCTCTTGAAAGGAGTTCACAATAATAGTAGTCCTTTGTTCATTAACACACCATTGCTTTACATTTCCAAAGTATTGTTCAAATAACAGAAAATTAAGCTTTTCTGCCACATAAATGTAAGAATAGAATAGAATAGAATAGAATAGAATAGAATAGAATAGAATAGAATAGAATAGAATAGAATAGAATAGACCAGGTTGGAAGAGACCTTCAAGATCATCACGTCCAACCTATCAAACAATCAAACCCACCTAAACAACTAAACCATGGCACCAAGCACCCCATCAAATCTCCTCCTGAACACCTCTAATGAAGGTGACTCCACCACCTCCATGGGCAGCCCATTCCAATGGGAAATCAATCTCTCTGTACAGAACTTCTTCCTAACATCCAGCCTAAACCTCCACTGGTGCAGCCTGAGACTGTGTCTTCTTGTTCCGGTGCTGGCTGCCTGGGAGAAGAGACCAACCTCTGCCTGTCTATAACCTCCCTTCAGGTAGTTGTAGAGAGCAATAAGCTCACCCCTCAGTCTCCTCTTCTCCAGGCTAAGCAACCCCAGCTCCCTCAGCCTCTCCTCATAGGGCCTGTGTTCCAAACCCCTCACCAACTTCGTTGCCCTTCTCTGGACATGTTCCAGGAAGTCAACATCCTTCCTAAACTTATTATTATTATTATTATTATTATTATTATTATTATTATTATTATTATTATTATTATTATATTGTTTCCATTTCAAAGTAAATGCTAAAAATATAGATCTCTTGTCCACCTCCTTCTGCTATTCTTTCTCTAGCAAGCCACTTAACATCTCAATGCAAAAAGGTTGAATATGCCAAACAGTATTCTTTTTATGGAGCTTCAAATGAAAAATCCCACTGACTCTAGCTTTTATTGCATCCCATTTCTTGCAAGATACTGCCTTGGAAAGTCAAATATTTTACTGTAGTTTCTAAAATGGACATCATCCTAATGCTGCACAGCTAAGACAGTTAAAATTATATCAGGACTTCTACAGTACTTGAAATGATTAACTGTGCTGATAACTTGCACTGGTATCTTGCTCTAGTATCCTCTTGTGCTCTTTTATTTACATCCACAATCTCAAGACCAGAAAACTTTTCTTAACTATTGGAAATTCTTTGACTATTTTAAAGCGTGTCCAGAGAAGGGCAACAAAGTTGGTGAGGGGTTTGGAACACAAGCCCTATGAGGAAAGGCTGAGGGAGCTGGGGTTTCTTAGCCTGGAGAAGAGGAGACTGAGGGGTGACCTTATTGCTCTCTACAACTACCTGAAGGGAGGTTGTAGCCAGGCAGAGGTTGGTCTCTTCTCCCAGGCAGCCAGTACCAGAACAAAAGGACACAGTCTCAGGCTGTGCCAGTGGAGGTTTAGGCTGGAGGTTAGGAAGAAGTTCTATACAGAGAGCGTGATTTCCCATTGGAATGGGCTGCACGTGGAGGTGGTGGAGTCACCATCATTGGAGGTGTTCAGGAAGTGGCTTGATGGGGTGCTTGGTTGCATGGTTTAGTTGTTTAGGTGGTTTGGATTGGTTGGTGGGTTGGACACGATGATCTTGAAGGTCCTTTTCAACTTGATGTATTGTATTGTATTGTATTGTATTGTATTGTATTGTATTGTATTGTGCCTGTAACTACAATTCAATTGGTTTGGAAATTGAAACTTACTGTATTTTTTTTTTCTTTTATAAACCCACCAGCTCTTATACTGCAACAAAAATCATTACTTGTTATTCACTGTAGCATAGCTAATTTCAAATTGCAAACTGCTTGGGGCACGTATCGTGTCTCTTATGCATTCCATAAACCAGATAGTGAACATTGTATAACCTGAACAACAACAATAACATGGAGCTGGATCATACCCTTAAGTCATATGCACAGATAGCTTTCTTTACAGAGATTGCCTCTTAGCTTTGTCTGGGAGACAGGGATGTATCAGATGGTTACTCACTATTGCTCTATAGCAATGAAATCTTACTTGAGATGACAATGAAATTAGCTGTAGCATTGAAGGAAAAGTGACCAGGTGAAAGAAGGCCTTTTAAAAGAGCACTTCATCCATAATAGCTAAATCCAGATTAATGATAAACTCTGCTCCAAAGGGAAACCCTAGGCAAAATTCATTAGGCCACAAAATTATGTTACAATGATTATTATTACCTATTTTATAGTTATTATGATAACAAGATGAAATTATGTTTGATTATGTTTGAGATTAGCTGTCTATTTCAATGGATTCACTCCAGACTTACGTTAGTGTAAACATGAGCAAAAATTACCCTGACTAATTCTCCCGAGTTTCTATCAAAGTCAGTTAGGATAATTCCTGGTTTACCCTTTAGCTATTTTAAAGGCATCACAATGTAAAGATTTATTTCCTGCCAATCTGCCAAAAATTTAACATTTTAAACTAACTCCTATTAAATAATGAGAGCATACATTTTAACACTACTAGAAACATTCCCAGTGACAACAAATCTTCCAATTATATTGCCAGGACATATCCAGTCACTCAAGAAACGAGACTCATCAGAAGCTTTCAGCTTTATGCCTACAGGGTATTTGGTCTGCCCAAGCCTGTTTTAACACTTTTGTTTTTTTACAAACCACGTAAAACATATGCTTTACCATTTAATCTGAAACATCGTAGTAACAGAAAGAAAAAGATTTCCAGTCAATGTGAAGGCCAGTACATTTCCTGCAGACATCTATTAGTCAAAATCATCCCAGAAACAAAATTAACTTTGAAAGTGGATGGATGGACTTCGTTTTATTTCTCATAACTGTGAGTCTTGGCTGGACAGATGGGCAGAATCCAATGGCATGAGATTTAACACATCCAAGTGCCAGGTTCTGCACATTTGCCACAACAACCCCAGGCAGTGCTACAGGCTGGGGTCAGAGTGGCTGGAGAGTGGCCAGGCAGAAAGGGACCTGGGGGTACTGGTTGATTGTAGGCTGAACATGAGCCTGCAGAGTGCCCAGGCAGCCAAGAAGGCCAATGGCATCCTGGCTTGCATCAGGAACAGTGTGGCCAGCAGGAGCAGGGAGGTCATTGTGCCCCTGTACACTGCACTGGTTAGGCCACACCTTGAGTCCTGTGTCCAGTTCTGGGCCCCTCAGTTTAGGAAGGATGTTGTCTTGCTGGAAGGTGTCCAGAGAAGGGCAACAAAGTTGGTGAGGGGTTTGGAACACAAGTCCTACGAGGAAAGGCTGAGGGAGCTGGGGCTGCTTAGCCTGGAGAAGAGGAGACTCAGGGGTGACCTTATTGCTCTCTAAACTACCTGAAGGGAGGTTGTAGCCAGGCAGAGGTTGGTCTCTTCTCCCAGGCAGCCAGTACCAGAACAAGAGGACACAGTCTCAGGCTGCGCCAGGGGAGGTTTAGGCTGGATGTTAGGAAGAAGTTCTACATGGAGAGAGTGACTGCCTATTGGAATGGGGTGCCCATGGAGGTGGTGGAGTCACCTTCATTGGAGGGGTTCAGGAGGAGACTTAATGGGGTGCTTGGCTGTATGGTTCAGTTGTTGGGTGGGTTGGATTGGTTGATGGGTTGGACGTGATGATCTTGAAGGTCTTTTCCAACCTGGTGTATTGTATTGTATTGTATTGTATTGTATTGTATTGTATTGTATTGTATTGTATTGTATCGTATTGCAAAAAAAAGATGTCCATCAGTGCAAAAATATAGAGACAAGGATGTAAACTCATTATTTAATAATAGACTTTTTCAGATTACATATTATACAATACAATACAATACAATACAATACACCAGGTTGGAAGAGACCTTCAAGATCATCGCGTCCAACCCATCAAACAATCAATATTGAAATCTTGAGTAGAAAATGGAAGTTTCAAATGTGTGTTTTTATTCTTCCAAATGAATTTTTTTATTGCTATTATTCAGCTGTCAAATGTCAGCTTGCGTTTCAAACTTCAAAAAGCAAAGCTCACGTCTGCCACTTTTATTAATCTTCATTATATAGCTTCTGGACGGTATTGTGTCTCACAGTCTTAGTAATCAAGCTGCTTTTCAGCATCATAAAGTTAATTTATATTCATTTAATTCTGTCTTATCTGCAATTCAGTGACCTTTCCATCCACTATCTACTATTAGGCTAGAACAGAACTTTTAAAGCATTTTGATGTTTTATCAATTATTTAGAGAACCATAGGCTGTCAAAATGCTGTGAAGTGTTTATAATATTAGCACAACTTGACACAACCAAGGAATATTTATTCCAGGCATCTCATAAGAATTAACCTATAAAAATACAAATACCAAAACTCAAGTCATCTTTGAAAATATGCACTTTTGAATCCTGCACTTTTTGAAATGTTCTGAGATTATTCTTAGGTGCAGTGTTGAATTGCACTGGCCAAAGTTTCCAAATGGTGACTTCCAACTTCTCAGATATTCTTGAGAACAATAAAGACAGAAAGACAGAGAAATATTGAACAACATGGGATTATGTTATATTATAATAATTCTGTAATAGTGAATTTTCAATTTACATTCAAAATATAGAGGTATAATTTTAAAAAGTTCTGTTATAAACTGAAGGGTTTTATTGATTTTAAAACTAAGAGTGAAAATATTATAGAGAAAAAATTAGTTTTACTGACCATTTTAATTTTTTTTTTTTCATGAATGTTGTCTCATTGTTTAATCTGGTGGTTAACCAAAACTTCTCTGTGATCTTTATTCTTACGTGGGTATTTTAAATAATCATGTGATATAAAATTGGCATTAGCTTTAATCCTTGATGAGCCAGAATGAAAAATAAATAGATCTTATTCTCTTTAAACGTAATGGTTCTGTTAAGTATTGTATGACAGCACTAATTATATTGTTTTGATACGTGTTATGATAGAAAAGAACAATTTACTTTTTCATGCATATTTTACCATGTTATATATATATTCTCAATATCAACTTCATAGTATCATAGTATCAGTCAGGGTTGGAAGGGACCACAAGGATCAGCTAGTTCCAACCCCCTTGCCATGAGCAGGGACACCCCACACTAGATCAGGCTGGCCAGAGCCTCATCCAGCCTGGTCTTAAATACCTCCAGGGATGGGGACCCAAACACCTCCCTGGACAACCCATTCCAGGACTTCACCACTCTCATGGTGAAGAACTTCCTCCTCACATCCAGCCTGAATCTCCCCACCTCCAGCTTCATTCCATTCCCCCTAGTCCTATCACTACGTGATAGCCTGAGAAGTCCCTCTCCAGCCTTCTTGTAAGCCCCCTTCAGATACTGGAAGGCCACAATTAGGTCACCTCAGAGCCTTCTGAACTAAAACCATAATGTAAACTTGCATTTATATTATGGTTTTAGTTCAGAAACTATATAGAAAATGTGGTGGTTGTGCATGCATTAAACGATGAATTATGAGAAAGAGCAGACAGCTTAGGATCAGTTACTCTTGTTCAACAGTTAGCTACTGTGACTCAAAATAGTTTTGCAATTGTGGATGAAAATATTCCATTTCAGTAGGATTACTATTCTCTGGAAAGGAGCACATAAATTTGACCTGCTCTATTATTATTTTCATCCTTCTAAGAAAAAAAAAAAAAAATATCACTGATGCTGTGTCTGAATTTGATACTACAATGCTCTTTTGCAGTGAATTACACCCATACACGCTTGAAGGTCTATTTTTTATGGACACAGTAGAGTAAAGGGACCTTATAAAAGTCATTCTATGGCATGTTCTTTAAAGATGAAATAGGATAATACCAAAAAAAAAAAAAAAAAAAAGGATCAATAAACATCCTCCCTACACTGCTTTTTCCAGGAGAGTGTTTTATGAATTGTACTAAGTTTTTCTGAAGTTCTAGCCTGTAGGGTATTCTGTATACTTACAGTTGTGATGTGTATTGTTGAGTATCCAGCAGAGCCTTAAAGCAGTTGTTTATTTTGTTTTTTTTTTTTCTTTTTTTTGTGTGTCAGTGCCTACTAGTGTAAAAGGATGTTTGCCTCTTCTGTTTTAACTGGCACAATTAGAAGCCAGAGGGCTCACTGTTAAGACACTACAGATTTTCTCTCTGTCTTTGAAATTGTTAATACAGCATAGCATTCCCATTATGAATCTCAGATAGTTATTCAATTTTCCCTTATTTTTAGAAAATCTTCATTCTCCTCATTTGCAAACAGTTGCTTTCTCTATCCATATGGCTTTAATATTTGCCTGAGTTAGTTAATACACTTTATTAAAAATACGTGTTTGAAAAGGAAGTAGTAAGAGTTAGATGCAAACTGTAGTGTTCAGTTCAACTAAATACTTCTGATTTTCCAGTGCACTGAGGGAACACTTTTCCTTTTCTTTGGTTACCATGTTATCATCTAGGTTCTTATTCACAGAAACTGCCTTACATGACTTTCAGCAATGGTAACTGTCAGCATGGTGATAAGAGTAGGGAACACGTGTCACAAAGGTGTAGCAGGAATAGTGATATGGTATAGCCCCATGAGCAAGAAAACTCAAAGGTAATGAAAGGAAGGGACTTATGCCATTTGCTGTGACTAGACTTGTCATCTAAAGTTTAACATATCAACAAATCACAATCCCTCCAACTCTCAAAGTTTTCCCATTATGAGGGTGATTTGAAAGATTTTCATTGCTCAGAGGAACCAGTGTCCTCTGTAGAGGAAACAAAAAATCCACATGACTCTTTACGCTAGAATTCTTTCAGTGCAAAGCAGAAGATTGTTGAGAATCTTCCACATGAAGAAAACTAGTCAGCTCTTTGGCAGTAGATAGGACTGGGCAATTTGCATCACATAAGCTAAACACAGTCTATCAATTTATTCAATCACAACTGCAACTCAAATGAAGGTAGGTTCGGATTATATAATTATTGTAGTTGTTATTGTTTTGCTTCTGTGTTTGTTTTATTTTTTCTTTTGGTATTAATAAAAGCCAGTTTCCCCTCTATTTATTCAACCTTCCTCCCTCCTCCATTAGGAAACCACCTCTCTTTTCTTTTTTTTTTTTTCTTCTTCTTTTGTTAGTATGACAAGAGCTATTACAATCAATTCAACATGCCTCTAGGAGGTGGACCTGAAATGTGATTTTCTTACCCTTATGACCTTCTGAAAATGAAAACAAATTATTCTTAAGCAAAATATTATCAATATTTCTCTGAACCTTGATAAAGATAAAACTATAATATTTCAGGTATAATAGAAATAATTAAAGAAGAAACACTGCTTTGAAATGTTCAAAACCTGGAATTTATTTCTGTAAAGATAATTCATAAATAATGTGTCTTGTTTCATTTATTATAGGATTCAGAGATGTAGGAAGCAATGGAGGAAAACAGTGACATTTAGGAAATGATGTAATCATAAATAACAGTTAGAATACTAGTTGGAGACTAAAACCCAGTCTGCTTTGAAAACAAATAGTATTATTCTTAGCCTCTGTGAAATATAGCAGCCTGTTGAATCTGCAGAATGTTGTATCTAGATGTCATCTAAACAGTTCAGCTCTCCTTTGCTCCATACCTAGAGATATTCAAGGTGGAGCTCGACAGGACCCTGGGCAGCCTTATCTATATGAGGATGCCCCTGCTTACTGCAGAGGGGGTTGGACTAGATGACCTTTGGAGGTCCTTTCCAACCCAGACCATTCTATGATTCCATGATTCTAAAACCAAATTGTTGCCAGTACAGAATTTATATTTGGTGAAATATTCATTGATAGGCATGAATATTAATTACAACCTTTAGAATATAACAAAATGCACAGGAAGATAAAGCACTGAGTTACTCACATATAATTTTTAAATCATTATTGCTAGGGCAGCTGCCAAATTACAGTATCACAGTATAGCTAAGGTTGGAAGAGACCTCGAAGATCATCGAGTCCAACCTGTCACTACAGACCCCACGACTAGACCATGGCACCAAGTGCCATGTCCAGTCCCCTCTTGAACACCTCCAGGGATGGCGAATCCAACACCTCCCGGACAGCCCAAATTGCAGCAGTACAAATGAGAACACAAGTATTTTTAAGTTTTCCTTAGTAACAAAACTCTGATATACATATTTTACTGAAAGAAGACCATCAAATGTATTTGAAGTAATGTTTCATGTGTAAACATTCATATGTAGCATATGCACATAATCTGTGAAAAGAAGTTGCAGTCTTTTAATACTCCTATACTGTGGTAGTTTTAGGTAGTTTAAGGGGGACTTTTCAACCCACCACACATACTCTAGCAACAAATGACCAGTGTGAAAATTTTATGAGGGTTGGACTACAGAAATTAATAAGTGCATTTCTTGTGAGTAAGTTAGTTCTAAACAAAGTGAAAGCTACGACTTGACCCATACCACATCATTTGCTACTGATAAAATGTGACTTGACTTCAACATTTTAATGTCCAATTGAAAAATGAGCATCATGGATTATACCTCTATTTCGTATCACTCAGGGCGATGATGCTTACAGGTCTTTTCTATGTGACTGTCAAAGTATCATTTCACTTAATGATGCTTCATTTAAGAGACAATATGCATCCAAAAGTGGATTCACTTGCTACAGAAGTGAATGTGATTAGATTACAGAAAGCTTCATAAGATCAGTTTTAATTTGACCTTTACATATAACCTCTAATGACTCCAGTATGGTTGGGTTTGGTGGGTTTATTTGTTTGTTTGTTTGTTTTTGGTGTTGTTTTTTGTGTGTGTTGGGGGGTGGGTGGGGTTCTGGGCCCCTCAGTTTAAGAAGGACATTGAGACACTTGAACGTGTCCAGAGAAGGGCAACAAGGCTGGGAAGAGGCTTTGAGCACAAACCCTATGACGAGAGGCTGAGGGAGCTGGGATTGTTTAGCCTGGAGAAGAGGAGGCTCAGGGGTGACCTCATTGCTCTCTACAACTACCTGAAGGGTGGTTGTAGCCAGGAAGGGGTTGGCCTCTTCTCTCTAGCAACCAGCACCAGAACAAGGGGACACAGTCTCAAGCTGCAACAGGGGAAGTTTAGGCTGGAGGTGAGGAGAAAGTTCTTCACCAAGTCATTAGCCATTGGAATGGGCTGCCCGGGGAGGTGGTGGAGCCACCGTCCCTGGCGGTGTTCAAGAGGGGACTGGACATGGCACTTGGTGCCATGGTCTAGTCATGGGGTCTGTGGTCACAGGTTGGACTCGATCATCTTTGAGGTCTCTTCCAACCTTAGTGATACTGTGATACTCCATCTGTGGATAATTTTCCTAAGCGCAGCCTAAACTGCCACACAAGGTAATATCTCAACTTTAATTGGTTTGGCTTTTGTCTTCCAAACATTTCTTTCTGGGAAGTACATTTATTTACAAATGTAAACAGCAATAAGAAGATCAACAAAATAAAAATGTACCGTAATACCTTTTGTATTTGCAGTTAATATATTGCTGCTTCACAGCTGTATTCAAAATTCTATTCTGGTGTGATTCCGAGGAATGGTCATATAGCATTCTGGAGAAGTTATTGCTATATCTTGTGATCAAATTTATAGGCTGGAAATATGATAAAATATGGATATGATTTATTAGATAACAAAATTCATTTTTCTGGACGAATTTGATCAAGTTTGTCTCCTCAGTCGAGGATAGGTTGATTACACACAATAGGATGCTAATAAACAATGGAATAACAGTCTACGAAAATCAGGAATTTGGAAATACAGAGAAACACCACAGAGACCACCCCTCGAGTACTGTGTCCAGTTCTGGGCCCCTCAGTTTAGGAAGGATGTTGACTTCCTGGAACATGTCCAGAGAAGGGCAACAAAGTTGTTGAGGGGTTTGGAACACAAGCCCTATGAGGAGAGGCTGAGGGAGCTGGGGTTGTTTAGCCTGGAGAAGAGGAGACTCAGGGGTGACCTTATTGCTCTCTACAACTACCTGAAGGGAGGTTGTAGACAGGCAGAGGTTGGTCTCTTCTCCCAGGCAACCAGCACCAGAACAAGAGGACATAGTCTCAGGCTGCACCAGGGGAGGTTTAGGCTGGAGGTTGGGAGGAAGTTCTACACAGAGAGAGTGATTGCCCATTGGAATGGTCTGCCCGTGGAGGTGGTGGAGTCACTGTCACTGAAGGTGTTCAGGATGAGACTTGATAGGGTGCTTGGTTTAGTTGATTAGGTGGTGTGGGATGATAGGTTGGACACAATGAACCTGGTTTATTCTATTCTAACAAACTGGAAACTCTTTTAAGCATGAAAAGAAACAGCAATGCCACCTCGGTTGGCAAGATGGAGCTGCTGTTTACAGCAGGTAAACAGGCTATAAACTTTGTAAATGAGCAGGTAAATTAGTGTGAGTTACTCACAAACCGCTGAGCTGTTGGTCGTCAAAACCTCTGCTGAAGGAAGCAATACTCTGATTTCATATTTGTAATCCAAAGGTAGGAATAATCCAAAAGGTAAAATCCAAAATTAGAGGAAGTCAGAGAGAGGGAGAGCACTCTGCTGTGATGGAGATCTGTAACTCAAACACAGTGCTGTTGGAACAAAAGAAGCTAATTGCCCTGAAAAAAGAGGCATGAAGTAGATGCTTGTTGCCCTCTAGAATCCCATTAATGAACAGGACGTAGGTTCTGAAATCACCCCTTATAAATTCCCTTTTTGAAAACTGAATGGCCCAGTGGCAGATTACCTATTCAAATCCAGCCAGTAAATTCAAAATGTTGTATGGTGGGCAAAACTGCACACACCTTCTCAAATAGTGTCTGACACATGCAGTTGCCTCTCTGAAACATGAGGCACAGGGTGCAGGTTCCACCCCCCAGGCAGCCTTAACGGTGCCTGCCTGTTGGCTCCTCGACCTCAAACCTGGATCCTGCAACAGGAAAGGAGGAGAAAGGGCAGTAGTCAAAAAGGTTTAGCTGGTTTGTTAATGCCTCTTCCAGTGCAGCTATGACATGCAAAGCCTGCAAATTGTCAGTACATGGTTACTGTGGCACTCTACAGTTACAGTTAGATTATAAGTCTGACTTTTTTTTTTTTTCTTTACAATTTTAGGAGTATTTGCAATTTCCATTCCTAAATGAAAATGCAATTTCTTTTCACCTGGATTTTATTACTTGCTTGATTTCAGATTTTGCCTCTTGAAATCTTTATTCTTTGAAATGCTGTTTGAATCTGAAATTAGAAGGTTTTTATCCCATAGAAATTCTAGAATTTAGAGCAGTTGAACAAGACTGAAGAGCATAAGGGATGAATTTATAGAAAAAAAAATGTTTCAAGAAAAAACTTCTGTTTCTTTTTTTCAGAGAAAGCTTAGATCATATTTTCCATTATTTGGAGGCCAGCAATCTAGATGTACCCAACTTGCCTGGGGAACTGGGACCATGCCTCTTCTATGGGCAGAGAACCAGAACTAGGTTTTCCATGGAGCTATGGTATTCCTGTATTCTACCAGTTGTAGTATAAGTTAGCCAGAGCTCCTAGGCATTTGGGCAGCCCACATAGAAACAGAGGGGACTTCAGGGAGCCACAGAAACCACATGTCAGTCATTTGACTGGTATGTGAGTTGACAGAAAACCAGGCATTCATGCAAGCCTTCCAACCTACCCATCTGCTTTGGTTTTGATAAGTTTCTCTTGTCTACTAAGTTGCAAGGAAAGCTTTTAATTGCATCAGATGACTAACTGCTTTTTCAGAAAAGAGATACTAGTTGTAAAGTTTTAATAGCAACGTAGAGGAAGAACTTTTATGCCATTTCGGTGGCACTCCATTTAAGTCCTGCAAAGTAGATGAAAAACTGGAGCATCCCTGAGTGCAGCCGGAATACACTACCTCCAGAAGTTTCCACCCAGCAATTTTCCATCTTGGCACAAAATATAGTAGTCTTAAAATTAAAAATTGCCTACAACTCTTTGATAGCCACACAGATAGGAGCATAAAGGTAACTTAAAAAAACAGACCTGCTGTTGCATGACTGGACCTGTGGCTCCAAAAAAACTACCCAGACCTCAGAATGTACCTGATCTCAGCATGTATTTATCCTTACATGCAATACAAAGCAATCATTAAGATATTCTAAAGTAGTATAAAAATTACAAATTATTTTTTTTTCTTACTGCACTTTGAATTATCTTTCTATGATACACTGATAAAAGGGTGGTTGTAGCCAGGAAGGGGTTGGCCTCTTCTCTCTAGCAACCAGCACCAGAACAAGGGGACACAGTCTCAAGCTGTGCCAGGGAAAGTTTAGGCTCGAGGTGAGGAGAAAGTTCTTGTGACCGGTTTAGGTTGTAATAATAATAATACAATACAATACACCAGGTTGGAAGAGACCTTCAAGATCATCGCGTCCAACCCATCAAACAATCCAACCCACCCAACAACTAGACCATACAGCCAAGCACCCCATCAAGTCTTCTCCTGAACACCTCCAGTGAAGGTGACTCCACCACCTCCATTGGCAGCCGATTCCAATGGCCAATCACTCTCTCCATGTAGAACTTCTTCCTAACATCCAGCCTAAACCTGCCCTGGCGCAGCCTGAGACTGTGTCCTCTTGTTCTGGTGCTGGCTGCCTGGGAGAAGAGGCCAACCTCTGCCTGGCTACAACCTCCCTTCAGGTAGTTGTAGAGAGCAAGAAGGTCACCCCTCAGTCTCCTCTTCTCCAGGCTAAGCAACCCCAGCTCCCTCAGCCTTTCCTCATAGGGCTTGTGTTCCAAACCCCTCACCAGCTTTGTTGCCCTTCTCTGGAAACATTCCAGCAAGTCAACTAAACTGAGGGGCCCAGAACTGGACACAGTACTTGAGGTGCGGCCTAACCAGTGCAGTGTACAGGGGCAGAATGACCTCCCTGCTCCTGCTGGCCACACTGTTCCTGATGCAAGCCAGGATGCCATTGGCCTTCTTGGCTGCCTGGGCACACTGCAGGCTCATGTTCAGCCTACAATCAACCAGTACCCCCAGGTCCCTCTCTGCCTGGCCACTCTCCAGCCACTCTGACCCCAGCCTGTAGCACTGCCTGGGGTTGTTGTGGCCAATGTGCAGAATCCGGCACTTGGATGTGTTAAATCTCATGTCATTGTGCCTTTAAGAGAAGGACACTTTCTGAACACTCTGGCTGAATGTTTTGATACTAGAATGAAAAACAAAGATATGTTAATCCAATTTCATTGGTGGAACCCGGCTGTAGGTTCTAGCTTGGTCTTTCAGTCGGGGGGGGGGCAGTCAGTCTTCTTCTTCGCCCTGTACTGTGAGCTGGCCTGCTTTTCCTCTCTCTGAAGCAACAGCTTGCTACGCAGGGACGATTCTTGCTAACCAGATAAGAAAACTAACTTTTGCATTCGCTTTTTAGAGCTTAACAAAGTTTTCCCCTTTTAATTACCTTCCTTTCTCTTTCTCTCTAACCCTTTTGGGAAAAAGGGGAGGTAGGGAGGGAGAAGGGAGGGACAGGCTGAACCCCCCTGGCCGCAGGGAAAGGTCTCCTGTATTACATACATTGCTGTATATTTCTGTATATATTGTAAATATTGTATGTTTTTGTACATATTCATTGCATTCCATATCTGCTTGTAAAATATAGCTTTCATCTGCTTCTCCGGCTGAGTTAGCTGTGGATTCTTTTGTGTGTGGGGGGAAACCTTCCTACTCCACCACAGTTCTTCACCGAGAAAGTGATTCACCATTGGAATGGGCTGCCCATGGAGGTGGTGGAGTCACCATCCCTGGAGGTGTTCAAGAGGGGATTGGAAGTGGCACTTGGTGCCATGGTCTAGTCATGGGGTCTATGGTGACAGGTTGGACTCGATGATCTTCGAGGTCTCTTCCAACCTTAGTGATACTGTGATACTGTAACAAAACAAAACAAAAAAGTTGTTTGTTTTGGTTTTGTTTTAACTTATCCCCCCACTGCTTGCTAGAGTTTATAAGAGAATCAAGGAACAAACAGTTTGTACAGTGCTATTACTTTGAACTGCTGCTTCCTCCTCATTTTGACACATCTGGGGCATGCAATTATTCAAAAAGGTCATTTTCCACATGAGAAAAGGACAGTGACCAGAAGGCAGCATTTAGGCTGTGAATACACCATGACAACTTAATCAATGAGAAAAAACCCCAATGTCAAGAACCAGATTACTTCTAGGCTGACAAAGACTGATGTCTCATCAGTTGCTTGTAAAACTAACTAAAGGGGCAGAAAGGTCAGAGTCCTGCTGCAGCACAAGAGAATTATGAATGTTCAAATACATTACCCATAGAGGCTGAGGCAATTGCATCTTTATATATTTGTTTCATAATTAGCTTGAAGCATTATTCATAAAGTAACAGCTAACATACTTTATAGTTTACACCCACCCAAATTAGTCTCTGTTCTTAATTTAAAATTCTTAAAAAAGACATTTTTTTGTCTCTCTCACTAGATTTAAACAGTCAGGTCAACTGAAAGGATTTAGCTGAGGTTTAGTCATCTAAATGACATGCTACAACCACAGAAATCCCAAACTGAAATCCCAAAAAACTCCACATTGCCATCTAGTCACTGAAGTATTTGCAATGAGTAACATCTGGGTATGCCTGAAATGTTTGTAAAATGTTAAAGAGCCTAACTATCAAACTTTGACATGATCCACAAAATAGATGCTTTTTCACCTCTCATGCCTCTTGGGCTCAGTTGGATAATGGTGTTTTGTGCAGCTCTGCAATAGAGCTGACAGACCTCAATACTTACTGAAGGGTATAAAGATAGAATTCCATTATTATCTAGAACTAATCATTACTAGTCAAAACATGTACTTATTGATGTCTATGCCATGGTGTTGCAGAGGTGTAAGAGTAAAGAGGGAGACAACACCAGCTTCACTGAAAGTAGTGAAGTTTTACATCAGTTTGTGACAAATGTAAAACACATGTTGGTTCTCCTAAGAGAATTGTACCCATATTTCCAATGTATGATCCAATCATCAGGCCATCTGGCACTGCATGAGGGTATATTCTGACTTCATTACAACAAAGATATGCAAAAATGCAAAGCCTAGCTAAGCATTAATTGGCAAAGACATTTAGGAGAGAAAGGGGCTTAAGTCTTTTTCCACGGACTTTAACTGACTTTCTGAATAATTGTTTCAACATTAATTAATCTAAAATGATTCTCAGATAACATGAATCAGGTAGCTCTGCTGACACAAATGGACTGTGCTGATACACTCTGATTCCTGTGTGCTTTCGATGTGCCATGAGTTTTCAACTAATGAAAACAGATCAGATCCTCTTCTTATATTTTTTTATGTACATTGATGTTATTTACTGTAAATCTCTTCAGATATTTAAGAATTGTAAAATATTTTATTTTTCATTCTGAGAAAAGAGGCCATAGATTTCATCTCCACCTTGGATTTATTTCACTTTCACCACTTGAATCAGAGACCTTGCACTGAGCAGCAGTCCTTAGGCGTGGATTTAGTTTTGTTTGACACTTGGAAGTCATGCCTGCCCTTTCATGAGGACAGTGGAGAGAAGCAATTCTTGATTCAGTTTATGCAAGTGCTTAAACTGATCAATTGCCATAATCGGATGCATCAACAGACACAATAAAGAAATGCATATAGCTCTGTGTTTTCTCTCTACAAGGACTCCACTGCAGATATATCTACTGCATTCTCTATGGATCACTTCTACAGGGATTTACTCTTCAGGGAAAATCAGCACAGAAAGACTAAAGCTCTAGTACTTGTGCAATCACTTGAACTGCAAAACTGAGCTCTGTCTTTCATTGTGAAAGACATGTCCAGAATCTGATCAGTTTGCAGCTGAATCCTAAACTCATGTTCTCTACAAGCTAAAGACAATATGGCAACATTAATAAATACATTGAAATAAAATAAAAAATATGAAAGAAATATAATAAATCTATTCTGTGATATTTGGCTGTTATTTACTAATAGCATCTACCTTACTTTGGTGCCTCAAACCTCACCATAGCAGATGCTTAAAGAAACATTTGAACAGTTTAAGATTCTAGGGCAGCTCTTTGATACACATGTACTTGGCTCAGACCCCCAACATCTTGATTGTTGCATTAGATTTATGCCTGTTCTAGTGTTTCACTACCCTCATTGTAAAAATATCTTCCTTAAATCTAGTTTGAAACTATCTTCTTTTAGTTTAAAATCATTAGCTCTTGTCCTTTTGTAGTGGGCCCTACTAAAAAGTCTGTTCTTATTTTTCATATAAGCCCCTTTTAAGTATTGAAATGCTGCTATAAGTTCTCTCCAAGAGCCTTCTCTTTTCCAGGCTGAACAACCCCTATTCTAATCAGCCTTTCTTTATAGGAGAGTTTTTCCAGCACTCTGATTATTTTTGTGGTGCTCTTGTGGGCCTGTTCAAACAAGTCCATTTCTTCCCTGTGTGGAGGACCTCAGAGCTGGATGCAGTAATCCAGATGGAATCTCACTAAGGCAGAGTGGAGGGGTATAATCACCTCCCTTGACCTTTTGGCTGTAATTTTGATAATGTCCAGAATATGATTGATCTTCTGGGATGTAAGCACACACTGTCAGATCATGTCCAACTTTTCATCTACCAGTGTCCCTGAGTCCTTCTCCACAGAGCTGCCTTAAATCCTTCTATCACACAGCCTGTATTGTTATGGAGGATTGCCCCAACCTGGATGCAAGACCTCACACTTGGCCTTGTTGAATCTCATGAGTCTCACCTGGGCTCACATCTCAAGCTTGTTCCAAGTCCCTCTGGATGGCATGCCACCGCCCCTCAGGTATGTCAGCTGCACGCCTCAGCTTGGTGCCATCTAAAAATGTGCTGAAGGTGCTCTTGAATACATTATGTTGTTGATGAAGATATTAATACTGGTTCCAGTACAGACCCCTGAGGGACACTGCTTGTCAGTAATCTCCATCTGGACATCGAACCATTGACCATCACCCTCTGGATGCAACCATCCAATCAATTCCTCATTTTTCAAACAGCCCATCCATCAAATCCAGGTAAGGAAATTGTGAAGGACAATGTCAAAGGCCTTACAGAAGTCCAGACAGTTGACAACCTTAGATCTTCTCTTGTCCACTGATGTAGTGACTCCATCATAGAATCATAGAATCATAGAATCATAGAATCATAGAATCAGTCAGGGTTGGAAGGGACCACAAGGATCATCTAGTTCCAACCCCCCTGCCATGGGCAGGGACACCCTACACTAGATCACGCTGGCCAGAGCCTCGTCCAGCCTGGTCTTAAACACCTCCAGGGACTGGGCCTCAACCACCTCCCTGGACAACCCATTCCAGGGCTTCACCACTCTCATGGTAAAGAACTTCTTCCTCACATCCAGCTTGAATCTCCCCATTTCCAGCTTCATTCCATTCCCCCTAGTCCTATCACTACCTGAGATCCTGAGAAGTCCCTCCCCAGCCTTCCTGTAGGCCCCCTTCAGATACTGGAAAGCCACAATGAGGTCACCTCGGAGCCTTCTCTTCTCCAGACTGAACAGCCCCAACTCCTTCAGTCTGTCCTCATAGGAGAGGTGCTCCAGCCCTCTGATCATCCTCGTGGCCCTTCTCTGGACACGCTCCAGCACGTCCACATCTCTCCTGTAATATGGGCTCCAGAACTGGACGCAGTACTCCAGGTGGGGTCTCACCAGAGCTGAGTAGAGGGGAAGAAGCACCTCCCTTGACCTGCTGGTCACACTTCTCCTGATGCAGCCCAGCATCTGATTGGCTTTCCGGGCTGCAAGCGCACATTGAGAGCTCATGTTGAGCTTCTCGTCCACCAGCACCCCCAAGTCTCTCTCCTCAGGGCTGCTCTCCAGCCAGTCACTCCCCAGCCTGTATTTGTGCCTGGGATTGCCTCGACCCAGATGCAGGACCCTGCACTTGGTCTTGTTGAAGCTCATGAGGTTGGCTTGTGCCCACCTCTCCAGCCTGTCCAGGTCCCTCTGGATGGCATCCCTTCCCTCCAGGGTGTCCACTGCACCACACAGCTTGGTGTCATCAGCAAACTTGCTGAGGGTGCCCTCGATGCCACTGTCCATGTCACCCACAAAGATGTTGAACAAGACAGGTCCCAGGACTGATCCCTGAGGGACTCCGCTTGTCACTGGCCTCCACTGGGACATGGACCCGTTGACAGCCACTCTTTGGGTGCGGTCATCAAGCCAATTCTTTATCCATCTAGAGGTCCATCCATCAAACCCATGTGTCGCCAGCTTGGAGACCAGGAGGTGGTGTGGGACAGTGTCGAAGGCTTTGCTCAAGTCCAGGTAAACGACATCAGTTGCTCGCCCCTCATCTATTAATGCTGTCACCTGATCATAGAAGGCCACCAGGTTTGTCAGGCAGGATTTGCCCTTGGCAAAGCCATGCTGACTATTCCAAATCACCTCTTCACTGTTCTTCTGAGTCATTAGTGCCTCCAGGAGGATCTGCTCCATGATCTTTCCGGGCACAGAGGTGAGACTGACTGGCCTGTAGTTCCCCGGTTCCTCCTTCTTGCCCTTTTTGAAAATGGGAGTAATGTTTCCCCTTTTCCAGTCTGTGGGGACTTCCCCACTCTGCCATGACTTCTGGAATATAATAGAGAGGGGCTTGGCAACCTCATCTGCCAGTTCTCTCAGCACCCGTGGGTGTATCCTGTCGGGTCCCATGGACTTGAACACTTTCAGGTTCTTCAGGTGATCACGAACCTGAGCTTCACTTATGATGGGCAGTTCTTCCTCCCCGTCCCTGGCATCATCTGCCATGACACCAGGAGTGTGGCTGGAGGCCCTTGCAGTGAAGACTGAGGTAAAGAAGTGATTGAGTACCTCAGCCTTTTCCACATCACTTGTGACCAATTCACCACTTTCCTTTCTGAGGGGGCCCACACCTTCCCTAGTCTTCTTCTTGCCATTAATATACCTATAGAAATTCTTAGTGTTCCCTTTAACCCCCTGGCTAGATTCAGTTCAAACTCTGCTTTGGCTTTCCTAACCAGGCCTCTTGCTGCTCGGGCAGCTTCCTTATATACTCCCTGTTCTATCTGTCCTTCCTTCCACTTCCTGTAGAGTTTCTTTTTACGTGATAGTGTGTCCAGCAGCTCCTTGTTCATCCAGGCAGGCCTCCTAGCATTCCTTCCTGCTTTTCTCCTTATAGGTATACATAGCTCCTGGACACAGAGGAGGTGGTCCTTGAATACTGACCAGCTGTCCTGGGTCCCTCTTCCCTCCAGGGCTTCATCCCACGACACTTTGGCTAGCAGATCCCTGCAGCGATCGAAGTCTGCACGCCTAAAGTCTAGGGTCGTAAGCTTAGAATATGTCCTCCTGATTGCCCTGAGGAGATTAAATTCAACTGCTTCATGGTCACTGCAGCCAAGGCCGTCTCTGAGCCTCACATTTGTTACCGGCCCTTCCCTGTTGGTGAGAACAAGGTCCAGCGTAGCACCTTTTCTTGTTGGTTCCTCTACCATTTGGAGGAGGAAGTTGTCTTCTATGCAGTCCAGGAACATCCTGGATTGCTGATGCTTTGCTGTGTTGTCCCTCCAACAGATGTCAGGGTGGTTGAAATCCCCCATGAGGACCAGGGCTTGTGACCTGGAAGCCGCTTCTATTTGCCTGTGCAGAGCCTCATCTGCTTGGTTCTGCTGGTCAGGTGGCCTGTAGGAGACCCCCACAGTAATATCTCCTTCCCCTGTCTTGCCTTTAATTCTAACCCATAAACTTTCAACCAACTCATCATGCCTCCCCAGGTGGAGTTCTGCTGATTCCAGCTGGTTGTTGACATAGAGGGCAACACCTCCTCCTCTCCTTCCCTGCCTATCCTTCCTAAAAAGCTTATACCCGTCTATCCCTACGTTCCAGTTGTGGGAGTCGTCCCACCAAGTTTCGGTGATGCCCACTATGTCATGGCGTCCCAGCACCACGGTGGCCCTTAACTCATCTTGTTTGTTGCCCAAGCTGCGTGCATTTGCATAGAAGCACTTCAGCTGGGCTGGCCCTGTCGTCCTCCTGTGCCAACTCCCCTTGGTTTCCACAGGGTGTCCTGGTGTGTCATTTGTGTCTTGCCTCAGGGCAGCAAGCTGAGAGCCCCTACTGGCTCTCCATCCCTCCACCTCAGGTGAGCTGCCCCCCTGCTTGTCACAGGCCAGCAGGAGACCACCAACCCCTCCCCCCTTCAAATCTAGAATCATAGAAGGTCACAAGGCTGATCAGGCAGCACTTGTTACTCTGCAAGTATTTCTTCAGTTTTTTGTCCTTCTCCTCCTTCAGCCATGACTCCTGCATAAAAACTCTTCTGCTAAAAGGCCATTTCAAGAACTGAAATGCTTCATGAAAGAAATATATCAGGTGTTGAATGATGCTTGTTTGGGAAGAGGGGTCTAGCCTCATCTTTTGATGTGTACTTTCAAACAAATTACTTACACCCTCTGTACCATACTTATAGTGGAAACATTTCGCAGCTGCTTTTCAAAAACAAAAGGATGAATACTTATAAACATTTGGATTGTATTTGTAGCTGATGCTAACTTGCAGATGTATATACTAAAATGAGAATTATCATCTTATAGCTGTGTGAGAGATCCGACCATCTTCATTACACTAGATGGAAAGGAAGAAAAAACAAACAAATAAGCAAACAAGCAAACAAAAACAAAATAAACAAAAACCCCCAAACAAACAAAAACCCACAAAAAAACCCAAGCAAAACCTGAACAAATCCCACCCAAATCAATCATTATATTCCCTCTAAAAGGCATAGTTATGATATCAAACAATGAAAAACTGATCTCAGCACAATTATCTATGTGATTGTTTGTTATGAACTGGAACCTCCAAGACATTTCAGTATGTGCTGTGTGATGAGTTGAAATTACCCCCCAACATGAAATTGCCAGACCAGCTCAGGTGGAAGCAAATAAAGTTGTATTTACAAACAAAACTACAATCTAAAATGAAATGTCACAAATATGTACAAAATATACAATATTTACAGGTATTTACAATTTATAAACAGCACAGGAACCCCCTGGACAAACCAGAGGAGCTACTAATAGCTTTCCCTTCCCTGCTCCATACCCCCTGAACACAATAGAGATAGAAGAGCAGAGAGTTGTTTGTTAGATACTTAGCCACAACAAAGAACACAGCCAAGGTCAGCAAAAACCAGCAGAAGCACCAGCCAGAGTGGAGGAAGCAAAACCAGAGAAAGTCAGTTTACATTTGTAAGTTTTATGCCTGCTATCTGTCCAACAGGATTGTAAAACTTACCACTATTTTCCTTTTCACACCCAATGGTGATTTATTTACATTCTACTACTTTTTGGTCAAGATCTGTGGAAAATTTTCCAGGCACAGCCTGAAACTACCACAGTCCTGGTTTGAGTTAGAACTAATCTTGTTCAGTAATTTCAGTGTTCAATTTAGTCTTTTCTAACTGCACTTTCTGAAGTTACAACATATTTTTATAGTGTTTGCTTCCAGCAGTGGTAATGCTCAATTTTTCTAGTTAGTACCAAGGATTGGTATGCAGACTAGGGTCACTGCTAAATCTTGTCTACTGCTTTTAGGATGTGGAGTAAAAGTCTGCACTTGCAGGGGGAGTGGATGGTTTAGGTGACCCTAAACTGACCCAGGAGGTATTCCATTCCATATACATCACATTCATTGTAAAACTGAGGGTTCACATACTTTTCTCTTCTTTAATGGCCGGCATCCAGGGAGTATTCTATCCATTCTGCCATCAGTCCCGATCCATGCGTTCCTGTATCCAGTTCCAGAACTGAGTTTCTGAATTGGGTCCCTGTCTACTCCTGAGTCCAGTTGCAGCATCAATGTCAGTGGTGACTAATTACTATCAGGTGGGCTGGGTGCAATAGTGTCTTTGTGTACGTTTGGATATATTCAAATTTATTAGGTGTATTAATGTGCTTAACTAATTTAACTAATTATTTTTTGTTTGGTTTTGTTTTCTTTTTCCAGTTCATGGATCTCTCTCCCACATTTCTTATCTTTTCCCCTTTGGAAAGGTAAAAAGACTAATAGTGTCTGTCAGTCATTTTGTGGCCGACTCAGCCACATGACACAGCATCACACTGTTAACAAATCTATGGAGATATATGATGAGATTGGAAGCATCTAACCAACCCTTATCTAAAACCTGATATTCCAATAATGACCATGAAAATAAAAATCTGCCTATCTTCTACTAAATTGGGCATGAATTCCATTGTAGTTCTTCCCCATGCTGAAAGGACTCCATCACAAAAATGATGTCTACAAGAATTTTAATACTGTTTCTGTACATACAGCAAAGTAATAAATTAAATAATTACAAATGTGTAGCTGTATGTACAAAATGAATGTGCAGTGTAAACTATTTTGCTGGCATAATGATGGTTTACATTCATAAACTCTGAATCAAAATGAAAAAATAAGTCATCCTAATGTTAACAGAAGTAGAATATATTATCTTACACAAAGGTATGGAAATTGGCATGACTGTGTGGGAAAAAATCTGTAAATAAATAGCAAGAAATTTTAATTTCAGTTGTTTTACCTAGGTATTTAAACAGCCACTGCTCTGGTTTAAGCACCATCCCTCCCCAAGATCAGGAGTGAATGTTACAAAAAAGCCTGGGTTGGGGTAGGGATTTTACTGGGAGTAACACAATGTATGGTTGACTTAGCCTATTTTGCAGAAAAGCACAGCAAAAGCAGAATCAGCAACAGAGGCCAGCCATAAAAAGACCTCCCCCAACATTCCAACCCTGCAGCCAGCATAACATCAACATGGTATCAAATAGTCATGTGCACATTCAATTGGCCAAACCTGTCACAGTTGCTTAACTTCCAAATTGCCTTTTAGTTATACTCTTGTTGACATCTCATGAATTTTGATTTATTTGTAAAATTCTATTGACACATTAATTGAGATCTGTGCCCCCTGAATCCCCTTTTCCACATAAACAGAACTGGAATAAGTTTACAACTTTGTAATAAGACTTTGTTCATGCTCCTCCTGACAACTTTTGAAATGCTATGCTGAAATATCATATCCAGTTTTTATTTATATCATCAGTTATTTTGGTTTGGAAAATTAGCAGTTTCAAAAGCTGAAAAAATTACAATCATAGAGTATTAAAGAATTAACAAACACACTAATCAGGCTAAATACCTAAGGCATATTTTGAGTGCCAGAAAAAACAGTTTCAGTACAGTTACCTGTCAGGGTTTCAGGATGGGGATTAAACTCAAAAGGTGGATTTATGCTTCATTTTATGTGCTGTAATTTACAGGATGTCTTGTGCTTGTCCAAATTTACATTACCTGTGAAGAATTAGATTGCTGAGAATGTGATCTACAAAAGCCAATATGATGACCTAGTTTTGTTCGTTACCAATACTGTCAAGGCAATCATGTATTACTTTCTTCATTACAGTTTATGAAACTGGTTCTTACTTAAGATTCTCTGACATGGAGTTACACATTTAGGCTAGACTCAAAAAAAGCCCAAAAGTGTACTTAGGTAAATGAGGTGTAATGGTGAGTAATGTGAGCCATACAAGTCATTAACTGACATTGAAGACCTGCTATCAGCTGTCAGTTACTTTGCTTAAATTCCACAGGCAATATATCTTTGCTTAAATTCAAAAGTTTCCAGGACACATAGTTGCACATCTGTACCCTGAAGTGTCAAATTTCAGTTTTGAATAGGCAAATGCCTCAGCACCCAAGCCTGTCTTGGATCTCTAAATTAGGCCATGAGAGTACTCTGGAAGTCTTGATGTTAGTGCAAGGAATAAGCACACAATCAGATTGCTTGTGATGCACAGGTCAAGAAACTATCTGCTTTTCCTAAATTAGCTCTAAATTAGTTTGGGTAAAGGAGACTCATGCATATTCACAAATTGTAATAAAATATAAATATTTTACATTTAATATTCAGGCAGTGGTATCTTCAGACACTGCTGTAGCTTATTTACAAAGTATATTGACAGGTTCTGTTATTTGGTTGTGGGTAATATATTCCACATACAAAGAATATGAAGACAGGCAATTTAAGCAAAACCTCAAGAATTTCCAATACAGCCATTCAAGTTGAAATTGAGGTGATGTGATCTGTGGTTTCCCACAAGAAGTATTCTATAGCAAATCAGCCAGGTACTCACGGTTTGTTACTTTGTTTGGTATCTTCCCAAATGCTGTAACTATAATTCAAGTGGCTCTCGGCTCAGAGAGGGTTAAGGGGCCTCTCTCCTCTCCTGCACTCTAGCACAGGGCTCTGGGAGCTTTGATTGGGTTGCAGTCTGTGGTGGCCAGCTTCTCTTCTCTCAGACACTCCAGCACAGGGCTCTCAGAACTATAATTCAAGCAGTTCCTTCCCAGTTCATGGGCTGAGAATTTTTCTGGGCTTAGAGAAGGATGAGGGGCCTCTCTCCTCTTAGGCACTCTGGCGCAGGGCTTTTGGAGCAGTAATTGCTTCAGGCTACAGCAGTGCAGCTCTTCTGGAATTTGGTTTTCTCAGGGCTTTTCCCCTTTCTGCCTCCAGCACAGGGCTCTTAGAGCTTTGGTTGCTTTGGTCCAGATACAAGGCCCAGGTGTAGTTTGCCTGGTAGGACAAATTCTTCAACTGCAACTCTGGCAGCATTTAGATCTTGCTGCATTCTTGGTAAGAACAGGCCAAATTGCCTACCATCTCAGCTAAGACAATTAATTTCCACTGGTAATCAGAGAAACCTGATAGCTTAACCTATAGAATGGGGCATGTCCGAATATGGCCTGGGGCACACGCAGCTCACAGGCATGTTATAAGATTAGCTATATATGCTACACATTTTCCTGGACCATCTGGACCTCAGGAGGTGTTCAGGTTTGCAGATTCAAACATGCTTAGCCCATTGTTATGGCATGCATTGGGGTTTGCCCCTTCAGGACACAAATATCCTGTTTTACCATTAAGCAGAACATTTCCAAAGCAACGAAAAAGGACCAAAATACTTGAATATGTAAAGAAAATTTAAGATCAAGTCGTCATCACATTATCTGTATGTTACAGCTACTCAGCTGTGGAATAACAGCAGATAGTACCGGCAACAGAAGTAAGTTCTTGTCCAACTAGTTTTGCTTGTCAAATAAGGAGAAGGGAAAGTGTTTTAAGTAAACTTTGAGCAAAGTAAACTTGAGAAAGTAAACTTTCCTACTAGTTATGAAGAAGTAAGTGAGATGGCACTAAAGAACTGGTGGTAAATGCTACAAGCACGCTCAGAAACAGATGAAAAACATCCATGAAGATTCACCAACATCATTTTATGTGGTAAGCATACATCAATTTAGAGAATTCAGAAACAGAGGTAAAATATGAAAACTTTAAATGACACTTGAGTGTTGAACCTCAGTGCCTCAAATGCATTTGTATAATGATTTCATCTTCTAGATTTAAGCTTGCCTTCTCATTACTCTACTTTTGCAAAGAAGTTAATTAGGTCACAGTATTATTAGGGGGAAAAAAAAGAACAATAAATTTAAGAGACAGTATCAAAGATAAAATATAAGCAAGAACACTGTTAACAACCAGCTTTGAGGAGGGATTTAAATTAAATCTGAGAGGTGTAAAATGTTACCATGATTCAGGTAGAGAGGCACCTGGGGGTACTGGTTGATGGTAGGCTGAACATGAGCCTGCAGTGTGTCCAGGCAGCCAAGAGGGCCAATGGCATCCTGGTCTGCATCAGGAACAGTGTGGCCAGCAGGAGCAGGGAGGTCATTCTGCCCCTGTACACTGCACTGGTTAGGCCGCACCTTGAGGACTGTGTCCAGTTCTGGGCCCCTCAGTTTAGGAAAGATGTTGACTTGCTGGAGCGTGTCCAGAGAAGGGCAACGAAGCTGGTGAGGGGTTTGGAACACAAGCCCTATGAGGATAGGCTGAGGGAGCTGGGGTTGCTTAGCCTGGAGAAGAGGAGACTGAGGGGTGACCTTATTGCTCTCTACAACTACCTGAAGGGAGGTTGTAGCCAGGCAGAGGTTGGTCTCTTCTCCCAGGCAACCAGTACCAGAACAAGAGGACACAGTCTCAGGCTGCACCAGGGGAGGTTTAAGCTGGATGTTAGGAAGAAGTTCTATACAGTGAGAGTGATTTCCCATTGGAATGGGCTGCCCATGGAGGTGGTGGAGTCACCATCATTGGAGGTGTTCAGGAGGAGACTTGATGGGGTGCTTGGTGCCATGTTTTAGTTGTTTAGGTGGTTTGGCTTGGTTGATGGGTTGGACGCGATGATCTTGAAGGTCTCTTCCAACCTGGTCTATTCTATTCTATTCTATTCTATTCTATTCTATTCTATTCTATTCTATTCTATTCTATTCTATTCTATTCTATTTTTCTTACTATTCTATTCTATTCTATTTTTCTTACTCTTACTTTCTACTCAGGACAACTGTAGGGAAACAAGCCCTCAATTTTCTCTTAATACATTTTGTAGTCCAAAGAAATTATCTGGCTTCTAGTTGGGATGGTCACACCTGTTTCTTCAGCCTACACACATACACAAGTTGCCAGGAAACTTCAGTAAAGAAAATTCAGAAAGTACTTTTACCCTCATAACACCAAAACCAGCACCCAGAGCTCTTCATCACATTGTCAGATTTTGTAACATCAGTAAGAACCTTGAAAATTCTTTACCATTATAACTTCAATTTTCTGTTTTTCAAACTTTAATAATTAGTTTCAACATTACTTCCAACTGTTGCTGGTTTTATACACAGCACTATGCTCTCCTCACTTTCTTCTTGGCAATGTGCTCTAGGTGAGTCTGCTCAAGCAGGGAGATTTGCCATGATGCCTTTTAGGTGTCTTTTTCAATCTCAACCTGTCTGCCTCTCTCTAGTCTTTCCATCTGGTGATAAGGGGCAGAACTATCTCCCTTGATAGCCATCAAAGGAGTCAAGTGAGGACTCTATTGGCACTAACGATATTCATCATGAGGACTCCCCCATCTACACTATTGGGCTGGCTGTTGTTGTTACCTGGAGTGCAGGGCATGATCTTCTCATCACAGGACTTCATAAACTTGAGGTTAAATCCTGCCTGTGAGGCCACAAGGGGATACCAAACATCTTACAAAGAAGGCATTAACCCTTTGGGGCATCTGCCTTCCTGGTTGGGCAACCAACAGCAGGTTGCTACTGGGACCTGCGTGACATCAAAGAGTGACTGTGACATCCCCCTGACCCTTGCTTCTCAGCAAGCACAGACTCTGTCCCATGCATTTTGTCTAAGATTCCCATGGTCACATATGCAGGTCTTGCAGTCTCCATCTGGATCATGGTCTTTATCTTCAGAATTTGCCTAAGCAGAAAGCAGTGGCTCAAAGCACTGTGTGAGGAAAGCCCCTTCGAATGGCTCCACTGCCCATCTGTGAAGTGCTGTGGGATCTGCATGGGGGATGTCCTGGGCCTGGGCACATGAGTGCGGTCCAGAGATGAGGGGTCCCAGTGAGTTTCTCTGCCTTCCTCTGTGTGGTGAAGGCACATTATGCCCAGAATTATGCCCCAGATAATGAAACTTGTCCCAGCATGTGGACTCGTCCCCCTCCTATCATGAGGGGAACAAACGCCAAGGCATTAGCCAGGTGGCACAAACAAATACATGCACCTATCACATGGGATGCTTGTGCTAATACCGAGTATGGGCATAATTCTAGCTTCACACTTTCTATAGGCTGAAGCCGGTTGTTTACAAGAGTGCCCATTGGCCAAATCTACCCTCCAGAAACCTATAAGTATTAGCCCAACTTGTAAATATGTTGTTCTCTTTCTCTTTGTCCTCTCTCCTTGCCCGAGCTGCTAAGTTCATTGCCTACGTGCTGCAGCCTTTGTTATTGAGCCACTGCTAGTAAGTCTTCTTTCTCCTATATGCAAGCAAACTAGTGGTCTCTGCAAGATACAATACAATACAATACACCAGGTTGGAAGAGACCTTCAAGATCATCGCGTCCAACCCATCAAACAATCCAACCCACCCAACAACTAGACCATACAGCCAAGCACCCCATCAAGTCTTCTCCTGAACACCTCCAGTGAAGGTGACTCCACCACCTCCACCAATCACTCTCTCCGTGTAGAACTTCTTCCTAACATCCAGCCTAAACCTGCCCTGGCGCAGCCTGAGACTGTGTCCTCTTGTTCTGGTGCTGGCTGCCTGGGAGAAGAGGCCAACCTCTGCCTGGCTACAACCTCCCTTCAGGTAGTTGTAGAGAGCAAGAAGGTCACCCCTCAGTCTCCTCTTCTCCAGGCTAAGCAACCCCAGCTCCCTCAGCCTTTCCTCATAGGGCTTGTGTTCCAAACCCCTCACCAGCTTTGTTGCCCCTCTCTGGACACGTTCCAGCAAGTCAACATCCTTCCTAAACTGAGGGGCCCAGAACTGGACACAGGACTCAAGGTGTGGCCTAACCAGTGCAGTGTACAGGGGCACAATGACCTCCCTGCTCCTGCTGGCCACACTGTTCCTGATGCAAGCCAGGATGCCATTGGCCTTCTTGGCTGCCTGGGCACACTGCAGGCTCATGTTCAGCCTACAATCAACCAGTACCCCCAGCTCCCTCTCTGCCTGGCCACTCTCCAGCCACTCTGACCCCAGCCTGTAGCACTGCCTGGGGTTGTTGTGGCCAATGTGCAGAATCCGGCACTTGGATGTGTTAAATCTCATGCCATTGGACTCTGCCCATCTGTCCAGCCTGTCGAGGTCCCTCTGCAAAGCCTCTCTGCCCTCCAGCAAATCAACTGCTGCCCCCAGCTTGGTGTCATCTGCAAATTTACTGATGATGGACTCAATGCCCTCATCCAGATCATCAATAAAGATGTTGAAGAGCATGGGGCCCAGTACTGATCCCTGGGGCACACCACTAGTGACAGGCCGCCAGCTGGATGTGGTGCCATTCACCATTACTCTCTGTGCTCGGCCCTCCAGCCAGTTCCTAACCCAACGCAGTGTGCTCCTGTCCAAGCCATGGGCTGACAGCTTGGCCAGGAGTTTGCTGTGGGGGACGGTGTCAAAGGCCTTGCAGAGGTCCAGGTAGACCACATCCACAGGCCTCCCCACATCCACCAGGCGGGTCACCTGATCATAGAAGGAGATCAGGTTGGTCAGGCAGGACCTGCCCCTCCTAAATCCATGCTGGCTAGGCCTGAGCCCCTGGTCATCCTGTAAGTGCTGTGTGATCGCACTTGAGATGAGCCGTTCCATAATCTTGCCTGGCACTGAGGTCAGGCTGACAGGCCTATAATTCCCTGGCTCATCCAACCGGCCCTTCTTGTGGATGGGCACCACGTTAGCCAGCTTCCAGTCTTCTGGGACCTCTCCAGTGAGCCAGGACTGCTGAAAAATGATGGCAGAAGCCAGCATCCAGGCAGGCTCATTGAGCCTCAGCCCTGAGAGCATCTCCAGAGGAGGACTGTTACTGAAAGCCTGAGAAGTGACAGCATTGTATTGCCAGTCTCATCAGTCGGAAAAGCCCACAGTGTCTTCAAGAGGACTGGACCACCGAGGGTAAGATCACCCAATTGCCAGGGAAGGGGCTTAGCCAAGTCCAGCAGTCCAAACATCTGCCTCAGCCTGAAGCAGCAGACTAATGACCCTGTGTGTTAGCTCGGAACACAAGACCAGTGCTTAACCACGTGCCTGCGTGACCCCACCATTGTGGGAGAGAAGCCAGAACCGCTCCACTAAGGTCCTGCCTGCTCTTTCGAGCCAAGCAAAGGGGAAGTCACCTCTTCACACTGCTGCAACTCTTCCCCAGGGCCGTCCTCACCAGCCCCGAAGGCCATTGTCATGAGGGCCGACTCCATCCTGGGACTGGCCCTGTCAGGCTTGCCATGCAGGACTACTCCCTGCCGTCCAGAGGGAGCTGCCTGAGTCCTGCAAAGGGAGCCTGCCTACCAGCTAGCCTACGTTCCATCTGCTCTCCGCTGCCACGGGAGGAGAAGGTTGCCTCCACTGTTGCCATCATCCAGACCAGCGCAGGAGCCAGCCCCAGCCCCAGTAGCCTGCCGGTGCCTATTACTGAATCTTGCTGCAAACAAAGGACACAGTGTATCTTCCATGTGCTTTCCACTCACTAACATTCAGTTCAAAGCACCCACGGTCTAGCAGCACATTTCTAGTTTAAGCCTCTGACACACTGTAATTCTCTGTATATAGTTAAGTGGCGGTCAGTGGCACACCTAGTGGTCAAGCAGTGGCATAGCACCCTGAGTTATATTACTAGAAAGTAATTCTGTAAATATTCTAATTGGCTATAAATACTAAACCACTTATGGGATGTATTTCACAATCGTGCACTAGAATATGTAGAGAAAAATAGTGATTAATTGGTTATTGATCATTTTAATGATTAATAAAATTAATATTTATATAATTCATATTACATATTAATACATTAATAACCTCTTCATTACGCTCTGACATCACCCTTCAGGTACTCTGTGAAAAATCAGGTCATGTCTGGAGATAGTGTAGGTGCTCAGGTGTCTTGTCTGAACCAGCTCTTCTCCAAAGGCCACCTGACAGCTTATCAGAGCCTGATGCAGTTATGTCACCCAGTCTGGCTTGAGCTCTAGGGAGGTGGGGAAGAGAACAGGTTTTCCCCTCCTGCTCTCCCTCCATCCTTTCCTCTTGCCCTGAAAGAAACCTCCAGAGGAGAAGAGATATATACATCTCACTTCAGTCCCACCTCCTTCCAAGTCTCAGCTGGATCCTCTGTCACACAGAGCCACATGGATTCTCTCTGCCCAGGACCTTTTGCCCAAGCCTGCCTTTCTGTGGGATGTGGGCAGGATGCTGACCCAGCACCTCAGTCTCCAGTGGGTGCTCTCTGCCTGGGGAGATGAGAAAGGAAGACAGTGGTGCAGCCCTCTTGGGGCTGGCAAGCCTACAGAGATGCTGCTGCTTTGCTGCCCATACAACAACCCTCTGGAAGAATGTGAGATCCCCTTCCTACAGCTTTCTTGGGCTTTTCTGCCTCCAAAGACAGAAAGAGTCAGGCACTTTGCATGTCTCTTTTGGCAGGACGTTATGGCCACTTAGGACTGCATGAAAGAGAGAAGCTCTACTGCAAGGACTGACACAAGCCATCTGTCTCCAAAAGGGCTGAGACAGCAGCAAACTCCTGATATGCCATCTGCCTGGGTGATACTGAAAATACTTCCTACATTGTCTCCTGCCTACTCCACTTTTGCTTTATGTGCATCTGGCAGGAGGCTAGAGGGAAAGATGCCCTGCCCACTCTGCAAGCAGCCTTTAGAGCTGGTGCTGCACACAGGACTTGACAATGACTACGAGGAATAAATGGACAGTTTGTTTGTCCACTACCAAACAAACACAACCATGATTTGGAGCAGATCTCCACAGTGGTGTTACAGCCTCAAGAAGCCCACTGACTACAACACCTCAGTGGGGAGAAGGAGATATGCAAGGAGTGACTGAGGGCAGAGGACTAATGTAACTTTGTGGTCCTCAAATGCCACTTCCTAGCAGCTTCTGGCATCCAGCACTTCTCAGGAGCAAACACTACTAAGCACATATGAGTATGTAAAGGCTCTGCTGCTGTGCCCTAGGTGCACTTCAGCATGACGTAGCTGCAGACAGAGTATTGTCCTCTTTCACCTGCAATAAACACTCAGATGCTTTTCATTTCTAGATGAGTATGTTTGTTTGTTTCTTTTGTTAATATATTTACTGCTGTAACATAAGATGTTTCCTTCTTGTTTTCCTTGCTTCCATGTTAGAAACAAAGGAAGCACCTTAGAATGTTAATACATGAATTAGGACTTCTTCCCACTAAAAGGTGATGAGATCAATAGCCCAACTGAATTTCATCTACACCAGTGCACACAGCATGGACAACAAAGAGGAGGAGCTAGAAGCCATTGTATAGCATGAAAACAATGACATAGTTGCCATTACAGAAACATAAACTCTTCAGAAGGGACAAGCAAATAAGTAAAGGCAGTGTTTTGATTGCCTAGAGCCAGAAAAGCCTAGTGCTGGGTCATGCACTTAGGTCACAACAACCCGGAGAGACTAGAAAGCTCCCCATTGGGAAAAGACCTGGAGGTGTTGGTCAATAGCTGACTGAATATGAGCCAGCAGTATTCCCAGGTACCCAAGAAAACCAAGAGTTTTCTGACTTGTATCAGAATTATTGTGGCCAGCAGAGCTAAGGAAGTGATTGTGCCCCTGTACTCACTGATGAGGCCACACTGTGTTCAGTTTTGGACTCCTCACTGTAAGAAAGACGAGGAAGAAGATGGATCACATCCAAAGAAGAGCAACAAAGCTGGTGAAGGATCTAGAGCATAAATCTCACAGAGACCACTTGAGGGAATTGTGAGATTTTAGTCTGGAAAAAAAAAGGAGGCAGAGGGGAGACTCTAACACTCTCTACAACAACCTTAAAGCGGGTTGTACTGAGGTGGGTGTGGATGTTGGTCTCTTCTTCCAAGTAACAAGTGACAGGATGAGAAGAAATAGCCTCAGGTTGCTCCAGGGGAGATTTAGGCTGGACATTATGAAAAATTACTTCCAAAAAATGTTTGTCAACAGGCTGCCCAAGGATGTGATTGAGTCACCATCCCTAGAGATATTTAAAAGATGTGTAGATATGGTGCTTAGTGACATAGTTTAGTAGTGGATTTGGCAGTGTTAGGTTAACTGTTGAACTTGATAACATTAAAGGTCTTTTATAACCTTAACAATTCTATGCTTTTACAAAACAGAAGGAATTTAGTAGTAGAAGTGTCTGACTTCTTGTTTTTCTTTTTTTTTCTACTTTACTTGACAATTATTAATGAACCATAACCTGTTTACCTGATTATTTTTGCTTCACTTCCATTAAGATGACTACACACATGCATGAACATACACACTTCCCTGCAGATACGCCACTAACACTCCCCTGCAATATTGCCCTTTAGCAATATAATTTATACATTTTTATAAAACTTCCTAAGAGCACAAATAGAAATAGAAATATTTTATGTTTCATTACAAATTTAATTCTGTTTTTTTCGGTACATCTTCTCTCAAGTGGAAAGCCATGAAATCTATCACAAATATTACCCAGCAGCCTACTTATGCTATTAAAATTAATGCATCGTCTGGCAACTAAATGCACAGAGCATATATCCAGACTTCACAACTTTACCCTTTCCTGAAAGTGTCATCAGATTGATACCTTTTACAGAATACACTGAAGATAAACAATTTACAGGTGCTTTCTTTTCTTGTACTGTTGATTTACAAATCCATCTGAAAAACTATCTTCAGCATGTAATGAAGACATTGAGTGGAGTGTGCATTTTAACTGGCATTTATACTTTCCATTTAAATTAAAAAGTTGTTCTTTTGCTGGATATTAGAAAGTTTACTTATAAAATTATATCTAATACATTAGGGAAAAGGAGAAGTTAGTGGATTTCACTTTCCTTGAAAGAAACAGGGAAGAGAACTAGAGTTTACCAGTTCTGGTTCTGTTAAATTTGTCTGTTTGCTTGTTTGCTTGTTTGGTTTTGGTTTTGATTTAACTCATGACCATTTACCTATTTTGTTTGTATTCCTGTTTGTTTTGTCAGTTCTATGAAATTCCAGCAAACACAAACTTGCCCCAACACTTTGTGAATTCACAGTACAATGTAATAGCATATGCCCATTCAGACAGATCTCAGTATGAACAGTGGTTACAACAAAAAGAGATGATAAAAAGGATAGTGGTCTCACCAATGCGCAGTACATTGTGACCATCACTTTCCTACTCCTGCTGGTGACACTGTTTCTGATACAAACCAGGATGTAATTGGCTTGCTTTGCCACCTGAGCACACTGCTGGCTCATATCCAGCTGCTTGTCAATTAGAACCCCCAGGGCCCTTTCTGCCAGACAACTTTCTGGCCACATTTCTCTGATAAATATCATTAATATTAGTTTTTTTAAAATTTGTTTGTTTTCATAACAAGTACAGCTGTAAAGTCACCCTCAAGTATCTTCAAGCAAAACAATTTTCTCCTTGTCCTGAAGGTTTAGGTCATCCATTTATACATAGATTCTTGCAAGAGAAAAATATGTGTTCCAAAATTCTGTATAAATAAAAAGGAGAGTTTAGTGACTGAGATACTAATCTCTGTTCCTCTTTACCTAGTGTGACAGATCATCTGATACTGCTTGTCTTTTGCTAGTTTTAACCTCCACAGGGAACAGACAGAAGGTGTTGCCTCCTCTAACAATAACCATAGAAACAAGAGAAAATATGGCAGTATTACTTGTCTGTTTTCATTTTCATTGTAATTGTCTTCCTTTTCCCATTTCAGGATATTAGTATATTTGAAGTAGAGGATCACTGCAATGTCATCTAAACACAGAATAAATATGAATATGCTATGGTACAAGCAAGTAACGGTACTCAAATACTTTTCTTCCATCTTCACAGTATAGGATAGAGTTCCATGAGTGCTACAAGCTCAAGAATCAGCAGCCACAGTCATTAGCTACGCTTCTAGATCCTCTCCAAACAGTGATCACAGGTGACTTAATTCATATTAGCATTATATTGTGACAGAATTAGTAACACATATAGCCACAAAGTGTGTGTGAAAACATGAATCAATGCTTTTTAACTGTATACTATGTGCTCAGGGCTGCCACTACACACTGGCTACTGCTGCTTTTATACAGCATATTTTTAACAGAAAAATGTGTGAATAACTATCATACATCCCTGGAGGTGTTCAAGAGGGGATTGGATGTGGCACTTGAAGCCATGGCTTACTTAGCCATGAGGTGTTGGGTGACAGGTTGAACTTGATGGTCTTTTCCAACCTTATTGATTCTATGATTCTGTGATTGGCCAAATTCATGACTTATTGATCACCACATTTTCTTTCTCTATATATTTGACTGTCATTTAACAGCTCTGCTCTAAATCCTGTACTTTCTTCTACCTATGAGCTAATTTAATCTCTGCCTCTCTGAAGAAAGATGAAAAAAAAAAAGATTAAAATAATGTAACAGAGAATGCAATGCAGTCATTTCAGTCATTGCTATGTGCATAAACTGACATTGTCATGAAGGAAACTAAGAAGGTACACTCTTCATGGCAGGATGAAAGGGTCACATCCTCCTAGTAGCACAACAGGAGTAAAGTAATACGCACTGTACCTGTGTAGATTATGAAAGATTCTGAATTAAAAATATAGGAATATTTTATTTACTGTAATGAAGTCAGATAAAATTTAATAATAAAGCTAAATTCCTGACTTTTAGTTGTAAAACATGGATAGACAACTATTTGAGCTGAAGTTTTCATGTTTATTTATGAGTTTCTTTCCCTTTGCCTACTAAATATTCTAAGAGTAGCATATTTCTGTATAAGTTCTACCTACTCCACAATGTATTCAATATACAACATCAAATTAATGGAATTTTAATTCTGGTAGAACAATTCTTACACACCAATAATTATGATTAGTACACATGGGATACACATTCTAGTCATATTTATGGTAGTAAAGACTATTAACTAAATAGAAGATGTAGTCACTTTGTTAAGGCTACATTAAAAATGCCAGGAATTTAACTTGAAATGATAGCATGTTGACATCTGTTACTCTTATTCAGAGCTTTCCCCAATGCATGTCTCTGTGTGCCAATGTGTATGTGCCAGCTTGCCTGTGTGCATTGATGTGTATATATCCACCTATGTTAGCTTGGCTGAAGGAAAAGAATACCCCTTACTCTTTATAGAAAGGAAATATGAAATAATCTACATCACAAATTTTCTGCCTTTTGATGAGATATAGATTTGCCATTTGCATGTATCTCTTTGTTTACTCTTTGAGTTGAAGCTCTGTGTTCAATTGTGGAAAAAAGGATCTCTAAATTTGGCAAAGTTGAAAAGTGAATAAAAGATTCCTTCATTGTGGTTACAGCCCACCTGCTTGCATACCTGAACCCACAAAACAAGGGATTCAATTTCCAGGAAAGATTTTTTTTTAAACTTCAGGTATGAAAACCATTTTTCTTCCCTAAAAATAGTGAAGTGCACAAATAGTAACTCATACTTTAGGAGTTAATTATCTATGTTTTCTCAGTTATTCTGTACTCTCTTATTTTAGAATAAGTGTGAAAGATTTAGCTTGTGTTAAATGTCTTGCTTTGGTTTGAGAACCAAAGCACTTTGGAAAACAATTTCACATGCTTGAATATTTTTTATGAACATTGTTTTAGTCAAGAGATGAAAGGATAAAGGGATTGTGTGCAAAATAGGTTAGCATTGCAGAATTACTTGCTTTTCAAGTAATATTTTTTAATCTGAACTCTGAGATCAACAGAACTCTTTAAATATAGAATAGAATAGAATAGAATAGAATAGAATAGAATAGAATAGAATAGAATAGAATAGAATAGAATAGAATAGAATAGAATAGAATAAACTAGGTTGGAAGAGACCTTCAAGATCATCACGTCCAATCCATCATTCAACACCACCTAATCAACTAAACCATGCAACCAAGCACCCTATCAAGTCTGGTCCTAAACACCTCCAATGATGGTGACTCCACCACCACCCTGGGCAGCACATTCCAATAAGTAACATAAGTTAAGGAAGCAGTAAGGTCACGGTTTCAGAGCAAAGAATAAACTTTTGAAATTACAGACAAGGTGAAAAGCAAAAAAGAGAAGAGGAAATATGTAACATTTCACAAGCGAGTTCACTGATGCTCAACTACTCTTCTTATTCCTAATTTCTGTCCCTTGAAAATCACAACTTTATTGCTGATTATTCCTAGATTTTAGTAAAACAAAAACTTTATTAAGTCTTCACATTTTCTTCAGGAACTAAGTCAATTTTGGTTTTCAGTATCCGTTTTCTAAACAAAAGTAAATGTTATTAAATGCAGCTGCAATTCTAATCTCTTTATTTTCCCTTCTTTTCTTTTTCCTTTTAGTTTGTCCTGCTATTCTTTCTTTCCTATTAGATGCTTTCTTAGGGAAAATATGAGTATTTCTGATTTGACTATGCAGTTTCAGAAGGCAATTTAGATATGTTAAACAGGTATGATGCTTCCTATTTGTCTTCTGACATATTTTACTGTCTTCTATTTGTCTCTCTCTCTCCCCCACCCCCCCTCCTTATTTTATCTTATTTTATTTTGATTGGCTTCTTTTTCTTATAATACTCCTCTTTTGATGTTCTAGGTATTTCCTTCATATGCCCATTTAATCCTGAATAATGAGTGAAAATAATCATAGCTCTCTAGATACTGATTTTGGCATATAGTCTTACAGTTTACAAAATGTGCTGCTCCTATGAGGGCAGTTTCAAAAAGTCACACAATTCAATTATTCACTTCCACAGAGCAAGAATCACAATGTGTTAATACTTTCCTATGGTGGATTTTATATTTTTTGGCAATAGATCACAGTAAGGCTGCAGGTTTTCAAATTCTGGCAAAGTAGAGGAGAGTCACCAGATGGAGTCCTCAGGTAACATACTGAAATCAATGTAGTTTATTAATACAGAAGTGTTTGAGTAAGCTATGTATTAATTTCAACCTTCAAAAACAGACTGATGGTGACTTGCCAGATTTTGAAGTTCACAAAAAAAGAAAGCCTGGTGACTGATGAAGTTATTTCACATATTTGCCTAGATTTATTTTAAAGAGTCTTTGGATGATTTCTCTACCATGTGCCACTCTATTCCTCTGACTTCCCATCCAAATAGATAGAGTTCAGCCTACCCATTTAAAAGGAGCACAGGCTGAATAATTATATACTCCAATTGTTCTCCATCTGCTGCTTACTTGATCTACAAATGCCTTTTCATGTACCAGGAAGCAAACAGCAGAAACTCAGCTCTCCAGAATTTCCATGTGGGAAACTGGAAGCTGCCATGTTCTAGCAGAACCCAGGCATAGATTAAAATGTGCAGGAAAATGATTTTTTTATATGTTTTTAAAATGCAAATTATCTCATTTCCACTGGGGTAATACCAAAGAATACCAATACAGGAAAAAATCAAGGAGCAGGTAAGTTGCCTACGGTACTTTTTTCTAAGACAAAGCTTTGCAAGTCAAAACACAGGCCACACATCTGGAAATGTAGGTATCTATACCTATATGTACTGGGGAATTCCAGAAAATATTTCTTAAGGTCCAGTTCATATTTCTTCAATATTAACATGTCACCAAGCTTCTATAGGAGGGACATTCATTTTTAAAACAATGTAGCTCCTCCATTTTAAGGATAGGAAAGATGTTGTGTCTAAAGCCTGGAACAAAGTGTTATAAATCTGCTTTATTTTAAACGCATAGTTGGCATAAAACAAATGTCTGCCAGCAGAAATATAACAGTGATTGTCGGGGTTTTTGTTCTCTGTGTTGAACAAATATACAACAAAGTTTTTTAAAAATCATTATAATTTATTATAGTTGGCTTTTTTATTCTAAAGACAGAATTTTCCTAGTTGAACTAAATATTTTGCTCGAATCAAATGAAAATAAAGGAGGGTTTTTTTAGTGGTAGCATTGGTATTTTTGCTGGATAGAAAGCAACCTGTTGAAAATAAATTCTTTTCATAACTAACACTGAATATTGTGCAAAAGAATGAGTTTGTTTTAAAAGATACATTTTAACATTCTAACAGTCTATAACTTGAAATGTTTATATGATTATGAGGCACACTAGAGCAAAATCTTCCAGCATAGAAGTACTCATGCTCCCACACAGAAATAGTATGAGGAGGAAAGGGAAAGTACATCAGAAACTCCCCATATTGATTGACCACAACTCCCCATTCTCCACCTCTCTTGGACTGGTTGAGACAGGGAGATAGAGGATTCAGGAATAAATAAGTTAGGAAGAAGAAGGGTAGGAGTTGGAGAAAATAATTTAGACATTTAGGATAGTTTGGAGGTTTCTGTCTTTGTTTCTCACAGTTCTACTTTTCAATTTGCAATAAATTATTTCTCTCCCCCTGCCCCCTCCCCACCCCCATATTGGTTGTAGGTGATCTCCCTGTCTTTATCACTTTATTCCCTTGCTATGTTGAAGAGGGCGAGTGAGAGAATGGCTGGGTGGGAATATGGCAGGCAGCCAAGGTCAACCAACCACAGTACTGCATTTGGGAAATGACAAGCAATATGTAGAATTTTAAAATTATTCCTGTATCAGCCTCAGTAGCTCATGCAGCAAGACGTCTGCATTGTCATGATTAAGAGTGTGCCAACACTCCTTTTGTAAAACCTCTACATTCAGGGGATTAGAATAACATGGCATTAAATATTCTTTCTGAGTTGAAACTAAGCATACAGTACTTGGGCTCTAATGGCAATGCTGATGTTGAGTGAGGCTCTTGTAGTGTGACTACTAATATTAATTTCTCAAGCATTCAGCTCTAACGATCTGAGCGCTAGACCTGCAAAATGACATGGGTACTGTAACACTGAGCTTTGCAATGCATTGCTCCCAGAGGGGAATCCATCCGTCAGAGCAACGTGCCTGTGCTCCATGTACAATGCGCTGGAAATTTAAAACATTCTTAAGAAGGATCCCAGCTGGCAGCTTGCTGAGTAGAAAACTGCCAAGTTAATCACTACAGAAAGAGTAACTTCTTTCTTTCAAGGTACAGAGAAGGTGATATTTTTTGTTAAATACATGTGGTGTAAGTAATGCTATTAAAGATGTCATTTCTTTATCTGGGTTTTTATGACAAATTACTTTTAATATGGCAATGAAATAAAAAGGTGGGTTTTTTTCTAACTTTTTTTCCTTTTTCTTTTCTTTTTAATTAAGCACAGGTTTGGCCTGCAGAGAATTTTTGTTGTAGACAGTCTCAGAAGGAATAGCCTGATAAAACATTTTATATTCTTTTTTGTAGTAAAGTTTGCTTTCAGAAGTTCCTGTAGAAGTGTGTTCCGTCCTTAAATTGTTTTCCATTCAAATACACAACATGAAGTGTTGATAAGGGTTTTTTACAACTTTTTTATTTGTGATTTTTTTCAAAGATGTTCTTTCCTGATCCTTGAAGCTGTATGTAGAGTTCTCCAAAACATTTAAACTCACTTCAAGTGAAAACAAGAAAAAGCAAGTTTGATTAAGATGTTCATAAGAGGTGTTGATACATGGTGAAGGTATATTAAAGAAGGTAATTAAAGTGTTTTATTAAACTTGTTCTCTGTTTGATGCCTTTCAGCTTGTCAGGAGAAATTATTGGTACAGGTGTTTTCATTTTAAGAATAAAACAAAATGATTAGGGATTAGAGAACCAAATCCTTCCGGGAATGTGTCTTTTAGTTACTGTATTGATGTTACTGCTGCCTGCTGTGTGATTCAGCAGATATAAATTTTCTGTCTCCATCTTTTACAGCAATTTATGAAATTAATCACTGCAAGAGAGAGTCTTAAATATATAATACCTTCCTTTCTGTCTTTTTAGAAAAATCTAGAGATGCAAAAATTCCTGTTGAACATTCCCAAACAGAAATATGTAATAAGTATTTCAATCACTGTAATATCTGAAATAATCCTTCACACATAAGTGTTAGGGGAAAAAAAAAGAATGCCATAAGTAAATTTTATGCTACATTTACCCCAAAGAAGAGGAGGCTCAGGGGAGACCTTATTGCTCTCTACAACTACCTGAAGAGTGGCTGTAGCCAGGAGGGAGTTGGTCTCTTCTCCCAGGCAACCAGCACCACAATAAGAGGACACAGTCTCAAGCTGCACCAGGGGAAGTTTAGGCTCGAGGTGAGGAGGAAGTTCTTCACCGAGAGAGTCATTCGCCATTGGAATGGGCTGCCCGGGAGGTGGTGGAGTCGCCATCCCTGGAGGTGTTCAAGAGGGGATTAGACGTGGCACTTGGTGCCATGATCTAGTAGGCATGAGGTCTTGGGTGACAGGCTGGACTTGATGATCTTTGAGATCTTTACCAACCTTGTTTATTCTATGATTCTGTATCTCCTAATGTACAAAAATCAACAACATTACTAAAGGTACCTTAACATAGGATGTTGGCAGATGTCCATTCTCACCATTATTCCCTGATTAAATAGATCTAATGAATGGGTTACAAAATGTACTTACTAGGAAATTATTTTGGATGACATTCACTAGCTTTTCAGTTTCAATTGATTTTTTTTTTTTTTTTTAAATCCACTACCAGGAACACAAATACAGATACAGGAATATGTTGCATAGACCATGCAAAACTCATATTCAATGAGGTCTGAATCTCACAGTGCATCATGGTTGAATCTCAGTGTCCATTAGCTGTGCAAAGTCATGAGAAGCCATGAACATGGGTTCTACTACAGCTCTCAAAGAAACATGAAGTTCCCTTTCTATTGCTGACAATAAAAAACTAAAACTAAAACTAAAACTAAAAATAAAGCCTAACTCCTTGTGTGAAAGCAATAGGCTGCCACAAACATATTCTATTTCTCAGTTTGTGGTCAAGCAAGTACCACACAATTATTTGGATCTTACGCTGTTTACTGAAACTGTCGTTTTCTTTATATGTTCATCACATTTAGTTGTATAAAGACTCCTTTGCAGCCTCTGCAAAAGTGTTACTAAGCAAAATTTGGCTCTTGGCATGCTTTATACTCTGAATGTTGGTCATATGGTGTGTTTCTTAAAAGGTAGCTTTGAAATTAATTAATGTGGACTTAATAATTAAAACAGCAGTATCAGCACCCAGCAATTTCTGCGACATTAGTCAGTTCGCAGCATTTATTTAGTTTATCTGAATTAATTAATTTTACTTTCAGCACACTCATTTATTTTCAAGGTAACTGCTGTTTTGAACTATTTAACCATCCTAGTGTAAAGAATTCAGTATGGTATTAGGGAATTATACGGTGCCTCTCTTTTTTATCTTAACATCCTCTAAGTGCGTGTGGTGGCTGTAATGGGGAAAATGTGACTGTTTTCCTAACAGGATGATATTTCCTAGGGTGCATTTCTGTGGTTATGAGCAGTACATTATGTCTTGTATGGCAGAGGCTGTTAAAACTGGCACATTAAAGGGTCTGCCTGTTTTACTTAGCAAAAAATCAACCCTGATAATCTCTGTGTAACTCCGGATTTCCAAAGCCAGGTCTGGAATTGCATCAGATCTTCACTTATTGTAACTGAGAGGAATGCAAGCAGAATGAGATCTTGGACATCCTTCAGATCTTAGTATTGTAGGACAGCCAGTGACACGTAGCACTGAGCAAAATTCAAGACAACCCTTGGATTATCTCCAGTCAAAAACACTCCTACAGGTCTCCCACCATTAAAAGGGTTACAAAAATAACCAATAAGCTCAGAAAGAGAAGAATTCTAAATTTTCTGTTGCTATGCAAAGCAATAAATGGATGTATCAGGGTTAGTGTCACGGTAAAATATGTAATATTTAACAGCCCTCAATGGCAGGTATGCTAAAATCTGTGTGCAGAAAAGTCTGAAACAGAAAACTTTCATACTAACTCACTTTAAAAAACATCCCATTAACAAATAATTTCTGGTTGATCCCATGGAAGAAGAGAAAATTAAAATGAAAAATTGAAAATGAAAATTGAAATCTCTGGAAAAAAAAAAGAGGCAGAGAATAGAAATAAGGATGACCTACAGAAACAGCTAATATGAAAAGACACAATGTTTATTGAGGATCTGGAAAGATAATGGACTTCTGAAATAATATTTAGACATCTATTTACATTTGCAAATTACTTTCAGAATTCTTAACATAATGAGGTATTCTTCAAAGCCACTGTGAAAAAATTATCACAATATTATTAATGACCAACATTATAGAATAGAATAGAATAGAATAGAATAGAATAGAATAGAATAGAATAGAATAGAATAGAATAGAATAGAATAGAATAGACCAGGTTGGAAGAGGCCTTCGAGATCATCGTGTCCAACCCATCATCCAACACTATCTAAACAACTAAACCATGACACCAAGCACCCTGTCAAGTCTCTTCCTAAACACCTCCAGTGATGGTGACTCCACCACATACCCAGGCAGCCCACTCCAATATAATATCTTCAATTGTTTATTACACTAATATTTCTGGCAAGTAAATAATGTTTCCTTTTTTATTGCAATATTAAACCAAAACCAAAACAAATACAATTTTAACAATCTCAAAACTTAAATATTTCACATATAATGCCCCAAATACACTGGAGAAAAATATTTTTAAAAATCCTTCTACACAATTATTGACATTTTTAAGAGAAACTAGATTTCCTTACAAAAAAAAAAAAAAAAAAAAAAAAAACACGTTCTAAGCATTTTGTTATAAGGAATGTTAAATTATTGCTCTCTACAACTACCTTAAAGGAGGTTGTAGACAGGTAGATGTTGATCTCTTCTCCCAGGCAACCAGCACCAGAACAAGAGGACACAGTCTCAAGCTGTGCCAGGGGAGGTTTAGGATGGAGGTTAGGAGGAAGTTCTACACAGAAAGAGTGATTGCCCATTGGAATGGGCTGCCCAGGGAGGTGGTGGAGTCACCATCATTGAAGGTGTTCAGGGTGAGACAATAATACAATGCAATACAATAAACCAGGTTGGAAGAGACCTCCAAGATCATCGCGTCCAACCCATCAAACAACTAGATCATGTCACCAAGCACCCCATCAAGTCTCCTCCTGAACACCTCCAATGACGGTGACCCCACCACCTCCCCAAGCAGCCCATTCCAATGGGGAATCACTCTCTCTGTATAGAACTTTCTCCTGAGACTTGATAGGGTGCTTAGTGCCATGGTTTAGTTGATTAGGTGGTGTTGGCTGATAGGTTGGACGTGATGATCTTGAAGGTCTCTTCCAACTTGGTCTATTCTATTCTATTCTATTCTATTCTATTCTATTCTATTCTATTCTATTCTATTCTATTCTATTCTATTCTATTCTAAATATACGCCTTTAATTATTTTTTAAAATAAACTATATGAAAATAAGCAGTAGAATTAATTTGTGAGCTTATCCTTGATGAAGCAAAGAAGTATTTCCATCTGAAACTGATTAGTTTTAATCTGCTGCATTACAGAGGGAAAACAGTCTAAAAGACAACAGTACATTATTGTGTTTCTGCCTTGGTTTAAACCTGTATTATCAGTGTTATTGAATAATACAGATAAATAGCAGAAGATCACTCACATTGTCCAATTAAGTATTACTTGATAGGAACCATACTTTGTGAGCCAGGATCATTTTTAGTAGATGAGAAGCTGACAGTTTTAAGAAACTCTTAAAGGATGAATGTGATGGATGAATGTCATTGTTCTTTTGTGTCTCTTGTAAATGAACCCTTTCATAGAAAGGTTATAATAGACAACAGCCAAGAGTATGTCCTCATGCTAATCTTAATTCAACTTTATCCCTCATCAATTGCTTTTGTTAGACTAGGATCTATCAAAACCACTGAATTCTTAGCTTCCCTTTGTTCTATTAAACTCCAGAAGGGTCCATGTTGGGAGATACTGGTATTTTTGTATAGAAATTATTTCAACTTTAAATTAGCTACTATGCTCATATGAAACTACCCTTAGTGGAGGTCATGATCTGAAATAGGGCACACTCAATTCTGTGTTTCCAAGATGAAATTCAGTAGTGTAGCTATTATTTCCACATTTCAGACCTTGAAATGATCCCAAACATTCTGTTGCATTTAGCTGTTCTACACAAAAATACACAGCTCTGGCAATTCAGTAACTGTAATATACTGTTCTGGGGTATGGCTCATTTTACCCCTGAGAACAAAGCTTTCCAACAGAGATTACATCAATATAGTGTTAAGGCAGGAAAACAGTTTCAAGTCAGTAGTCCAAGTTACTCACCAATCCCATCTATATGTATTACACAGGAAAGCTGCTCAGAGACACTCGTGACTGCAGAATTCCCTGGAAAAAGGCATGTACCTGTTAGGGTGAGACACAGTGCATCCATCCTATTTCAAAGGGCAGAAAGTAACACAGTGAGGATCTGTACTAGAATACTAGAATAACACCACAGGCTTGAGTTTCATGTACTCTCTGAGGACCGCTTAGCTGTGGGTTTAGTACATAAAACCTAGCTAAGGGATGCATTTGAATTTGAGCCCACACCCATAGCCTGAGTGCTACTCCAACACATTTTATGGCATGTTTCTAACCCGTCCTGACAACTGATGTTTAATAGCTTCAGTACAATCTTATGAGAGGATGTTATGGTTGACAACACCACCAGCCAACTGTACCTCATTTGGTGCGTATGTTACATCAGAAAATGCAGAATGACTCTTAAAGGTTCAACACTAATTTACAGGGTCAGCTGTCTTAAACTTGCTTAAGAGCCACTAAAATGACACACAATTGTGCAGCAAGGTCTTTACATTCTTAAATCAGTATTACAGCACGGTTGAAAGTCTTGCCACTACTATCTTTGTATTTCTTCAAATTTCCTGAATGTAGGTATCACTAAGCTTCTGGATACCAACTGTTTAAATACTTGCACATTACAGATGTTAAGTCATACATGCAAAGTAGACATAAGATTATTTTTACAGGTCTATTAATTTTTCCCCATTACTGAAGATTATGTGGGCATGTTCATAAAAAGTTTTATATTAAACCTCTAAATAACATAATATTCTCCATGTTTCTTTTTGTGAAATTCTAAACCACAATGTTTAGGCTGTTGGTTTAAATTAAGACAAAACAAAACAACAAAAAACCCCTTTGTGCTATAAATGGCTGGAAAAGAGAAAATTTTAATGTAATTGTTTTCAGAACTTCAACTATAGCAACTCTGTGACATTGTTATGTAAGAATTTAAAAAATGCTCCTTTTCTCTCTACTGTGAAACATGGAATTCCCAGAGAGGAGTTTCAACTAGATCACTATCATGTATTAGAGAATATTCATCGATGATGTGAGAATTGTTATTCACAGACTCTCTCAGCAGATCTTCTCATCTCTCCAGAATTTTAAAGTCCTCATTTATGCCAGTGGGTCGTTGAAGCAGAACTACATTTCTTAGAGAAGAGGTGATATATACCATAAATTGCTTTAATATATTCCACTGAAGATGAATACAACTTTTACAGTCTCATCTTGTTTCACATTAAGGTGTTTCTGTAGATTATGAAGGCTAAATCATTGCTCTGAAGTCTTGATAAATGGAGATGGCTTACAGCATCTGCACCAAGAGGTCTTACTAAATTTTTCAAGAAAGATCATCAAGCAAACTGGTAAAGCAATTTTTACAGTTTCACCTCTAAATGTTATATTTGTGTATAGCAATAGAATATAGAATTCATATTGAGCTACAGGAATTTCTTGTGCTAGGCAATATATAAATAATAAAAGATGAGAGAGTATGAAAATTAAGTTTTCTCACCATCTCCACAAGTACAAGCAGAAGAAATGATCAGAGGACCAAATATAATCCTGATTGGCTACTTAAAAAGATTAATTTTCATCATCTGAGATTAAATGATTCTCTGTACATGTGCTTTTACACTATTGTTGTTGAAATCAGTACAAGTGAAATCATAGAAAGGGACCAAATCCATCTGTTTCATTTAATTTAAAACAGAAGTATTCATATGGTCACTGTGTTTCAGACAAGGCTGTAGCTGAAAACACAGAAGGGGAAAATAAAAAATAAAAATAAAAAAATAAAAGGAGCTTGGGTGTTAGAAGTGAGTGATCCTCCTACAGCTGTGAGAGTGGCTACAGGGTATATATCCCTCCTCCCTAAACAGAAGTCTCTGCTCCCCAGACTTCAATTTCTTGCTCAGTGATGGTAGAGAACTATGCCAATGGCACAGACAGAAAGAGCTTGGTCTATGATAAATCAGACAGACCCATATTTCCTCCTATTTTTCTCCTTAAAATTTTATAGTTTTGTAATCTTTTCCTAACTGGCTCACCTAATAAAACATTTACTGTTCTATTTCTGAACATGATGATGTAGAAAAGCTTTACTCCAACTTACATACATTGCTATATTCCTATTTTGTTTACCAGGCATCCACGATTAAACACAGGAAATACTTTTCTTCCTGAAAGTATTTATTAATCCACTACTACTGGATACCCAAAGGACAGCATTCATAGAAGCAAGAACATATTTTTTCTTTTACCTTTCTTTCCCCCACTTCTCACTTGACAGGTCTGCTAAATTGCTTTTGATTAACTTACATGGAATTACAAGTATATTCTGTTCAGCAGGTATTGATCTATTTCATAACTCTACATCTACTGAAACTGTTCTATTTAATGTATCTTCCTCCAGCAGAGAGAACTGGAACTGAAATTCTGTTTGAATGGAATCTGTCAGGATTTCTTCCACCTTTTAGTTTAATCTTTTCTCAGCCCAATCACTATAATCCCATTTTCCCAGAACCGTCTATGGAGATTTTGGCTTTGACTGGGACATATCATATTTTAACAAACATTTTCCTCTTTTCTCTTTTAACCATTGATATGATGCACTGACAACTGGTTATCAGTGGGTTTATATTTATAAATTTTCAGGTAGAAATTAGTTGTTGGTTATGAGGAACATCTGTGTATATTTGGCATAGCTGTAATTGGGATAATACTTACTAACCAAGAAGGACAGGGTAAATTACAACAGAGCAATTCTGAGACCATACTAGCTGTCAAACTGAGTTATAAACCAGTTTTCAGTGTCATTGATCTTTATATGAAGCTTCCATCACTCAGCAGAATCACACGGGAATGCAAGTAACATAAGGAAAAATGATGTTTGTGTCCCCCTGTATTTTCACTCCTTCATCTTTCTTCTTCACCACTTGCTGTATTTGTAGAAGCATGCACAAAATGAGGCAAGTTCACCTGGTATTAAGGACCAAAATTTAGCAATAAATCGGTTGGCAATAAATTTGTATTAGACACAAATTCTAATTCATGTATGCCTTGCTGATACCTCACTTTCAGTTTCTTTCTGTGAGAGAACTATGCATCAGTATAGATTCCTTTAAAGTTGAACTAGAAGCTAAAGCAATTAATTGGAAATATATTTAATATATTTATCTAGTTATCCATTAAATAGCACATTGGTACATTTCCAAGTTTTCACAAGTATCTGCTTATTCAATTTTATGAAACACTTCTGGTTTTTATTTAGCTTAGGAAAATGTGCCAACATCAACCACCATGCCCATAAACAAGCAGTAGCAATGACACAATGACTTTTCAATTAAGTATTATAATTTTCTCTAATGAGGTGATTGATGCCACCAGGTACAAAGTAAAGAGTGGAAAGTAAGTAAAGTCATACAGGTACACTAGGAAGAAATTAAGCACTCATTACATCAGCAAAGAAATTATGCCAAAAGAAATTATGAACATGACAAAATATCTGAGCCAGAAATACATATCACTGTTAGCTTTGCAGTATGTCTGTGTCTAAACAAGGTTCATTTAGAATCTGACATTGATAGGCCAGTTTGAGACTAACTAAAATTCTGTCATGTAGATACACAATAATTATGCCCTATATGGCTGATCCCACAGACAACTGTTCATCTTGAGACTGGCCAATCTGATTAGCTAATTTTAACACTCAGAGCATAGACAAGACTAGAACAAGGACCATGGCAAAAAGGATTGTATATATAAAGTGTTTATGCTGGATTGTCTTACAGTAACACAAGAGTATTGGAAAATAGCAGAGATAAAGTAGAGAGGATGGCAGTCTCTCTCACTTTAGACAGCTTCCTACAACTCAGTACAGACACTATGTGGTTTGTTTGTGGATTTTTGGGTTTGTTTTACATTCATAAACATTTGAGGTGCATAAGAGTGAATACATGGAGATGAGGTTTCACTTTCTATAGCTAAACAAATTAAGACAAATATATGAGCAGCACTATATCTTACATACAAAGGCTGCCATTTCTTGCACCGAGGGAGTTAATTGTAACAGCTGTAGAGTCACATCTTTATGTTTAGGTAAAACAAAACAGAGATAATTTTTCACCAAGTGACATGGTCCAGATTTGCCTCGCCATTCATTTGCCCTTTGAGTGAGTAACCTATGCATTCTATTAACATCACCCGGATTGCACTCTGTGAGAAACTGGGACAAGGTATTTTCTGGAAAAGTGCCAAGTGAAACAGGCCATTTCTTCACAGATGTTTGATAATGATTGAGCTAATGTTTTGAACCTGCTCTATGTAGCCACCTTGAGTAATTGTCCCACTTGCATACTGGTAAGACCAGCTGTAGTTGATGAGTCAGACATAGAAATGTAGTTAAAGCTCTCTTTGAGATAAAGAACATGTTGTTAAATGTCATAACCAGTATCCCTCATTTAATAGTGTAGAACCGGTAGTGATTTCTGAAACTAGAATACCCATAGTGGGCAAATGTCTGTAGTCAAACAAACATACAAGAAATCTGCTCAAGAATATGACCTAAATGGAATGGAAGCATCACAGAGAAGTTACAAGCTTATCCGAATTCTGCCCCTGTACACCCCATTGGTTAGGCCACACCTTGAGTACTGTGCCCAGTTCTGGGCCCCTCGGTTTAGGAAGGATGTTGACTTGCTGGAACATGTCCAGGGAAGGACAACAAAGTTGTTGAGGGGTTTGGAACACAAGTCCTATGAGGAGAGACTGAGGGTGATGGGGTTGCATAGCCTGGAGAGAAGGAGACTTAAGGGATGACCTTATTGCTCTCTACAACTACCTGAAGGGAGGTTGTAGCCAGGCAGAGGTTAGTCTCTTCTCCCAGGCAACCAGCACCAGAACAAGAGGACATAGTCTCAAGCTGCACCAGGGGAGGTTTAGGCTGGAGGTTAGGAGGAAGTTCTACACAGAGAGAGTGATTGGCCATTGGAATGGGTTGCCCGTGGAAGTGGTGGAGTCACCGTCATTGGAGGCGTTCAGGAGAACACTTGATAGGGTGCTTAGTATCATGGTTTAGTTGATTAGGTGGTGTTGGATGATAGGACGGACACGATGATCTTGAAGGTCTCTTCCAACCTGGTCTATTCTATTCTATTCTATTCTATTCTATTCTATTCTATTCTATTCTATTCTATTCTATTCTATTCTATTCTAGAGTACTCATGATTATCTTCATGAGTAGAAATAGCAGTAGGGATACAATGTCGAAAAATAATGATGGGTAACCAGAAGCCAAATAGTAACAGCAGCATCCATAGGGTGGGTGAGTGGAGGGGTCAGGCTTTTGGGGAACTGTATGTTGATTGGTAGAATAGACTCAGGAAATAAAAGTCAAGTCGCTTTTCATTTGAGTCATTTAGTGTGCAGGGATTAAAAAAAAACAAAACACACACACACAAAAAGACAACCAACCAGCCAAAAACCCCTCCTTGTATCTCTTTTATAAACAATCAAAATTGCATCAGAAACTTGTGATTCAGTTTAAACAGTTTCTTCTCCTGCACTGAATCCTGAACTTTTCATTAGCTGCTCAGGTCAAATGCAGTTATCTTCTTTTCTAAAAGCCTCAATAGTTAAAGATATGACAAGAGATTAATAATAGAAGTTTAAAACATTCTACAATAAAAGCAAGCAGCTTATTAATTTGAACTTTAAAATTAAATTGTAACACATTTGCTATTTTTCAGTAAAAAAAAGAAAACCAAAAAGAAATGGTAAACAAAAGTCTTGTATTGCAAGTGAAAGATCTCAAAAAGATCTTGTTGTCTTTCTCACTGAGCACATCACCAGAAAAATTATTCTGCCCAAGGCACAGGAAACAAATATTTTTAAGTATAACACTATTCCTGTTATGATCTCTTTACTGTCCTCAAGGACTGTCATGTTTCTGATATTAATTTCTTTATTTGTTACTTTTTGCAACAAGTCTTTGTGCTCTTGTACACACTCAGCCTGTTCATCTACATTCACAGATATGGACTTTCAAGGCTGGAGGGACAGCTGGCAACATTTCTTCCTGAAGCTCTACTGCTGTACAAAAGAACAAACTACTTCATTTCCTAAGAACACTGAGCTGACTTGCACACCAGACTAGACAATGAAATGTATTACCACTTTTGATATTTTCTCAGTAAAATTAAAAAATTCTGAATGATTGTAGTGGTTCAGTGCAAGGGCTAACCTGCCTGCTCACCTAACACAAAAGTGAGGGGAAAAGCAACACACAAAACTCAGGGTTGAGATAAAGAGGTAAGAGTTTAATGTAACATGAGATATCATGATACAATGCATGATTACTTTAGCTTAGCCTCTTTGCAGAAGTAGCACAGTGAAATACAGGGAGAAAAAAAGAAATACAAAACCAGTGCTACCTGACTTCCACCCATTCCACACCATGGCTGCAGGAAAGAACCAACACCCAAGAACCCCAGAATCCATAAACAACAACTGGAACAGAAAGTCTGTCTTGTTGCAATTTTATCTTCAAGCTCTGTAACACTTTGCTCCAGTTAACACTTTCATTTTTGAACCTGGCATGACTGCAGCATGTTATGAGTAACAGCAGCAGATTCAACTCAATCCATAAAAATTATTTACTAATAACCTTTCATATCTGCATATATTCTCATTTTGTTGCCTATCAGGCTCTCTAAAGTGACAAGAATGAAATTCACTCTTGGTAAATATTAGCACTAATAGAAAATGCATCTATATCATTATTGGTAACAATAATTCATATAAAACTGTAGTGCAGGAGGTGGACACAAGAATTGTGTATTTCTACCCATACGTCCTGCACCCTTGTAAATCTGGCTGCAAAGTTATTATCTTTATCTTTCTTCCCTCTCTGCTCCTGTGGGAGAGAGACACTCTCTTATCTGGTAATGATGAGGGATTATCCCAGGCCTCTTTGGCCTGAGTAACTTTATTTTCCCCTGCAGAATCTTGGCTTGTTTAGGCCTAATGCCAGGGTAAAAAGGCAGTCTAGCAGTCTAGCAATGAAACCAGTCTAGCAATGGGGGAGCAGAAAGAGCCCTGGGGGTTTTGGGTGAACCCCAGGTGGGGAGAAGGGAAGCACTGGGATTTTGGCTTGGTGTAAAGGAACCTTGCTGTGCTCATCACTATGCTTTGTAGTTTTTGTGTATATGAATTGCATTTCCATTTAAACTTTCCATGACTTTCCATTTCCATCCAATCCATTTGCGTGAGCATTATTCTTGTGCCTCTTTTGGAGCAATAGAACAACCTGTCCTGCTCTAAACTAGGACACTGTAGGATGTGCCATGCTTTACATAGAAAGATTCAAACCTGCCCAAGTTACTTAAAGTAGACAAAAGACAAAGCAAACAACTGCAAACCAAAGCACAGGAAAGTTCTCATGGAAGGAGAAATAACTTATATATTTTAAAGAAAATCTTCAAAACAAAACAAAACAAAACAACCAACCAAACAAGCAAAAAAAGCCCACCACACACACACAAAACCAAAAAAAGAAACCACCATTAAAAAAAAACACAAGGTGCATCCTAGTTGCACAAATGTTGTACATGCAGCTGGTGATTCATACCTCCACTTTTACTTGTTGACCTCAATGGATTTCATGTATCTTTAGGTAACAAATATATATAATTGAAATCACCTTATTCAGTCTACTGAAACAGATATGTATCTCCAAGAAGTGAATCAAATCTCTCAAAATTCCAGAAACATGCTTTTATTTAGATGAAAATTCTTGGCTAATTATAAAAATGTTTTTGACATATGTTTTCTATTTTCTTCTAATGTTTGTATGTTTATAAAAATATTGTGGTGGTTTTGCCCTGGCCTGGAGGCCAGATGTCCACCAAAGCTGCTCTATCATCCCCCTCTTAAGTGGACAGGGGGAGAGGGGAAAAATATAACAGAAGCCAGGAATAGGATAGGAGCAATTTTAATAACACTAATAAACAAACAACAATAGACCACACTGAAACAAAAGGCAGAGAGAGAGATGTTAGTCTGTACCTCCCATCAGCAGGATGATGGATGGTCTTGGGAAGCAGGGCTCTCTAAGCTTGGTGGTTACCTGGGAGGATAGACACCATGGACGAATCCCCACACTTCCTTCTTTCACTTCCTTCTTATACCTGAGCTGATGTCATATTGTATGGAATACCTCTTTGGCCAGTCTCAGTCAGCTAGCTCAGCCGTGTCCCCTCCCAAGGTCTTGCCCACCCTTCAATGTACTCTTGGGGCAGGGAAATGTTGAAAGGACACAGCCTGGATACTTATTCAACAGTAGCCAAAACAATGATGTGTTATCAACTACCGCTGCAAAAACTCAGAACTAGAAAGATGCTGTGAGGAGAATTAACTCCAGCTCGGTCCAACCCAGTACAAATATATATAGGAAAGCACATCAAATGTTATGATCTGTATAGCAAAATAAAATATTAACTCGGCCTGTCTTGCTACCTGAAAGAGGACTATGGAGTAATCTAGACTGCAAATTCCTATAAAAACTATCTATTATCATTTATTTAAAGCTCCGAATTCAACTCTGATGTAATTGAACCAGGTCTGCCTAAACATTTTACAATAATACAATACAATACAATAAACCAGGTTGGAAGAGACCTTCAAGATCATCGCGTCCAACCCATCAACCAATCCAACTCACCCAAACAACTAGACCATGGCACCAAACACCCCATCAAGTCTCCTCCTGAACACCTCCAATGATGGTGACTCCACCACCTCCCGGGCAGTCCATTTTACTTGTATTGCAGTACAATTGCCACATAACCAAAGATTCTTTCTAGTTTCCTCCTCTAACAATAAATACTCTTACTATTTGTAAATTAATTGATCCCTTAAAATATTGATGAGTCAGTCTGCTCTTGAACTGGAGGGGAAATTTATCTTCATCCAAAAAATAATTAATTTGCTACCTCTTTTATACCAAGGCTTTTTACACTCATTCTGTTACAAGGGCAACATACTGGCAACTATGATAAAAGTGACTTTAAAGAACTTTGTACACAGTTTTCACATGCACCAGAAAGTGCATGATGCTACTTTTACTAACCAGTAGAAGTGTAACAATTTTTTACATAACTGTTTATATATAAATAATATCTTGAGTCAACTTTATATTAGATTTTGGTACAACTAATAGCGATGAAAATACTTAATCAAGGGTGACTCTTTCCTAGGGATCTTTATGTGTATAACTAATATCATGTAAGAAGATCCATTTGCGCTTTATTATATATGATTTTAATATACTAAAAAGCAAGAACACAGGAAATGATTAGTGAGAGAATTTCAAAAGATTTATGCATCTCTGGTGAGTACCAAGATATTATAACCAACAGTCAGCTTGGTTCCTAGAAAAAGTCTTATTTTACTACTTTCATAAAAGTGTTTAAACATTTTTTGTATTCCTTTCCTCTAATCCTTTCTCACACATAGTGTCATAGTATCATTCAGGATTGGAAGGGACCACAAGGATCATCTAGTTCCAGCTCCCCTGCCATGGACAGGGACACCCCACACTAAATCAGGCCGGCCAGAGCCTCATCCAGCCTGCTCTTAAACACCTCCAGGGACGGGGCCTCAACCACCTCCCTGGATAACCCATTCCAGGGCTTCACCACTCTCATGGTGAAGAACTTCCTCCTCACATCCAGCCTGAATTTCCCCACCTCCAGCTTCATTCCATTCCCCCTAGTCCTATCACTACCTGAGATCCTGAGAAGTCCCTCCCCAGCCTTCTTGTAGGCCCCCTTCAGATACTGGAAAGCCACAATGAGGTCACCTCAGAGCCTTCTCTTCTCCAGACTCAACAGGATTCTGCCCCTGAGGTGGGAGCTGAGGACATTTTGTGCCGGGTCAGGTACTGGTCCCTAGCAACAGGTGCAGTGCATCTGGAACATTTAATTTCAAAAGTTCAAGCATCCAATGACCCCTGAAGAGAACATTACCAAATGTGCAGTGAAGGAAACTCTTGTGGGACAGAGGTTCTTTGTTAGATCCAATCACGATGTTGTGTGGGAAGGGGACCTGTAACAAGGGTGGGTTATGAAAACTCCCAGTAGGGGAAGGAAAAGTGTATATGTGGGAGGCATGTACCTATAGCTGTAAATAAACATTCTTTAACAGACTGTTCCCCAACAATTTTTTTTAGGAGTGAGCTTGTTTCTCACAGCATGGGACTCCACCGTGGGAGTAATAGAAATTAACAAATCTCTAAAGCCTAACAGTTTTGAATTCCATTGAATATTTCGACTTTGGAATCCATTTAGTTACCAAATGTCCATGTATGTAGAATACTTAGCACATTCAGATGGTGTCATGACCCGGTCTTGCCCTTACCAAGCCTGGGCAACAGGGTTTATAAACTGGGTTTACTGGACTGAAACAGAAGTGGAGGGTAAAGAAGCGGGAAACACATGTATCAAAGAGAAAGGATATCACCAATTCTCTGGCTTGAAAATGGTGGCAGTTGCAGGAGCAGTTCCAACTTTCTTGGATGCATTGGGAGAGCAGGGCTATGCCACATGGTCTTCTCTATGCTGCAAACAGTGTGAAATGAAGCCTTGCCATGAGGCTTTTCTTTGGGATGAAGGCAGTGTGAGCTGAAAATTTCTGTGGGAACACAGGGCCGTGCCATGTGGCCGCTGCTGCCTGCTGAAGTGCTGGGCTGAGAGGATCTCTGAGGAGGATGATTAGAGGGCTGGAGCACCTCTCCTATGAGGACAGTCTGAGAGAGTTGGGCATATTCAGTCTGGAGAAGAGAAGGCTCTGAGGAGACCTTATTGTGGCCTTCCAGTATCTTAAGGGGACCTATAAGAAAGCTGGAGAGACTGTTTAGGATGTCAGGTAGTGATAGGACTAGGGGGAATGGAACAAAAATAGAAATGGGTAGATTCAGATTGGATGTTAAGAGGAAGTTCTTCACCATGAGGGTAGTGAGACACTGGAACAGGTTGCTCAGGAAGGTGGTAGAAGCTCCATTCCTGGAGGTGTTTAAGACCAGGCTGGATGTGGCTCTGAGCAACCCGATCTAGTGTGAGGTGTCCCTTCCCGTGGCAGGGGTGTTGGAATTAGATGATCCTTGAAGTCCTTTCCAATCCTGACTATTCTATGATTCTATGACTGTGCAGCTCCCTCTGACCTCTTCCTTCCCCAGAAGTGCCCCTGGGGTTATTTTCCTCCAGTCCACCCTGTGCAGCAGGCATGGGGCCAGGCAGCACCAGCCGGGCTGCAGAGTGCTAAGTGCTCCCCTCTCTTCAGTAGCACTGTTTGAGACAATGAAAACACACGAGGGCTCACACATGGTCTAGCAAATAATACAGCAGAATTATAGAAGGTAAATTTCAGAGCATTTTAAAGGACACTAGATGCTCAGTCAGAAAAAGCTAAGTGTGTCCTGAGAAAAGTACCAGAGAGAGTATTGCAAAGGAATTCTGGCAGCATCTACCAGTTTCATAGTGCACCCCCAGGAGCAGTGGTAACCTTTGAGTCCATGACTGATTTGGTCTTGATATTGTTCTAAAAGCAGATATTTGACACTTTTTGGTCTGATTCACCTGTAAGAAGTGATCCTTTTGAACTAGTCTGTTGCCTACAAAGGATCCATAATCAGTTCACAAACTGCCTGGCAGAAAATTCCTTGGCAACTCTTCACTGAGTCCATAATGTTATTACATGCTTTTCTGGCAAAGGGCCAACCATAAAGCTGTATAATATTGAGATTCCCAGTATCAACAGCACCAATCCATGTCTGCATCCATTTTAGCAGTCACATCAGCATTAAACATGCCAGCACACTTGAAACACTGCTCTTATACCAGCATAATTCTCCATGTAAACATTTTTATACAAAACTGATTGTGGAATTTGGGTTTACCTCAATGTATTTCACAGGAAATTCCTATTCCATGCCTTAGGAGATATTTCAGAAAGAAATTCTGTGGAATCCTCTTTGCAAAGCAAGAGAAAGACAAAATTAAATAATTTATAAGTATGGTTTACTGAATGGAGACATTTGCCCATAAAGCTTGGTGACAATAATATTTAAAAATCCTGCTTTCATATCTGATAGAAAGAACTAATAAGGAAAAAAGATAAAACCAGCAGATATAACTTGAACTTTCCTTGAGGCATTGGGAACTCATTTTAACAATTAATGTCCTTCTGAATGCTCAGACACCATAGAAAGTGCTGCTGTTATTGAAATATGAAATCATGCTTGTTTCCATGACTTTCAAATACTAACAAATAGTTTTGGTTCAAATTACTGGTTTTGTAAATCTACATGTAAATATGAAAGGTAATTTTGCAGTGTATGTTATTGTGACTATAAGATGATATAACAGCTAATTTTAATTAATTATATAGTTTTGATCAAAATGATGAAATATGAATATGACTTATTAAATATAAAAATTTACTTTTCCAAGCCAACTTGATTGAGGTTCATTTGCCTGGTTGATGATAGGTTAATTACACACAATAGGATGATAATAAACAGTGGAATAACAGCCTAGGAAAATCAGAACTTGGAATACAGAGGAACAAACTGGAAACTTCTCAGAAGCACAAAACAAACAGCAATGGCACCCTGGGTGGTGGGATGGATCACCTCAGGTTCACAACAGAGGTAACCAACAGGTAAACAAGCTTGGAATGACCAGGTAATTTAGCATAAGTTGCTCATGAACCTCGGAGCTGTTAACTACCAAAACCTTTGCTGGATGAAGCAATGCTCTGAGTTTGTATTTGTAATCCAAAAGGCAGGAATAATCCAAAAGGTAGTATCCAAAATTAGAGGAAGTGAGAGAGAGTGAGACACACTGCTGCGGTGGAGGTCTGTGACACAAACACTATGATGCTAGGACAAAAGAAGCTAATTGCCATGAAGACAGGAGACATGAAATATATGCTTGTCTCCACCTTGAATCCCATTAACAAACAGGGGGCAGAAGAAGAGAGGGATAAGAAAAGAAGTGGGCTCTAAAATTTTTCCCTATAAATTCCCTTTTTGAAAACTGAACAGCCCAAAGGCACATCACCTATTCAAATCTCCCCAATCAGTTCAAAATGTTGTATGGCTGGTAAAACTGCACATGCCTTCTCAAATAGCCTGTGACATGTGCAGTTGCCACTCTGAAACATGAGGCATGGGGTCCAGCTTCCATCCCCTCCAGGCAGCCTTAATGGTGCCTGCCTAATGGCGCCTCCTATTGACCTCAAACCTGGACCCTGCAATGGGGAGGGAGGAGAAAGGGCAGTGGCCAAACAGGTTTAGCTGGGTTGTTAATGTCTCTTCCAGGACAAAACATCAAATAATGAAATTATATATTAACTCTACTTACTATAAGTTTACATCATTGGTATCATTTTCAGAATGAAAGATCTGCGTGATCTAGGGTTATATGTGAGGGTTATATGTGGATGTTATCCTTGGTCATAAAGAAGTAAGTATATGGAACCCAAACCAATAGTATAAGCAGAAGCTTGAAGTGTTGAGTTAGTCTGAGATATACAAGGTATAAGAAGTTGGCAAATACAATACAGAATCCATGAGAGACTTGTGGAGTAGCAGCTACTGACTAAAGGATATTGACGGTCATTCTAAATGGCAGTGTGTTTGGAAAATGGAAATGAACCCTCTTTCTGTCCTACTTACTATATTTGTATAGTTTCCCTTCATCTGGGGAATTGAGGATGAAATATAACTGTCAGCTGAACCACAGGATTTATGCTTTAGATATGTTTAGACAGGTTTTGATATTTCATGAGCTTATGTTAAGTACTCTATATTTTTTTCATTGTACTGTGAGAATGCTGTGAATAACACTTTTTATCTGAATTCAAATAAAAGGAGTCTTTGTGAATTTTTACATCAGAAACTGGGCTGCACTAGGTTTCAAACTCAGAACAATATTATTTGTATTATTTTAGGGTGAAGATGAACAAGGAAGTTTTGAGCTGTCAGAATACAGGAGATCAGCATAAGTTGTGGCTTTGGGAAGGAAATCTGGACAGAAATACTAAAAACTGTCTGATAAACAAAGATTCTGTTTCACATATATGATGTCAAGAGGTTGGAATTATTTTCAACTAGTATAAAACTGAACTTTATTACAAAGCAAATTATACCTTTAAAGACATGTAGGAATGTAGGGTACTTGACTGACATTAGGAAGTGCCAAACTTATTTTTCACTGTAAATAACTTAGTGCAGACATTAAAATTTTGCTCACTCTTAAGATGATTAACCAGCCCATGAGCCTCTGGCTATTCTCTGAAATTAACAATTTCACCCTCAAGCCTAGAAGGTTTTATCATATTAGTATTTTCCATGAAAACTTTGACTTTCATGGAAAGGCAAAAAATAAAAAGAAAAAAAAAAAAAAAATCTTAACAAGCTAAACTGGGGAAAGGTTAGAAGAAAGGTGAAAGAGATCTCCGGCAACAGTTATTAACAAGCAGGAAGAAATGACTAGATGAGCAAAACATCAAAACTTTTCCTGAGTGATACCTTTTGGTACAATCTGACATTTTGGTACAATACAACTGTATTTTTCCCACTGGCTAACAAACTGCAGAAGAATTACTCCTATTGTGACCACAACTATCACAGTTCTACATGGCCAGTCTAAAGATACTAACCATCCCCATCAGAGGAACAAACAATCCTATGATGTTCTTGTCAGATGGTGTCTAATGAGAATGCTTCCTCTGTCTAACAGCTGTGTTTAGGATTCTACAGACAGTGGATGAAATGTTGATGTCATTTTATGAAAGTGAAGAGCTAGTTGTTGCTGAGCGTGGGGAAGAGAGAAACTTACAGAGAAAATGTAATAAGTGCCACTGGATAAACCTCGTAACACTGTTGGGTGGTAATGTTCCTGGGAAATACAAGTAACATTTCTGCAGGATATCAAAAGAAGTATTTTCTGAGCATTCCGCTGGTTTTATATACAATAAAAATACAATGGAAGAAGAAAGCCAAAACTAATTATGGAAAAAAAAAATTTAAATTGCTGCTTTCTCATTCTGTGTGGAACCTGACTGTGCTGAGACAGAGCTAAGGATGTGTCACACATGAAAACATACACAGACATGCACACACATATTAGCTTGGTTTATTAATTTTCAATTTTCAAAATTCAGTGCAGTGGGGAGGCCTGTGGTTGTAGTCTACCTGGACATCTGCAAGGCCTTTGACACCGTCCCCCACAGCAAACTCCTGGACAAGCTGGCAGCCCATGGCTTGGACAGGAGCACACTGCGTTGGGTTAGGAACCGGCTGGAGGGCTGAGCCCAGAGAATGGTGGTGAATGGTGCCACATCCAGCTGGCGGCCAGTCACTAGTGGTGTGCCCCAAGGATTAGTGCTGGGCCCAATGCTCTTCAACATCTTTATTGATGATCTGGATGAGGGCATTGAGTCCATCATCAGTAAATTTGCGGACAACACCAAGCCGGGGGCAGGAGTTGATCTGCTGGAGGGCAGAGAGGCTTTGCAGAGGGACCTCGACAGGCTGGACAGATGGGCAGAGTCCAACAGCATGAGATTGAACACATCTAAGTACCGGGTACTGCACATTTGCCACAGCAACCCCATGCAGTGCTACAATCTGGGGTCAGAGTGGCTGGAGAGCGGCCAGGCAGAGAGGGACCTGGGGGTACTGGTTGATAGTAGGCTGAACATGAGCCTGCAGTGTGCCCAGGCAGCCAAGAGGGCCAATGGCATCCTGGCCTGCATCAGGAAGAGTGTGGCCAGCAGGAGCAGGGAGGTCCTTCTGCCCCTGTACACTGCACTGGTTAGGCCACACCTTGAGTCCTGTGTCCAGTTCTGGGCCCCTCAGTTTAGGAAGGATGTTGACTTGCTGGAAGGTGTCCAGAGAAGGGCAACAAAGTTGGTGAGGGGTTTGGAACACAAGCCCTATGAGGAGAGGCTGAGGGAGCTGGGTTACTTAGCCTGGAGAAGAGGAGACTGAGGGGTGACCTTATTGCTCTCTACAACTACCTGAAGGGAGGTTGTAGCCAGGCAGAGGTTGGTCTCTTCTCCCAGGCAGCCAGTACCAGAACAAGAGGACACAGTCTCAGGTTGCGCCAGGGCAGGTTTAGGCTGGATGTTAGGAAGAAGTTCTATACAGAGAGAGTGATTGCCCTTTGGAATGGGCTGCCCGTGGAGGTGGTGGAGTCACCTTCATTGGAGGTGTTCAGGAGGAGACTTGATGGGGTGCTTGGTGCCATGTTTTAGTTGTTTAGGTGGGTTGGATTGGTTGATGGGTTGGACGCGATGATCTTGAAGGTCTCTTCCAACCTGGTGTATTGTATTGTATTGTATTGTATTGTATTGTATTGTATTGTATTGTATTGTATTGTATTGCCTGATCCCTTTCCTGTACTGGGGTTTGATGAAATTAGGGTTTTTTTTGGGGGGGGGAGGGTTGTGTTTGTGTTTTTTTTGTTTGTTTGGGATTTTTTTGTTCTTTGATTTTGTTTGGTTGGTTTGTGGTTTTTGGGTGGGGTAAAAAGTGCAGTTTTGTTTTGTTCTGGGTTTTTTTTTGTGTGTGTTTGTTTGGGTTTTTCTAACTTGTTTTATGTGGGCACTATGCTTATAAGTGAAAACATATTTATGCACACATGACACACCTGCATATAAATGTGTATATTTACACTTTGGGGATACAATGATTTTCCCCAGTTTCTTGATGAAGACTAGACTTGGTAGTGTGTGTTAAGTAGTGCAGGAATGCCAGTATTTTAACCAGGCTTGTCAGTGATGAAGAAGCAGCTCCTTAAGTCATTATAGATATTTACATTGGAGAGATAACCTGAAGCAGTACTGGTGTTAACTGCACAGGAGTTCTAGCCTATTACAAACCATCTCTAAATCAGATAGATTATAGCAGTTTAGGCTGGGTGGCCTCTGCTAAGAGGGATTCTTCCTTTGTCCAGAAGTCCAGCCCAATGGGTGGACACAGGAAATTAGGTATTTCATATCATAATTCTCTGCACCACTATAAGATCCATTGCGGTGTCTGGCATTCCTCTTTTCTTCCCTCACTGCCATCCGGTAACTGAGGGAGATGTTTCCCGGCCATGGGCCTGGCTAGGCCCAAGGCCACGAGGGGATGGGCAGTCTCAGATCTGGCCAGCTGATACTAGCCTAGCCGGGGGGGGGGGGGGAAGGAGCCCTGGGGGTCTTGGGTGTACCCTCAGGTGGGGATGGGATGTTTCTGGGTTTGCTTTGGGATTTCTTTTGTCACTGTGCTTCTGGCTCTCTGTACACACTCACCACTTTCCATTTAAACTTTCCATCACTTTTGCAATCCCTTTGTCTGAGTCGTTATTTTTGCCCGTGGTGGGAAGTGGGTCTGCCTCAACCCATCACATAGATGCAGAAAAGTTATTTAAAGGAAAAAGTAAAAATGATCATATATAAGCATGAATTTTATTAAATTACAAGAGGTATGCAACTCAGTCATGTAAAGTTATTAAAACATTTCATAAGAATCTTTTCATGAATAAATGCAGCAAATAAACTTGAAAGGTTAAATTGTAGATAAACAGGAAAAGGAAGAGTAAGCAATCTAAGATTGTTTAGATGTAATGAAGGAATTAATAAAATGGCATTTTATAATATTAAACATTTTCACTAAGTGTTGTACAACTTTAATTAACACTTTTGATATGAAAATTAGTATCATCAGCATCACAGATGGGATGATAACAATGTTGAAAAGACATTGAAAACTAATGATAAACGGAAATCACATCCCACGAGACTTCTTTCTTCTTTCCCCCCCCCAGTTTACTGAATTATCTGTATGCCATAGATAGAAACAGTGGTTAAAAGTGGGAATGACACAACGTTTCCATACTGATTCTGGAAGGTCACTCCACAGTATCTCTTCACAGTTACTCTACAAGGCTGAAGAAAGGGAACCTAATCAGCATGACCATCAGATTAAAGAAATGCATAATTATAAGCAAGGGAGTGTGGCTATTGATTCCCCCAAATAGAAAAGCTAATGTTTTCAACTACAGTACTTCGAAAGCTCTTAAGAAAATGCTTATGTCTTCCATTGCATAACCTACAATAACCTGAATCAAGAAATCAGGTTATCAGGTGAGCTGTTCCACCAAAATGCTACAGGACTTTAGGTTTACTATGCCTTCACACTTTTTAATCAAGTTCCTGTTATTTGTAATCTGTGTCTGATAATAGGCAAGAATAGTAAATAATAAGAATGATAACTATATCCTTATCAATTCCATTCCATACAGATAACTTTAATGTTTTTGTCAGAGGAAATTAGGATTGAGCTCATGGGTAGATATTGCTAGTTTTATTGTTCTATAAAACCTAATTAGCTATCTTTGAACTGCCTACCAGAGTACAGTTTTCTCATTTTCACCTATTTAAGCAAAAAGCCAGAAGAGCTTGAAACTCTGGAACTTTTGAAAGCAATGCGTTAAAGGTTCTAGACTTCTAGACTTCCAGGTCCTGTGTAATGAGCATCTAAGGGAATAAAATTAAAAGTTCTGGGATATATAACACTTGCTTTTCTTCTCTAAGAACAAACACACACAAAAAGAGAAAAATACCAATTAGAGTTCTTTTTTCCTTTATATATTAAAAATGGAACTGGGGAAGATATGGGAAAGAAAGAGAGTGTAAAGTATCATAAACAATTTGAAAGTGAATAAAATTAGGCTCAAACATCCCTTTGAAAACTGCAGTGTTCTTGTGTCCAAAAATTAAACTACATGCCATTTTGAAGAAAAATAAGCAGTCTTTCAAGTCACTGAAACAGAATTTCCTTTTAAGTGTAATACTAGAAAAAGAAAGAACTGAAATATGAAGTCAATTAATAAGTAACACCTTTTTTTGTTTTAATCAGTGTTCAATAATATTCAATGATTTTTTTTTCCAAGCAGCAGGTCTGAAAAACTATTTCATTATTTAACAGATTTGTGACAAATTGTGATCGAAAGTGCTAAATTTTTAACACCAATTCTCAAATTAACTCGTGTACTAAGGAATTAATTTACTTGTAAATTCTAAGAAAATTCTCTCTATACTCAAAATATTAAACAGTAAATGTTGTTTGGAAGCATGCAGATTTGGGGAATATATGGTGTATTACAAACATAACAAGTACATTCTTGCCTTATGTGCAAAGCTGACCTTCAGCATGATGACAATGTCAATGCCTTTCTGCTCTCTTTCCTTCCTTTGTTTAATTCATTGTCAGCTGCCATGGAAGAGTGAATGAAAAGCAAAATAATAAGCAGTTGATTGAAATTTTTAAAACTTTGTATTATTGCATCTAGATTTCACATGTTTGGTTTATTTTTGTAGAACCAAGTATTCACCTTTCTGAACAAATTGAGATTAAAAAAATAAAAACATTCATACTCTCTATATAAAGTGCGGTCCAACCCAATTTTTGCCTCTGATACTCCTCAGTAAAGGATTCTGAGAATATTTGCAATTCCCCTTTTCTGACTGGAAATAAAATATCATCTTTAAAATATTCAATTTTCTTCTCTTCTTTGTGCCCTTCATTCTCTCTTTGTTTTTAGTTGCATGCAAAAAGTGTAGGGGTGGTAAACTGACCTGAACACATTTGAAAAACAGCTCCCTCACACTCCCACAAGCTTTCACCCTTTCTTTTCACCACTCAACTGTCTCCCCAGAGAAGTAAATTTAAAAGAGGTATGAAAACAGGTGCACATCACAAAAAGCAAAATGCTCAAGCATACCTCATGTTTAGCCCAAATATACTGGGTTAGCTATACTGCAGAATGATGACTTTATATCACTGGGGGAAGGGGTATGGAGTAAGAAGGGATCTATGCTGTAGTCCTCGAGGGGTGCTCAGGCTAGATAAATTCCTTCAAGACTGACAAAGACATTCACAACTACAGTGACCAAAAGGGAAATACAATACAATACAATACAATACAATACAATACAATACAATACAATACAATAAACCAGGTTGGAAGAGACTTAATGCCCTCTTAATTAAGAAAATAAATTCAATGGAATTATATACTGTGACACAGAATAGGTGTTGGGTACAAATAATGGGTTATTACCTTTAGAAAGAGTCATACAGAGATACAACAGCTGTTATCTTAGATAATATATCTCACAAATAAAAAGTAAAAAAAAAACAAATACTTGATATTTGCAAGATTACTTAAAAAAGAACTTGCAAAGGTTTTCACAAGACATCATCAAAGTCTCTGGAGAAAATTTCCGAAACATGCAGAACACATAAAATTTGAGTGGCATGTTTTGTTTATTACGAAGGCATTTTATGTGCAAAGTAGGAGTGTTTGATGTTGAACTGATGCAGAAAGACAGATTTCTTAAAGAAACCACTAGCATTGTGTTTGTGCTCTGAATAACATAGATTAATTTAGTCACTGGAAAGGTGGTTTTGATGTGTGTAAACTGCACCTTATATTTCAATTAGCAAGATTCTATGACAAATATATACTGCAATACATTCTGTGCAGCTTTACAGAATATGAATAAGTTATCATGCACTTTTATTAGTTAAATGCCATCTTAGTTGTTTTTACCATAGCGTTACATTCTAATGCACAAATTTGGGTTGCCTACTTCCACATAATACTGACATAAGACAATAAAAAAAAAAAAGATAACAGCACAAACTCTTCTCATTTTTCTACTTTTATACAGAAATTATGCCAATAAACCTCAGCATAGTATTCTGCTTATATTCAGTGATATTTGACATTTGACATACCGGAAAGCGGCTCCATAGAAAAGGACCCCAAGGTCCTGGCAGACAAGAAGTTATTAATGGGACAGCAATATGCCCTTGTAGCCATGGAGGCCAATGGTATCCTGGGGTGCATTAAGAAGAGTATGTCCAGCAGGCAAAGGAATGTTCTTCTCTCCCTTTCCCAGGTGAGACCACATCTGGAGTATTGCGTCCCTATGAAGAGAGGCTGAGGGAGCTGGGGTTGCTTAGCCTGGAGAAGAGGAGACTGAGGGGTGACCATATTGCTCTCTACAACTACCTGAAGGGAGGTTGTAGCCAGGCAGAGGTTGGTCTCTTCTTCCAGGCAGCCAGCACCAAAACAAGAGGACACAGTCTCAAGCTGTGCCAAGGCAGGTTTAGACTGGATGTTAGGAGGAAGTTCTATACAGAGAGAGTGATTCCCCATTGGAATGTGCTGCCTGGGGAGGTGGTGGAGTCACCATCATTGGAGGTGTTCAGGAGGAGACTTGATGGGGTGCTTGGTGACATGATCTAGTTGTTTGATGGGTTAGACGCGATGATCTTGAAGGTCTCTTCCAACCTGGTTTATTGTATTGTATCGTGGCCAATTCTGGGCTCTTAAGTTTAAGATAGACAGGGAAATACTGGAAAGGGCTATAAGGATGATTGAGAGACTGAAATATCTGTCTTACGAGGAAAGGCTGAGAGATCACAGGCTGTTTAGTACAGAGAAGGGAAGACTTGAGAGAGAGGATTTTATTAATGTTTACAAATATCTGAAGAGTGTGTGTCAAGAAGTGGGGCCAGTTTCTTTTCATTGGTGCCCTATAATAGGACAAGGGGCACTGGATACAAACAGGAAGTTTCACCTCAACATGAGGAAAAACTTCCTCACTGAGAGCGACGAAGCACTGGAACAGGCTGCCCAAAGAGGCTGTGGAGACTCCTACTCTAAAGAATTTCAAGGGCTGTCAGGATGTGTTCCTGTATGATCTGTCCTAGGTCATTCTGCTTTGGTAGTGGTGTTGAACTGAATGATCTTGAAGGTCTCTTCCAACCTGGTTTATTCTATTCTATTCTATTCTATTCTATTCTATTCTATTCTATTCTATTCTATTCTATTCTATTCTATTCTATTCTATTCTATTCTATCTGAAGAGGTCCCTTCCAACCTATACCATTCTGTGATTCTATGATTATATGATTATATGAAGTGGTTAACAAAAGTCTAAAAAACCCATAATAAGTAGAAACTTTCACCTCAGCATTTAGAAAGAGTACCACAAATAAAGCACATTCAAGTAAATATATAAGGTATTTGGGCGTCCATTTAAAATGTGTAATTGTATTCGCTGAAATTCAGATGTTCATTCCTCTGCATACTTTATTAGTAGTTGCAGTGACTGTAAATGTAAATATACTTAAATAACCTACAAAGATATATTTGGGAAATTTTGTCTTAAATAAATTAGTAAACTCCAACACATTTCAGCTCTTTTTTTTTCTATAGGATATTTTAACTTTAAAATAGAGGGTTTCAGAGAAAGAAAATCTAATTTTATAACTTTACCCCTTTGATGAAGAAGGTCATTTTGCTCTCTCTCTTATTTTTCCTTATTATCCTTACAGTAATCCTTCACAGTAGTAGGAAACAAACAAGAAAACCAGTATGTAATTCTTTCAGGACAAGTTCAGGACAAACCTATAGACTAATCTTGTAGGCTGAACATGAGCCTGCAGTGTGCCCAGGCAGCCAAGAGGGCCAATGGCATCCTGGCCTGCATTAGGAACAGTGTGGCCAGCAGGAGCAGGGAGGTCATTCTGCCCCTGTACACTGCACTGGTTAGGCCGCACCTCGAGTCCTGTGTCCAGTTCTGGGCCCCTCAGTTTAGGAAGGATGTTGACTTGCTGGAGCGAGTCCAGAGAAGGGCAACAAAGTTGGTGAGGGGTTTGGAACACAGGCCCTATGAAGAGAGGCTGAGGGATCTGGGGTTGCTTAGCCTGGAGAAGAGGAGACTGAGGGGTGACCTTATTGCTCTCTACAACTACCTGAAGGGAGATTGTAGCCAGGCAGAGGTTGGTCTCTTCTCCCAGGCAGCCAGCACCAGAACAAGAGGACATATTCTCAGGCTGCGCCAGGGGAGGTTTAGGCTGGATGTTAGGAAGAAGTTCTATACAGAGAGAGTGATTCCCCATTGGAATGTCCTGCCCGTGGAGGTGGTGGAGTCACCTTCATTGGAGGTGTTCAGGAGGAGACTTGATGGGGTGCTTGGTTGCATGGTTTAGTTGATTAGGTGGGTTGGATTGGTTGATAGGTTGGATGCAATGATCTTGAAGGTCTCTTTCAACCTGGTGTATTGTATTATATTGTATCATGAAATAAATCTGCACTTCTAGACCAAAGGCATAGGGAACCTGGGAGAGGGACTGGGCAGGGGATTTTGGAAGGGGAAGGGATAAATACACAGTCTGACAGTATCAAAGACAAAATTGTTTCTGATAGAGCTTACAGATGGTGATGTTCCTACTCTGAATGTACTTTCAAATTATTTTTGATACAAGGTAACAAGCTTCAACAGTACTTGAAACTCATTTACAGGCCATGAAAGTAGAAACCATTCTAATGACTACTACAATTTTTGAAATTTATATTGTTTATAAAGTGCCCAGGGAGGTGGTGGAGTCACCTTCACTGGAGGTGTTTAAGAAGAGACTGGATGGGATCTTGGTGCCATATTTTAGTTGATTAGATAGTACTGGACGATAGGTTGGATTTGATGATCTCAAAGAGCTCTTCCAACCTGGTTTATTCTATTCTATTCTATTCTATTCTATTCTATTCTATTCTATTCTATTCTATTCTATTCTATTCTATTCTATTCTATTCAAGCTGTGTGGTGCAGTGGACACGCTGGAGGGAAGGGATGCCATCCAGAGGGACCTGGACAGGCTGGAGAGGTGGGCACAAGCCAACCTCATGAGCTTCAACAAGACCAAGTGCAGGCTCCTGCATCTGGGTCGAGGCAATCCCAGGCACAAATACAGGCTGGGCAGGGACTGGCTGGAGAGCAGCCCTGAGGAGAGAGACTTGGGGGTGCTGGTGGACAAGAAGCTCAACATGAGCTCTCAATGTGCACTTGCAGCCCAGAAAGCCAATCAGATACTGGGCTGCATCAGGAGAAGTGTGACCAGCAGGTCAAGGGAGGTGCTTCTTCCCCTCTACTCAGCTCTGGTGAGACCCCACCTGGAGTACTGCGTCCAGTTCTGGAGCCCCTATTACAGGAGGGATGTGGATGTGCTGGAGCGTGTCCAGAGAAGGGCCACAAGGGTGATCAGAGGGCTGGAGCACCTCTCCTATGAGGACAGACTGAAGGAGTTGGGGCTGTTCAGTCTGGAGAAGAGAAGGCTCAGAGGTGACCTACTTGTGGCCTTCCAGTATCTGAAGGGGGCCTACAGGAAGGCTGGGGAGGCACTTCTCAGAATCTCAGGTAGTGACAGGACTAGGGGGAATGGAATGAAGCTGGAGATAGGGAGATTCAGGCTAGATGTGAGGAAGAAGTTCTTCACCATGAGAGTGGTGAAGCCCTGGAATGGGTTATCCAGGGAGGTGGTGGAGGCCCCGTCCCTGGAGGTGTTTAAGACCAGGCTGGACGAGGCTCTAGCCAGCCTGATGTAGTGTGGGGTGTCTCTGCCCATGGCAGGGGTTGGAACTAGATGATCCTTGTGGTCCCTTCCAACCCTGACTGATTCTATGATTCTATTCTATTCTATGCTATGCTATGCTATGCTATGCTATGCTATGCTATGCTATGCTATGCTATGCTATGCTATGCTATTGTTTTTATAATCTCATATTAAAATCACCTTGGAAAGACAAGAAAGCTTTAGAAGAAATACACCATAATTCACTGTTTAATATTTCTGCTCTTTAGTTTCTTGACTTTTGAAGAAGATGCTAGACCCAGATTCCTTCTGTGAAATTGGAGAAATTATTTAAATTAGAATTGAAGACATCATTTTGTTGAGAGAGAGAAAAAGAGGAACTTTTTTTAGAAATTATGGTCAGAGGTGGACTGAATCACTTCTATAAATATTCAGGAGAGTTTCACAGGAGCACACAGAATCACAGAGCCAACCAGGTTGTAAGAGACCTCCAAGAAGTGCAACCAATCACCCAACCCTAACTAATCAACAAGACCATGGCACTAAGTGTGTTATCCAGGATGTTCTTAAACATCCTGACTCCACTACCTCCCTGGGCAGCACATCCCAATGGGTAATAATTCTTTCTGTGAAGAACTTCTTTCTAAGATCAAGCCTAAAGCTCCCTTGGTGCAGCTTGAGACTGTGTTCTCTTGTTCTGGTGCTGGTTGCCTGGGAGAAGAAACCAACCCCCACCTGTCTACAATCACCCCTCAGGTAGTTGTAGACAGCAGTAGGGTCCTCCCTGAGCCTCCTCTTCTCCAGGCCAAATAACCCCAGCTCCCTCAGCCTTTCCTCATGGGGCTTGTGCTCCAAACCCCTCACCAGCTTTGTTGCCCTTCTCTGGACATGTTTGTGCAACTCAATGACCACAGAGATATCTCAGGGTAACTATAGACCTAAAATATATAAAGAGAGTATGCAGACACTTTGTTTGAATCAGGTATGAGAAATCAGAATACACATCCTGTGGGAAAGTGCCATTTTAGCCTGTTCTATGTCTCTAAAATGGAAGGTAGTTTGATGAGAAGGTCGTACCTATATGTGGTCAACTGACTTGATAAACTCACTTTAAGTCTGAGATGCTTTTAAACTTTATCAGCAAGATAGGATCTGTTCCTTCGTGAACCTGGAAAAACAGGAACTAATTACAGTATTCCTGTGAAACAAAACTGGGAGTAGGATTTACCATTCAACTTTTGTTTCTGTCATCTTCAAAGAGAAGGGGATGAATATGTGGAAGCAGAAGAAGTACAAAATAGCCATAAAGTAGGGCAGAAAATAAACTGGGATACTAGTACTGTGTTACTGAGCTGTGTAATTTTCATAAACATCTCCTGAACGCTATTTTTCTTCTATAGATTTGCAGAGATTCATGTATGAAGACAATCTTCTGTCTAACACAACAGCGGAGAAGTGGTTTATAGTACGTGTCTGGGTCATTCCAGTTCCCCTGTATTTTAAGCTTCAATCCTTTTTTGCTTATTTACTCCTGTAGTTCTTTCTCTTTGCTTCAGAGTTGTTGAGTTTTTAAAATAAATCCATTCAAACTGAAAACCAGTTACTGCATCAATAATAGGGAGGTTTTCATCTGTAAGCATGGAAAATTAACCATCACTTTTATTATTGGTTTGGAAATGTCTTTTCTGGTCAAAAATCCTTGTGTCTACAAAAATGCTGGGAAGGGATGAGATCAGAAACTAGTCAAGCTGATTTCTCATAAGGTGTTGTAGTTCTAAGATATATTAATATGCAAAGTTAATGTTCTACTCGAGAAATACAACTAATCAAAGTCCATCCTATGGATTTCAACGTAGGCAAATAAACCAAGAATAATATAGTACAAAGAAGTCCAGAAGTCAGTCACAGTATTTCTGTTGACTGTTGGAGAACCATGTGCAAAATTTCATTGACAACTGCATTGAAACCAAGTGTAGCATCTTGCCTCAAACATATGCATAGGATGGGATTAACCACAATAACTTTAGACTTCTGCTATATAGATACCCATATCAAATAATCATCTAGAATCCCTTAGGAATTCAAGAAGAGAAATAAATTTTTTCTTGATCTATCTTAAACTTCTACCTCAAAAATAGAAAAAAAATGATCTCTTTAATCCATGTCAAAACCAGATTCATAACAAAACCAGAAAAGTACCAGTAGCAGTTACGTTTGGGATCCATTCATACACACACACACACAAACTTGCACAAATTCAACAAAATCCAGCACAAGAGAATTAGAGGGTTTTCTGAGAATTCTTAAAGATGTTTACTGCTTTGTATGCAGGTACCATTTACATGTAAAGTGCTTTTTAATGGGTTTGACTTTTTTCACCCTACTGTATTCCCATTAATGTTAAAAGAAATCTGCTGGAAGTGTTATGAATATAAAGATTCTCACATTAAAAAAATTCTTATGCTAGTCACTTTGTAGTATAAGTACATAGAAATCAAGTCCACATGCCTGGAAAGATCATGGAGCAGATCCTCCTGGAGGCACTACTGACTCAGAAGAATAGTGAAGAGGTGATTTGGAACAGTCAGCATGTCTTCACCAAGGGCAAATCCTGCCTGACAAACCTGGTGGCCTTCTATGAAAAGGTGACAGCATTAATAGACGAGGGGCGAGCAACTGATGTCGTTTACCTGGACTTGAGCAAAGCCTTCAACACTGTCCCGCACCACATCCTGGTCTCCAAGCTGGTGACACATGGGTTTGATGGATGGACCACTAGATGGATAAAGAACTGGTTTGATGGCTGCACCCAAAGAGTGGCTGTCAACGGGTCCATGTCTCAGTGGAGGCCAGGGACAAGCGGAGTCCCTCAGGGATCAGGCCTGGGACCTGTCTTGTTCAACATCTTTGTGGGTGACATGGACAGTGGCATCGAGTGCACCCTCAGCAAGTTTGCTGATGACACCAAGCTGTGTGGTGCATTGGACATGCTGGAGGGAAGGGATGCCATCCAGAGGGACCTGGACAGGCTGGAGAGGTGGGCACAAGCCAACCTCATGAGCTTCAACAAGACCAAGTGCAGGCTCCTGCATCTGGGTCGAGGCAATCCCAGGCACAAATACAGGCTGGGCAGGGACTGGCTGGAGAGCAGCCCTGAGGAGAGAGACTTGGGGGTGCTGGTGGATGAGAAGCTCAACATGAGCTCTCAATGTGCACTTGCAGCCCGGAAAGCCAATCAGATGCTGGGCTGCGTCAGGAGAAGTGTGACCAGCAGGTCAAGGGAGGTGCTTCTTCCCCTCTACTCAGCTCTGGTGTGACCCCACCTGGAGTACTGCATCCAGTTCTGGAGCCCCTATTACAGGAGGGATGTGGACATGCTGGAGCGTGTCCAGAGAAGGGCCACGAGGATGATCAGAGGGCTGGAGCACCTCTCCTATGAGGACAGACTGAAGGAGTTGGGGCTGTTCAGTCTGGAGAAGAGAAGGCTCCAAGGTGACCTACTTGTGGCCTTCCAGTATCTGAAGGGGGCCTACAGGAAGGCTGGGGAGGGACTTCTCAGGATCTCAGGTAGTGACAGGACTAGGGGGAATGGAATGAAGCTGGAGATAGGGAGATTCAGGCTAGATGTGAGGAAGAAGTTCTTTCCCATGAGAGTGGTGAAGCCCTGGAATGGGTTATCCAGGGAGGTGGTTGAGGCCCCGTCCCTCGAAGTGTTTAAGACCAGGCTGGATGAGGCTCTGGCCAGCCTGATCTAGTGTAGGGTGTCCCTGCCCATGGCAGGGGGTTGGAACTAGATGATCCTTGTGGTCCCTTCCAACCCTGACTGATTCTATGATTCTGTGATAATATGAATACTTGAAAAGTGACTCGAAATTCAAATCTGGTGATTGTTGCATCAGATTTTAAGTGACTCTATTCATTTCCAAATTCAGAAAGTTAGGCATCAGATATTTTGAAGAAGTAGTTAAATCAAGTACTTCAGTTTCTAGTTTATACAGAACCCTGATGAATAAACAGGCTTGGAAATCTGTAGAAGCTCATTCACATGTCTCAAGTCTCTGGAATTCCATTTCTTAGAACTCTAGATCAGTTCCCTCAGTTTAAGAAGGACATCGAAACACTTGAATGTGTCCAGAGAAGAGCAACAAGGCTGGTGAGAGGCTTTGAGCACAAGCCCTACAAGGAGAGGCTGAGGGAGCTGGGGTTGTTTAGCCTGGAGAAGAGGAGGCTCAGGGGAGACCTCATTGCTCTCTACAACTACCTGAAAGGTGGTTGTAGCCAGGAAGGGGTTGGTCTCATCTCTCTTGCATCCAGGATCAGAACAAGAGGACACAGTCTCAAGCTGCGCCAGGGGAAGTTTAGGCTGGAGGTGAGGAGAAAGTTCTTCACCGAGAGAGTCATTCGCCACTGGAATGGGCTGCCCAGGGAGGTGGTGGAGTCACCATCCCTGGAGGTGTTCAAGAGGGGATTGGACGTGGCACTTGGTGCTATGTTCTAGTCATGAGGTCTGTGGTGACAGGTTGGACTTGATGATCTTTGAGGTCTCTTCCAACCTTGGTGATTCTGTGATTGCATTAAAGCTATTAGCACTCTGTTTTTGTTTTCAAGGAGGGTTTTTTATTTATTTACTTGTTTTTCTTCTTTATTTCTCCATAACAACAACAACAAAGAAAAGAGAAAAGGAAAGAAAGAAAAGAAAAGCATGCATAAGTTGTTTAGACAGTTTCATTGCATCTGTTTTGGAACACCTGTTTATGTACACCTGAGTAATGTTTTAATTCAGAAAAACCAAATACTTTCCATCACACCTCAGACAAGGGGAATGAATAACATGAATTACATGTCTAGGTAGCACCCTGGAGGTTTATAAATTTATTCAGCAACTAAAGCGTCAGTGGTATATCCCTATTAATATCAGCCCAGTTGTGTGATTTAGAAATGAAATATCAATCGTCCAATTAGAGGTAATTGCTACACATAATCCAGTACAAATTCAGATACATTGGAAATCCTTTAAATCTAGTAAAAAATTGTATCATATCTACTTGAGACCCATTATGATGAATATAAATGTATACTATGTATATGTCTACATATAAAAATTAAACAATTTTTTTAAATCAATATAAATTTTATAATGTACATTTTTTATTTCATCAATAGTTTCTTATATTACAATGTAATATATAATGATATAATTTCTAGAAAATTAAGATAAAATGCACACAAATGTAAAAGACTAGTGTTACATTAAACATTCTCAGCCAGGAAGTATACTGCAATATTAAATGTCATGCAATATCATTCTTTCTTCTCTGTGAATATCCAATAAGCACAGAAATGTTACAAGACAGTTATTGATCAAAAAGAATAAAATTGTGTGAAATATTTATCTTTTTTTTATGTTAAGGATAGGATAATAAAGATACATTGTATTTGTTCATCATGTATGCATCACTATGCAGTAAAATTAATCTCCTATTCATGTAAATCAATTTGCATACAACAATCAATATTGAGGTGTATTTTTTTTCTCTTCTTACATCCACTAGAGGTATTATTGCCCAAAACAAACTGAATCGCACTCCACAGGACAAATATTCCTTCAAACAGATAAAGTCTAAGTAAAGAATTTGTCACACTTGAGATACAATGATTGTACAAGGGAAAATGGAAGCACTTTCTCCAATTTTTCCTTTTTTTTTTGCTCTCAGTAATATTTTTACCACCATGACTCTAATTTCTAAACATAATTTCTTATATTTTACAGGGTCAAACCTCATTAAAGTAGCTTTTTTAAACCACACTCTTATGTAAACCTTGATTTTGCTCAGAAATTAACAAGAACATAATTAAATTAGGCTCTTATTTCACGTAATCTACCCTTCTAGCTCCTGAATAATAAAGAGTTTAGTCTTAAAAATGAATGTCTGTCAACTGGAACAAAGATGTGTTTCCAGGCCGTAAATGATCCCATCCAAATTTTATTATGGCCTGTATTCCTTGAAATACCTCTTTCCACTGTTTACTAGGAGGCATGGACCCCTAGTTTAAAATAACTGCTTATCTTTCAGGTTCCTGGTGTTATGATAGACAAAGCCAAGGATAAGCGACTTGTTTTGAATGTTAGGTTTAGGCACTTAGGCCTTCAACTCATGTCAATCTCTATGTACTTGTGACCTCTTACAACACAAGTTACTCCCCCATCAAGGAGAATGACCATGCTATTTCAGAAAAACAGTGTCTGCCATACACTGGATTCCTATTAAGGTGGCTTCCCACAAGATTAATTGTCCATGAAAGATTACACTGATGTTTTTTTAATGAATCCTCATTCATAAATAACAGTCCAGCTGTTTTTCACAGTAGGATGCCATATTACTGAAGAGCTATTACCAGGATGGCACCTGCCCTCGTCACTTTACATCTTACAAAGTCATTTTGATTACAGCTACTTTCATTTATTTTGAAGTAGTGTACATGCAAAAATGATATGCAGATGACCAGAAAGGTCTTCAGAATACTCATCTGAGTTCTAGTCATATTATGTAGGTCAAGGAACTATACACATGTAAAATTCTTTGCAAACACTCAAAGCCCCTTCCTGTATCCCAATAAATGATCAGTAAAACAGAACAGGATAGTTTAATAGGGAAAGTAGAGTTCACTGATGTAAGTCTTTATATATTACCAGTATTTAAAATCTCTGGTTCATCTGACCATGATTCTTCACACCAACTTGCTCAGTCCATATTTACAGCCAAATACAGATTAAATTTTTTTTTGTAATGTTTTTTTCACAGATTTACAGATCGCATTGGATTGGAAGGGACCTCCAAAGATCATCTTGCCTAACTCCCCTGCAGTGAGCAGGGACACCTTCAACCAGATAAGGCTGCCCAGGGCCATATCAAGCTACCTCTCTACATGGAATAACTAAACCCTAACAGTTATCTTTATAGCTCATCACATGTTCACACATTAATGACCAAACTTATCCCAATATCAGAAAACTAAGCTTTCTGGGTTTTGTGTATTCAGTGAAGATAGAGACACAACATCTCTAATTGATCCAGAGCTTGTGAATATCAAATAGCTCTTACATATATAGTAGATGGAAAAGAAAGGTAGGACTTCTTGCTTGTTGCTCTACATCAGACAAAAATAACCTGAGCCTTGACGTTTGCAAACCTGCATGTAGGCTACAGGATGTGTGAGATTCATTCTCCTAATTTGTGCAGACCAAATCAGATTAGACATTACTTGGATCCCTCCCTGAGTGAGCAAAAAGTTTTCCTTACATGAAAGCTCACAAAGAAGGAGAAAACTGCACACTTGGTGTTAACATACAGTCAAGTTGCAGTATCCTGACAGTACAGGACACCCACATTAAAGAGATGCATAACTAGACTAGCATTACATGCTCTGATAGTAACCCATTTAATCATTTTTCCACAAAAAATTGAAATAATATAAAGGGTTTTTTTTCTATAAATCCTTGAAAATAAACAAGCTGTGCATAGCACAGTATGAATTCCAAAAGGAAGAATATTAAACTTCTTAGAGCCTTTTTTCTTAAATACAGTATAAATTTTTACAGTGGAATCAATCTCTATCAGTAGGGTTTTGTTTAACTTCACAGTGAACAGAAAATTGCAGGAGGACTTTTTTTATTATTATTTTATGTAATTTAGACAAAAATTGCACTAAGTCATCTACCACTGTTATTTTCTTTCAGTTTAGAAGGAAAATAGTTTGACCTACAATACAAATTCTCTTGGTATTTTGTCAAATTTATTTTATGCCAGCAGCAGTCACTGATTTTAATTGAATGGAAACAATAGCTCTCATCCTTCGTGTCACATTGCTGGATTTTGTATCATTGAATTTCAATCTGGTTTCACTGGGACCTGCCGAGTGTAGTTTATGCCAACCTCTGAGTCTCCTTGCTATACTCCTTTCCAGGGCATCATTGTTTGCTTTTTGTCTGCTCCCTGATTAAATTGACACCATTTTACCTTTTGTGACTCCTGTGTCATTTTCTGTTGACAGCATCTAGTAATGGTAACAGACCAGTGTCCTTGTGGAAGGGGCAGAAACCATTGATTGGCTGGGTGTATTAATGCAGACTCTTTAGAAGTCACGGAGACAGGGCTTTGTGCTAACTGGCAGCTGAATGGGCGCTAGTAAGAGATGTTATTAACCACAGATAACAGTCAGCACCTTCTATTCACTAGCAATGTCACTTTGCAACATTTGAGGAACCAGTTGGTAGCAAAATCTGTTAAAGCAATTCTTTCCCTCTGTATACACATCCTGGACTGGGGCTGTTTAAGGCAGAAGAGTGGAAATAGTGTTCTGATAAGGCCCATATTGGCTGGATGCTCATATAATTTCCAGGGAGCTGCAACACTTAATTCAATCCATCTCCACTTTGCAGCTAAAATCTCTTTAGGACAACAAGATAAGCCCTGCTGATATGAAAGATTAAATGTTTACCATGGATAGGGAATTTGTAGTTGTCTTTTTAGAAATGAGTGATTAAAAGTGGTTACAAGAAGCACCTGTCTATATAAGTTCTATTCATAAAACACAAGGGAGATGTCATAATTATATTAAGTCTTTCCACTATTATCCTTTTAAGCAGGATAGAAAAATAAGAATACCAAAGCCTTAAAATTATGAACTTTACAAAACATCTCCATTTAAAAATAACGTGTCTGAGAAGTGCAGAATGGTCTTTGTGTATGCTTATATGCTGCTGATGGAACACTTATTCAGCCCCACTTATGTTCATCAAAAAAATCAAATTTATTTTTGTCATAATTACAAGATGTGGCCAATATTTTTTTTTCTAGTTTAAGGAATTTCCCAAGAGTTAAAGCAGAAGCTAACTACAGTGGGAAGTTCATCTTCCTTTTGCCCAACTTAAATCATGAATAACATAAATTAACCAATGTAACTTGAATTCTCACCATCATTCTGAAAACATAACTATCCTTCTATTTTTCTCAGAAACTGAGCATTTCATCCTGATTCTAAGTTACCCTGTAAATAAATTAAAATGTTGATGGCAGATCAACATTTCTGGCAGAAAGGTATGCTGCACAGTATATTAGCTCACTTACAATACAATACGATACGATACGATACAATACAATACAATACAATACAATACAATACAATACAATACAATACAATACACCAGGTTGAAAGAGACCTTCAAGATCATTGCGTCCAACCTATCAACCAATCCAACCCACCTAAACAACTAAACCATGGCGCCAAGCACCCCATCAAGTCTCCTCCTGAACACCTCCAATGAAGGTGACTCCACTTGCAATGCCACATCAAAAAAAATAAATCATCCTACAAGCTATAGTTGTCTAACATCCAGCTATTTCTAAACACTGATGGAATAAACTCAACCTGCCTGCATACACACATTTAAATGTTTCCTAATTGTTGCAAGATATTGCAGAAGCTGAAGGGAAGTGCAAATCCCTACTGAACCTTGTAATAGAACCCACAAATACATAAGCAGGCCCTACAAATAAGTACTGCCATATGATTAAGTCAAAAGATGGTATGTGTTGTATATTATTTTGAGCATAATTAAAATGCCACATGCTGTGACATTGCACATGTAATAAACTCAGTAGAACGATATTTACTTATATTGAGTGCTGTTCCTCACAGCAGTTATTGTTTTGCTCCACTGTGGCATAGTGTTACATACTTAGGTTATTATTCACTACCTATGGTTTTCAAAACTACAGTCTCCATTATGAACAATGTAAGTAGTTTACTTTTTATTTTTTATTATTTAGACTTTAAAAAATATATATACCAAGCATAGAGAGCAAAAGCAACATTATCTTGTTTGTATTCATATTCACCTTCAGTTTCATTCCAATTCTGTGTACATGATTATAGACTATTACTAGACTGTTACTAGAACACATCTGCAGAAGATCTCTTCAGCTGAGCAACAGCATCTCAAGAATGGGGATACTGAAATGAAAATTTAGTGGCATATATATTGTCTCTACATATGTGCTGAGCATAATTTTAAGTAAACTACATCATTCATCAGGTCTTTTAATGTTGACATTTTTTGCTGCTGCTTTTGAAATACCCCATTAGATAACTAAAACCAGATATTCCTATAGTAATATGGACATTGCAACATTTCTGGATGTTTGGGTGACGTAGATGAAATAGCATCTGGTTGAAATCACAACTGATGTAGGTCTGTCAAACTAGTTCCTGATGGATGTTTTTTGTTGCTGTCTCCATCTCTGAGAGAACAGTGATGTCTGTGAAACTCAGAGGTTGATGTAATTAAACTCTCAGTCCATCTGTGCAGAAGATTTCATGATATTTTCAAGAATAGAATATTTACTATATTTGTACATCTTTATTTTCACTTGTTAAGGGACACATTCTGTGTAACTTTCAAGAACAGTTTGTAAAGAAATTTCCTTATGAATGCTTTGCTGAAGCAGAAGGCAGCAACAACCTACGGTATTTAAAGTTTAACTCAGTTTTCTTCTTTGCAAGACCTTTTACAGAATGTAAGATGCTTCTTTTGTAAGAGTCACTGACAGTACTAGAACATAAAGTAGGGCAGAATCCCTTTTTTTTTTTTTCCTGACATGAAATATTCTAAAGCTATCAAATGTGTAGGCAGTAAAACTAGGGCTAGAGGCCAAAGCATTGTAAAGGCAGAAGACGACATTGGAAAAAAAGCAGTTTACTGATTCAGCAGATAGTCACATTTTGCTTTTTGTGTGAGAAATCATGTCAAGAAAGCTCTATTACTTATTTCAGCTGCAGTTGCAAAAGATATTCTGCAGTCATGAGCTCATGAGTTGGCAGATGTATATGAAGTTCTCAGAATTACAGAGAACCCTTTTGGGATTCAAAGAGGGATCTATGTATTCAAAAAACTTTTCAATAAGCCTTTATAGGGAAAAGTCTATCAATCAAGACTTTGATATTATGGTAAAAATAGCAATGGAAAGTTGTGCTGACTACAGAATGACAATTCTATTTCCTTAAAAAACTTTGAAAATCTCAGTATCTGCTTAATCCCATGTTGGAAAAACAGCAAGAAAACAACTAAACAAAACTGCGAATGATCTCTCTGTCTAAAACAAACACAAAACCAGATAGAGCAACAAACCCAAAAACAAACAAACAGACAAACAAAAAAAAAAGAAAATAAGAAAAAAAAAAAAAAGGCAGAAAAGCCAATAACAAAACAAAAGAAAAAAAATCCACAAATAACACAACAAAACCAAAACAACACACACACACACACCAAAAATATACATTTTTGTCAGAAAGTGAAGTTCATAGAATTATAGCATCACTATTCAATACTATCAACATAAGATGCTATGTTGATGCCTGAGCTTCCTGTTTACATAATTGAGTTCAAACCATTGTGCTAAGTCACTCATCTATGGCTTCTCCATCTTAGGTCAGTTTGAATCATGGAGAGTAAGATGTAATGGGAGTTTTCATCATTAAATCAAGCAGCTTAATACAAGCCAACAGTGTGCCCAGATGACAAAGAAAACCGGTGCCATCCTGGGGTGTATCAGAAACAGTGTCACCAACAGGAGTAGGGAATTACTCAACCTGTACTCCTCCTGTACTCAGCATTGGTGAGTCTACACCTCAGGTACTGTGTTCAGTTTCGGACACTTCAATACAAGACAAACATTGGGACACTAGAGCAGGTTTAAAGAAGACCAACTAATATGCTGAAGGGCCTAGAGAATAAGTATTAAGAGCAGCTAAGGGAACTGGGACTGTTTAGTCTGAAGGAGGCTAAGGGGAGACCTTGTAGCCCTCTACAACTACCTGAAAGGACAGTATAGAGAGGTAGATGCTGGTCTCTTCTCATTGGTAATTAGAGGGAATCACCTCAAGCTCCACCAGGGTAGATTTAGGCTAGATATAAAGATTTTTCTTTTTTGTAGAAAGAGTAACGAAGCTTTAGAACAGGCTGCCCAGGGAGGTGATTGAGTCAATGTCCCTGGATCTGTTGGGAGACTGTTTTGATGTGGTGCTTAGTGGTATGGTTTAATTGTGTACTTGGTAGAGTAGGATTAATGGTTGGACCTGCTGATCTCAAGGGTCTTTTCTAACCTGAATAATTCTATGATTATTGCCTAGTGTCTTACAAAGAGTAGAGGGAAGTTCTTGATGTTGTTTGAAACCATCATCTTTCTGCTAATTATTTCTGCTTTAAAATTATATATCAGCAAATATATTCTGAATTCTTCCATTCATGAAAGAATAATCAAATGCAAGGCTGTCCATTGCTTTTCCTGTACTAAAATAGATATTTTTTTTAAAATAAAAATTCCTACATTAGAGGAAAATTAGAAACAGTTGAATATTATAACAGCTACTTTGATGAGTGAAAAAGAGGTCTTTCAAAAAAAAAGCAAGCAAGTCTATTTTATCAATTCTGAATATTTATGTTTTTCCAATAAAGCATTGCAGTCCTGAACATGGGTATTTGTAATTCATTATGTGATAGTCACCACAGTTGTGAATTGTTTGGAAGTCTGTGAAGATTTTTCACTACCTCACTAACCTATCTGTCCTCTCTTCTTCTTCTGCGTGTTTGGTGGCAATCCAAACTTTGGCCACTGCTTAATGTTGCAGCTGCTTTTGAGTTCTTTACAAGCTGCAGTTCCGCACAGCTAGTGTAATCATTTGTCAACCACCAGATCTTGCAGCCTTCTGTAGCTGGTCACTTCCACCACAAGAGTCAATAAAGAAAAGGAGGAAGTAATGTGAAAGAAAATTATTATCTGAAAGGCAGGGAACTACAGCCCTCACTGATTTTCCATTCTGTACTTTTCTACTTAATGAAAGGCCAAACAGCTAATGAGAAACCAGAATTTATAATGCAATATGCAGAATCAATTATGTCCCTAATTTTGAAGTACATGATTAAGTGGGTTTTGGAGGGGAAAAAAAAAGTTTCATAAGCAGTCCATAGGAAAAATTGTCTGCATCAGTTCCCAACAACTACTTTAAAACATTCTATTTCATCACTTTTCATAATTTAGGAAAGTGTGTCTCATTGATATCTTACTAGTTATTCTGCACTGTTATGTTGGGCTGGTTTTCCATAGTGAAGGAGGGTGCTACTGGCATGGCCTCCATATAAAATTCCAAGAAGGTCCCCCAGCTCCAAGTAAGAGCTACCTCTGGCCAAGAACAAGATTACTGGTACCTCTTCAATAACATATTTAATAAGGGAAAACCTATTGGGCAGGTTTTTTGCTGGGCATTCTATGGGTTAGACAGGAATAGGATATGAGGTTGGACTTGATGATCTTTGAGGTCTTTTCCAACCTTGTTGATTTTATGATTCTATGATAGACACAACCATGCAGACACCAAGGTCAGTAAAGAAAGAGAGGGGGAAACACACCAGGGCAGCCACTCCCCTTTAACTTTTGGTAATAAGGCAAGCTGAAGCCTTGCAGCCCTTAAAGATCAATGGCAAAGAGGAATTCTGACCATGCAGGATGCCATGCTGAAGTAGAGGAATGATCCTGAAGCAGGCCATGACTCTGAAGTGAGTCCATACCGGAGTTACTACTGAGAGGATTGCATTCTGTGAAAAGGAGTCATACTAGCTGGAGAAGTTTGTGGAGGATTGTCTCTCATAGGAGGGATGCCACATTGCCACAGGGGAGGACTGTAAGGAATTTTGTCCTTGAGGAGAAGAGAGTGGCAGAACAACATGGAATGGACTGAGACTGACCATAACCCCCATTTTCTGTCCCTTATACCACCAGCAGTGAGGAGGTAGTAGAGCTGGGTCCAGGAAGAAGATGGAGATGGGGGCAAGGATTATATTTAAGATCCAGTTCTATTTATCACTTTCTACTCAGACTGTGTGAATTTCTAGTGGGTTTGTTTGAATTAAATTGATTTTGTTTTCCCAAGTTGAGTCTATTTTTCATGATCATAATTGCTCTCCCTGGTCCTTTGTCTTGACCATGAGGTCTTTTGTTGTGTTTTCTTCCCCTCATCACTGGAGAGAGGTAGGAGTGAATATGTAGGTAATGATGACTGAGGGGCTGTTTGGTTTCTTTCTTGTATTCTGGGTGGGCATAAACCATGACAACCATATTTGACCAGTTTTTTAATACCATCTGTGAAGTTATGATACTTATAACAGTTTTGCAGGTATACTGCAGTAAATCAGTAGAATCAGAAAGGAAGATTAAAAGAAAAATAAAGGTTTCAGTTTAGTCTTCAGGATATTTTTGATTTATTAAACTACATCACTACATTCCAAGAGGCAAGAAGGTAAGCTGAAAAAATCCACAGCACAAACAAAAAAGAAATTGAGGAATAAAAAAATCATGTCCAAGCTTCCTATGGGTATTCACAGAAATATAAGATGGCATTTTGCAAAAGACCACTGTACCTCATAAAAGCATCAGTTTAGAAGCAACTATGAAAGATAAAGTATTCTGTCAAGTAGAGATAGTCATTGCTGACATATGTTTGTCTGCCTCTCAATGAAAGAGTTGTAATGATTAAGATTCCTAAATCCCTGGAATAACCCATTCCACAGATTAGCATTTAAATGATAAAATCTTTCCTACTGTCCAGTTTTCATTGATGCAGTTAAGCATCATTACTTCTTTGCCTGTGATGCTTGGAATAAAGAATGGGAAGTTATTGTGTTTTCCATCTGTGTTGGTTTGAGCCTTAACTGGGATTTAAGAGCTCAGATAGGGGCAAGGCTGAGAATCTCTCCCCGCTTTCACCCTTCCTCTTTCCCAATCAAGAAGGGAAAAAAAGGGAAGGAGCAAATCTACCGAGAAATAATTTGGAGTCAGCTTGGAAGTAGAGAGGTAAAAATTTTCTGTAAACAACATATATATATATATAACCAATATATATATATAACCAATAACAGAAAGGGTTCACAAGGGTAAGGAACAAGGATGGATGGGGAAAAATATGTATACAAAACCAGTCCTTTGGAGTCCTTTGAAGAAGCATGGATGTAGCAGGGAGAAGGACCAGGCCTGACCACGTGGCAGAGAAGCAGGAAGCCAGCAGTAGTCCTCTCGTGCAGGAAAGACAGGAGCCAAAAGAGAGCTAATGGATGCAGTGTCTTCCTTTTTATAGGCTTGCTGGACAGGGAGGGGGAGTGGAGCAGACTAACTCAGTTTCCCAGGGGAAAACCCCCTCAGGGAGGGAAAATCCCTCACAAGCCCTCCCCCCATGCTTTCAGGATGGGCGTAACCCATCACACCATCACATATGCAGCTGATTAGTGCATTCACTCCACAGCAACCGTTTTCTATTTTGAACTATATTTGCACATATTAATTTATTCAAAGTTTCCTTGTTTGATTTGTAGGAAAAATATTTGATACTTCATTCTTCTTTTAACTATGGCCTGGCCAATCCTAACTGACCAAAGATTTCTAGAAATACAGTACCTAAAACTGGAAGTATTCCTACTAAGATGGTACAACACTGAGAGAAGTAAAGAGATTTTTTTCATATCTTCCAGGTTATAATTCCTGGTTATGTTTGCCTATTATGCTTGCATTTGTTGATGGTCTTGTTCAATTTGATTAAGACTTTACTACAATCAAGGGAGCTGGTGGAGTCACCATCCCTGGAGGTGTTCAAAAAGGGATTGGATGTGACACTTGAAGCCATGGTTTAATAGTCATGAGGTCTTGGGTGACAGGTGGGACTTGATGATCTTTGAGGTCTTTTCCAACTCTATTGATTCTATGATTCTATGATTCTAAGATATGTTTCCTTTGTCGCTCCTCTATTTGCAACTTCTTCATCATTTTATAGACAGAAATTTTTTGATTCCTAATATATTCATATTGTCTGTAATTAATATCCTTGGTTTTGTATATATGACTCATAATATTTCTCTTGCATGTTAAAGTGACAGATATATAATTCTTTACATTCCTCTCTATAAGATGAAACCAAATCTGATTTCCTTCAATTTTGATAGAAAAACATGTGTTTTCAAAACTGTTTCATGAGTTCTCAAAAATAATGACCAATTGTTATCAGATTCTATCAGCTAATACTTTAAATACTATGGGCTGAAATTTATCTGTCCCAGGCAATCTGAAAAACTATGACTTGTCAAATTCTTTAACCTGTTCTTTCTCATTCAAGAATGAGGCCCGATCTCATTCTAATGTTATTGACAAACTGCATTAATCATTTGACAATAGATGAATTTTTTCTTAAATTGAAGCCCCACAACTCTCTCACCACATGTCAGATATTAAATCAAATAGTGCATGGGACATCTGTTCTTCATATTTGTAATTGTTTATACATAGAATCATAGAATCATATAATTATCTGGGCTGGAAGGGACCTCCAAAGGTCATCTAGTTCGACCTCCCTGCAGGCAGCAGGGACATCCCCAACTAGATCAGGCTGCTGCTGCTCAGGGCCTTGTTGAGCCTCACCTTGATTATTTCCAGGGAAGGGCCTCAATCATCTTTCTGGGCAACTTGTTTCAATGTTCCACTACTCTCAGAGTAAAGAACTTGTTCCTAACATCCAATCTAAATCTTCTCTTCTCCAGCTTAAAGTAATTGCCCCTCGTCCTGTCACTGCAAGCATTTGTAAACATCCTTTGGCACTGATTTGGCTTGCTAAACCTTATATTGCATGGGGCAATACAAAGGTACAATTCAATAATTTGAACAAGATTTGGTTCCCTCAGCTTTCTACAGTTCCCCAAAGCTAGTGCAGTAAGCTTTACACTGTCCATCCCCACCATACACCGCAGCCAACAGTGCGTATCTTCAGGCTATAGCTATAAGTTTGAATATGCATAGCATAGAATCGGTCTCAAAGCACAGGAACACAATTCCTTGTGTTCACAGACTGGGATTTGGCACATTCCCACTATCACTAGCTATTCCTGAGTACAGTTTGGGAGTTACAACTTTTCTGGAGTCATCTGTAATAGGGAATTTGCCTGTCAGTTAGTTGGCATCAGTTCCAGGAAACATTCCTGACTGGATTTACTTTGCTGGTTTGGGTACAGCCTCACTTTCCCACTGCAAGAGAGTCCCTGTATTATATCAGGTCCAGAGCTAAGATCTGTATATTGCTTATGGGGCCAGTTCATTAGTGAAATGAGTTGCTAACTCATTTTATTTAGTAGTTTTTAATGGATTTCTTCATATTTGTTCATTATTTGCATGTTTTGGTTTTATTGTGGTTTGTTTTGATCAGCAAGTTTCCTTTTTCTAAATATTTTCTTCTTTTGTTTGAAATCAGTGAAAAGCATGCAATTTTTCCACCACAACAAATTTTCCTCTACAAGATGACACAGTTACAGAAAATCATGTACAAATTCCTACTTCTCATCAAGTCTGCCTTCCCATTTCAATCGTATCGTATTTCCTTTCATGTTCTAAAGACTATAAATGTAACCATTTCATACTTAGTCTTCCTAGTTAGGTTCCACATCAATATTCCAAATAATTTCTTCTCTATTGATTAAAATAAAATCTATTAGAATCACATCTTCAAGTTATTTTCTGTTGTTTTTTTTTTTCTGTTCAACTAAGTAGTTATTAATGCCTTCCAAAAATTCATAGATCAGTATGGACAGGGGATCCATATTATCCACATATTGAAATCAACAAGGCAGACTAAGAAATCTGACTGTGTCATTCAAAGATGCAGTCATGGTCAGTGAAGAAAAAGACCTACTTGGAGTATATCACTCACCAGCAGCATACTAAGTGAGGGTTTCTGTAACTTAGCAATCACAGCAATCAGTTGAGAAAATAATTGTGGTTGAAAGAATAGTTTTGGTTCACTCACCAAACAGATTTTAAAAGAACTGCACCTGTTCTCAACACCAAATGTATGAAATTACTTTTGACTAAATAATGAACTGCAGCTTGCTCATTGGTAAGCAGTAAAACAATTCAGGGGTTTCATCGTACTGTACCATATAACAACTTTAACTTACCAGATTTCCTTGTACATATCATTATACAGAGACACTGCTCATAATTACCTTAGATGAAATTTACACATTCACCTACAATTTTAAAACTAATCACGACTGTTACTGTTTCCTGTGTTACACCTGAAAGTTAAAAATATTCTAATTGCGACATACCTGGAAATGGCTAACTGGATTTGTAAACAGCTCAACATTTCTGTCGTCCTAACAGACTACATTGGAAAAGATTACTCTATTTTCATTTGAGAAAATGCCAGCTGTGAAAGTAAGCAACATAAGCAATTAACCAAGGGGGATTTGACTTTTATTTTTAAATGTTTGTCAATGGATTTACCACCCACAGCCTTCTCTGTGGGTGTATGTGCATGCACAGAGTATCTTTCAGGGCTGCTCAAATTCTGCTGCTAAGATAGCATGGGAAAACTGTTTTTCTTTTTCTTAGTCTTTTATTTTCCTGATCTATCCATTAAAAGTTGTTTGTACAATATTCTGGGATTAGCAATTCTAGAATGGTATGGGAACAACGTGCTTCAGCTTTTACTAAATGAAGACTTATGTAGCCTGTAGTTTAGGCCAGTTTATTTTAATAGGATCAGAAATTTTGAGCATTTGGCAACTTTGGCAGATTTTCTTTTAAGTAAGTAGATCTGCACTCCTCAGCCTTTCCAGATTTACTGTATATATTTGGTCTTTTAGAAAATGTTACCCACTCTTATCATGCTCTACTATATGAGATAGTCTTCTAAAATCATGTTTTAGTAGCTAAATATCATTCCAGTATTTCAAGTTCCACAGTACTGTAATAAGGACTGGCATTTTTATAGGCTAGCATTTTCACTGGTAGGCTAAATGAGGCATTATACTTAGATTGATGGGAATGAAATAACAACATTGCTCTTTTTGGTCATACTATCTACAAGAATTAGTGGGTCAGTAGCAATACACAGGTAGTTATCTCCATGGCATCAAAGAACTAATCATCCAAGAATAATAAAAAAGGAATGATGATAAGTGAGGGTTAAAGGAACAATTTCCAGAAGTTTTGAATCTCACCAGTTAATATTTATTTCTAACTAAAATAAAAGTCGCCCTGTAAACACGAAAGGTCAATAATAGTCCTAAATCAGAAAAAGACATTGTAAGATTCCTTGTGTGATGGCTTGAAGCAGACCCCCTCCCCACCGTGGGCAAAACAACGACTCAGACAAAGGGATTGCAAAAGTGATGGAAAGTTTAAATGGAAAGCAGTGAATGTTTACAGAGAGCCAGAAGCACAGTGACAAAAGACCCAGAAATGTCCCATCCCCACCTGAGGGTACATCCAAGACCCCCAGGGCTCTTTCTTCCCCCCTCCCACTCCACTGCTAGTCTAGTTTCAGCTGGCCAGATCTGAGACTGCCCATCCCCCCTGGACTTGGGCCTAGCCAGGCCCAAGGCCAGGAGACATCTGCCCCAGTTACCGGGTGACGGCGAGGGAAGAAAGAGGAAGTGCCAGACCCTGTGCTGGATCTTATAGTGGCACAGAGAATTATGGTATGAAATACCTAGTTTCCTGTGTCCACCCACTGGGCTGGACTTTTAGACACAGGAAGTACCCTTCGTACAAACACAGCAGAGGGCACCCAGCCCAAACTGCTACACCTTGGCTAAAGATTAATTGCAGAAATCATTGCAGACAAGAAGTCAGACTAAATTATCATAGCATTTGCTGACTCTTCAGAAAACATAAGTTGTTTTTGCAGAGTACGGTTGTAGCTTCCTTAATTTTTTTTTTTTTTTTTTTAATTCCACAGTTTAGTTTTGAGGTCACTTTGAGGATCTTTATCACTTCAAATATTAAGAAAGTGATTAACACATTTTCCCTATGCTTTCTATCTTTAGGTATATCATAATTTTTAAGTAAAAGTCAGGCAGCCTGTGAATTCATGTACTTGACTACCAGTCGGCCACCCTACTTCATCATTGTGGTGGGGCAACCTTGGCAAACTGCCAGATGTCCACACAGCCGCTCTCTTGCTCCCCTCCACCTCAGCACAAGAGGAGAAAACAAGATGAAAAAGCTCATAGGATTAGATAGTTACTGTAACAGGCAAAACAGACTCAGAGAATATTAGTTTAGTTAATTGTGAATTTAAAATAGAGTAGGATGGTTGGAAAAAGGCAAAAACTAGAACATCTTTTCCTATGCATACTTTCTTCCAAGGTTCAGCTTCCCTCCTTTATTACTGAATTCTTTACCTCTCCCTCTTAAGGAGGGGGCACAGGGTAGATGAGAAGGTTTGTCTGTAGAAGTTTCTCTCTACTGTTCCCTCCTCCTCACATTTTTCTCTGGTCCAGCATGGGTCTTGTAAGAGACTAAATCTTGTTTCTCTTGATGTGAATCAACAAAGATGAAATCACCTTTGCTCCTCACTAGACTGCAGCGCCCGGGGAGGGGATGGTGAGAAGACCCTCTGGCAACAGAAATGTGTACTGGACAGATGCCACCAGTACCAACTTTCTGGAATGTGCACAGACTAGATCATCTGCTACCCCGGAAAGGGAGGATGGTGAAAAGGATACAATGGATTCACCACCTGACATGATAAACCCCTGATGTGTATTGTGTGTATGGGCAGGTAAACGGCGAAGGAGGAGGCAGTGTCCCCCTCTTCTGCCAGACCCCTGTAAGCACACAAGGAATACACAAGAAGATTCCCTGGGGACAATAGCTAGACACATACCTAAAAAAACCTGTGACTAAAAAACTGTAAAAAAAAAAAAAACCTGAGTGATGCCTGCTCAGGAGGAGAAAAACAAGAGGAGAAAAAGAGAGAGAAAAAGACATCACCTTGCAGCCTGGAAGCAGACCAGAAACTCTCTCTCTCCATGCCCAAAGTTCTGCCTGCTGTACATGGAGAGGAGAAAAGACATCTTTGCTGAAGGCACCACATGTTGGAGGCTGCTCAGAGAAGGACTTGGACTTTGGGATCTCTCCCTCCCCTCCTCCAGGGCAGACAGCACAAGCCAACAAGGATGCAGCAGCACCCTTCCTCAGACCCAAATCACCTTGGGGAGAGGGTGGTAATATGATTCCTTTCCTGCATGAGGTCCTTTACAGGCTACAGTGTGGGTATGTGTTCCACTGTGTCCTCCAAGGCCTGGAAAGGAATCTTTTCTCCACTACCTGGAACACCCACTCCCTCCACCCACTTCTTCATTTCTTGCCTTGGTGTCTGTTTCCACCTCAATCTTCACTGCCTGTGCAGCAATTCTAATCTTTCTTAAATATGTTATTACTGAGATGCCACTTGTGACAGTTTTAGGCTGTGCCTTTAAGAAAAGCTAGCTGCAGTTTTTCAAGCAGGAGAGTGCAGAAGTACAGCAAGTCCACAGTTGGGTGTAAAAAGGAAAACGAGAGATTATTCTAAACGAATTGCATTGGCCAGATGTGAGACGTGCCTCCAGCAATAGCTCACATTCCATTTAATTCCCTTCTTTCTCTTCTGGCTGCTGCTTTCTGTCTCGGCTGGGAGAATTTTTATCGCCACTGACCTTGAGATAAGCATACTAACTATCTAGCATATCTTTCTCTTTTTCTTCTAATTAAACTGAGGCAAAAGGGGATGGAGAGGTTAGGGGGAAGTGGGGCAATTTTCCCCCTGGACAGGGGAGTTTCCTTTCTGTTTTCACCTTGTAAATACCTGTGTAATATTGTAAATATTGTATATTTGTACATATTCATTGCATTCTATTGTAGAGTGTAGATGTCGTTTGTATAATACAGCTTTCATTTGCTTCATCGACTGAGTTTAGCTGAACTTTTGTTAATGAGGGTGGGTTAAACCATCACACCACTACCTTGGCTGCTGGGCTCATCTGTGCCCTGCAGTGGCCTTCTTGGAGATATCTGGAGCCTGCTGTAACTAGCATGGGGCATCCCTGGCATTTCCTCACAGAAGCCACCCCTACAGCCACCCACTTGCAGCCCCCGGGCACTTGCACCCAACAGTTAGTGACATCTTCCTACACACACTGACTGGCTGGCCAGGCCCAGAAGGAAGTGGTCAACATAGTTTAATCTACTTAGTGGCCAGTCATAAGTGATGTTCCCCAAGTCTCAGTATTGGGACCTCTCCTGTTCAATTTCTTTATCAATTACTTAGATGAAGGGATTGGGTGCACCCTCAGTAATTTTGCAGATGACATGAAATTAGGTGGGAATGTTGATCTGATTGAGGGTAAGGAAGCTCCACAGAGGGACCTGGATATGTTGGACTGATGAGCTGAGGTCAACTGTATGAGCTTCAAGCCCATGTGCCAGATCCTGCTCCTGGGTCACAACAACCCCAGTCAATGCTACAAAATTGGGGAAGAATAGCTAGAGAGGTGGGTGACAGAAAAGGATCTGGGGGGAACTGATTGACAAGTGGATGAATATGACCCAGCAATATGCCCAGGTGGCCAAGAAGAACAATTTCTGCAAGTTTTGCAATTTGAGGATGGATTTGTAGCAAAATTAACTGCAATCTGTTTCTCTGCATATGGAAAGAAGTTCAAAACAAAACAAAACAAAACCAAAAAACAGAAGAAGTATCTAAATTAATCTAGAGATCATATCTTCCATGAAAAATAACAGGCTTATTTCTCTTATCAAATGTGTCTAAAATTTGTCACAGAGATTTAGTTTTGCTTCTTTTTTTTTTTTTTTTTTTTTTTTTTTTTTTTGGGGGGGTGCTGTGATGTAAACACCATTATCATAACTTTTAAGCAAGTATTTCATCTGTTCAAGTACTAATTTTGAAATGAATGTCTCCCTGTGGGACACAACTCAATTATGCATCTGTTATACTTATAATCCCTACAAATTGTTCTATATTTCACTTGAAGTTATTAAGTTTCTGTTTCAATATACCTGAAAGCTAGGGATATGCTCTTCTTCTATTGCCTAAGTATATAATTTATTCCCATGTGGTTTTTTGGTTTGCTTTTTTAAAAACTTTGCATTTTTATTATATACTAGGGATCTGGAGAATACTAGACTCCAGCATATGCTAATAACAGAATCACAGAATCACAAAATCAATAAGGTTGGAAAAGACCTCAGAGATCATCAAGTCCAACCTATTACCTAATACCTCCTGACAATTAAACCATGTCTCCAAGTGCCACATACAAACCTTTTTGGAGCACGTCCAGGGATGGTGACCCAACCACTTCCTGGGCAGTCCATTCCAATGGACAATTACTCTTTCTGTGAATAACTTTCTCCGCACCTCGAGCCTAAACTTCCCTTGGGGCAGATTGAGACTGTGTCCCCTTGTTCTGTCAGTGATTGCCTGGGAGAAGAGACCGATCCCCCCCTGGCTACAACTTCCACTCAAGCAGTTGTAGACAGCAATAAGGTCTCCCCAGAGCCTCCTCTTCTCCAGGCTAAACACCCCCAGCTCCCTCAGCTTCTCCTCATAGGGTTGAGCTTGAGACCTCTTATCAGCCTTGTTGCCCTTCTCTGCACAAATTCAAGAGTCTCAATGTCCTTCTTACACTGAGGAGCCCAGAACTGGACACAGTACTCAAGGTGTGGCCTAACCAGTGCACTGTACAGGTGCAGAAGGACTTCCCTGCTCCTGCTGCCCACACCATTTCTGATACAGGCCAGGATGCCATTGGCCTTCTTGGCCACCTGGGCACTCTGCTGGCTCATGTTCAGCCTACTGTCAACCAGTACCCCCAGGTCCCTTTCTGCCTGGCCGTTCTCCAGCCACTCTGTCCCCAGCCTGTTGCTCTGCATAGGGTTGTTGCGACCAAAGTGCAGCACCTGGTACTTGGACTTGTTAAATGCCATCTTGTTGGACTCTGCCCATTTGTCCAGCCTATCAGCAATGTCATTATGAGATCCACACTGGCAGCCCATGGTAGCACAGTTCCACTATGAGTTGCTGGTGTAGCTAAAGTGCTATCTATGGCAATACATTAGAGGAAGTCCATAAAAGCTACAAGATGCCAACTGGTTCACTGTCCTAGAGTATACATGATTTCTCAACACACACTTCCTAGTCAGAGAATTTGAAATTCTTTGGGCAAGAGAGGATCTCTTCGTTACTGCCATCACCATCATAGGGTCACTACGCTCAAACAGTAGCACACTTTTGCCAGCCTTCTAGCACGTGAAACCTCCCTTGGATGCAAGATTCTGTGTTTTAATTCTGATAATCAATAAAATTAAACTGATTTTAAATTATTGATAAAACCACAAGACCATAGATTTAGAGGTTTGGGGGTTTGGGGTTTGTTTTTTTTTCCCTCTTAAAATTAACAGTTCAAAACGAATCTTCAAGCTGAAAATCTCAACTGCTTTCAACCATACAAAACTTAAATGCCTAGCCGAAAATAATAGTTTGAAAAATATATTTTTATTAAGACATTTCCAAATGGCTGCCTTTTTCCTACTGGTAAAACAAAGTACTAATGCAACTAGTGTAAACTAAATATTTTAGAATAGAATAAACCAGGTTAGAAGAGACCTTCAAGATCATCGTGTCCAACCTATCAGCCAACACCACCTAATCAACTAAACCATGAAACCAAGCACCATATCAAGTCTCCTCCTGAACACCTCCAGTGATGGTGACTCCACCACCTTCTCGGGCAGCCCATTCCAATGGGCAATCACTCTCTTTGTGTAGAACTTCCTCCTAACCTCCAGCCTAAACCTCCCCTGGTGCAGCTTGAGACTATGTCCTCTTGTTCTGATGCTGGTTGCCTGGGAGAAGAGACCAACCTCTGCCTGTCTACAACCTCCCTTCAGGTAGTTGTAGAGAGCAATAAGGTCACCCCTGAGTCTCCTCTTCTCCAGGCTAAGCAACCCCAGCTCCCTCAGTCTCTCCTCATAGGGCTTGTGTTCCAAACCCCTCAACAGCTTTGTTGCCCTTCTCTGGACACATTTTTAAAAAAAAATATTTTCAGAATGAGAATGAAAAGAATACTACTGGAGAGTTATAGTGTGGCTTTGTTGCTTGCTTTTTTCATTTTATCAATGGGCTTTGCCCCTATGCTATAACCTTAAGTAATTTGTCCCATCCATTATTTCTTTACCTTTCACTTCCTCCTTCTTTCATACATCTTGAAGCCAGACTGTACCTTGCAGCAGTTTGAATAGTACTGTTGCTCTTTGATCTAGTGCTTAGCCAGTGAATCTACACTGCATGGTGAACTGAAGAAAACTGCTACAATATCCTGAAGTCAGTAAAATCCCAGGAGTAAAAATGAACTCTATTCTTCGATTAGGCTGAGCTTGCCATCTAATGGGAGAAAAAGCTTGCATTTTATAACTATTTTAGGAAGCCTAATAAGATGCTCACTGCAAAAGAAATAGTTTTGAAAGTATGAGCATATCTGAACGAAAAGTACTTAGCACAAACTGATCCCTATTTTCTGTGTGAAACTAGTATTTCTTTCAGTGCTTCTCTCTATTTCACTGCTTTATTATTTCCCCCTCACGGAATTTTTACTGTTCTTGGATCATAAATCCATATGATTGCACAGATCATCTGGGCGTGCTGGCAAGTATGATATTGCAAAAATTGGGTTAGTCTGCTTTACTTAGGCTGTTATGAAATGTATGTGAAGCCTACAGAAGTCTTTAAGGAAATAGCTGTGAGCAGTTCCAATATGATAAGCTTACAATCAGTTACTCAGTTTAAGGTTACTTTTAAAGGTCCTTTGGATTAACTTTTTGGTGATAGACTTTTTCATATTTTTCCTATTTCATCTTGTCAGTGTCACGCTAATGTATGATGGCTCAAAAATGCATCCCCTGAACTCACATATCAGATTATAACTCTGAGTTTGAAAGCAAAATATGACATTTTCTGAGATAAGAAAGGAAGGGTCTTACATTATTGGTCAAATCTGGCACAACATCCTGTGTTAAAGAGGACTTTGGAAACATGTTGTTGTTGTTGCAGGGCATCACTGACATGCTAAAATTATAGATGTTGAAGCACCAATTATTCACTTACAATCAGTTTTACTTTCTGTTTATAATTATAAATAAAATTATTGACAGAAATTAAGCAAAAATAAACTGTTCTTATGCAGATCTGCATGCTTCTGTACAAAGTGCAGAGGATCTACTTATTAGAGAGGACTGTGAAAACATTTTGCTGTTTTTCCAGCATACAAAAGAACATTCTATTGACTCCAGTTATGCTTCAATGAATATTCAGTACTGGTAAGTTGTTCATTAGTCTTTCAGACAGGTTATTCCATAGATGCAACACAAAAGCACAGTGTTAATATTTTTTGATGACAACAAACTATTTAGGAGATATTTACAGGAGAAATATACAAAGCCTCAGAATTCATTAATTTGTGAAAATATCTGAAAATCAGAGGGTTTATGAAGTTTACAATGTTGTCTGGTGTCATTTTACTCTGATGTGAAACGTTAACAGCTAATTGATTCAATATTCTAGGGAGACAGGCTGAATTATTTCATCTGAATTTTTGCTCAAGTATTTCAGATAAATTTATGTAGAGAAAGAACTCTGATATCATTGACAGAACATCAATAAATTCAACTTTATTTAAGCTGTAGATTTATTTCCCATGTATCTGCACTGTGCTTTATGATAGAATTACATCTGGTATTTATGCACACATGGTTTTTTGATAATCATCTAAACCTATGTTTGTCTCATAGTAGCTGTTCTTCAATGGATTAGACTCCTCAAACTTTAAATCATCAAAAGACCAATGTAATTTATAAATTTTATTCTAAAGGTACACTCATGTTTACAAGTTTCTGAGACTTTATACACTAAGTTATGGTACACTGTTCTGCAGGAAATATCATGGAATCACAGAATCACAAGATGACAGAGGTTGGAAAGGTTTTTTTGGGATTATCTAGTCCAATTCCCCTGCTAAAACAGGGTCACTTAGAACAGGATGCATAGGATCACATCCAGGCAGATTTCAAATCTCTCCAGAGAAAGAGATGCCACAACCTCTTGGAGCAGCCTGTTCCACTGCTGTCACCTTCACAGTAAAGAAGCTTTTGCTTATGTTCAGATGGAACTTCCTTTGTTGCAGTTTGTGCCTCAACCCCCTTGTCATGTCTCTGGGCACCACTGAAAAGAGTCTGGCCCTCTCCTCTTGACATTTGACCCTCAAATATTGATAAGGATTGGTAAAATCCCTCTTAGTCTTCTCCAGGATAAACAGACACAGATCTCTCAGCCTTTTCTCATAAGAGAGATGCTCCAGTCTCCTAATTATCTTCAGGGTCCTCTACTGGACTCTTTCCAGTTGTTCTTTATCTCTTTAACTGGAGAGCCCAAAACTGGATACAATATTGAAGATATGGCCTTACTAGGGCAGAGTAAGAGGAGAGGGAAACATCCATTGACATGCTGACCATACTCTACTTAATGCACCCCAGGATACCATTGGCCTTCTTTGCCACAAGGGCACATTTCTGGCCCGTGGTTAACTTGTTATCCACTAAGACTCCCAGATCGTTCTCTGCAGAACTGCTTTCCAGCAAGTCAACCCTTAAACTGCACCAGCACATGCTATCATTCCTCCCTAGGTGCAGGACCCTTCTTCTTTAGATTTTTAGGACTTTTAGGATTTTTAGGACTTCTTTAGATTCTTTAACATCTGCTCTCCAGACTGTCCAGGTCTTGCTGAATGGCAACACAACCTTCTGTTGTACCAGTCACTGGATCTAGTTTTGTATCATCAGCAAACTTGTGGAGGGTACACTCTGTCCCTTCATGCAGGTCATTGATGAAGATGTTGAACAAGACTGAACTCAGTAACTGACCTCTGGGAAACACCACAAGCTACAGGCCTCTGATTAGATTCTGTGCTCATAACCCTCTGAGCTCTGACATTCAACCAGTTCTCGATCCATTTCCCTGTCCAGTCATCTAGTTTGTACTTCCTAAGTATACTTAGGCAAGCAGCAACGGTAATTTTATCTGTGTTGAGTCACATCAAGAGAGACAAGATTTAGTGTCTCACAGTGGGCCACTAGGATCCAAGGTGCCTCATTCTCATTGATATATGCAAGAGGAACATGGTTATGAAACTACCTATCTATCTCCATTTAAGTGTCTCTAATACTGAACAACCTTATAACTGTTTCCTGCAACTGGGGCACCTGATGTAACTGGTCACTTGCATGTGCACACCTTGTGCAGGTATTTACCCTTTTACCAGGAGAAGGATCTGGTCAGTTGCTGTAACCTATCACCTGCTCTGAAGTTTCCTTCTTTGCCAATTCCATCTGGGTGGATACATTGGACATCTCAGGGACTTTTGTGATAGTTTTAGCTCTAAGGCAAATGCCCACCATTTTGGCAGAGACCTAGAGGACTTCCCTGGGTTGTGGACCTACAAAGCAGATTGATGTTAGGAGGATAGGATTGGCATAGGACAAAGTAACAGCTTGTAAACAGAAACAGCTATTTCCTTCAGTCTGAGGTTCTCCTGTCCCTTTACTTTGCCCTGGTGAGGACTCACCTGGAGTCTTGTGCTCAGTTCTGGGCTCCCTGGTTCAAGAGGGACGGGGAATGACTGGAAACAATCCAATTGAAGGCCACAAAGATGACTGGGAGACAGGAACACCTGTTTTATGAGGAGAGGCTGGGAGACCTGGGGCTGTTTATCCTGGAAAAGAGAATACTGAGAAGGGATCTTATCAACTAATATAAACATCTAAAGGGTAGAGGTTATAAGGTTTGAACTAGGCTGTTTCAATGGTAACCATTGGTAGGACAAGGGGAAACAAGTGCAACCTAAAACAAAGGAGGCTTCATCTGAACTTAAAGAAAAACTTATTTACTTTAAGGGCAATGGAGCACTGGATCAGACTGCCCAGAAAGGCTGTGTCATCTCCTTCTCTGGAGACATTCAAAACCCACCTGGAATTGTTCCTGTCCAACCTGATTTAGATGTACCTGCATTAACAGGAGGATTTGACTAACTGGCCTCCAGAGTTTACTTCTGATCCCTACTATTCTGTGATTCTGTGATAGGCAGCTAATAGAACAAGTAAAAATGATTGTAGAACATATTGTAACAAAATCGATTCCTCTGCTTGAAGAAAATGAAAATGGGGATGGGGAGAGGGGGTGTGGGGGCAGGGAAGATGACACAAGAAACATCCTTCAAATCAAGATATACAATTTTAAAAAACAGCACTGGGTGTAAAAATGATCTCAGATGCTAGAGAGAGTATGCCAGGCAAACTTTGGTCTTTTCAAGCATTTGCTAGGGGAAATGTCATGGGACAGGATATTAGAAGATAAAAGAGCCCAAGATAGTTGATTAATATTCAAGGACCACTTCTTCCCAGCTCAAGATCAGAGCATTCCAATCAGTAGGAAATTGAGAAAGGGAGACAGGAGATCCACATGGTTAAATAGGGAACTGCTGGACAAACTTAAATGGAAGAAAAGAGACTACAGATCTTGGAAGGAGGGGCTGGCCTCTTGGGAGGATTATAAGACTGTTGTCAGGGAGGCAACTAGGAAGGCTAAGGACTCCTTGGAATTCAATCTTTCAAGGGAGGTCAAGGCCAACAGAAAGGGCTTCTTCAAATACATTGCAGGAAAAACTAACACCAGAAACAATGTAGAACTACTACTGGGTGCCTTGGTGACAGAGGATATAAAGTAGGAGGAGTTACTGAATGCCTACTGCTGGAGACTGTCCTCAGGAGCCCCACATCCCTGAGGCTACAGAGGAAGACATAACAAAGGAGGAGTTTTTCTTGCTTGATGAGGGCTTGATGAGGGAACAGTTAAGTAATCTGGACATCCATGAATCCATGGGTTCTGATTGGATGCACCTATGGGAGCTGAGGGAGCTGACAGAGGTAATTACCAAACCACACTCCACTGTCTTTGGTAAGTCATGGTGGACAGGAGAGGTGCTTGTGAATTGGAGGAGGGTAAATATCACTCCAGTCTTCAAAAAAGGTAAGAAGAAGAACCCAGGTAACTATAGACCAGTCAGTTTCACCCCCATTCCTGGAAAGGTAATCGAGCAATTTATCCTTGGCACTGTCCTTAGGCACATCAAGGACAAGAAGGTCATTAGGAGCAGTCAACATGTTTTTACCAAGGGGGAGTCATGTCTGACCAACCTGACAGCCTTTTATGAGGACATAACCAGGTGAACAGACGATGATAGAACACTAGATGTGGTTTATCTTGATTTCAGTAAAGCATTTGACACTGTCTCACACAGCATCCTTGCAGCTAAAGTGAGGAAGTGTGGACTGCATGATCAGGTAGTGAGGTGGATTGAGAGCTGGTTGAAGGAAAGAAGTCAGAGTTGCAGTCCCTCAAGGGTTGGTCCTGGAACCAGTGCTGTTCAATATGTTCATCAATGACTTGGATGAGGGCACAAAGTGCACTGTCAGCAAGTTTGCTGATGACATCAAACTGGGTGGAGTGGCTGACACACTGGAGGGTTGTGTTGCCCTTCAGTGAGACTTAGGCAGGCTGAGAGCTGGGCAGGGAGAAATTTAACAAAATTCAACAAGAGCAAGTGTAGAGTCTTGCACCTGGGAAAGAACAACCCCATGTATCAGTATAGGTTGGGGCTGACCTGTTGGAGAGCAGTGAAAGGGGAAAGGACCTAGGGGTCCTAATGGATGGAAGAACGACCATGAGACAACAATGCGTTTTTGTGGCCAAGAAAGCCAGTGCCATTCTGGGGTGTCTTAGAAGGGGTGTGGTTTGTAGGTCAAGAGAGGTTCTTCTCCCCTTCTACTCTGTTCTGGTGTGGCCAAATCTGGAATACTGTCTCCAGTTCTGGGCCCATCAGTTCAGGAAGGACAGGGAACTGCCTGAAAGAGTTCAGTGAAGAGCTACAAAAATGATCAGGGGAATGGAACATCTTCCTTATGAGGAGAAACTGAGGGACCTGGGGCTCTTCAGATTGGAGAAAAGGAGACTAGTAAGTGACCTCATTAATGTTTATAAATATGTAAGGAGTGAGTGCCAAGAGGATGGAATCAGGCTCTTCTCAATGATGTCTAATGACAGGACAAAGGCAATGGGTGGAAGTTGCACATAAACATGAGGAAAAGTTTTTATCACTGTGAGGGTGATGGAACACTGGAACAGGCTACACAGGGGTGTTGTGGAGTCTCCCTCACTGGAGATATTCAAAACCATCATGGATGCATTCCTGTGTGATCTGATATATGTGATCCTGTTCTGCAGGGGGGTCAGACTAAATGATTTCTCAAGGTCCCTTCCAGCCCCTAACATTCTGTGATTCTGCTATAAGAAATTTGAGATAAAGGTGTCCAAATCCCTCAAAAATTACTTAATGCAAGCTTACACAATGCTATTTTTCTGTACAATCTATACTTCAGAGACCATAATATTTACTAGAAATTACAGGAATAGTGTTCTGAAAAGTTTTCTATAATAAAAATTTCTCAGAATTCCATTATCCCTTAACTTTGACCTTCACTCCATTTGTAAGGAGAAACTTCTTTACGGCGAGAGTGACAGAGCACTGGAATAGGCCACCCACATAATTTGTGAAGTCTTATTCTCTGGAGACTTTCAGAACCTGCCTAGATGCATTACTGCACACCCTGACCTAAGTGATCCTGCTTTGGCCAGGGGTTTGGAATGGATGATCTCTAAGTGGTCCTTTCCAACCCCTAGCATTCTGTGATTCTGTGATTCTTTTCATAGTCAATTAAAAGAAAAAAACAAGCCCTACATACTTCTTTTATGTACACTTCCTTCAAACAGTCTCAGAGGTGTCAATTTAGGAATGCAATGTCAGATACACACACATATATATATAAAGCTGTACTTCATTCTGCTCTTCAACTCTGTCTAAACACATCTGCTTCAGAAAGTAAAACTTACATTTTAAATTATCTTTTCTTTCAGAATTATTGAATATCTTGTCATTTCTTCATTGTGTGATATACCTTCAAGATTAATGAACCATCATGGTTCTTTTTTATGTCACCCATCACCTCCATTGTATTTTTGATGTATTATTTAAACACAGTACCTGAAAACCCGATCTTTTTTTCCTAGATAAAATTCTTATTGTCCTCTTTCCCGTTAAAAACATGCATTTGCAAGTCAAAGCTACTTCATCTTCATTTCTAACCAAGGAAATAGGACACTATTTTACTGTTAGTGAGAACTATAAGAAAGCAAGAAGCTTGATGAACATGGATTATGCAAATTCCAAAATAAGAATTTTTGCATTGGATGAGAAAAATGAAGCTAAGAAACTGAACCAGCTAACCAAGATAAACATTAAAGTTCTATGTGTGTATATATATATATATATATATATATATATATGCACACACACACACACACACACACACACACATACATATATATATATATATATGTTGTTTAACAATGCCATTATTGTAGTGCTTGGTTGGATTTTCTTTTAAGCAAATAATACAAGTTCTTTGTTGCATATAGGTGAGAAAACTGAATTGGGGAAATTTCTAGAATTAAGCAAAGCTACAACAGAATCACAGGAAACAAACGGTTATAAATGGCCTCAAATACCAACCAGTCCAACCTTTGACCCAACACTGAAGGGTCCACACTAAACCATGCCACTGAGTACCAGATCCACATGCTGCTTAAATGCCTCCAGGGACGGTGTTCCACCATCCCACTGGGCAGACCATTCCAATGACTGATAACCCTCTCTGTGAAGAAGTATCTCCTGGCATCCAGCCTGAACCTCCTGAATCAATAGTCACTAGACAGATAAAAAGGAAACGTGCCAACAAACCTTGAACTAAATGATAAGACAGGGTTCAACTTCTCCAGAACATTGCTTGTAGGTGAACAACTTTAATTTCAGCTTCTCTAATTACCTGCATTCTCCTATTGTTCTGGTTGTGTATACAATTATTTTAAAATATAACTATTTATTTTAAACTGTTTTAAAATTGCTGCAAACTTAACCACAAGTGAGTCATGAGTGGTAGCAATACAATATTCATAAATATAATGCATACATCCAGAACCAAATATTTTATCTCTTTTTAATATGTTCCCAGATTTCCAGCAGTTACCCCCTGAAGAAACACTGATTCAAGTTCTGCACTTAGAACAGCATTTATTTGTAAAGGTAACATTTTTTGTTCCCTGCTCCCAGCATACCCAGTCCAGCATTGTAACTGCTCTCATGAAAGAGTTTGGGATCATCTTTAGCAGAGATGAGGAGGCAGAGACACTTGTATATGTAGCAGATGGAAGATTTATGCTCATGTGAGCCACACCTGGTGTCTCTGTTAGGGGTATCATTTCAGAAAAGTCAATGAGGTTTTACCATTTTTGTGCATAGTCAACCAGGTGAAAAAATTATTTGTTTCTTATTGCTCTGAAATCTTACAAGCAAAACAAACCTAGTGGTCGCTTAAATACTACTATATTGTAGCAGACTTTTAAATGGGTTGGTTGATAAACATTATATTCCCATTTTGCTTTTTTTCTTGCCTTATATGGCTAAATATAAAGTAAAATTTATTCTGTTACATGATGCTCAAAGTGTATAATGACATACTTGCTAGTAAAAAACACATTAATAATATGCTGACTTAGGTCATTCTCTTTCTAATTAGTCTTTTCATTCCTGTATATTTTATAGAATCATAGAATTGCTAGGGTTGGAAGGCACCTCAAGGATCATCTAGTTCCAACCCCCCTGCCATGGGCAGGGACACCTCACACTACATCAGGTTGCTGGAATTCAGATCCTTACACAAAGGCAGGATTTAGTTCAGCTGCCTGTACACTGAATACTAGTGTCATTTTTGGAGCTGGGTGGTGGGGTTTTTTTCTGTCCTTCAGTTTCTGTTTCAGAACTATAAAGGTCTGTTGAAAGCATTGTGGCCTAAGTACCATACCTGCAAGATGGTTTGCACACTCTAGGGCAAATAGAATTGCAGGAGGTGCCTGCATTTAAGTTAGCTTATAAAATTTATGGTCAATACAGCCACTGAGACTCAAACAGTTTGCTTAAATGTGTTCATCTCATGCCATTTGCAAACCCTCCAGCTGCCATTCCAGGAAGATAAAGGTCTGCTTTACGTTCCATCTGTCACTCCTGTGTGTATGTCTTGGATATCCTAGCATATCTCAAATGGCACTAGGAGCCTATATTTAGACAATTGAATTACGCCTATACAGTCCAGAAAGTTGTTCAGTTGATTACATTTGCATGTCTCCTGAAAATGGAACTGAATAATTCCTTAGATTTCCTCAGCTCCACTGTAATACAGACTTGATTCATTTTTACAAAATAGGCACACAATCCATTTTAAGTGCTTTGTCATGCCCTGTTAGACCTCAAGTACTGGTACAGGACTATGCAGCTTTCCCATGCAGGTCTTCTGTTATATCTGCCAGCTCCACACAGATGTTTCTTGGACATAATTAAAGATCTTATCTAAACCGATATGTGACACCTATATGTGGCAAGTGAAGAAATTTCCAGATCACCACAGCATATATTGTCAGATAGCTCACATCAACATGAGTGTGGACTACCTTACTATGTTTACTCCAGGTGCTTACACATAAGTGGCTGAGTGACATTGGGTACTCACTCTGACCAGCTTTTATTGGTACCAAAGGACACATTTCTGAAGCTCTTGTGTCCTAACTGTTAACCCAGTGGGATATCTTGACTATTCCAGGAAGTCTCGAATGCCAGTAGATATGTATATTCAGGAAAGATAACACAAACCAAACAAATAACCCCAGTCCCATATGATTAAACAGACTCTACCAAACTGAGATTTGTTGACATTCTAGAGATTAAGGTTCCTAATCAAAGGAACCTCAAAAGATTGAAGATACTGTGAACAAAAACAGTAAAAAGTTCAAGACATATAAATGCAAATTCCTATACCTGGGATGGAATAACTCAATGAAACAACACAAGCTGGGAGTCATCTTGTTCAAAAGCTACTTTACATATTCTGGAGAAGATGAGGAAAGTGTGCTCTTGTAGGAAAGACCAAGAACAGTCTGGCAAGTATTAGTAGGAGTCTAGCCAACAAATCGAGAGCTGTGATTGTTTTTCTCTATTTGGTGTTTTTAAGGATGCATCTAGAATAGAGAATCCAATGGAGAGACAGCACAACAATTAGAAGCCTGAAGCACAACAGATAAGGATAGAAAAAAAAAAGGCTTGGAGGGATTCAGCTGGTGTCTTCAGCTGCTTGAAAAACATTCGTGAGAAAAATAGAAACTTCAGAGTTCTACAGCAAAACAACAAGAAACAGTGGACAAACTTGCCAGCATCCTCCTGGAAAAGCTGGCAGCCCATGGCTTGGACAGGCAGACCCTTTCCTGGGTTAAAAACTGGCTGGATGGCCAGGCACAGAGAGTGGTTGTGTATGGTTCAGCATCCAGCTGGTGTCTGGTGACAGTGGTGTCTCACAGGGATCAGTACTGGGCCCAGTTCTAGTCAATATTTTTACTGGTGAGTTGGATGAAGGGATCGAGTCTACCAAGTTGTGGGGCAGTGTTGATCTGCTGGAAGGTAGAAAAAAACTTCAGAGAGACCTGGTTGATGGGCTGAGGCCAACAGCATGAGGTTTAACATGACCAGGTGCGGGACACTTTGGTCACTAGAGAGTGGGGGATGGGTGGCTGGAGAGTGGCCTGGCAGAGAGGGATCTGGGAGTGCAGGTTAACAAGCATCTGAAGATGAGCCATCAGTGTGCCCAGGTGGCATAGAGGGCCAATGGCATCTTGGCTTGTATCAGGAATAGTGTGCTTAGCAGGACTAGTGATGGAATTCTGGCCCTGTACTCAGCGCTGGTGAAGCCTCACCTGGAGTACTGTGTGCAGTTCTGGGCTCCTCACTTCAAGAGAGATTGAGGTGCTGGAGTGGGACCAGAGAAGAGCGATGAGACTACTGAGGAGACTGGAGGGAAAGTCTTATGAGGAGAGGCTGAGGGAGTTGGGGTTGTTTAGTCTGGAGGAGACTCAGGAGGGACCTTATCACACTCTACAGCTACCTGAAGGGAAGTTGTAGTAAAGTGGGTGTTGGGCTCTTCTCCCAAGCAACTTGTGACAAGACAGCATGGCCTGAAGCTGCACAAGAGGAGGTTTAAGTTAAATGTTAGGAAGCACTTTCTCATGGAAAGGGTAATTAGACACTGGAATGGACTGCCCAGGGAGGTGGTGGAGTCACCATCCCTGCAGGTATCTAAGAAAGGATTGGATATGTCACTTAGTGACATGGCCTAGTTGATGTGGTGGTGTTAGGTCATAGACAGGACTTGATGATCTCAGAGGTCTATTCCAGCTTTAGTAATGCTGTGATTTTGTAGTAAGTTAGATATTAGGAGAAGTTTTTCACAATGAGTCAAAATCTGAACGACTGGCTGCCTGGAACTATGGAAGTTCTCAATATTGTGAAGGTGCAGCCCAGCACTTTTCATATACACAAGATAGTGAAACATGGTCAAAACTTTGTATAGAGTAATGTTTTATGAGCTATGATTCATAGTTTTTTAGCACAAATAGAGCAGTTAGCATTAGCCCATACAGTTAAAACTAATCTTAGGTTAAGTTATTGAATCTGTTAGGTGTTCAAGAGGGGATTGGACGTGGCACTTGGTGCCATGGTCTAGTCATGGGGTCTGTGGTGACAGGTTAGACTCAATGATCTTCGAGGTCTCTTCCAACCTTGGTGATACTGTGATACTGTGATTCTGTTCCATTTTGAGCTATGGTAGACAGTGCCCATTGTAGTTCTTAACCTGAAGTTGACAGAGTTTGAATTAAAAGAAAGGACTGATCAGGTATTGGCCCTGATGACTCTGAAATTTATTTTCCTATGTGAAAACCTGACTGAATACCTTAGCATTTGTATTAGCTACAACCATGCCATTAGAATTTGATGTTTGATCTGTGGAGCAGGCAATTATTAGGACAGAAAGAGCAGTGAACTAAGTGATATTGAATATTTTATTATTAATAGCAACATTAGCTGGCAGTGTTCAGAGCATGAACATAGCTTAGGAGAATAAGAAACAGCTTTAAGTACGATTGCTCACATTTATGAGTTCACACTTCACTGTCTAGTCATATTATCTAATACTTGCTCTGAATATGATATTTGCAGACAAGTTCTAGAGCGTAAACTTATCGATGTAATATTTATATACAACAAATTAAAAAGTCAGCATTTCTTTATTTTGGGATTATCTGAAGCATTCGTTACATTTTTGTTTCATTTCCCTAGAAGCAAAAATATCATATGTACATTCTTTACATTCAGTGAAATTTTTTCAGAACTTCATGATTAGTGCTGGTTCACCTCACGGTACCACAGAAAGCTTTAGGAACTTGATGTGGTTTTGTTTTTGTTGTTATTTTCAATTGTTTAACATTACTGTTACAACAGTTTTCAATTAACTTTCCCACTCTTTTAATTACCTGAGAAAAAACACACTTGTTGAATGGATTTGGGGTCTAACTGGAGCCTATGCCCCAGTTTTTTTTATTAATGCCCCATCATTAATAAAATAATCTTCCATTCCATGTAGATTTAGAGAGTTTTCCTGTTCAATATCTTTATTGATGATCTGGATGAGTGTGTTGAGTCCATCATCAGTAGATTTGCAGATGACATCAAGTTGGAAGCAGGTGTTGATCTGTTAAAGGGTAGGAGGGCTCTGCAGAGGGACCTTGACAGGCTGGACAGATAGGCAGAGTCCATCAATATGAGATTTAACACATCTAACTGCCGGGTTCTTCTCTTTGGCCACAGCGACCCCATGTAGTGCTACAGGCTGGGGGCAGAGTGGCTGGAGAACAGCCAGGCAAAAAGGGTCCTGGAGGATACTGGTTGACAGGCAGATGAACATGAGCCAGCAGTGTGCCCAGGCGCCCATAAAGGCCAATAGCATCCTGGCCTGTGTCAGAAATAGTGTGGGCAGCAGGAGCAGGGAAGTCATTCAGCCCCTGTACTCAGCACTGGTCAGGCCACACCTTGAGTCCTGTGTCCTGTTCTGGGCTCCTTAGTTTAAGGAGGACATTGAGACACTTGAATGTGTCCAGAGAAAAAGGCAACAAGTTTGGTGAGAGGCATCGAGCACAAGCCCTATGAGGAGAGGCTGAGGGAGCTGGGGTTGTTTAGCCTGGAGAAGAGGAGGCTCAGGGGAGACCTTATTGCTGTCTACAACTACCTGAAGGGAGGTTGTAGTCAGGTGGGGGATGGTTTCTTCTCCCTGACAACCTGTAACAGAACAAGAGGACACAGTCTCAAGCTGCACCAGCAGAGGTTTAGGCTGGAGGTTAGGAAGAAGTTCTTCATATAAAGAGGGATTGGCCATTGGAATGTGCTGCCCAGGGAGGTGGTGGAGTCACCATCACTGGAGGTGTTTACAAAGAGACTAGATTCGGCACTTAGTGCCCTGGTTTAGTTGATTAGATGGTGTTAGGTAATAGGTTGGACTAGATGATCTCAAAGGTTTTTTCCAACCTGGTTAATTCTGTTAATTCTGACTTTTTTTAAAAAAAATGCATAATTTAGTATAAATGATTCCATTTCCTAAATCTCTTGAGGATGTATATAAGATATACAAAGGAAATGTCATGTCCCTTGGACATGAGGAACCACAGACATGATGAAACTCAGTTTTGAATTTCAGATATCTGAACATAAGCATCTATTGCTATTTGAGATGAGCTTTCTATCCTGTCCTGTTATTCTACACCACTTAGCATGTGCCATTTTCTGATATGAAACTTCTGTACAGCTTTGCTATAGATCCAATCTGTCTAAACTTTAAGTTCCCACACATTCTAAAGCATAATGAGTTGTAGAAATGAATGGGAAAAGGCAATATGCCTTTACTGACTCAGAGGTGCTATCTTAAGCTTAATTGGAGTGAATGGCATTTTCCCTCTCTAAATCTGCAAAGAAATCACATTTTAATTTGTTTAATATGCACACATTGCATGACACATCAATATTAAAACAGCTTTTAAAATTCTAAGGCAAAAAAAACCACCAAAGGGATTGACTGGGGATCCTGAGCCAGGGTGGGGAGAACCCTCCACAGCCTGGGAAGAGGCAGGGAAGCCTGTGAGTGGAACTCAATCTATGTTAATTTTCAGTAAACTGAATGTGAAAAAGTATAGTACACTAGAGTGGGCCCCATCCTCTTTAACATCTTCATTGATGATATGGATGAGGGAATTGAGTCAGTCATCAACAAGTTTGCAGATGACACCAAGTTGGGAATAGATGTTAGTCAGTTAGAGGGTAGAAAGGCTCTGCAGAGGGACCTCGACCGACTGGACAGATGGGCGGAGTCCAATGGGATGACATTCAACAAGTCCAAGTGCCAGGTGCTGCACTTTGGCTACAGCAACCCCATGCAGAGCTACAGGCTGGGGACAGAGTGGCTGGAGAGCTGCCAAACAGAGAGGGACCTGGGGGTGCTGATCGACACCCGCCTAAACATGAGCCAGCAGTGTGCCCAGGTGGCCAAGAGGGCCAATGGCATCCTGGCCTGTATTAAGAATAGTGTGGCCAGCAGGAGCAGGGAGGTCATTGTGCCCCTGTACTCTGCATTGGTTAGGCCACACCTTGAGTACTGTGTCCAGTTCTGGGCCCCTCAGTTTAAGAAGGACATCGAGACACTTGAACGTGTCCAGAGGAGGGCAACAAGGCTGGTGAGAGGCCTTGAGCACAAGCCCTATGAGGAGAGGCTGAGGGAGCTGGGGTTGTTTAGCCTGGAGAAGAGAAGGACCAGGGGTGACCTCATTGCCGTTTACAACTACCTGAAGGGTGGTTGTGGACAAGAGGGGGTTGGTCTCTTCTCCCAGGCAACCAGCACCAGAACAAGGGGACACAGTCTCAAGCTGTGCCAGGGGAGGTTTAGACTCGAGGTGAGGAGGAAGTTCTTCACTGAGCGAGTCATTCGTCATTGGAATGGGCTGCCCGGGAGGTGGTGGAGTCGCCGTCCCTGGAGGTGTTCAAGAGGAGACTGGACATGGCACTTGGTGCCATGGTCTAGTTGTGAGGTCTGTTGGGACGGGTTGGACTTGATGATCCTTGGGGTCTCTTCCAACCTTGGTTATACTGTGATAGAGTGACATCCATCTAAAATATATCTGCTTGGAAAGAAGTCACAAAGGCAAAGATCTTTGTGACAAAAAGAATTGAAAATATTTCAATGAACAGAGGTGTTTGGCATACAAGAAAGTTATTCCTAACTGGAGGTAAATCAGAGACGAAAAGTTAGCAAGTAGCTAGGCATTGCCGCCTTTGAAACGGTATTCCCACATCTTGACTGAGGCAATGAAATCTGTGACCCATACATACAAAGGATTCCCTAAGTCTATTCACTAGTTAATCAGATTTTCAGTTGTTCTTTGGAGTATGTCGTTCACCATGCCATTTCTCAAGGAAAGCCCTGATGGCACAATGAATGTTAATGTCACAGTGAATGTCAATGGGACAATGAAGTCGATGTAGCTGGCTTTATCCAGAAGTAAGAAGCTTCTTTTTCCACCCCCACCCCTCCCGTTTTTCTCCTTTTTTGACAATTTGTCTTCTACTTGAAAAGTGAGGTTATTTAGAGCAGCATGAACCACAGGCTCAACACCTTTTAAATGTATAATATTTCATCTAAAAAAACAAAAGAAAAGTTTAAAAGGTGTAACTGACAGTGCCATTATATAATTGTGTTTCTCTCTTTGCTTAAGCTTATGAAAGAATGATCATACAGTGACATATACTAACCTTGGAATATTCAATCTCCTCAAAAAATAAATATTTTCTGCAGTTTTCATTTTGCTGCTTTAAAAATAGCAGATTCCTGATTTATTATTAAAATCTGTCCAAAATATTAAAGAAATACTGAACATCTTGAATAGCTACAGGTCTGAGGAATCTTGGGTGTAGCCCTTTCTAAATTTCATTTTAGCAGTATATTTAGGTGTATGAACCTAAATAACTAAACGTAAATAAGACACACATTTGACACTTAGCTAAGGAAGGAATTGGCCTTCTGACGCTGAAAAGCTGCCAGGAATGGTTATTAATGCTGTGTCCTGAAGGGTCAAACCCCCAACCATGCCCTAGCTCAGAGAATGGGCTAAGCACCTGCAAATGTGCTAACCTGGAAAGTTCCTGGGGTCCAGATGGCCAAGGTAAATGTATAGCACATAGTATCATAGTATCATAGTATCATAGTATCAGTCAGGGTTGGAAGGGGCCACAAGGATCATCTAGTTCCAGCCCCCTGCCATGGGCAGGGACACCCTACACTAGATCAGGATGGACAGAGCCTCATCCAGCCTGGGCTTAAACACCTCCAGGGATGGGGCCTCAACCACCTCCCTGGACAACCCATTCCAGGGCTTCACCACTCTCATGGTGAAGAACTTCCTCCTCACATCCAGCCTGAATCTCCCTATTTCCAGCTTCATTCCATTCCCCATAGTCCTATCACTACCTGATAGCCTGACAAGTCCCTCCCCAGCCTTCTTGGAGGCCCCCTGCAGATACTGGAAGGCCACAATGAGGTCACCTCGGAGCCTTCTCTTCTCCAGACTGAACAGCCCCTACTCCTTCAGTCTGTCCTCATAGGAGAGGTGCTCCAGCCCTCTGATCATCCTCGTGGCCCTTCTCTGGACATGTTCCAGCACCTCCATATCCCTCTTGTAATAGGGGCTCCAGAACTGGATTCAGTATTCCAGGTGGGGTCTCACCAGAGCTGAGTAGAGGGGGAGGGAGAATCACCTCCCTTGACCTGCTGGCCACACTTCTCTTGATGCAGCCCAGGATCTGATTGGCTTTCCGGGCTGCAAGTGCACACTGAGAGCTCAGCACCTGTGAATGTGCAAACCAGGATGCTTCCTGGGGTCCAGATAAACATGTACCACATGCAATTAACTTTGTAACACAGATGTGAACTGTGTGTGCCCCTGGCCATTTTCGGATATGCCACATCCTATAGGTCCAGTTATCAGGGTTCTGTATTACCAAACGGCATTAATTGTCTTGGGACAGTATTTAAACCAGCCAAGAAGTCAGTCAACTTGCCTTGTTCTCACCCAGCAAGCAACTAGACCCAAATGCTGCCAGAGTAGAAGTTGAGTGCCTGCTCACCACAAAGAGACAAGATCCTGAGCAGCAGCTGAAGAATCTGCTCTAGCAGACCAACAACTTTGCTCAGGCCTTGCACCTGGACCAAGGCATAACGGGGAAAAGCTCCAAGGGAACTGAATCCCAGAAGAGGCTACAGCCCAGTGACTGGGCATGACAAGAGAGAGCCCCCTAGCCCTCTCTGAGCCAAGGACTGCTCGTATTATAGCCACAACATCTGGGAAAATACCAGACAAAGGAGCAAGTTGCGAGTACCTGATTAATATGCCATGGAATCCCGTTTGTGGGAAACCCACAGCTCACAGCACCTGTATTTCAAATTTGAGTTGCTGTATTGGAAATATTAGTCTGTGCTTAAATCATTAACTGTCTTTATATGTGCAGTGTAAAACCCACAACCAAGTAATTGAACCTGTGAATACATTTTGTAAATAAGTTGCATTGGTGTTTGAAGACACCACCACCAGGAAATATTAATTATAAAATACATAAAAATGTATTTATGGTATGTTGATTAATCATACTTACAACAACTGAAGAATAAAAATGCTTCTTCAAAATATCAGAGCTTTTTTGGATAACAATAATTGTCCATGTTCTGTTAAAGCAGATATTCACTGGTGGCCAATGATCCTGTATAACACTGGATCAATCTTCCCAACACTTGCTTTTCTGGAAAAATTAAGAGGACCAGTGTGGACTTCATCTGGTGTGAAGCCTACCAGCACATCAACATAACTCTTGCTTAATACTGAGAAATGTACAGACCTTCATAAAAGACAGAAACACAGAAAACAGCAATTATTCTTTTCCTTTAAGTTACAAAAGATCATTTAAGTCTTTTAAAAGTGAGGAAAATAAAACATAAATGTTAATATTAGGACATAAATCTTTTGGAAACATAACATTTTGTGGTAGAAATACATTAACTGAATCTAACCCATTTAGCTGTTGTCCATACTGAGCAGAGACACAGGCCTGCTTGGGAAATGAAAAAAACCCTGTTTTGTAGGGTTATTTTTTGAGGGTGTCTTTTTTTGTCTTTTTGGTTGTTTGTTTGCTTCACTTGGGTTTTAGTTGTTTGTTTCTTTTAAATGAAGACAATGATGGGTGTTAATGTGCTATAGAAGTTCTGCCTTTTTTTTTCTTTCTCTGTACACTGCTTGTGTGTTTGGACAAGAAACCAGTCAGCTATGCCTTTAGTTAAACTGCTGAGCTGAAGTAAAAAAATATGAGGTATTCCTCAGACTTAGCACAAGAAAGAATTATTTCTCAGATATTTGTTCCTATCTATTTCAACACAGCCAATATATTTTGCAGAGGAAGAGATTATAGCTATATGGATGAAATTATTTCCGTGTTATTTGGCCTCAGGGCTGAAGAACCATGTCATTCTTTATTTGCTAGGATAGATGCAGGTCTCGTCCCTCTAAAGCCATAAGACACCAAATGTGATTGCATTTCATATCAAATCTGATGCTTAATATTTGCAGAAAGTTGTCTGTCAGCACATCAATAGGATGTTTGCCTTCCCTAGCCAGTTAGCAGAGAACTGATTCTGCTGGATAACTAATTGTAGTAAAGAGAATCTTAAGAGCTGCATTTTTACCTTGTTTCATACATTGTATCATCATATTCACTGTTCCTGCATACTATGTGACTCACCATTATGAATGCAACATTGCAGTTTCTTCCACAAATAAAATTCTGCTTTGGGAGAAAAAAAGGAGAAGAAAAAAAAAAAAAGGCATTTGAGTAATAAAACAGGTAATGATATATGAAGACTTTTCTGTTTAGGTAAGTGTTGAAGAGTACAGGTATGTAATACAAGAACCTTATCCAAAATATCTACCTGCTGAGACAAATTTTTCACCTCTGTGTAATGCATCTCTGCAGTCAGTTGTGAGCAAACTATATATATTCAGTAAGGATTCAGTATATATTCAATGCGATGCCAAACTGTTCAGTTTGAACTGTGCCTTAAACTAAACTGTAGGCCTAAAACTGAAGGCAAGTTATGCATCAAGATGAGTGACCACAAAAATGCTTCCCAGCTTCTTTCTTTTTCCCTGCTTCCACAACTCAATGGAAAGAGTTACCCAACACACTAGGCTCTTCTGTAACACATACATAGATGCATGTTTTCTCAGGTTGCAAGATATACTGAGGCTCAATGGAGCACAGTTCAGAAACTGTGAAAGCCTATGATATTATCGTTTGTGAGACTCCTAGTTCTCTTCCTGCCACACTAACAGACCCTCGGCAGTTCTGATTCTACCCAAATTTATATCTAGTGGGAATGTTTTCTATAAATTAAATTAATTATATAATTATACATTTGAGCTTTCAAAAAATTATTTGCATGCGATTTATTTGCAAAGTTTATTTGATTTGATGAAAAGACTCAAGGTGTAATTTATCACTAAAAATGAGTAATGGGAAGAATAATGTAATCATGATATTATTTAATTTGAATTTACCTTAATTACAGTAGAATTAATTATCCTTTTGTGATGGGTTACACCCATCCTGAAAGTGGGGGAAGGGGTTGTGAGAGCCTTGCTCTCCCATGAGTGGTGTTTTCCCCCCAGGAAACTGAGTTAGTCTGTTCCACTCCCCCTCCTTCTTCAGCAAAACTATACAGGGGAGGGTACAGTGAGCATTTGGCTCTTTTGCTTCTGCCTCGCCTGGACAAAACGACTAAGAGAGTCACTGCTGGCTTCCTGGTTCTCCATCATGTGGTTGGGCCTGGTCTTTCTCCCTGCTGCATCTTCTAAGGACTGGTGGTTTTGTATATCTCCCTATCATTCCTTGTTCCTTACTCTTGTGAGCCCTTCCTGTTATTGTGTTATATATATATATATATATATTTTAAAGAAAATTTTACCTCTTTACTCCCAAACTGATTCTGAATTATTTCTTGGTAAATTTACCTCCTCCCTTTTTTCCTTATCCCCCTTTCTTTCCTTTTTTTTTTTTCCTTCCCTTATCTCTCCTTGTTCTTTCCCCTTCCCTTTTTTTCTCTTGATCGGGAAAGAGGTAGGGGGAGCAGGGGAGGGATTCTCAGTCTTGCCCCCCATCTGAGCTCTTAAATCCCAGTTAAGGCTCACACCACCACACCTTTTATTTGAACTTTCTGTAGTTTAGAAAAATAAGATCTGTAAAGTTTAAGGTGAACAAGTGTCATGAAAAGTCTGCCTTTCCTTTTCTTAGATTTCTTTTTTTAACTTTATATGATTCATTGCCACACTAAGGCACACAAACAATATAGAATTTGATAGATACAACAGTTCATCTTATCCCCTCTGGGATATATCAGCAAGTTAAATATCACATCAAAGGGGAAAATTTAAGAAATAATCATATCTGTATTTTCATGAAGGAACCATTGTTTGATGACTGGATAATAAAGGCCACTTTATAAAGTAATCCAAACATACTTGTGCACCTTTAAATATTCATGCAAAACTAACCTTAGCTGAAGTACTCAGCATATTACCAGGTTCTTAAATAGTCTCATTATTGTAGTACACATTTCCCAGTTTTCATCTATATAATTATTAAACTTAAGTTATGACTGAAATTAGAATAGAATAGAATAGAATAGAATAGAATAGAATAGAATAGAATAGAATAGAATTGAATTGAATTGAATTGAATTAACCAGGTTGGAAGAGACCTTTGAGATCATTGAGTGCAACCTATCATCCAACACTATCTCACCAAGCACCCATTCCAGTCTCTTCCTAAACACCTCCAATGATGGTGACTCCACCACCTCCCTGGGCAGCCCATTCCAATGGGCAATCACTCTTTCTATGAACAACTTCTTCCTAACCTCCAGCCTAAACCTCTCATGGCACAGCCTGAGACTGTGTCCTCTTGTTCTGTCACAGGTTGCCTGGGAGAAGAGACCAACCCCATCTGGCTACAACCTCCCTTCAGGTAGTTGTAGACAGCATCTCCTCTGAGTCTCCTTTTCTGCAGGCTAAGCAACCCCAGCTCCCTCAGCCTCTCCCCAGAGGGCTTGTGCTCCAAACCCAGCACCAGCTTTGTTGCCCTTCTCTGGACACATTTCAGCCACTCAACATCTTTCCTAAACTGAGGGGCCCAGAACTGGACACAGGAGTCAAGGTGTGGCCTGACTAGTGTTGAGTACAGAGGGAGAATGACCTCCCTGGTCCTGCTGGCCACACTGTTCCTGATAGAGGCCAGGATGCCATTGGTCTTCTTGGCCACCTGGGCACACTGGTGGCTCAAAGTGTTTTGTAACAAAGCATTCCTTCTAAATATTATTTTTTATTCATATTCTTTATCAGTATCAATACCTTTTAAAACCAGTAAGAGGAATTTTGTGGTAAACTTCTCTTGGAACTTTTGCTGATATGAAAGTCCCTTCTATTCTGCCTGAATAAAAAAAAAAAAAAAAAAAATTTATTCTACAGAGCTTTTATAACATTCCCAAGAAAGTCATTTCAGCTCCCTCTCTCCCAGATCAAATTAATTAGACCAGGCATAATTTAATTATCATTAATTATTATACATGCAATGTACAACAAATGAGAACATCAATAAATAAATACATCAAGCATCTAATCAAATGTAATGAAATGGACTAACAAAAATATGTTGTGTATTTGTGCTTAGACAGGGTGCTACAGTGTTTTGGCTTTAAATGGATCATGTTCTCTTTCCTTTATTGAGCAATGATTTGGCATGGCTCTAATGCCAGTCCTTTTCTGTACCTCCATTTCCATCATATGCACACACGCCAGTGTTTTGCAGTGTTTTTGGTGTTTTGTTTTTTTTTTCTCTTACTGCTGAGATTTATCTCTAATAAGCTTAATTGAAAACCCAAAGTCTGACATCCTTTAAAACTAAAAAAAACCCCTCACTCTGAATTTCCAAACAGTTTCTAGGAAAGAAAGGGATTATATTTAAATTTTCCCCTTGAGAGGCAAGAGAAAGGCAGCCTGGAAGATTGAATTGCATCTGCATAGACTATGAACAGACATTTTATCTTCTTTAGTTTTTGAAGTTCAGCTTTTATTAGTCTACCCTGATATTGCATCAATGAGGCAAATGAACAATCAGTTGGGAAAAGCTAAGCACAAATAGGTATCTGGAAAAATATACAGACATTTTTATCTGGATGTGTATATATGTGTGTCATCATAAACAGACACAAATACATGTGTGACAGAACACTCTATGTCTGTGTCTTATGTGTGCACATATGGGAGTGTGAAGGAAATTATCCTGTCAATTGAATTGACCCCAGGTAATGTGTTTATTCAAATTATTATTACCATTTTTGTTTTTAATTTGATGTGTGTAGATTTACAGGTGAAATCAATGTGATGTAGTCACAGCAGCAACAAGAGTATGCTTCCTTTCTGTATAGTCAATTCTTAATTACAATACAATACAATACACAGGTTGAAAGAGACCTTCAAGATCATCGCGTCCAACCCATCAACCAATCCAACCCACCTAAACAACTAAACCATGGCACCAAGCACCCCATCAAGTCTCCTCCTGAACACCTCCAATGAAGGTGACTCCACCACCTCCACGGGTAGCCAATTCCAATGGGCAATCACTCTCTCTGTATAGAACTTCTTCCTAACATCCAGCCTAAACCTGCCCTGGTACACATAACAGAGAAATTAAGCAATATTTTTCACAATATTTCTCTGTGTGCAATCTTGTCATATGGAAGAACTCAAATGTCTTTAAAAAAATTGCATAAAACAGTCATATCCTGTCTTTCACTTTTCCTGTTTTGGATGTAACCATGTAAACAGTACAAATTTTCCACATTGTTTCTAAACCATATTCCTGAAACAAAATCTCTGCCTTATATCTTCCCTTTAACTACTATGATTCTGTTGTTAATATATTAAAGAACCATGATATAAAAAATATTTCATATAATATTAAATATCTTTATCAGCCTCTATCAAAAGAAGAATAGAAAGAAATTATTTCATTTCATTTCATTATGTCTTGTTTTTCAAACCCTAGCACTGGCACATTTAAAAACAGAAAGTCATGTCTCCTAAGCACTACAATGATGTACGTGACTTAAATTACTATGCCCAAACCAAAATGATGATGCTCATCATCATTAAATATGCATATATATCAATGAGAAAAATCATTTCACTGGTATTTCATACATCATTGTAAGGCATCTTATTTGTGAAGTAAATTCTGAAACAATATTCTTGCTTTCCCAAAAGCAGAAGCTATTCTTAAAAATAAAAATTCTTTTAAGGTTATTCTTCCTCAAGGGCAAATAAATTTATTTTCTTTTTGTCTCCAGAAATGTTCTCCAGATTGAACATTTTGGGGGCTTTTTGGTTTTTTTTTATACATAGATACTATCCCTGAAAATTGATTGAATTTGTTTGCTAGAATGTAGACTTTATAAGTATGTACAGTTTAGCATATAAAATGATTTAGAACATTGTAGAAATCTGAAAAATGAACTTCAATATAGCCTTTAAATATTTCTGTCAGGAAGAATGGGTTGGCTCACACAAAAAAAATGCAGACTGTTGCAATAGCTGTGCTATGAGAAGGCTAGTTTTAGCTGCTGATTTTTACAGTAATTTATATTGCTTTCTGCCTGTAGGCAGCCTAATAACCCAATAAGAGATGAAGTATTTGATGTAAAAGGCCAAAACGCAGGTTACTCTATGTAATTCCCAGCAGTCTTTCTGAAATGTAATACAGATATGAGACATCAAATTAGCTCTGCTACACTTAGAAAACAATAGCAACTTTAAAAACTTGAGAGGATTGGGTAAATAAGTTTCCTTATGTATTTCTAGTGAGTCCAAAATCCTGGCATGAACTTAAAATGAAGTCCAAAATACCAGTAGAAACATGAGATATATTTTCTAATTCAATCCTCTACTGCAGGACAAGGTGACAGGAAACATAGCTGTAGGAGGTAATACATTAAATCTAATTGATAGACTCACAGAATGATTTCCATTGTGAGGGACTTCAAAGATTGTCTAGGTCCAACCCCTCTGCCATGGGCTGGGACACCCTCCACTACACCAGGTTGCTCAAGGCCCTGTCCAGCCTGACCTTGAATACTTGCAGGGAGAGGACATCTGCAGCTTCCCTGAGCATCCTGTTCCAGTGTCTCACCACCCTTACTGTAAAGAATTTATTTCTAGTATCCAGTCTAAATCTACCCTTATCCTATCTACAAATGTGCCTTGCCATTTTTCTTGTAGGCCCCCTTCAGATATTGGAAAGACACTGTAATATCTCCCTAGAGCCTTCACATCTCCAGGCTGACAGCCCCAACTCTTGTAGCCTGGCCCCACAGGCTAGGTGCTCCAGCCCTCTGATCATGTTCATGACCCTCCTCTGCATGCATTCCAACAGTCTGATGCCCTTCTTGTGTTGACAGCTCTAAAACTGGACATGGTACTCCAGGTGTGATCTCACCAAAGCAGAGTAGAGGGAGAGATTCGTCTCCCTCATCCTGTTGGTCACATTTCTTTTGACACAACCCAGGATATGGTTGGCCTTCAGGGCTGCAAATCTTCAAGCACATGCTTATCAGTTCATTTAGGACACTGAGGAGCAACATTAAGTGGAGTTTATTTTAAATCCATGTCAAAGAAAGCTATCAGAGAAAGTAGGCAACTTGCAAAATTCCAACAAACACTTCATTGAATAATTATTCAGTATGCCACTCAGACATTTGTATAATTAATTACAATCTGGTGGGTACATTGCTCATCTGTAGGATCTCTGCTTATCAAATATCAATAAACACTGAGGTATAAGGGCAAGGAGAGGAAGGACAAGGCATGGGTGAAAACAGAAAATCCAAAATCAAGATACCAGTGCTTGTATTCAAACAAATCCCCTTCTATATTTTGAATATGTTATGGATGATGTTTCCATGTTGAACTGTCTTCACATCAACACTCCATTTTTTGAACATGTTTTTCACTCATTCCTTCACAAGTGCAAACAGAGGTTGCTATGGCTGATTTGCATTACACTAGAAATTAAAATGTAAACCTCTAAATTATCAATGAAGTTGACATAAAACCTTTTTGATTGTCTGGGATTGAAGGTAGAAATATTGTGGCCTCATGACAGCATACTGTACCTTAATGGCTCATGGAGTCTGCTGTCACACATCACATACATATATAATTACACTGTGTCTATTAACATTGTGCCTTTACGATTTTCATAGGCTTTCGGAAATTATCTCTAAGATTGCTCATATTTTACCTAATGCATGCTTATACACTACTGTTAGAATACTCATGGGTAGGCCAAAAATGCAAGTCTTTTCTTATATTGGCTAGTAAGAGTGTCAAATTACCAGCCTAAACTGAGCAAAAGGGAATGTTAATTAAAAGGGCAGGATGTGTTCCAGTTGTTCTAATCAAAGAGAGCTTAATCCCTTCATAAGCTGGCAGGCTTTGTTGGAGGAAATTCTGAACAACCTTGTTACTTTTGATAACTGTAAGCCACTGACTCATGGCCCCTTGACAGCTAGCTGAGCATGTAATAACATTTCTCTGTATTTGGGGACTGGCTTAACTGGCTTTATAATAGATTATTGTGGATGTTAAAGTGAAATGTTAGTCTTTCTTTAAAGCTCTGTATTCCCTGGTAATTAAGGTTATAAAAAGGGCACTGAACACAATGCAGCTTCAAGGTCGCCAAACACAGATACAAAAGTCTTCAGTTTGTGTAAATAAGGTATTAACCACAGGCTTATTCTGCAGTGCTAATAACTGAAAAATGGTTCTTCTATTACCAGTACATGACAAATTCACTGAAAGCTATTTTTAAGTACAAACAACTGCCTTTCACTTCAATTAGAAGACCCAGTAAATTGTAAGGACTTTTATAAGAAGACAAAAAAGGTGGAAATATGTTGAAAGAAACCACAAAAAGAAGAAAGTAGCAAGAAAACTCTCAGGTAATCAGAACACTACAGGAGAGAGCACGATCAAATGTAATTGCATAACTACATCTGCAAAAGTGGAGGTTACTTAGTGTAACAAGAGCCTTAGCAAAATCTCAGCTTTTGGCACAGGAAATCTAGTGGGACTGTGAAAACTAGGATTTCCTTTTAACTTTCAGGGCAGTGATGCTTGCTTGTAGTTTACGTTTTTCAATCTGTGTATTCCACTGTGAATGCAAAAGCTTAAAGAAAGGAGTGTCCTGTAGTTTAAGTATTAAACTCCTAACTGGTAAGAGAGTAGGGCAAGAAGGACTACACAGCCTGAGAACGTAAAACGTTTTATAAAAATAGGTTAAAAAAGAAAACAAAAGCGGGGGGGGGGGTGGGAGTGGGAAAATGCAGCCATTAAAAATACCCAGTGTAAAGGCACTTTGAGCTGCCTGTGTGCACCTGCATTTATTAAAAGAATAAAGCTTTGATTTTGATCAGGAAACTGGTCCTACTTTTCAGGACTACTAATTCAATTGTCTGGCAGAACACTGAGAGAAATGTGTGAAACCACACACATCAATAAGTCATGTAAGCACAATGTGAAAGGTAATGGGCACAAAAAGCTAAACCAAAAAAAAAAAAAAAAAAAAAAAGGATCAGATTTGCTGTAAGGAAAGACTTTTTCATTACAAGGAAAGCATTCAACCAGTGTACTCTATCCAGAGAGACTATTCAGGCTTTCAGTGCCCGACTGCATGAAGTCCTGAAGAACCTGATCTGCCCTGTAGCTGACCCTGCTTTGCTAGGCTCACCCAGAATCATACTGAGGTCCCACCTGATATTTAAATATTTACTCATAGTGGAACTGTGGAACTACTTTTATAAGGCTGTAAGCTATTTTTAAGTCTTTGATCTTTGTTACAAACATTGCTTAAGTATGAATTTTTTAACAAATTAGGTTATCTTAGGCAAAAGTGAGGAAAAGTACTCAAGTCCTGATTTTTCTTATGAGTTTAAAGAGACAGAAGAAAAGAAAGGTAAACTATGAAAAATAATTATACAAGCCCTGAACCTACAGATAAAGGAGTGCTGTGTCAGAAAACTATTGAAATCTTCAGTATTTGACAAAGAGAAAAAATATATCTGGGAAATATGCAAAGTTACATCTGTAGAGGCAAATTTTAACGACAATGTTCATTGAAAATGCAAATAATCATGAGTGTAAATTCAAAAACACAGTCCTGCATTTGTTATATAACCATCCAATGTATTATTATCACAAAAGCATATATTAAAAATGTGATAAGGATACAACATGTATTCATGCTTACTTATTGAGAATATTCACCTCCTTCTAATAGAAAAAATTCTGCATCATTCATGAAGTATGCACCCATGCTAAATTACTTCAACCAAACAAATTAAGTTGTACAAATATAAAATACTACCGTGCAGAATAGTGTAGATGTATTTGCTCTGGAAACTGCTGTAAGGTTGCAAACTACTAAGCATATAACAAGCAAGTAAGCATATAACTCCTTTTGGAACACTCTGAAAGGAAAAAGTATAGCTGCATGTCGACATTCCTGTTACAGGCTTGTTCATGAAAGGCTGGTTAGACTGAGTCCTTTGGGGATCTGGAGTTCACCTAGAACTCAGGTAAGCAAGTTGCTTTGCCGGGGAAATTTTTTGGCCAAATTATAGAAGGATACAGGAGATTATTAAAATACCTAAATTTTAATGTCTCTGTATGTGCTGACATCATATTTCTCATTCACTGCCTGCTTTGTCCTGAGATCCAGAGCACTCTTCTCTTTCTTGTGAAGCAATACAATACAATACAATACAATACACCAGGTTGAAAGAGACCTTCAAGATCATCGCATCCAACCCATCAACCAATCCAACCCACCTAATCAACTAAACCATGGCACCAAGCACCCCATCAAGTCTCCTCCTGAACACCTCCAATGATGGTGACTCCACCACCTCCATGGGCAGCCCATTCCAATGGGCAACCAGTCTCACTGTATAGAACTTCTTCCTAGCATCCAGCCTAAACCTGCCCTGGCGCAGCCTGAGACTGTGTCCTCTTGTTCTGGTGCTGGCTGCCTGGGAGAAGAGACCAACATCTGCCTGTCCACAACCTCCCTTCAGGCACTTGTAGAGAGCAATAAGGTAAGCCCTGAGTCTCCTCTTCTCCAGGCTAAGCAACCCCAGCTCCCTCAGCCTTTCCTCATAGGGCTTGTATTCCAAACCCCTCACCAACTTTGTTGCCCTTCTCTGGACCTGTTCCAGCAAGTCAACATCCTTCCTAAACTGAGGGGCCCAGAACTGGACACAGTCCTCAAGGTGCGGCCTAAGCACTTCAGCTGTCTCAAATTCCTGAGACCAGGTAAAGACAATATGCTGTTTCTCTACTGCTCATCATCATAAATATTCTAATATAATCATAGAATAGTCTGGGTTGGAAGGGACATCTGTAGGTCATCAAGTCCAACCCCCTCTACAGTAGGCAGGAGCTTCCTCAGCTAAATCACATTGCCCATAGCCCTTTTGACCTTTACCTCGAATATCTCCAGGGATGGGGCCCCAACCACCTCCCTGGTGGTTGTTCAACCACCCTCATGGCTAAGAACCTGTTCCTCATATTCAATCTAAATCTACCTTTCTCTAGTTTGAAACCACTGCCTCTCATTATATCACTACAGTCTTTTGTAAACAGTCTCTCTCCAACCTTCTTGGGTGCCCCCTTCAGGTACTAGAAGGTCATTATTGGGTAGACCTAGAGCCTTCTCTTCCCTAGACTGAACAACCATAGCTCCCTCAGTCTGTCCTGATAGTAGAGATGCTCCAACCCCCTGATCATTTTTGTGGCCCTCCTCTGGACCTGCTCCATCAGTTCTGTGTCCTTCCTGTATTGAAGGCTCCAGACCTGTACACAGTACTCCAGGTGAGGTCTCACCAGAGCAGAATAAAGTGGCAGAATCATAGAATCATAGAATCAGTCAGGGTTGGAAGGGACCACAAGGATCATCTAGTTCCAACCCCCTGACATGGGCAGGGACACCCTACACTAGATCAGGCTGGCCAGAGCCTCGTCCAGCCTGGTCTTAAACACCTCCAGGGATGGGGCCTCAACCACCTCCCTGGATAACCCATTCCAGGGCTTCACCACTCTCATGGTGAAGAACTTCTTCCTCACATCCAGCCTGAATCTCCCCATTTCCAGCTTCATTCCATTCCCCCTAGTCCTATCACTACCTGAGATCCTGAGAAGTCCCTCCCCAGCCTTCCTGTAGGCCCCCTTCAGATACTGGAAAGCCACAATGAGGTCACCTCGGAGCCTTCTCTTCTCCAGACTGAACAGCCCCAACTCCTTCAGTCTGTCCTCATAGGAGAGGTGCTCCAGCCCTCTGATCATCCTCGTGGCCCTTCTCTGGACACGCTCCAGCACGTCCACATCCCTCCTGTAATAGGGGCTCCAGAACTGGACGCAGTACTCCAGGTGGGGTCTCACCAGAGCTGAGTAGAGGGGAAGAAGCACCTCCCTTGACCTGCTGGTCACACTTCTCCTGATGCATCCCAGGATCTGATTGGCTTTCCGGGCTGCAAGCGCACATTGAGAGCTCATGTTGAGCTTCTTGTCCACCAGCACCCCCAAGTCTCTCTCCTCAGGGCTGCTCTCCAGCCAGTCCCTGCCCAGCCTGTATTTGTGCCTGGGATTGCCTCGACCCAGATGCAGGACCCTGCACTTGGTCTTGTTGAACCTCAGGAGGCTGGCTTGTGCCCACCTCTCCAGCCTGTCCAGGTCCCTCTGGATGGCATCCCTTCCCTCCAGCGTGTCCACTGCACCACACAGCTTGGTGTCATCAGCAAACTTGCTGAGGGTGCACTCGATGCCACTGTCCATGTCACCCACAAAGATGTTGAACAAGACAGGTCCCAGGACTGATCCCTGAGGGACTCCGCTTGTCACTGGCCTCCACTGGGACATGGACCTGTTGACAGCCACTCTTTGGGTGCGGCCATCAAGCCAATTCTTTATCCATCTAGTGGTCCATCCATCAAACCCATGTGTCACCAGCTTGGAGACCAGGAGGTAGTGCGGGACAGTGTCAAAGGCTTTGCTCAAGTCCAGGTAAACGACATCAGTTGCTCGCCCCTCATCTATTAATGCTGTCACCTGATCATAGAAGGCCACCAGGTTTGTCAGGCAGGATTTGCCCTTGGCAAAGCCATGCTGACTATTCCAAATCACCTCTTCACTGTTCTTCTGAGTCATTAGTGCCTCCAGGAGGATCTGCTCCATGATCTTTCCGGGCACAGAGGTGAGACTGACTGGCCTGTAGTTCCCCGGTTCCTCCTTCTTGCCCTTTTTGAAAATGGGAGTAATGTTTCCCCTTTTCCAGTCTGTGGGGACTTCCCCAGTCTGCCATGACTTCTGAAATATAATAGAGAGGGGCTTGGCAACCTCATCTGCCAGTTCTCTCAGCACCCGTGGGTGTATCCCGTCGGGTCCCATGGACTTGAACACTTTCAGGTTCTTCAGGTGATCACGAACCTGTGCTTCACTTATGATGGGCAGTTCTTCCTCCCCGTCCCTGGCGTCGTCTGCCATGACACCAGGAGTGTGGCTGGAGGCCCTTGCAGTGAAGACTGAGGTAAAGAAGTGATTGAGTACCTCAGCCTTTTTCACTTCACTCCATCTGCTGGCCTCACATCTTTTGATGCAGCCAGGATGTGATTTGCCTTCTGGGCTGCAAACGTATTTTTTCTGCTCACGTGCAGCTTCTGATCCATCATCACCCCCAAGCCTTTTCCTCAGGGCTGCTTTCTATCAGCTCATGCCCTAGCCTGTATTGATAGTGTGGATTGTTGCATCCCAGGTGCAGAACTCTGCACTTGCTCTTGTTGAACTTCATGAAGTTCACCTGGGCCCACCTCTCCAGCTTGTCCAGATCCCTCTGAATGGCATTCAATCCCTCTGGCATATTGACAGCATCAGCTTGGTGTCATCTGCAAACTCACTGATGGTGCATTTGGTCCTACTGTCTATATCATTGATATTGAGACAGATCATTGATATAGACAGTACAGGTTCCAGTATGGACCCCCAAGGGACACCACTTGTCACTGTTCTCCATCTGGACTTCAAACCATTGAGCACCACTTTCCGGATGAGACCATCCAGCCAACTCCTTATCCACTGAACAGTCCACCCATCAAATCCATATCTCTCCAACTTGGCTAGTAGGATGTTGTAGGGGACCCTGTCAAAAGCTTTGCAGAAGTCCAGATAAATCCCATCCTTAGGTCATCCTTTATCCACTGACATAGTCAATTTTTCATAGAAAGTCACTAGGTTAGCCAGGCAGGACTTGATCCTAGTAAAGCCATGCTGGCTGTCTTCAATCATATATATTCACTACAGTATAAAGTAAGATATTAATCTTCATCCATCAGTTTTCACACATCAAGAATTTTCAAAGAATTGTAGAATGGTTGGTGTTGGAAGGAATTTTAAAGATCATGTAGTTCCAAGCTTCCTGCCACAGGTGGGAACACCTTCCACTACATCAGGTTGCTCAAAGTTCTGTCCAGCCTGGACATGAACCCATCCAGGGAGGGAGCATCCACCACTTCTTGGGGCAGCCTTTTCCAGTGTTTCACTACCCTTGCAGTAAAGGATTTTTTCCTAATATCTAATCTAACCCTTGTCTCTTTCAGTTTAAAACTGTTGCATCTCTTCTTATCACTATAATCCTTGATGGAATCTTTCTCCAGCCTTTCTGTAGGCCCCCTTTAAGTACTGCAAGGCTGCTATAAGGTCTCTGCAGCCTGTCCTCCTAGGTGAGGTGCTTCAACCCCCTGATCATCTTCATGACCCTCCCCTGGACCTGCTTGAGCAGGTCTGTCTTTCATGTTCTGGGAAACCCACTGCTGAGCACAGTGCCCTGTTACTTAGAATGAACACTTCTTGAAGGGAGAATATGAGGAGAATGTGGTTTTCTGCATCAGCTGAAGTTGCTATATATTCCTAGTTATTCATCGATTGTATCGCTTTAATTATAGCTGTGATTTTTAAGCTCTCTCATTTTGCACTGTAATAAAAATTATCCCAATCCGAATTGCACACTGTACTATGCACCAGACTTGCTGCAATTTGCAATTCCAGTGTCAGGTAGGATCCCAAAACAGATGCAACTTCTGGGATGCCAAACTCTCAACTGCTGTAAGGAGACATTTCATCACTGAATTTGTAAGAGGAAATTGGTTGACTCTAACTGAGAATTTGGCTGAAATTCTGTGAAAACTATTCAGATGGGTTATATGTGTTTTGATATTCTATTAGCAGTATAAACATTTAATTAAATGTACTAATAAACCCAACACTTGGCAAGTCAGTATCATATTCACTCTAAGGTCTTAATGAAGAATCAGATTATTCACTTCATACCTAGTAGTTGTCTGCAGAATCTTCATAATTTATATTTGTGACTTGGGTACTCATTAGTAAGTTAATAATGATTATTTTTTTTTCCCCATGGGAAATTCATCAAGAAATAAAAAGACAAGCAGGGAGATATTAATGAAAAGTTTCAACAGATGTAAGTTTTCCTAAAGGCTAAGGCAGGATAATTATTAATTATTTCTGCTACACTACCTTGCATGAATTTTGCCAAAGATCAGACAATCAGAAAAAGAAACTAGCAAGCAAAAATAATAATTAAAAAAAAAAAAAAAAAGACATTTAAGGGAATTTTGCTTATTATTCTCTTAGATTTTTAAAAGATATTAGGCCTACACCTGTATCATTTGCTTTTGTGTTCCTTTACAAGACTGAAGTCAAATACCCACCTTCTGACCCAATCACTACTTCCAAAGTTACAATACAATACAATACAATACACCAGGTTGGAAGAGACCTCCAAGATCATCGCGTCCAACCCATCAAACAGTCCAACCCACCCAACAACAAGACCATACAGTCAAGCACCCCATCAAGTCTTCTCCTGAACACCTCCAGTGAAGGTGACTCCACCACCTCACCACCTCCACGGGTAGCCCATTCCAATGGCCAATCACTCTCTCCGTGTAGAACTTCTTCCTAACATCCAGCCTAAACCTGCCCTGGTGCAGCCTGAGAATATGTCCTCTTGTTCTGGTGCTGGCTGCCTGGGAGAAGAGGCCAACCTCTGCCTGGCTACAACCTCCCTTCAGGTAGTTGTAGAGAGCAATAAGGTCACCCCTCAGTCTCCTTTTCTCCAGGCTAAGCAACCCCAGCTCCCTCAGCCTTTCCTCATAGGGCTTGTGTTCCAAACCCCTCACCAGCTTTGTTGCCCTTCTCTGGACACGTTCCAGCAAGTCAACATCCTTCCTAAACTGAGGGGCCCAGAACTGGACACAGTACTCAAGGTGTGGCCTAACCAGTGCAGTGTACAGGGGCACGATGACCTCCCTGCTCCTGCTGGCCACACTGTTCCTGATGCAAGCCAGGATGCCATTGGCCTTCTTGGCTGCCTGGGCACACTGCAGGCTCATGTTCAGCCTACAATCAACCAGCACCCCCAGGTCCCTCTCTGCCTGGCCACTCTCCAGCCACTCTGACCCCAGCCTGTAGCACTGCCTGGGGTTGTTGTGGCCAATGTGCAGAACCCGGCACTTGGATGTGTTAAATCTCATGCCATTGGACTCTGCCCATCTCCCCAGCCTGTCGAGGTCCCTCTGCAAAGCCCCTCTACCCTCCAGCAAATCAACTGCTGCCCCCAGCTTGGTGTCATCTGCAAATTTACTGATGATGGACTCAATGCCCTCATCCAGATCATCAATAAAGATGTTGAAGAGCATGGGGCCCAGTACTGATCCCTGGGGCACACCACTAGTGACAGGCCGCCAGCTGGATGTGGCACCATTCACCATTACTCTCTGGGCTCGGCCCTCCAGCCAGTTCCTAACCCAACACAGTGTGATCCTGTCCAAGCCATGGGCTGACAGCTTGGCCAGGAGTTTGCTGTGGGGGACAGTGTCAAAGGCCTTGCTGAGGTCCAGGTAGACCACATCCACAGGCCTCCCCACATCCACCAGGCGGGTCACCTGATCATAGAAGGAGATCAGGTTGGTCAGGCAGGACCTGCCCCTCCTAAATCCATGCTGGCTAGGCCTGAGCCCCTGGTCATCCTGTAAGTGCTGTGTGATGGCACACAAGATGACCTTCAGTTCATGATCTTCAGGTAGTGATAGGACTGGGGGAGATGGGGAAATTCAGGCTGGACATGAGGAAGAAGTTCTTCACCATGAGAGTGGTGAAGCCCTGGAATGGGTTATCCAGGGAGGTGGTTGAGGCCCCATCCCTGGATGTGTTTAAGCCCAGGCTGGATGAGGCTCTGGCCAGCCTGATCTAGTGTGAGGTGTCTCTGCCCATGGCAGGGGGTGGAACTAGCTGATCCTTGTGGTCCCTTCCAACCCTGACTGATTCTATGATTCTATTCTTCTCCCCAGATTGGTTCTTGTAATTTTCTCTAGACTTAAGTTTGCAGCTTCTTGGACTCATGTCAAAAAGCATAGAATTATGAAACATTTAGCTTTTTCTTCCTTTTTTTTTTTCCTTTTTTTTTTTCCCTTTTTTTACAGTGGGATTTTACAGATGGCTCCAACACTTTTTCCTTTAACTCTGTAATTGAAGAATGTCACACAACATTTTTGTTCCGCATCAAGATGTGACACAGATGGGAATGTAAGGATTATATAAACTTATCTGTGCGAGGAAATATTAATAGAATCATATTTTACACCATTTTGAACCAACTATATTTGTACTGTCACTTTCCAAGAGAAAAATAGTATGGTTTCAAGTGTTAAGTATGAAGAGTGCTACATTTCCCTTTCATATTAAGCTTGAACTCTCAGCTCTAACACAGCAACATGCTGATTACACATCATTATGTCAGTCATGACAAACTATCAGTTCAGCTGAACAAATTAAACAAATTTCATGTAATTATATAAGCATATATGTATAAATACAAACATAAATATTTAGATGAGATTTATACTTTATTAATTTTTTTTTAAAGGAAATCACTGAATGAGTTCTGACACCTGAGAAATAGCAAAGGATGTGTCATAGGAAATACCATTCCTGTACAGTAAAAGAAACAAGAAGCTTCTGGCTTGAGCTCAACACCCAGAGTTCATTTCCTTCTGTCTGAGGAAGGCAGCTTTGATCTCTTTCAAGAAGTTGCAGTTAATGCTTTGTCTCAGCTGGCACTTCTCAGCTGAGGATGTTGTCTGGCTGTAGGATCAAACCTGTTTTCCGACATTTCTGCAGGGTAATGGAACGTTACCTTCACAACCAAAAGGAAAGCAGGAAAGAGATGTGCTTCAGCAGTGAACTCCATATTCACCTAGGGAATAACATCTCATAGCAATTGACAACAACCAGGCACCCCAGTTATCTCCTCAGATATTCTTGTCTTCCTCTTACCATAAGACTCCTCAGTACATTATGATGATTACTTCTTGACCCTGTATATTTCAGCATTTCAAAGAACCATCTAGGATATATCTGTATTCAGTACTAGTGAGGCCACACTTTGAGTACTCTGTTCAGTTCTCAGCCCCTCACTACAAGAAGGGCATTGAGGCTCTGGAATGTGTCCAGAGATGAGCAATGAGGCCGGTAAAAGGCCTAGAGCACATGAGGTACATAAAGTGTCTGAGGGAGTTGGGGTTGTTCAGTCTAGAGAAGAGGAGATTGAGGGGACATCTCATTGCTTTCTACAAGTACCTGAAGGGAGGTTAGAGCAAGGAGGGGCCAGCCTCTTCTCGGTGTCAAGCAACAGGATGTGACCTGCTTCTCCGACTGAGTTAGCTGTGGTATCTTTGTGTGTGGGGGGAGAAATTTCTCTCACCACCACACAGGACTAGAGGAAATTATTTCAGGTTGCACCAGGGGAGGTTCAGACGGGATGCTAGGAAATATTTCTTCACAGAGAGGGTTCCCAAACATTGGAATGGTCTGCCTAGGGCAGTGGTGGATTTGCCATCCCTAGAGGTGTTTAAGCAGCATGTGGACCTGGCGCTTAGGGACATAGTTTAGGATTGACCCTAAACTGGGTTGATGGTTGGACTAGATGATCTTTGAGGTCTCAGGAGTAGTATGTATGTACAGTCTTCAATTTTAAAATGTTTATTTATTTCTTAATAGAAAAGAGAAACATCTTTCCATATTTGTATACCTTTGCTTCAAAAGATCACTTATTTTCTTTTCTGAAGAGCATTTGGTTTAATGTTTATACTTACTTTATGGCTATGCCCAGAAGTCAATGAGGCTGATTTTCCGTAACATTAAAAGCATTAGAAACTTCATCCATTTTCTGACAAGATATTTCTCTCTTATCCCGCCACCCTCAACCACTCTCCTTCCTTCTCATCTTCTTTATTATTTTGTTTCCCATATCTGTATTGTCCTACTAAAATTCTTTAAAATGCTAACTACTTCCAAAGAATACTTCTTACTATGTTATTTCCTTCTGTCTTTTAACTGTATGGAATACCCAGTGCAACAGTATAAACCAGATTTTCCCCCTTTCTCTATGAAAGCTCTATTTCATACCTCAGACATAATGGGAAATTATTGCCATTTACTCTGTTGTGCAATAACAAAGCCTAAAGTACCTCCATTTTGTATGACAACTTAATCCAAAAGGTGCATTCTAAGTGTACCATTCTCAAAATACTTCACAGATTGAAGCCTTTAGGGAATGTAGATATTTCTTGTTTCTTCTTGAAACCAATAGGGTTTAGGCATACAGCTGCTCAGAATGGGGCAGGATTTGGCATGTAAAGAGCTACAATTCCAAAAATTTGTATTTATGGAACTTCAGCCATAGCCTTTAATTTAGGTAACAGTCATCTTGTTCACATATTTTGGAGGAAGGAATGAGAAAATTTTGGACAATCTTTCTAAACTAAATATTTAGCTCCTACATCCCTCATTAAAAATAATAAAACAATGAAAAATTCAGTATAATCCCTCTAAAAATCTCCAAATTTAGAATTTACTTCTGAAGTATTTGCCAACCCTCTGGATTCAGAAAACGTTAGAAATATCTTGCTATTAAAGTGTGATTTACAGAAAGATTTCTCAAGTAAAATATCTGTATAAACACAGCAGAAGAATAAAAAGTCTGTGAGTGTTTCTGGCACAACCTAGAACTAAACCAGCCTGCTATCAGCAATCTCATTATAGTGAAGAAAGTGGGAAGTCTCACTTCCTTAAAAGGTAGTATAAATGAAAGTGTAGTTATTAACATAAAATAGGAATGATACCCTTGAGTGAAGAAGGGGCAATCAGTAACAAAGGATCGTAATAATATAACAATCCTGTTATCATCTAATGATGACTGCTTGATTGTGATGGATTAAACAATTGCAGCATTTTATTGCTTCCTATCCCTCCTGCAGCAACATTACAGCAGCAATCATGTCACTTTTTTAGCTTGTATATTTGGCACCTGCTGACTTAAAGTCATTTATAGGATGTTGTTAAGTTGGTTTCTTAATGCAGGTGCTAAGTTACCATTAACACACTTAATGACCACAAGGAATATGAAATTGGATCAATTAAATGAGGGGGCTACCTTTCCTACAGTTTCTAATCACATGTGGACAACCACTAATGAATTGGAGCTCTCTTGGGTATCTATTCTGAAAATCAAATCTTCTAGACAGTTAATCAATTGAGATAGATATCAGTTGAGCTTATGCTCTGCTGGATTCCACTGCGTCACTGCCACTTACAGAAAAAGAGGCCAAGTGAAAAAAAAAAAGAGTGGTGATGGAAAGTAAGTTTAAAGGCATTTCTATACTGTAATGTACAATAAATAATTATGCTTAGTTTTCTTCCTGAAATGCCATGAGTGTTTGAATAGAAGGAGATTTTTAGACTTTCTTTATGCTGATATTTTCTGTACAAAAACAACAAAAGTCCACAAGCAAGCAAGATCTATTAATTAGCTCTCATACCTTGAACACTAATATTGCCATGAAATTGCTGTGGGATAAACATCTTTCCTAAAACAAACATATCACACATTTAATTTTTTTTTTTTCTTCCAAAGTATCTACTACCCCATATTGTCAGATAGAATCATAGAATCAGTCAGGGTTGGAAGGGACCACAAGGATCATCTAGTTCCAGCCCCTGCCATGGGCAGGGACACCCTACACTAGATCAGGCTGGCCAGAGCCTCATCCAGCCTGGGCTTAAACACCTCCAGGGAAGGGGCCCCAACCACCTCCCTGGACAACCCATTCTAGGGCTTCACCACTCTCATGGTGAAGAACTTCCTCCTTACATCCAGCCTGAATCACCACACCTCCAGCTTCATTCCATTCCCCCTAGTCCTATCACTACCTGAGATCCTGAGAAGTCCCTCCCCAGCCTTCTTGTAGGCCCCCTTCAGATAGTGGAAGGCCACAATGAGGTCACCTTGGAGCCTTCTCTTCTCCAGACTGAACAGCCCCAACTCTTTCAGTCTGTCCTCATAGGAGAGGTACTCCAGCCCTCTGATCATCCTTGTGGCACTTCTCTGGACACGTTCCAGCACCTCCAGATCCTTCCTGTAATAGGGGCTGCAGAACTGGACACAGTTCTGCAGGTGGGGTCTCACCAGAGCAGAGTAAAGGGGAGAATCACCTCCCTCAACCTGCTGGCTGTGCTTCTCTGGACACATTCCAGCACATCCATATCCCTCTTGTAATAGGGGCTCCAGAGATGTATGCAGCTTTACTAATGCTAGGACTTCAGCAGTGATTTTCTTCTTTCTGGACTTAATTATATGTCACAGAAAGAAGTATGTCCTGACTTAAGGAAAATAACATAAAAAACAAATAATCTTTATAAACTCCCAAAGCATTTTCTTGGACTGCATTCTAATAGTAAATGCTAATTAGAGCTCCCAAGTTGTACTATTATGACTGGCTACTCATATGCTGCTTTATCCATTCCCAGAAAATAAGTGTTTTGACAGCACATTAACTCTGTAAAACTGTATTTTTAAAAATGTGTTTCATCAGTGTCACATGTACAGACCACTAGAAAGCAGTGACTGCTTATGCTGCATGCTGCATGCCAAATCTTACAGTATTATGCCAGTTTCAACCAGGAACTGTGTCTCCAGTCTCATTCAGTTTATTTTTCCTATCAGTATATATGAAATACGAAGGAAAACTCTGAAAAAGATGATGGATTAACGGGCTATGCAGAGATGATATACCCAGACCATTCCACATGAAAAGCGTTCCCATCTCTGTGGAGATTTGCTCTGCAAATCCATGTCCTTGGAAGATTGGCTAGGACTGAAAATTACTTGGTGAAGGGAAGCTCAAGAGTACATAAATAAGCTATCCCAAAAAGAACATAAGAACATATGACTTTGCTTCTCAGCCAAGAGAGTGCTACTCAGCAAAAAGTGAGAACACAGCTCCAGATGGCAGCTTTTCAAATCTGAAAGATAAGGATATTTCACAAACATCTTGTAGAAGCTGCCTACTACCTAACAGAATGAATATTCAAACTTTTAGTATTTCTGCTTCTGCTTGATCTTTAATAATATAAGTTACTAAATAACAAAATTGATACCCTTCTGCAATTCCATAAATAACTGATGTTTTGGAAGAATTTTCAATCAATAAGTGTAAAGGATTCTTATCTCATTGCTGAAGATCTTGAAGATGCAGACTTTTTTTTTTTTTTTTTATCTGAGCTGTCTTTCTGGAAAGAAGAGAACACTTAGATTAAGAAGAGGTGTTACTGCAACCAGTTGTATTTCTTAACTTTCCCAGAATTTGGAGCTGAGAAATTAGTTGTTCTTATTCCCTCAATATCTGAGGTCAAATCATATATATGGATTGTTGGAATTAGCAATTCCTATCTGCATTGACAAAGATTGCTTACTGCCATTTGTAATACCAAAAGTATAAATTTTTTATCAGTACCAAATGTGTATATATTTTTTAAGGTATAAAATTTAGTCTGTGGTGAGACCTGTGAAAGCTATCTCTTATCAGAATGTTTGTGTTTCTCACTTGAACACATAGTTAATGCTATTTCTGCCTAACAAATTACAAAACAAATAACAGCAGCAGGGTACTCCACTGATCTTGCTTACATGTATAGAGGTTTGTCTGGAAAAAAAAAATTATATATTTTATTTATCTTAGACTCTTGGTCAGTGTGAGTCACAAAAGAAAATGGATTATGTTTTCCAAATCTGAAAATGAGTTCATGATTGGGTATTTTTTTAACATATCAAGACTACCTTCACAGTATCACAAATGTTGGAAGAGACCTCAAAGGTCATCAAGTCCAACCTGTCACCACAGACCTCATGACCAGACCATGGCACCAAGTGCCACGTCCAATCCCCTCTTGAACACCTCCAGGGACGGTGACTCCACCACCTCCCTGGGCAGCCCATTCCAATGATGAATGACTCTCTCAGTGAAGAACTTCCTCCTCACCTTGAGCCTAAACTTCCCCTGGCACAGCTTGAGACTGTGTCCTCTTGTTCTGGTGCTGGTTGCTAGAGAAAAGAGACCAACCCCTTCCTGGCTACAACCACCTTTCAGGTAGTTGTAGAGAGCAATGAGGTCGTCCCTGAGCCTCCTCTTCTCCAGGCTAAACAACCCCAGCTCCCTCAACCTCTCCTCATAGGGCTTGTGCTCAAGGCCTCTCACCAGCCTTGTTGCCCTTCTCTGGACACGTTCAAGTGTCTCGATGTCCTTCTTAAACTGAGGGGCCCAGAACTGGACACAGGACTCAAGGTGTGGCCTAACCAATGCAGAGTACAGGGGCACAATGACTTCCCTGCTCCTGCTGGCCACACTATTCTTAATGCAGGCCAGAATGCCCTTGGCCTTCTTGGCCACCTGGGCACACTGCTGGCTCATGTTCAGGTGGCTGTCGATCAGCACCCCCAGGTCCCTCTCTGTTTGGCAGCTCTCCAGCCACTCTGTCCCCAGCCTGTTGCTCTGCATGGGGTTGCTGTGGCCAAATCAGCTAGATAGGCATCTTACCTCTCTAAGGTGGATGGTAATGTGTGTATGTTATACTGACATGATACAGTGTATATGTATTCATGCTCACACCTTTACTAGGCAGACAGGGGAGAGTATCATAGTTCTGAATAATCTTTCCTCTGTTTCAGCATCATACTTTCCTAGATAAGGATTAGCATATATTTGCTTAGAAATATTTTTATTGAGTGTTTTTATGAGAAATTATCCACAATCATTCTAGTCATGCTTTTCTAGTACTCTTTTTAGCATTTGCTTAACCTAAGTAGTGTTCATAACTAATGCAACAGCCATTGCTAAGTGTTAGCTGAAATAACCTGAAGAATGTCCAGCCTTGTCAATATGTGTTTAAATCTAGTTCTGTGTGGCAATCACCACTGAAGGGTCATTGTTGCTCATCATTTCAGTTTGTCCAGCCTTTCCCATCTCCTTCTTTTACAAGATCCTCATCAAATCATACAGAGATGCAAGATACGAGTGACAGAGAGAAATTAGAAAAATAGTCCTTTAGAAACAGCACTTGCAAGGGAGTATGGGGAGAGTATGTGATAAAAGCAATAAATATTCTACTGCCAACAATTCCTTCTTGAGATCCTTACCTCCTGCTATGAATAAAAGGGGTGAGGAATTAATATAATTATATAAATTATTTATTAATTTAGCTCTGCCACCCACATAACTATATACAAAAATTATGAAATATATATATATGTATACACAGGTTCTTATGTTCTGTTAAAGAACATCTTCAGAATACAGGAATGGTTACAAATAGATTGAGAAAACAGTATTTGGAAAAGAGAAACCCAAAAGCAGTATGTTCCCCTACTAACAAAAGGCAGGCATTTCCCAGAGATTTAGGAATATTCCAATTTACTCACTATGATGGGAATTCAAATTTATTCACTATGATGGGAATTACTCTGGAGTATCTTTTAATCAGAAAATCCCTCTGTAACTGTGGCTGCTTCATCCACATGTATATGTGGGGAAAATCAAAGAGAGAGTGAGTGCTCTGCAGCTTACCCATTTAAACACCCATTATGTGTTTAAATGTATTTATGACAACCAACATTTGTTGTCATAAATGTTACCAGAAAGCACATTCCAAAAGCCAAAAAAGGCAGAAAATTATTACCATTGGTTTTCTGCTTAAACATGCCAAGGCTTGCCCTGGCACAGTGGTCTGCACCTGACATGTGGCTTGGGGAGCAGGGCCCATGTATGGAACCAACTACAGTCTTGGGGAGGGGAAGGTGCCTTTCTCCTGCTCCATTTCCCATGCTTCTCCATTTTCCCCCTATCCAAGCTCCGTGGGTGTGGGAGGTGGGTTTTGGATGTACTGCCACACCTCTAGAGAATTCAGCAATATACATAATGGATTCCTAATAAAAATAGAAATATTATCACCTCAGTATCTCCTAGAATGTTTGAAGGTGACTGATGAGATAACCTAAAAGGTCAAACTGGAAAACTCTCATTAAAAGCTACAGTCTCAAAACTACAATATGAGATCTAAGGGTTTCCCCTTTATGCACTTAAAAACTACAGAAGAAGAACGTTATCTTAAAATATTATCAATTCCTAATCATAACTACAAAGAACAAAGAGAATACAAGGAGCCTAAACTTTCATTATACAGACAACAAAATGGCAATCTTCATTCGCAACAGTAATTAACTTTTGTAGTGATATCCTAAAGAGAAACAGTTAATCTCTAATGTATTTGGTACCTTATTATTTGTGTGGAATAGTTTGTTTTCTTCAAACTAATTCACAGCTCTCAGAAATTAAGTGACAATGATATTCATAACAGGTGGAAACATAATATAAATTAGAGGCAACAAGAAACCACAATCCTTGGAGTGGGAATTCAGCAGCATTTAGATATCACAAGCATCTGCCTCCTCAATTGATAGTCACTTATTCTGTATTAGTAGTTCCCTTGTGCACCACAGGTGCTCACCTCTCTGTTAAAGCTGAACCTTTGTATATATCAATAAAGATTGGAACCTAGTACCATTCAGAACCTGCAAATTAGAGAAGATTGGACCAAAATATTGGACCCGATGAGATACACCCACGGATGCTGAGGAAACTGGCAGATGGGGTTGCTAAACCTCCCTCTATTATATTCCAAAAGTTGTGGCATTCTGGGGAAGTGCCCACTGACTGGAAAAAGGGACATATAACCCCTCTTTTCAAAAAGGGAAAGAAGGATGACCCAGGGAACTATAGGACAGTCAGTCTCACCTCTGTGCCTGGTAAGATCATGGAGCAGATCCTCCCAGAGGCACTGCTAAGGCAGAAGAATAAAGAAGAGGTGATTTGGCACAATCAGCATGGCTTCACCAAGGGCAAATCCTGCCTGACAAACCTGGTGGCCTTCTATAACAAAGTCACAACATTAATAGATGAAGGCTGAGCAAATTATGTCATTTACCTGGACCTGAGCAAAGCCTTTGATGCTGTTCTGCATGATATCCTGGTCTCCACACTGGTGCAGAATGGGTTTGATGGATGGACCATTCAGTGGATAAAGAACTGGCTGGATGGCTGCACCCAAAGAGTGGATGTCAATGGGTCCATGTCCAAGTGGAGGCCAGTGGCAAGTGGAGTCCCTTAGGCATCAGTACTGGAACCAGTCTTTTTAACATCTTTGTTGGCAACATGGATAGTGTCACTGAGTGCACCCTCAGCAAGTTTGCTGACAACACCAAGCTGTGCAGTGCAGCAGACATGCTGGAAGGAAGGGATGGCATCCAGAGGGACCTTGACAGGCTGGAGAAGTGGGTCCATGAAAACCTCATGAGGTTCAACAAGACCAGATGCAAGGTCCTGCACCTGAGTCAGTGAAATCCCAAACACAGATATAGGCTGGGCAGTGACTGGCTCGAGAGCAGCCCTGAAGAAAAGGGCTTGGGGGTGCTGGTGGATGAGAAGCTCAATAAGAGCCACCAGTGTGCACTTGCAACCCAGAAAGCCAATCACATCTTGGGCTGCATCAAGAGAAGCACAGCCAGCAGGTTTACTCCACTCTGGTGTGACCCCACCTGGAATACTGTGTCCAGTTCTGGAGCCCCTACTACAGGAACGATCTGGAGGTGCTGGAACGTGTCCAGAGAAGGGCCATGAGGATGATCAGAGGGCTGGAGCACCTCTCCTATGAAGACAGACTGAAAGAGTTGGAACTGTTCAGTCTGGAGAAGAGAAGGCTCTGAGGAGACCTTATTGTGGCCTTCCAGTATGTTAAGGGAGCCTACAAGGAAGCTGATAAGGGACTTTTTAGGGTGTCAGCTAATGATAGGACTAGGGGTAATGGAACAAAACGAGAAATGGGTAGATTCCAATGGGATGTTAGGAAGAAATTCTTCACCATGAGAGTGGTGAGACCCTGGATCAGGTTGCCCAGGGAGGTGCTGGAAGCCCCATCCCGGAAGTTTGTAAGGTCTGTCTAGATGTGGCTCTGGGCAACCTGATCTAAGTGTGAGGTGTCCCTGTCCATGGCATGGGGCTGGAACTAGGTGATCCTTGTGGTCCCTTCTAACCCTAACAATTCTATGATTCTATGGTTCTGATTTCAGTGCTTGTAGTCACAAGCTAGGACATTTTCCTTGACAGCAGAATTTAATACAGGTTATATTTTCTCACTGATAGAATTGCCTTTTGTTCTACTTGCACCCAAACAATTCCAGATCATCAATTCTAAACAGTAGTCCTGCTAGGAACAATGTAGGAAGAGATACATCTCTGACTCCATCTTTTGTTTTCTGAGTGTTTCTTCTCAGATTCCATTTTGAGGTACCTGGCTGTTCTGGTATTCTCCATAGGTGTTTAGGCACCTAAATTAGAGATGCACATCCCACTCTAGAATAAAGTTAGATACTTCAGAAACCAATTTTCAGGATATTCACAGTCTTTATTAGACAAAGTCATTGATAGTTACTAGAAATCATACTCCTTAGCTCTATTTATTAGTCAGTACTATAAAGAATTGTACTTGTAATAAAAATTATCTAAGTACAAGGACAATTTCTATGCAATGAATGCTATAGTTTGCTATAGTCATGCTAATTTTCTTTCAAATGTCTTTTAAAACCCATCATTAAAATTCTATGACAAGGAACAAGCAAATATGTGGACACACAACTTTTATCTTCCACTTTAGCAGAGGCTTTCACCACATAAAATTATATATATATATATGGGACTGAAAATAAAAAATATCAGGAAAAATTGTACGACAGAAATAAAACATTTAATATATTTTATATGCACATGTGATCCTCTGCTCTTGTATCTAGATATTCACCAGCAGGATGTAGTCTTGCATTTTACTAACAACATTCATAAAATAGTCCTTAAGCACAAGAATTACAGGCTACAAAAAATTAAATTTATTTTGAGACATATTCTTAGACAGAGCACTTCTACCCATATAAATGTAGTCACATAATTGAAACATCTGTCTTACACTGCAATTGATTGAAGTTACAAATCAGAGCCCTACAGAATTCTTTGCACACCACTAGATTGAAATTTGCCAAGGGATATCTAACTGCCCATCAAAGAATTAGGAATCTCTAATGTTTGTGACAGGTACAATAGATGAGTAGCATGGAACATGGAAGGAAGGATTTATTTTTTAATGTCACAGTATCACAGTATTACTAAGGTTGGAAGAGACCTCAAAGATCATCGAGTCCAACCTGTCACCAGAGACCTCACGACTAGACCATGGCACCAAGTGCCACATCCATCCACATTCATATTAATTGTAAATATTTTATCCAGGTATAATATGAAAAAGTGAAATATCTTTAAAGATTGGGATTACATTTGTGTTTTTTTTTAATAAGGAAATTCTAGTATTTCTATTAATTGAACAGAGTATTTCCATCTTGGATGATTTGATAAATTTTTGGTCAATTAAGACTAGAAGGATTCTGTAAGACTAATGCTGAGTTTATCTAACCTTGTAATCACAAACTTCTTTTTGAATACACAGCATGTATAAACCATCTGATTCAAAGAGTTCAGTTGTACATGTTCTACTAGGCTAATTCTTACGATGCTTAGTTACTTTTGAAGCTGTCTTAAGCATAAAGAATGGCAATAAGCACAGGCAATGCTGTTAAGTTTTATTCTTTTAAGGTTATTATATACATTCAGCATTGTATAAAGCTACAAAAAAATGAAACCAAACCAAAGCATAACAATCTATTTTGTGGCAAGACAGTTAGGTGAACTAAAATTTGAAAAAAAATATTAATTCTAAATACATTTATTTTGTTGACATATTTCACGGAAGCCTACAATCAAGCACAAAGCAATTTCCTCTTTCACCTTTCACTTTAAGAAATATAGAAAGCTCCTTGTCCCATGTTATATTTAGGACTGACTAATTTGGTGAAAGATTAATACCCTTGTGTTCTGTCCAGTCCTCAGAAATTAGAGGGACTAGGGGTGGCTGGACTTAGCTCTTAATAGATATGCCAGTTATTGCCATGAGAATAGGCCTGACACCAAGTGCACAATCTTGTCTGCGACAGGTTCAGCTGTATCCAAAAGAAGCAGTTCAGTAAACAAATAGTTTGGTTCATTCATACACAGATTCTTTAAGATTGCCAGTGATAAATGCACTAAATTGCACATTAGCTCTTCAGCTCTAACATACAATTGCAATCATAACCTTGATTTCCCAAGGAAGTACTCAATGCAGCTGACGTCACAAATGTTAGCAGAAGGAATCCCATTCTCAGTGTCTGCTCTGGTTATCAACTGTATATCAGCAATGTGGAACTTTGTAGTTTTCCACTGTTCTGTGCTTCTAATATCCTGTGACTGGGCACCATTGAAAAGAGTCTGGCCATATCTTCCTGATAGCTGCCACTTAGATATTTATAATCATTGATTAGGTCTCCTCTTAGTCTTCTCCAGGCCAAAAGACTCAGGTCATTCAGTCTTTCCTCATAGGACACATGCCTCAGTCCCCTAATCATCTTCATAACCCTGTAGAATCCCTTAAAGAAGTTGGTACTCGATTTTCTGACCAGAAGGGATCATTATCTTAATCTACTTTGACTTAATGTACAATGAAGCTCATTGGAATTTCACCTGAAAATTTCTCTATCAGTTTCATAGCTTTGCAATGAGACAGGAATTTTCAGTGAAAAACTAATGTGAAATGATAATTAAACAAACAAACAAACAAAACCCAACAAACCAACAACAGGAAAAAAAAAACAAAAACAACAAAACAAAACAAACAAAAAACCCCAGCAAAATAAGGAATGCAAGTAACTTTCATGCTTACAATAGTGCTATGTCTCACATATGTATATATATGTTTATGTGCATGTATCTATATACACATATATATGTGTGTGTGTATATATGTGTATATATATACACACATGCACATAAACACACACACACATACACGTGTAAATATATGTATATCATGGACCTGGAAAAGTTTTAATGCTTTGAAATCTTATGTTATCTTTTAACATGAGTTATGTTAATAGAAGTTGAAACTTCCAGAGGAAGGCATATTCTAAAATTTAATGAATCATTCAATTTCCAGATGTACTTGCTCCATGTATCAGTAGATTCCTAGTGTCATTCTGTCAAACTCTATAAGGTTGTGACAGAATTAAGCACTTCAACTTGGGCTCTGACACAGGGTGGAAAGCTTATCTAACCTGACAGTACTCTAAAAATAATCATTCTGACTTGTCAAAGATGGTACATGCCAGGTTCTTTACGTTATTTGGAAATGAAGGAAGTTAGAGAAAAAAAAATCAAATTAAAAAAAACAAACCTGAAATCTTATCAATCCCTATGGGTGAATCTAAACTGTGACAAAGGAGAGAGACATGAACCAAGCTAGAAACACAAAATGCACAGAATCTCATAATATACATAATCTATGACTCGAGCTTAGCTTTAACCCTTAGTTACAAGAAGATTTTTTTTTTTAAACTGAAGGAGTAAATGAAAAACAAAGATGGCATGTCTCAGCAATAATTTCTCAGTGAGAGGCATATTATCACCTGCTAAGTGGTTGTATTTGCCTTTGCCGAAGCAAACTGCAATTGAATAGGGACCAAGAGGGCCAATGGCATCCTGGCCTGCATCAGGAACAGTGTGGCCAGCAGGAGCAGGGAGGTCATTCTGCCCCTGTATGCTGCACTGGTTAGGCCGCACCTCAAGTCCTGTGTCCAGTTCTGGGCCCCTCAGTTTAGAAAGGATGTTGACTTGCTGGAACAGGTCCAGAGAAGGGCAACAAAGTTGGTGAGGGGTTTGGAACACAAGCCCTCTGAGGAGAGGCTGAGGGAGCTGGGGTTGCTTAGCCTGGAGAAGAGGAGACTCAAGGGTGACCTTATTGCTCTCTACAACTACCTGAAGGGAGGTTGTAGCCAGGTGGGGGCTGGTCTCTTCTCCCAGGCAGCCAGCACCAGAACAAGAGGACACAGTCTCAGGCTGTACCAGGGCAGGTTTAGGCTGGATGCTAGGAAGAAGTTCTATACAGAGAGACTGGTTGCCCATTGGAATGCGGTGCCCGTGGAGGTGGTGGAGTCACCTTCATTGGAGGTGTTCAGGAGGAGACTTGATGGGGTGCTTGTGCCATGGTTTAGTCGATTAGGTGGGTTGGATTAGTTGATGGGTCGGATGCGATGATATTGAAGGTTTCTTCCAACCTGGTCTATTCTATTCTATTCTATTCTATTCTATTCTATTCTATTCTATTCTATTCTATTCTATTCTACTCTATCTAAAGATGAGAAAGATTGGGTCATTCTGTGGTTTATAATGAATTTAGTGAAAAATATTTTGTGAATTAAAAAAGAAAGCCTTTTCTCATGGCAAAGGCAACCCCTATCCTAAGATTCTCATAACATTAAATAATAAATAAATATACTTGCAATTGAAAATTGCTAACAATATTATTTTCTTCAAATAGCTCTTATTCTGAACAGTCCTTTTCTGTTTCTAAGTACCTGGTTGTTTTGGTATAAACAGCGGTCACAGCTGGGCCAGAGACACACTGATTCTCATCTTCAGATGTGAGGCAACTTACTTGAAAGCAATTAGTTCTCTTGCAAGATTCTGTTTGCTCCTCAAACAGTAAAATGCTTAAGCGTATGCTAGGTGTGTATGTAATCATGTTGACTATGGGCCATTGTCCTTTATTAAGTACTTCAGTTAGCTTTTTTTACTTCTATGTACTCAACTAAGCAATCTACATGATAGACCCCTTTTGAATTTAACTAATCTTAGCTAACCAAAAAGATCCCTAGACAAATTAGTGAATCTCTGTACCAGTTTTACTCAAGTAATGACAGTTACACAGAATCCTGTTTTGTGCTTTGTAATTTAACTCCATTCATTTAAACTATACAAAATATTTAGACATATGGCTAGACATGGGAATGGAGTGTTTTTTGAGACAAACTAGGGCAGCCAAATAGCCATCTAGAGCTGTTATATTTGACAAAAGTGTTGTAAGAGAGCTGCACCCTTCTGAACCAGCAAGTAAAGATATACAAAAAGACCCTAGGACTTCTCAGATGATGGTAAATTCATAAATTAACCTCTGATGTCTGCATTAGGATGAAATTGCATTTTAAGCTTTGTTGGCTTATAAAGGGAGCTTAGATGCACACTTTGCATGAGGGCTGCCACACTGTAGATTGTTGGAATGTATGCTTTATTTCAATCTTTTAACTTTTATCAATTCACCAATTCACAATGGAAAGCTTTTTCATGGACCATCTTTCTGCCCAGCAATCCAATCATTTATTTCTCGGAATGTCTGAATGTTACGCAGAGATTCTCTTGCCACTCCTACATTCTCATTCTTACCGTCCTCCACATTGGGACACAGACTGCTTCTGACAGGAGCTTCTAGTTTGCCCTTGTGTAGATTCAAAAAACCTGCTGGAAAAAGGCCAAAGAAAAATCTGAGGTAAATAGTTGTCCTTGGAGTGTGATTTTTATTCAGTCTAACACAATGTTAGTATAGACCAAAATAAGACAGTTCAAAGATCATAAAAATGGTAGGAAGAAAGAGCAGGTGAGGTGACAGATGTCAAAACCATCAGACAGGAGAAATAAGGATCAATACTGAGGCAGACATGACAAGAAATCTGACTGGAGAAATGGAACTGGTTTTGTGTAATAACTAGTAGTCTATTTAGGGTAAAGATCAAAGACAGGAAAATGGAGAAGAAAACAGAAGCAAGAAGGCCTTGTATCTAAGCACACAAAGAAACAAGGTAATAAATAATATTTGCTTATTTGTAATAGATGATAAGTAGGGTTAGCACAATCTCATATTAATTGACTAGTGGTATGATATGTTCTGCAACTGCTTGAGAGTCTCATGAGGCAGTAGCTATTCACCCTCAGTGTGAGGGTGGCCTTTCTCATTCCCTTTATAAGCACTGACTGTTGAGCGCAGTGGATCTTCATTGATCAGCTAGTCCTTTCAGTAGACAATGAGTGTGCCTTCAATTGACTGTCATTGAACAGGGGAGACCTGCAAATAGTGTGCAACATGTGTAACATCAAAGCCAAAATTGCTTTTGGTGGAAATGAAGTCAAGGTGAGTAGTGGTTCACCCTAGTGTCATTTGGAATACACATGAACATTACTGTGATACATCCTGGGAATCTTGGTTTTGGTTTTGGTTTTGATTTGTTTAATATTCTTCCCAAAATATAGTCTAAATGGAGCTTGTGAAAATCATAAACAAGTGCATTGCAATCTGAAAATCAATTTCATATGCAAATATGACATTTAAGGTGCCTGATATATAACAGACATACTTAGAGATGAAGATTCTCTTTAAAAAGCTGCACTTAAATTAAAATTATTTTAAAAAAAGTTATCACTCAGAAATGTTAGCTTGGGCTGTTTCCAGATCTGGAATGGCAAACCCAGCTTTATAAGTGGTTTTAAACCCCATCAAATAAAACAAAAGTTGTCTAGATCAGTACAGTCAAACCGATACTTGCAAATTTAACTCTTATTTCTGTCTATAACTTGTTTATCAAGGGTTTCTAATTCTGCAATCTTACTTCTCTAATGTCTTGGTGCATATAAAAAGTATTTAGCTTCTGTGAACATCAGCAATATGAGGGAAATTTTTGTGCTAAATTCACAGCAAACACAAAACAAGACATTCTAAATAGATTTTAAAGACTAAATCTAATCAGTCATTACTGTTTCTGTAAGACGGCAAGCTCCAGAAACTACAAAAGGTGTGAAAAATTCTGTCTCTAGACTGCATTCAGATCTTGCATACTTTGGGGCTTTCTTATAAAGCTGCTATTTTAAATGGCAGTAAAAAGAAATACCCATCAATTATCAGGCCTGACCCATATGGACTCAATACCACACACTTGAGAAAAAGAAAAAGAGACATAAGTCAAAACCAGCATTACAGACCAGGTAAGGCTGAGAGATGGATGTAATTTAAATGAGTGAAAAATATACATAAACACACTTTCCATTCACTCACATAAAAGACATTTCAGAACTCTTGGAAACAAACACGTTGGAATTCTTGGAAATAAAATATTGTACTGTATCACTGCAGGGTCTGAGTGGTGGTGTTCTTTACCATTCCACTCTATTACAAAAAATCTTCATTTCGTCAGTCTTGAATTTTCTGCCTTGACCAAAGATGTATCGTTAAAAAGGAAGGGGATTTGTTAAATTGTTTCTCACAGATTCTCAGTGTAGTCTGAGTAGCCCCATCCCTTTCAGAAGAAGTTCTCATCAAACTTTGTTTAGTACTTCACTACAGAGAAACCATATGGGACACAGAACTGTTTCTTTCACATCACAGAATCACAGAATCATAGAATGTTAGGGTTGAAAAGGATCTTGAAATATCATCTAATCTGACTCCCATGCCAGAGAAGGATCACCTAAACCAGATCACACAGGAACACATGCAGCGGGTTTTGAATATCGCCAGAGAGGAGATTACACAACTGGGCAGCCTGTTCCAGTGTTCCATCACCCTCACAGTGAGAACAGTTCCTCATGTTTCCATGGAACTTCCTATGCCTCAAATACCTCACACTGCCCCTTGTACTGTCATTGGCACCACTGAGAAGAGCCTGGCTCCATCCTCTTGGCACTCACCCTTTACATATTCATAAATGTTAATGAAGTCACCCATTGCAGTTCTGAATTTAGACTTTTAAGGAACATTTAAGGCTCTGGAAATTATCTTGAAATGCTGTTCTAGTAGTGTATATTCATCTAAGTTCAAGCATGTACCCATTTAGGCACATTACAACACCTCCTTCAGAAACTTTGATTCCAGAGCACGGAGCTGCTATGAATGCCCAGAGGCATATACCACTAACACTAGTTAATTTGGAATTAAAAGATCAGATCCTGTAATTACATTATCATGCACCCAGAACGAGGAGCCATGAGAAGTACAACAGTCAGAGTTTGTTCCTTTGAAAAATGTTGAGAAAGTAAGAAGTAATGGTATCTAGATTTTTCAAAAATAGCCTTCCAACTACTTATCTTCTACAAACAAGCATGTAATCTTTAACTGTTGAAATACTTGTATCATCTCTTTTTCCTTCCTTGTTTCTCATTACATTAACTATCTGGGTCACTTGACTTAGCTGGAGTGTGTTTGGAGCCAAACTGCAATGAACAGACAAGTATCTACTGATTGAGAGGGGAAAAAAAAAAAAATAAAAAAAAGAGTACCAACTGATTATTCATTATCTGGCATGGGAAAGCAACTTTGGTATTACTTTCCAATTATTCATATACTAATACTTTTCACTGATATTAATTCTTATCTGTCTTTTCTTTTCTTTTGTCTTCCTTCAAAGACATTTGTTTATTATATATTCACCTTGTATTCTCATCAATTACCTGAGTGCCTGAGGGGTTCTCAGGTATCAGTTTGAAAGGATTATAAAAAAGAAGAGGTGAAGCAAGGCCATCCCTTCCAGATCAAAGAAGCAAAGGATTATCCTGGAGTGAAATTAGGAAAAAAATGAAGTGCCATGCACATTCTTTGACTGCTAAAACATTCTTTGTAAAGCAGAAAGAATGGAATGGAATGGAATGGAATGGAATGGAATGGAATGGAATGGAATGGAATGGAATGGAATGAATAGAATAGAATAGAATAGAATAGAATAGAATAGAATAGAATAGAATAGAATAGAATAGAATAGAATAGAATAGAATAGAATAGAGCAGGTTGGAAGAGACCCTCAAGATCATCACATCCAACCTATCAACCAATCCAAACCACCTAAACAACTAGACCATGGCACCAAACACCCCATCAAGTCACCTCCTGAACACCTCCAATGATGGTGACTCCACCACCTCCCTGGGCAGCCCATTCCAATGGGCAATCACTCTCTCTGTAGAGAACTTCTTCCTAACATCCAGCCTAAACCTGCCCTGGCACAGCCTGAGACTGTGTCCTCTTGTTCTGGTGCTGGCTGCCTGGGAGAAGAGACCAACATCTGCCTGTCTACAACCTCCCTTCAGGTAGATGTAGAGAGCAATCATGTGACTTTGAGCATGGACCAGAAATTGTTTAGCACTGGTTGTTTATGGCTGATGATATCTTAAATAGGTAGTATATTTATCTCAGTTTGTGACTTTGCCTACATGTTATCTAACTCAAGGTCATTAGAATCTTGATCCAGTTTCTATTTGATTAATAAAATGGAATAAAATGAAATAAAACATACACGCTTGCAGGAAATTATCTAGCAAATGACTTCCTTCAAACTCTAGTCTCAGGAGAAATATTTCACTTCAAGGCACAACTAAATAAACACCTGTTAACAGATTGCAGTTAATGCTAGTACTTTAACATTCACTGATAGCAGTCCTATGCAGTGCTCAGAGAATTAAGACGAAACTGATTAAATAATAACAATAATAGAAATAAAGAAAGGAATGGACTGGAATTCTTGCAGCACCACTGAATTGATTAAGTGTACAGTTAGATTTTTTTTTTATGGCACATATCTCTGAAACTTTGTATGACAAAACATGGCAGTAGATAAGGATATTAAATCTTGTACGTTCATCACTATATCAGACGTTGGTACAAAACCTATGAAGAAATAAGATTCATTGTATTAAGACATATTAGATCATTACCATGTGCCTACACAATGTTCACTGACACTTCTTTTCCTAATAGAAATTTGTACTTTGCACCTTGATTAGATTGTTCCTTTTTTATTTTTTTCTTCATATTTCAAAAGAACTTGAACTATTTATATTAGTTTTCTTCCAATCCTCCCCACTATACTTTTGAATTGTAATTGTTCAGGGGTTGGTTGGTTTGTTGGTTGGTTCAATGGTTGGGTTTTATTGCTTTTTTTTTTCTGTTGGGTTGGGTTTGGGGTTTGTTTCATTTGTTTGGGCTTTGTTTTTGCTTTTGCTTTGTTTGTTTTATTTTCCTAAGGTCAGTCATTACTTTTCATAATTCTTACTTCTATGACCTTTTAATTAGGGGTTTATTTTACAATATCAGCTTAGGGAATCTAACTCTCCAACTAATTGAGGACTCTGTTCACTGTATTTATGGTGATAAGTGTTTGGATAAACTAAGGACTGAGGAACTGAGGCACTCTTTTTTAAATATTTGCTTTAGATTATGCTCTTACTTCCTGCTTTATTAGAACTTATGTAATACTACTTCTATATTTCAATATTTCATTATTATCTGTAACTACCACCTTTTAATATTGAGTGTAACATTCAGCATTACATATATGTATCCCCATAAATAGATTAAAAATGCACTACAATTTAGTTTGAGCTAAACTGGTTTCCTGAATGACAATATAGAGATTATTACTCCCTATACAAATATAAACAACACATTTGGAAAATTCAGCATAGTGAAAGATGAAATACTTGCAGAATATTTCTTAAAGGTAGAAGTAATTAAAATAATTTCATAAGAATGCACACAGATCCTCAGAGAAAATGTATTCCAGAGCTATTGTCTACATGTGGCCTTAATATATTTAAAATATTCACACTGGAAGATGCTGTGTCAAAGGCTTTACTAAAGCTCAGCTAAACAAAATCCATAACCTTTTCCCCATCCACTGAGCAGGTCACCTTGTTGTGAAAGGAGATCAGGTTCATTAAGTAGGAACTGCCCTTTGTGAACCCATGTTGACTGGGTCTGATCATCTGGTTGCCCTGCACGTGCTGCATAATGGCATCCAAGACGATCTGCTCCATGACCTTCCCTTGCACTGAGGTCAGACTGAGAGGTTGTGGTGGTTTTAGGCTATGCCTTTAAAATTTAGTTACAGATTTTGAGCAGAAAAGTAGGAAAAAATGGAAATTAATCACTATTGGGTGTAAAAAGGAAAACAAAAGATTATTCTAAACAAATTCATTGGGTAAATACATAGAATAAGATGAGCTGTACCATAACAATTCTTCCCTTTTTCTCTTCTCTTCTGATCTCTGCTGGTTTTGCTTTGCTCGGGAGAGATAACATGCTTATCAGCTGCCCTTGGCTAAGTCTAACTTCTCTGCTCCTTTCTCTTGTCCCTTTTGTACAGGGGGGTAAGGGGAGAGGCAGGGAGGGAGAAGCTAGTGCCTTCCCCTGGTCCTTGACCAGGGGTATCCTTGTGCTATTTATTAATTGTAAATACCTGTAAATAATGTAAATACTGTATATTTTGTGCATATTCATTGCATTCCATTGTAGAGTGTTGATTTTGCTTATAAATACAGCTTCATTTGCTTCTACCTGAGTTGGTCTGGCAAAGTTAATATTGGGGAGAAACTCCAACCCACCACAGAGGTCTACAATTCGAGTTCTCCTCTGGTCCTTCTTTTACATAGGCATCGTATTTACCAATCTCCAGGTAGATGGAACCTTGTCATAGCCCAGTCCTCTATTGTCTCAAAACAAGACAGGCTAGGCAGGGTTGATAGCCCATAATGATTTTGTTGTCTCAAATAAGGTGTGGCATACTTAGTCTGAACAGACAGACTTTGACAGCCCTTCATAGCTCTCAAAAAGAGCTGCTGGCCTGGCAGAATGGCTTAACAATGAAAAGTGGTAATTTCTGTGAAGGTGGGAATTCCTTCTTTCCTTATTTAAAACTGCTACAACAGTGTCACAGAAAGGCCAATGGCAGACACTGCAATGGAATACTTACCCCTCTCTGCACACATTGGTCTACACAACTCCCTTTGTTACTTGGAGAGTCGTGAAGGATCACAACCTCTGGGGTCCATGTGTTGTATCTACCACAGAAGACTCTGCTAGTATGTACACCTGCTACTGAAGGACTTGGACTATGCTTGTGAAAACATCACTGGATCCAACACTCCCTCTCTCTTTATTTTTCACTCCTTCTTTTTCCTATTTTCTGTCTTCTCTGATCCAAACACATGTCCTTAAGATGCAAGTGACCAAGAGCTTTTGTTGAATCTAATAAGCCTAATTCATCAGCTGTTTGATGTTGGTTCACTTTAATTTACTCCAAGGGAATTTTTGAATAATGACGGGACACACCTTTACTCCCCACTACCCAGAGTTGGCTTGGGACATTGGGTCATGACAGTTGTGACAGACCTCGCCAGGACTGCTGGTAAATGATGGAAAATGGACACTTCCACCAACTCCCTTGGTACTCTTGGCTGTATGCCCTCTGGCCCCATGGACTTGTGTACTTCTAAGTGGTGTTGTAGGTCACTAAACATCTCCTCTTGGACTGTAGGGGCTTCATTCTGCTCTTCGTCTTTTAGCTCAGGCGGCTAGGTATCCAGCAAACAACTGATTTTACTACTGAAGACTGAAGTCATAGAAGGTATTGAGCACCTCAGCTTTTTCCTCATCCTTGATCACTATGTTCTCTCCTGAATCCAACAAAGGACAGAGATTTTTCTTAGTCCTTTTGTTGTTAATATATTTTAGAAGACTTTCTTGTTCTCTTTAAAAGATGAAAGCAAATTAATTTCTAGTTGGGCTTTGGCCCCTCTAATTTTCTCCCTACACAGTCTCATGACAAGCTTGGAGTCCTACCAACTGACCTTCCCATTCTTCCAATGACCATAAACTCTCCTTTTCTCCCTAAGCAACACTCTCAGAATCACAGAATCTTAGGGGCTGGAAAGGACCTTGAAAGATCATCTGTTCCAATCAAACGTGTCTATTCAGCCAGGCCAACCAACAAATCTTTTGGCACATGGTGTCAGCCTCTTCCTGTGCTTTTATGATTTCCCTCTTGAACAGTGTCCAGCCATCCTGGACTCCTTGGTCCTTCAGGACTCCCAAGGGACTGTGCCCACCAGTCTCTGAAACAGGCCAAAGACTTTACTTGTAATTTCATCCTTTTATTTACTTTTCTATCATTAAGAAGAATACGCTCAGAGTCTTCACCACACTTCATGACAGCCAAAATTAAGGGATCCATCCCATCAAGTGAAGAAAATAAAAATAATCAAATACTCATAATCAGAATTAAAGAAATTCAGGAAAATTGAACAATATCACAAGAATCAGATTACTAAAGAATTTACTATATTGGATATGTTGTGCATTTCATAAACACCTGGTAATTAGAATAATAGAATAAAAGGTATAAATGTATAATACAATTCAATGTCTGAAATGTAATTTAATCAAAATTAGTCCATGAATCATAGAATCATAGAATGGTCAGTGTTGGAAGGGACCTCCACAGGTCATCTAGTCAACCCCCTCTGCAGTAAGCAAGGATATCCTCAACCAGATAAGGCTGCCCAGAGCCCTGTCAGGCCTCAAAGAGAGAAATCTGTCTGAAAGGCATCTCAGAACAAACGGACATCATAATGGTGAGCTAGGGAAAACATATAGAAATTATTGTCCAGTTTATATCATTGTCTTCAAATGAGTGAATGTATCTATTCTTGTCACTGGTGCTGTCATTTAAGGTTTAGTCCAAACTCCTATCTACTGGTGGATGTCCACACTTCACTAACAGACAGCTGTTCTTGGCCTCTTTTTTTTTTTTTTTTTTTTTTTTTTCCAGTTATGGCTGTAGTAGGACCATATCTGACTATAATTAGAAAAATGGAACAAGCCATGTGCAGCACCTTACTTGTTCAACAGAGACTCTACTTAAGGGCATATGAGAACAATACTCTGAAAATTATAGTAAAAGCTAGATGCATTCCTTCTATGTAAGAGCATACTGAAGGCTCCTTTTCCAGCAAGTGAAGACTGATTTATCTTTTTTTCCAGAGACAAAGCAGATCTTATATAGTTGGTTTTACTCTCTGCACAGTTTCAGCTGGATGTCTTTAGGCTGAGTACTGCCATAACACTCACTTCTATGTCACATGAGACACTAAAAAGTCCCAAACTAAATTAGAGCTAGACACAAAATTGTGGATCAGTTAACCTCTCAAGTAAGGCACTAACTGAACTTAATTAGGTGATGTGAGTCTGGGACCTGACTAATTTAAGTCTGCCCATACAGTTTAGTATCTTCTTGGCTTATCCTTTCTGAGGAGTGGTTGGGTGTTTTTTTGGTGTGGGGTTTTTTTTTTGTGTGTGTGATTTATTTTTTTCATTGAAGCAGCAACTTTTGAATACTTAAAGGATTTTAATTGAAAACCCTTCATTACAAAGAAGAACCTGGGACAACGAAGGGGAAAAAAAATCATCTCTCAATGAGTGTGAAAACTGATCCCATATTTGATCTGAAGCAGAACACTAGGAAACTTACTTCACTCTCATCAAATGAAAAAGCTGAAGTAAGACAACAAATCAAGCATCTTGGTCTTACAGAACTGATCACCATTTGAGATGCCTTGGAGCGTTCCCTTTGGCATCCAGTTGTTGCTCTAGGAGCCTTTAGGTATGCCACAAGTGTGTACACTGTGTATTGCACATCCTGTGCAGGTTTCCCAGACATTTTCAAGCATATAAAATGACTCTAGATTACTATGGTTATTACGTGAAACCTCTCATTTTGGATGAGTGTTTCCATGAATATGAAGACATCCTTGGTTACTGTGGCTTCATATCTGTATTAAAAATTATTTGGCCAACATGGAAACGTGGTACTTTTCAGCTCTGTTTTCTTTAAAGTTGAGCTTAAAGATTATCATCTAGTGGTGTCAAATTTAGTGACCCAATGATTCAGCCAAAAGCACAAGGTCTTTAATATCTGATTTTTCTTTTTTCCCCCAGAACTTTTTTGTTTCTACACTGAATATGAAAATGCACAAATCTAAAAGAACACAAGTCAAATAGTTGCTGGAGGTCATCTGCTGTAACAAACACATTTCTTCATTCAAGTGTCCACTTCTTCAGAAAAATTTCATTACCAGAGGAATGTAAAACTGATACTCTAAAATAAGAGAATCCCACCAGGCCAGGCCCTGGATTTCCCTCAGAATCTATTTTTTTCTTGAAAATGAATGCAATAGTTAAATTGGGGAAGTGGCTCTTTGACCACTGCGATGGCAAAAAAAAAGACTTTTGTAGAGTCAATTTTATATATGCTAACTTGTATGTCCAGTTCCTTGACTGATGTGTGACTGTCCTGTAAACAGTTTTCCTGTTTTCACAACGGCTCATCTTGAGAAAGATGACATGCAACTTCCCTCATCAGAAGTCTGAAGAGTCGAATTAATGAAGGTGAGAGTATTTGTGTTGCAGCTAGGCAAGCTTTTCAGTGTTGCTGCCAAGAAAACACTGAGTTTTGGAAATTCTGTGTCACTCTTTCAAAACAGTAGTCACAGCAACAACAAAATCAACATCTGTTGTGTGTTTTTCCTTTGTTTCTTCTAATCGATTCAGTAAATCTTTGCCAAACATTTGCACAGAGTGCCATAGAAATGTCACTTGAGGGTGAAAAAAGTGTCACTTTATAAGTAAATGTCATTTTACAAGTAAATACTGTTGAATAGGGAAAGAAAAATGACACTAAGAGAAGTCCAATAGTTATGTGGCTGATGATACAAAGAAGCAGAGACTGTAGTGAAGATTCCAGTTAATTTGTACCCCATCTCTCTGGTGTCTTAATAATAGTAGATAGTAAAGGAAGTGATAATGGTGGGTTTCCAGAACATCTCATCACTGGAGCTCTACCATTCAAGAAGCATCTGAAGCAAGCAGTAGTGTCTCCACCTTAGCCAGTCATGACAACTGAATTCCCTCTTCTTTTCCATTCCTTGTTTTTATTCCACTGAATATCAGGTTTCGTAGAGTTCCCAAGTAATCTCTGCCTCTATTGTCCTAGCCTTGCCTCTCATTTTGCTCTTGTTTGCATTCACATATTTACTCTAAGCAGTGAGGCCCAGCTGATGCTTTCAACCAGCTACATTACCTTTGAACATTTCTATATACCTAGTGTTCCAACATTCCTATTTCTATATCAGAATCCTGTCCACCTCTCCATGTGTTTTCTGTATGAACTTTCAAACTTATGAAGGTAGAAATGTATTTATCTCTACCAGCAAATTAATCACTAAGCATGCTAAGACTTGCCAGAGATAATTCATGTCATATACATTTAGTAGACACAGATCTTTGAGGCTTTGCAGCCTATACTGTATTATTTTAACACAGTCTACACAAAATACAATACAATACAATACAGTAGAGAACAATACAATACATCAGGTTGGAAGAGACCTTCAAGATCATCGCGTCCAACCTATCAAACAATCCAACCCACCCAACAACTAGACCATACAGCCAAGCACTCCATCAAGTCTTCTCCTGAACACCTCCAGTGAAGGTGACTCCACCACCTCCACGGGTAGTCAATTCCAATGGGCAATCACTCTCTCCCTGTAGAACTTCTTCCTAACATCCAGCCTAAACCTGCCCTGGTGCAGCCTGAGACTGTGTCCTCTTTTTCTGGTGCTGGTTGCTAGGGAGAAGAGGCCAACCTCTGCCTGGCTACAACCTCCCTTCAGGTAGTTGTAGAGAGCAAGAAGGTCACCCCTCAGTCTCCTCCTCTCCAGGCTATGTAACCCCAGCACCCTCAGCTTTTCCTCATAGGGCTTGTGTTCCAAACCCCTCACCAACTTTGTTGCCCTTCTCTGGACACGTTCCAGCAAGTCAACATCCTTCCTAAACTGAGGGGCCCAGAACTGGACACAGTCCTCAAGGTGTGGCCTAACCAGTGCAGTGTACAGGGGCAGAATGACCTCCCTGCTCCTGCTGGCCACACTCTTCCTGATGCAGGCCAGAATGCCATTGGCCCTCTTGGTGCCTGGGCACACTGCAGGCTCATGTTCAGCCTACAATCAACCAGTACCCCCAGGTCCCTCTCTGCCTGGCCACTCTCCAGCCACTCTGACCCCAGCCTGTAGCACTGCCTGGGGTTGTTGTGGCCAATGTGCAGAACCCGGCACTTGGATGTGTTAAATCTCATGCCATTGGACTCTGCCCATCTGTCCAGCCTGTCGAGGTCCCTCTGCAAAGCCTCTCTGCCCTCCAGCAGATCAACTGCTGCCCCCAGCTTGGTGTCATCTGCAAATTTACTGATGATGGACTCAATGCCCTCATCCAGATCATCAATAAAGATGTTGAAGAGCATGGGGCCCAGTACTGATCCCTGGGGCACACCACTAGTGACAGGCCGCCAGCTGGATGTGGCACCATTCACCATTACTCTCTGGGCTCGGCCCTCCAGCCAGTTCCTAACCCAACACAGTGTGATCCTGTCCAAGCCATGGGCTGCCAGCTTGGCCAGGAGTTTGCTGTGGGGGACGGTGTCAAAGGCCTTGCTGAGGTCCAGGTAGACCACATCCACAGGCCTCCCCACATCCACCAGGCGGGTCACCTGATCATAGAAGGAGATCAGGTTGGTCAGGCAGGACCTGCCCTTCCTAAATCCATGCTGGCTAGGCCTGATCCCTTGGCCATCCTGTAAGTGCTGTGCGATCGCACTCAAGATGACCTGCTCCATAATCTTGCCTGGCACTGAGGTCAGGCTGACAGGCCTATAATTCCCTGGCTCATCCAACCGGCCCTTCTTATGGATGGGCACCACGTTGGCCAGCTTCCAGTCTTCTGGGACCTCTCCAGTGAGCCAGGACTGCTGAAAAATGATGGAAAGTGGCTTGGACAGCTCATCTGTCAGCAATCTCAGCACCCTTGGATGGATCCCATCCGGTCCCATGGCCTTGTGGGGGTCCAAGCGGCTCAGTAGATCTCTAACTTCCTCTTGGAGCAGCGGGAAACTATGCAGCTCTCTGGCTCTTTCTGCCAGCTCTGCAGGCCAGCTGTCTGGAAGACGTTCTGCCCTGCTAGTGAAGATTGAGGCAAAGAAGGTGTTAAGTACCTCTGCCTTTTCCTCATCCTTTGTTACAACGTTCCCCTCCGTGTCAACCAAGGAGTGGAGGTTGTCCTTGCCCTTCTTCTTGCTATTGATGTATTTATAGAAGGACTTGTTTTTGTCCTTCACAGCAGAGGCCAGTCTAAGTTCTAAATGGGCTTTTGCCTCCCTAATTTTCTTCCTACATGTCCTAGCAACATCCCTAAACATTCTGTAGGTTGCCTCCCCTTTCTTCCAAAGATAATACATCCTCTTTTTTCCCTAAGTTCTATTAAAAGTTCATTACCCATCCAGGCTGGCCGTCTGCCCCGGCGGCTCATCTTCCGGCACACTGGCACAGCCTGTTCTTGCACCTTCAATAGTTCTTCCTTGAAGTAGGTCCAGCTCTCCTGGACCCCTTTGTTTTTAAGGGCTGATTCCCAAGGAACCTTCTGAATTAGTTCCTTGAGTAGCCTGAAGTCTGCCCTCCTGAAGTCCAGAGTGGAGGTCTTCTTGCTCCCCTCTTGGCTTGGCTGCATACCGAAAACTCTATTATGTCGTGGTCACTGGTGCCTAAACACCCTCCGACCACCACATCACCCACCAGCCCTTCCCTGTTGGTGAAGAGGAGGTCAAGCTACTTGACAAAGTATGTACAGAAACTATGTTCAATGAAATTATTGACAAGAAGATTGAGTGTTGATACTTGATTTAGCTTTTAGGATAGAAATATTGATGTAGTTTTTGATCAAATTGATAAGCTGGAAATATGATAAAAGACAAATATGATTTCTTAAATATAAAAATACGTTTTTCTGAGCCAATTTGATTCAAGTTTGTTTGCCCAATTGATGATAGGTTGATTACACACAACAGGATGCTAATAAACAGTGGAATAACAGTCTAGAAAAATCAGAACGTGGAATAGAGAGGAACAAACTGGGACCTTCTTATACACAAAAAATAAACTGCAATGCTGCCCCAGGTGGCAAGAATGGACAACCTTGGGTTCACAACGGAATTAACCAACAGGCTCAGGGTCCAGCTTCCACCCCCTCCAGGCAGCCTTAATGGTGCCTGCCTATTGGCTGTTCGACCTCAAACCTGGACCCTGCAAATGGGAGGGAAGAGAAAGGGCAGTGGCTCAAACAGGTTTAGCTGGCTTGTTTATGCCTCTTCCAGGACAAATATCAAGTAAATAATACAATCTACAATAATTTACATAAATTTGTAAAGAAGAATGGTAAGATGCTTCTATTTATCTCAATACATTGTCTTAATTTCCCTCTCTCACACTACCTGCCATCTTGAAGTACTATCTCACTCTCCTATTCTTTCAAATCTTGTATTGTAAGTGTTGTAGAGTTTAGGAACAAGAACTTTTAAGTTCTCAAAGTGGAAATGGTACATTATCCAGAAGAAAGAAGTATGGAAGGGTGGTAGCAACACACACATACATAGCAACAGGAAAATGTAGTCTCCAACTATACTGAGGAAATATGTAACTGCAGTGCTTAAAAAGAAATTAAAAAAAAATAGAATCTACCTTCTCCTTAAGAAGCTCAGCTCTTTCCTTAGTAATTTCGGCACAAATACTAGAACGAATACACAGGATCACAGGATGCTAGGGGTTAGAAGGCACCTCTGGAGATCTTCGAGTCCAAACCCCCTACCAGAGCAGAACCACATAATCTAGCATAGGTCATACAGGAACACATCCAGCCAGGTATTGAAAGTTTCCAGAGAAGGAGAATCCACAACCTCACTAGGGAGCTTGTTCTAGTGCTCTGTGACCCTCATAGTGAAGAAGTTCTTCCTCATGTTGAGGTGGAACTTCTTATGCTGTAGTTTATATCCATTACCCTTTGTCCTGTTACAGGGTATGAGTGAGAAGAGGCTGTCCCTTCCTTCTTGACACCCAGCCCTCAGATATGTATATACATTTATTAAATCCTCTCTTAGTCTTCTCTTCTCCAGACTAAAATCCCCAGGTCTCTCAGACTTTTCTCATTAGGCACATGCTCCAGTCCCTTAATCACCCTTGGAGCCCTCTATTGGGCTCTCAGGTAGATCCCTGACCCTCTTCTACTGGGGAACCCAGAACTGGATGCAAAATTCTAGGTGGGGCCTCACTAAAGCAGAGTAGAGGGGTAGGAGAACCTCCTTTCGATCTGCTGGACACACTCTTCCTAATGCACCCCTGGATCCCATTGGCCTTCTTGACAAAAAGGGTACATTGCTGTCCCATGGATACCTTCTTGTCCCTACCAGGACATCCAGGTCCTTCTCCACAGGGCTGCCCTCTAGCAGATCACCTCATCAGTGTCATTGTTAAAGATGTTGAACAGGACTGGACACAACACTGATCCCTGGGGGACTCCGCTAGGCACAGATCTCCAGCTGGACTTGGCACCATTGATCACCACTCTTTGTACTCTCTTGTGTAACCATTTCTTACTCCATCTCACTGTCAGTTCATCTATCCCACACTTCCTGAGCTTTCTTACAAGGATATTATGGAAATAGTGTCTAAAGCCTTGCTAAGGTCAAGGTAGACTACAATCACTGGTCTTCCTGCATCTACCCATTCTGTTACCACATCACAGAAGGCTATCACAGTAGTCCACCATGATTTCCCCTTGGTAAATCCATACTGACTACTCCTGATAAACTTCTTCCATTCCAAGTGCCCAGAGATGGCCTCCGGAATGAGCTGCTCCATTGTTTTCCCTGGGGTGGAGGTGAGGCTGACTAGTCTATAGCTTCCTGGATCCTCTTTATCTCCCTTTTTGAAGATCCAGTCCCCAGACACCTCTCCTGTTTGCCATGATTTTGCAAAAATAATGCAATGGTAGAGCGACAACATCAGGCAGTTCTCTCAGCACTGTTGGGTGCATTTCATCAGGTCCCATGGACTTATGGATGTTCAGTTTATGTAACTGGTCCTTAACCCAGTCTTCACTGACTAGTCGAGAATCTCCCCTCCTCCATGCTTTCTCTCCTTCATCCACGGTCTGGAGTTCACAGGAGTTGGTCTTAGGAATAAAGACTGAAACAAAGAAGGCATTTAGCAGCTCTGCCTTCTCTGCATCCTCAGCTATCAGGGCTGCCACCTCATTCAGCAGTGGGCCCACACTTTCCTTATTCTTCCTTTTACTGCTGAGATATTTGAAGAAGCCCTTCTTGTTCCCTTTTAATTCCTTTGCCAGTTTTAGTACTAAGAGGGCTTTGGGCTTCTTTGTTGCCTTCCTACATGCCCTGACAATTTTTCTATAGTTCTCCCAAGTGACAAGTCCCTTCTTCCATGAACTGTAAGTATCTTTCTTCCATGAGATTTCATTCAGAAGCTCCTTGCTCCTTCATGCATGTCTCTTAACACATCTCCCTCATTTTTTACTCAAGGGAACACACCTATCTTGGTCTTGGAGGAAGTGGCATTTAAGAAATGATCAACTTTCTTGGGCTCTTTTACCCCCACAGAGTCTTAGCCCATGGGATTCCTGCAAGTAGATCTTTGAAGAGTACAAAATTAGCCCTTCAGAAGTCCAGGGTTATAATCGTACTTACCACCCTGCTTCAACCTTGTATAATACTAAACTCCCCCACATCATGATCACTGTTGCCAAGGCTGTTCCTGACCTTAATTTCCTCAACCAGTTCTTATTAGTCAGTATTTGTGATTTTGTTTTCTGACATATATCCTTTCAGTCAGTTCTACACATTTATCTGTTTTTATCTCCCATTTAACCTTTGACTGCGTAAAACTTCCACCTCTTCCCTTTATTGCTTACAATGCTGGAGTCAGAGTGTTGCAATCTAAGTTCCTACTTTTCCCAACACCTGGTATGTTTGAGACAGATAAAAATTCCCATTTCTCACAGAGAGTGATGCAGTAAAAAAAGAAAAAGTCTTTTTGTTCCACACTCCTTTTCTCCTTCTTTGGTAAAATAGCAGAAGATGAAAGCAGTGACCCTGCATCCTGCAGCAGTTTTCATTAACTCCTCTTGCTTTGAGTGTCAAACAGAGAAGGCAGCTTGCAGGGTCTGGATTTTTTTTTCTCTATACCCTCTTTGCAGGTTGTATTAATCATATACTTATGTAGAAAATTTTGCTTTCTATATTTTTTTTCCCCCAGGATCTACCATTTGGCTCACTTTAAGCAGTATGTACATGATAAAATGTCTGTTTGCACAAAGGGAAACATTATAATTGGCAAATGAGAAGCAGAGGCCAGGAAAAATGTAGACTTCTGTATAAACTGTGCCAAACCAAAACATACTCAATATTTAATGCTGCTGGTGACATTCCCAAATTACACATCTGCTCTTTGATTTACATTCTAGAGGACCAGGCAGCAGATGGAAAAGACAGTGAGACTTTCAGAAGATGACTGTTCTCCCTTACAAATCCACGTAGGACCTGCTAACACCCCAATTGCTGACAATTATGTGGGAAAGCATACTGAAAAACAGAAATGTCTCGCATTTTAGGCACTTAGGAACAACAATATATTTCTGGCACAGGTGATAGGTAATTTGAGGACCAAATACCAAATCAATCCTGCTGTAAGGGTATTTTTTCTTTATTCTGACAATTTTTTAATCCTATGTGATAAGCCAGCACAGAGAGGGAGCTAAAATGGGACTGATTATGAAAAAAAAAAAGGGTGTGATTTATTAAGCACATTTAGAAATTCCATTTCAACAATTTACTGAATGCCACATTGTTGTTTGTTGGTTTGTGGTTTTTTTATCTTATTTAGACTTACCCAGATTCTGATTTTGTGTATTATTTCAGCCTTTATCCATAACACATAAAGCTGTGATCTTCTGCCACTGGTGATGATAGTGGTATTTTTGGTTATCCACCTTCATTATGAATCAAATATTTCTGCTCATGCTTCAGGCAAATGAGTCATCCCCTAGGGGATAATGTGCTTTCTCTTCATTTCTGATAGAGGCCTCTAAAAAAGAAACAACTCCATTCTGTTTTCATGAATGGTTTCATAACAAGATAAAAAGTGTTGATTATATTTTGAATAGCTGTAAACTTTAATCAGCAGTTTTCAGATTTAGACTTTTATCTCCATTATCCCACTCAATTTAAGGAATATTTTATTTTGTATATTTTTCTTTTTTAATTGCATTTGAATGCCTGATATTTTAAGCAGTATACATCTTAATTCTGTGACATGAAATCTTCAAATTTAAAGCAGGGAATAATTTATTTAAAGCTTACTGTGGTCAAATCGACAATTGTACTGTGAAATATTTCAACAGTTTGTCACTGTTTGCCTTAAAACACACTTTCACTGTTTGCAGGTAGTATTAAACCCATGAGGGAAATAGAACTGATTTTTAGAAAAGGAGCAGTTATCATACGTATTAAGCATGCATAAGTGAGAAATATGAGCATATCAGCAAAGCCTGGGGAGAAAACTTGCCCCTAACTCCTTTATGTTATACTTTAGGTCCTCAAAGCATAATAAGAAATTAGTTTTACTGCTATACCATGTAACCTTTGTTTACTGCCATATTGGGAACATGACCTGATCACAGTATCACAGTATTACCAAGGTTGGAAGAGACCTCAAAGATCATCGAGTCCAACCTGTAACCACGAACCTCACAACTAGACCATGGCACCAAGTGCCACATCCAGTCCCCTCTTGAACACCTCCAGGAATGGCGACTCAACCACCTCCCCGGGCAGCCCATTCCAATGACGAATCACTACAGTATATCAAGGGCAACAAGGTATCACCCAGTATCAGAGTATCACCAAGGTTGGAAGAGACCTCGAAGATCATCGAGTCCAACCTGTCACCACAGATCCCACGACTAGACCATTGCACCAAGTGCCACGTTCAATCCCCTCTTGAACGCTTCCAGGCACAGTGACTCCACCACTGCCCTGGGCAGCCCATTCCAATGGCGAATGACTCTCTCGGCTGGGGTTGTTTAGCCTGGAGAAGAGGAGGCTCAGGGGCGACCTCATTGCTCTCTACAGCTACCTGAAGGGTGGTTGTAGCCAGGAAGGGGTTGGTCTCTTCTCTCTAGCAACCAGCACCAGAATAAGGGGACACAGTCTCAAGCTGTGCCAGGGGAAATTTAGGCTCGAGGTGAGGAGAAAGTTCTTCACCGAGAGAGTTGTTGTTTAAAGTAACAAATACCACCTTAATTGTTTATATTATGAAGAACATCATACTGTGACCACACATACACAAAATTAGCATTTAAAATATAATTCTCCATAATGTGTGTTTATCTATTGTATATTGTAATAATCCATATAAATCTGTGTTCAAACAGGTTATGTTTTCTTTGTATACTCATCTAAATCTTTATCTGAGTTCTTGTACTGTCTTATGCTGAAGAATATCTTCCTTTCTAACTGTTCTCAATATTACTGCAAATCTTGCTATTTTTACTCCAGCCTCTATGAGACTGCAGGTCATAGCCCACTGCTTTTTGTATTCTAATACTTCATTTCCATCTCTACGTTGCATCAGTCACTACAAAGCATATCTGTCTTCAGAAGATGGCTGATAAAGTTTATTCACAACTCTCAGTCTTCTGAGAATTCATCAGTGATGAACTTATAGCGGTAAGAATATTTTCATAGTGATCTACTAACTGTTAAAGTACACCCTGACGCTGGAAACTCCTCCTTGCTTCAGACACAGTAGAAATTCCTTTTGCTTTGTGCCAACTAGTCAAGTGGGAATGCTCAGTCAACGTGAGGTCATCTACAATCATCAAAGAAAAAGCAACTGCTTAAGTGGTGATGCCATCTATTTTATTGCAAGGAACCTTCCCATTCTAGTTGTCCTATGTAACTTTATGAGCATACAGTAATTTAAACAATTCTCTTTACAAGATTTCACCCGTCTTCAGTTATTGTACTTAGTCCCTTTGTAAATGAAGACATTTATACCTTTGTTACTTATTTCACTATTATTAGACAAAAGATTTGCTGTTCATGTGTTTGTACAGAGCTTGCCATTTTATATTACAACATATTGCCTTGGTGGTACATTTTGATAACGTCAAATGAATGCATGGATGATGGGAATTCATAACTAGAGATTTTTTTTTCCTCTCAACCTAAAGCCATGGAACCATTAAGTCATGCAAATTATTTGCAAGAAAAGACATTACAAAGGGTTTAGCTGACATCTACAAACAATAAGATAAAACTACAAAAGACTAATTTCTTCACTGTGCAGCGTAGAGCTTACCTGTTGGTTATAATGCTTGCACAATGATATTGTATTATCTTGTCATCTCGATAATCAAAAGCTAGTCTGTGCATACAAAAAGAAACCAAACAGAAGAAAACCGCTTTATCAAATTAATTATTCACTAAAAGCAGTAAGTTCAACAGAGTAGTTTTTAGATTAATATATCCGTAAAGAGAATACACTATCTTTGTACTAAACCAAAAAATGAATAATAGTACAAAGAAGACTCTTTAGCAAAACCTAATTGAGGATAAGCCTGTCACATTAAAGCATGTTCTAGGCAATAAGGTTATACACAAACTCTTTCTGTGATTAATCTAAAAGTTTAAGCTAAAGAAGTACCGTATAATTGCTTATTATCATGAGCTTCTTACAAAATCTTAAGGGAGAACATAATTTGCACAAACATATGCTCCTTCTTAGATTACTAAATATTTCTTAGGGGAAAATGGTTAGAACATCAATGAATAATAACAACAGATAATTTCATTACATCTAACAGAGACATAAGCATTTGTTTCTGTATCAGAAATGTTAATTGCTACAATATATGAACAGCAGTGATTTACACATTGCTTTTTCTCTTATGTATTTTTCTCATTATTTTAGCATGTCTTAAGCCTGACAAAAAAATATCAGAAACTATCAGACTGATGAATAATTTCTGTCTTTTAAAGAGTTTTAAAAAAAATAAATCACAGGTATACAGGGAAAAAAATATTTTTACAGATAGAATCATTGTATGTCTGGAGCCCCTTTTACAAGAGGGATATGGAGGTGCTGGAAGGTGTCTAGAGAAGGGCCACGAGGATGATTAGAGGGCTGGAGCACCTCTCCTATGAGGACAGACTGAAGGAGCCCTGGAATGGGTTGTCTAGGGAGGTGGTTGAGGCCCCATCCCTGGAGGTGTTTAAGACCAGGCTGGATGAGGCTCTGGCCAGCCTGATCTAGTGTGGGGTGTCCCTGCCCATGGCAGGGGAACTGGAACTAGATGATCCTTGTGGTCTCTTCCAACCCTGACTGATACTATGAAATGTATGTCCTATTAAAAGAAGTTATTAAAATACATGACAAGAATTTAACATTTTGTGTAATTTTTAAAAATGCAACTATTCAGAGGCATGAGGAAAGAGATGGTAAGTAACATTTCTGGAAGTTACAGGAATAAGAAATGTAGGTGCAATGCTTGTATGACTAGGAAAAATGCACTCTACTCTCTGATTGCATTTCCTTTTTTTTTTTTCAGTTAGTATAATGAAAAAATATATGTATTTGAAAACAATATTTAAAAGCAAGTCATGTCAGACATCATCTTAAAGATTAGAGCACTTTGGCAGTATGATCATTCTTCATTTGGAAATACATCTTTGTATACCAGGTGTTGTGGTTCAGCCCCAGCTCACGGCCAAATTCTAACTTATCCAAAGACAGCCACCAACTGCCCTTCCACCCACTGTTGGGATGGAAAGGAAAATCAGGTATAAAAGGCAAAACCCTGTGGGTTGAGATAAGGAGAGTTTAATGGAGCAGCACAAAGAAATAACAATTAGAAAGAACAATAATACTGATAAAATTGTATATACTGTGAGTGATACAAAATGCAGCGCCAATCACAATGGTCCAGCCCAGCCTGGACTGGTGCACCTCCTTGCTCCTGCTGCCACCCACACCATGCTAAAACCACCTGCTCAAAATGCTGATGCTTGACCCTGCCAACCCTTCCCTTATATAGTGGACATGATGTCAATATGATATTCAATACTCATTGGCTGGTTCATCTGTCTGTCTTTACTGTGGCCCCTCCTAGATTCTTGAGGGAAAAAATTAATAATGACAAACCAAAAACTTAACCCTGTCTTAACTGAATGCAGGACACCAGGGCAACAAAGCTGGTGAGGGGTTTGGAGCACAAGCCCTGCAAGGAGAGGCTGAGGGAGCTGGGGTTGCATAGCCTGGAGAAGAGGAGGCTCAGGGGAGACCTTATTGCTCTCTACAACTACCTGAAGGGAGGTTGTAGCCAGGTGGGGCTGGTCTCTTCTCTCACAGTAATATTTTTTTTGTTTCAAAGTATTTTAAAACAACCTATATTATATAGCAATTTATTGTGTCTTTGACCTTAGCACCTACTACTGCCCATTTTGTTATATACACTATTATTTTCTATTCCCTTCTTATTCCACTTTTACTCTTTGTTATTCTTCTTCCTCAGCAGTGCCTCCAGGAGGATCTGCTCCATGATCTTACTGGGCACAGAGGTGAGACTGACTGGTCTATAGTTCCCTGGGTCATCCTTCTTTCCCTTTTTGAAAATGGGAGTTATATTTCCCCTTTGCCAGTCAGTGAGGACTTCTCCAGACTGCCAGTACTTTTGGAATATAATAGAGTGGTTTAACAACCTCATATGCTAGTTTCCTCAGCACCCGTGGGTGTATCCCTTTAGGTCCCATGGACTTGAACACTTTCAGGTTCTTCAGATGGTCACTAACCTGATCTTCACTCACAATGGGCAGTTCCTTCTTCCAGATCATGCCATTATGTTCTGTGATTTTGGGAGTGTGGCTGGAGCCCTTGCCAGTGAAGTCTGAGGTAAAGAAGTAATTGAGAACCTCAGCCTTCTCCATGTCACTCATCACCAGTTCTTCCTTTCCTTTCTGAGGGGGCCCACACCTTCCCTAGTCTTCTTTTTACCATTAATATACCTATAGAATATTTTTGCTGTTCCCCTTGATCTCCCTGGCTAGATTTAATTCTAACTATGCTTTTCCAACCAGATCTTTTGCTGCTCAGGCAGCTTCTTTATATACCCCTCATTCCAGCTGTCCTTTCTGCCACTCTTTGTAGAGTTTCTTTTTGTGTAGAGTTTCTTTTTGTGTGACAGTGTATCCAGGAGCTCCTTGCTCATCCAGGCAGGTCTCCAAGCATTCTTTCCTGCCTTCCTTTTTGTCAGATACTTTGCTCCTGGGCACGGAGAAGGTGATCTTTTAATACTGACCAGTAGTTCTGGGCTCCTCTTCTTTCTAGGGCTTTGTCCCATGGTACTTTGGCCAGCAGATCCCTGAGGTGATCGAAGTATACATGCCTAAAGTTCAGGGTCATAATCTTGGAATATGTCCTCCTAGTTGCCCTGAAGATCTTAAATTCTGTCTCTTCATGGTCACTGCAATCACAGAATCACAGAAATATTCATGTTGGAAAAGACCTCCAGGATCTCCAAGTCCAACCAATAACCCTACTCTACAAGGCTCACCACTACTCAAGCACCACATCCAAAATGACCTTTAAACACACCCAGGGTTGGTGACTCAACCACCTCCCTGGGCAGCCCATTGCAATGCCTGACCACTCTTTCCATGACATTTTTTTTCCTAATGTCCAGTCTAAACCTACCCACTTGCAGTTTGAATCCATTAATTCTTGTTCTATCACTAATTACCTGTAAGAAGAAATCAGTACCAGCCTCTCCACAATGTCCTTTCAGGTAGTTGTAGAGAGCAATGAGATTTCCCTTCCCCTTTTCAAAATAAACAGCCCTAACTCACAGAAATCACACAGAAATATTCAGGTTGGAAAAGACCCTCAGGAGCAACAAGTCCAATTTATGATGCTTCTCTACAAGGTTCACCCCATAATCACATCCTCAAGAACCACATCCATATGAGTTTTAAACACAGCCAGGGTTGGTGACCCAACCACCTCCCTGGGAAGGTGCCTGAACACTCTTTCAGTGATTTTTTTCCCCTCGATGTCCAGTCTACACCTACCCAGTTGCAGCTTGAGGCCATTCTTGAGTCAACTGTTATCACTAATTACCTCTAGGCTGTTCTCCAGTCATCTGTTTCTTCACTTTCTAGACTCTTTTCCTTGTCCTTCTTTTGTTTCCTGCTGTCCTAGATATCCCCAGTACAACAGTCAAAGCTCCTCCTTACAGAAACCCATGTGTCTAAATTTCCCTGATAGTTACAGGTTAATTTTAATTAACAATGTTTTTAGCTGCCCTAGGACTGAGAAGTCACTGGTTAGTCACACTTGAGTGTTAAAGCATTTATATTGTGTTGGCCTTTGTGAAATTAATGTAATATGTGTATTACATGCATGCATGTAATGCAGTTATAAGTATAATTAAAATATTTTGTGTATTTGTGGTGGTTTAGCCCTGACTGGGGGCTAGATGCCCAGCACAACTGCTCTGTCACTCCCTGTGTTATGTGGGCAGGGCAGTGGAAAATGTAACTAAGAGGTCCATGATCCAAGATAGAAGCAATTTATTAGGATGAAAAACAAAAGAAAAGGCCACACAGAAGCAACAGTGATCAAAAGAAAAGGCCACACAGAATCAACAGTGAACAAAAGTACTATTCTCCACTTCCCATCAGCAGATGATATGTTGTCACTTCCCAGGAAGAAGAGCTTCAATATGTGTAGCAGCTGCTCCAGATGACAGATGCCATTAATAAATGCCTCCACACTTCCTTCTTTCTCTTAGCTTTTATATTTGAGCTTATGTCATATAGAATGGAATACCCCTTTAGTCAGTTTGGATCAGCTGGCCTGGCTGTGAACCCTCCCAAGATCTTGACCATCCCTCAACCTACTGTTGGGGAGGAAATGCTGGAAAAACACAGCCTTGGTGCTTGGCTCAGAAGTAGCCAAAACACTGGTGTGTTATCAACATCCACCTACATCACTGCAAAACATAACACTACAAAAGACACTCTCAGGAGAATTAACTCCAGCTCAGCCAAACCAAATAGTGTTTAAAACAAACAAACCACTCTCAAACAATATTTCAATAGTTTTAACATTTGGCTGTTTTCTTTTAACTGAAGTAAAACTTACAAAAATATATATTCATTCTCACCATAAGTTCCTTTGATGCAGTATTTCCTGAGCTTTTACAGAATCACTAGTTGTTCTATGAAAATTATATGAAAGAAGGCAGTAACTTGTACATTCTCCAAAAGTAAGGTTTATGTAATGTTCCATAATTACAGAATACAGAATTAAGCAGGTTGGAACAAGCCTTCAAGACCATCAAGTCCAACCTGTAAACCAACACTCTCTAATCAACTAAACCATGGCACTAAGTGCCTCATCCAGTCTCTTCTTAAACACCTCCAGTGATGGTGACTCCACCACCTCCTCGGGCAGCCCATTCCAATGGCCAATTACTCTTTCTGTAAAGAATTTCTCCCTAACATCCAGCCTAAACCTCCCCTGGTGCAGCTTGAGACTGTGTCCTCTTCTTCTGTCACAGGTTGCCTGGGAGAAGAGACCAACCCCCACCTGGCTACAACCAAGCTTCAGGTAGTCATAGACAGCAATAAGGTCTCCACTGAGCCTCCTCTTCTCCAGGCTAAACAACCCCAACTCCCTCAGCTGCTCCTCACAGGGCTTGTGCTCCAAACCCCTCACCAGCTTGCATGTCCTTCTCTGGACATGTTTGAGCAACTCAACATCTTACTTTTAAGGCATTTAATTTTATTTTAATATTTGTATTTATAATTTTCTCCTGTAAACAAGCTTTTCATACCTTCTAGAGAAGCCAGGTCAGGAAGACTTGAGAAGCTGTCTGAGCTTGCTGGGACAGCAATTTCAAAGATGCATTTTTCTGTCAGTAGATGCCACCAGTTGCCATAATTGATGTTTCATCCATTACACCAACTTGATTTCTCAGACAATAGATAATTATCTAGACTCTGCTTCTGGATAGTTATTTCCAGTTTCTAAGAAATCTCATTCTATATAGGACAAGAATGCCACAAATAATGAGGAATTATGTTGGTGAAAATTACATCACTAAACCCACATTCCTTGTCTTTGAAGAAGGAGGAAAGAGACTTTTATGGACTAGTGAGACCAGTTCTGTTTCACCTCTTCCTTAAGAGAGAATGTTAACACTACTACCTAGAAAATGGAAAAACTGAAGATAAGACTATATAAAGCTCATCTTCCATCTGAAGAAGAAACTGAAATAAAAAAGTGATGCAATTCTAAAAATCCTGAAAATGTTCATACAAAGTTTGTTATTTAATCATGCATGACTATTTTTTCCTCTGAAAGGGCATCTATGAAGTTATAATTGTATTAGGTGACTCACATTTATGCAATTACCTTAGGATATTGCATTATATTTCCAAGGATGTATTTTTACTAAGTGCTGCCTATTGAGTTTATTCACATTATCTCATAGTTACAGATGAGGCTTTTCTATTGTCTGTTTTATGTGGGATGCTTAAAGCACAGAAATAGGCGCCTTCACCACATGCTGCGTGGTATCTACACTGCACAGCATCCTCTGAATCACTGTACATTTTACACACAGAACAGAAAAGGTGGAACACACTCTCATTTTCTTGTGAACTAGCAAACAACAGGAATATATTTGTACTCAAAGAAGTTTTGACAGAAGTTGGAAGCAATGAACAAGCAGCAAATGAAGCTAAGCCAATGGCAATTACTAGGATTTCCTTTATTCAGTTCTTGTTGCCATGTGGCATGTGGCTTTTACTGCTTGTAAGCTCGAAGACTTAGGGGGAAGCCAGCAAGAGATGTGTTGCTGGAACTATGTGTCACTGGAAGCTCCTCTTGACATTCATTTAATTCCTTAACAATTTCTGTTCATTTTGATGCACTGCAGCACCTGAAGACTTTTAGGTGTCCTGTAAGAGGGTTTTTGTGTGATATACAGATACAGAGATTCCATCTAATAATATAGGTACCAGGTATATTTAGCACAGTTTCCATGTCCATAAGGGTTTAAGGAAAATGAGAAAAATAATTTTCTGACAGTATCTTGATAACTGACCCACTTTGGCTACCAGCTTTGCTGTTCTACAGAAGCACAGGCGCACCTAGAGGATGACTCGTGCAGAGGTAAGTTCTTAAATGAAATATGTCAAAACCATGGATGGTTCATTGCTGGAGAGTATCCCAAGTTAATCCATATATGAACCAGGTTAATAGTAAAGTAACTATTGACAGGAGACTGCACTGAACAGATGTTCTCTGTGGACTGGGTTAATAAGGTCAGTGCAGTCAGGAAGCACCAGGGACAATCATAGCCCTGGACATCAGGTACCTCCCTGGAAGTGAGTACAAGCCAAAACCAGGCCAGGATATGGACCCACAGGTGGGTCTAGTCCAGGAGGGCTGATAACTGAGCAGGACAGAGCTGTGGCAAGCTGGAGACTGGTCCTACTGTGGTGTGGCTAGGATGGAGGCTGACAGCCCTAGTGAGTTGAAATGGAGTCCTGGGATATAGACAAGATGCAGGGAGCCCCAGGAGGTGTGAGCAGATAATACAATACAATACAGCAGCACCAGGTAGAAAGAGACCTTCAAGATCATCGCGTCCAACCCATCAACCAATCCAACCTAAACAACTAAACCATGGCACCAAGCACCCCATCAAGCCTCCTCCTGAACACCTCCAATGAAGGTGACTCCACCACCTCCACGGGCAGCCAATTCCAATGGGCAATCACTCTCTCTGTATGGAACTTCTTCCTAACATCCAGCCTAAACCTGCAGCAAGGCCAGTGAGTTTCCTCGGGACCTTGACACAAAATAGCTATCTTGTCAAAATGAATAAGATTTCAATGTTCATCTACATTAAATAAATCAACACTAATATATTGATGAAATTATCTAACTAAAAATGCAAAGTCGAAGAATAAGGGTGGTGTCAATGAAGCAGCAAGACACTTGGTGGTGTGCCAAGTGAGGATGGAGAAAAACTGAATCTTAGTTGGTGCAGTCCTTCTTTTACACCCAAAACAGAAATGTCATTGCTCACACGTGCTGAACAGACAGGTGGCCAAAAAGCTTATTCATTACGAGCCATGAGATGAATGCAAATCATGAGGTGTGTGTATATGGTAATATCTGAAAGTCAAGAAATTACATTGTCTAAGACTCACTCCAATATCTCTCCCTCATGGTGTAAATATGCAAGCTACAGCACGTCTGCCTTCTACCTTCTGTCTCTTCACACTTCTTCCTTATATATTGAAAGCCCAAATACCTTTTAATACATTATACCAAAACTAAGACCCTAAACATGTGGTATTCACAAACTAGACCCTCAAGATATTAGCATACTCTAGAATTTACTCCAAACCAACAAAGAATTTAATGAATATGTGAGCTTTTCTTAAAAATTCCTGTGTCCACAAACAGTTAGATTTTGCTCTCATTTATTTATTTATTTTAGATTTATTGTCCCTTATAATGATTAACAATTAAACTTTTATTTCAGTGGAAAGGAGAATTAAGAAGTATTTAGATGCCACAGCTGAGATATTCAATAATGTATGAGAGTTTTGTAGTGTAATGTTTCTAACTTGACTCTTGTAATGGCTTCAGGCTTAGCATCTTTTTGTCTTCATGTCTCAAAAAAAAATTGAAAACATCCTTTGTTGAGTACTTTGCCAAGCAAAGCTTTCACATCAGGATCACAGGATGTTAGAGTTAGGAGTTGGAAGGGACCTCCAAAGACTGAGTCCAACCCTGCTGCCCAAGCAGGACCATAGGATCTAGCACAGGTTGCACAGGAATGCATCCAGATGGATCTTGAAAGTCTCCAGAGAAGGAGACTCCACAACCTCTCTGGGGAGCCTGCTCCAGTACTCTGTGACCCTTACAGTGAAGATCCTCCTCATGTTGAGGTGGAACCTTGTGTGCTGTAATTTATATCCATGATCCCTTGTCCTGTCACAGGGTGTGAGTCAGAAGAGCCTGCCCCCTCACTCTTGACACCCAGCTCTCAGATATTTACAAACATTTATTAAATCCCATCTCAGTCTTCTCTTCTCCATACTAAATGGTACCAGGTCTCTTAGCCTCTCTTCATAGGGTACATGCTCCAGTCCATCCAGGTAGCTCTCTGTTGGACTCTCTCCAGCAGATTCCTGTCCCTTTTGAACTGGGGAACCCAAAACTGGACAAAATATTCCAGGTGTGGCCTCACCAGGGCAGAGTAAAGGGGTAGGAGAACCTCCCTTGATCTGCTGGACACAGTCCTCTTAATGCACCTCAGGATCCCATTGGCCTTGTCCACAAGGGCAGATTGCTGTCCCATGGATAACTTCTTGTCCACCAGGACTCCCAAGTCCTTCTCTAGCTGATCACCTCCTAACCTGCACTGGTGCAGTTTATTGCTCCTTCCCAGATGAAGGATTCTGCATTTATCCTTGCTGAACCTCATTAGGTTCCCCTTGCCCAGCTCTCCAGTCTCACTGAATGGCCACACAGCCTTCAGGTGTATCAGCCAAGCCTCTCAGTTTCATAATGTCAGAAAACTTACTGAGCAGACATTCTGTTCTCTCATCAATGTCATTGATTAAGATGTTGAACTGGACTGGACACAGCACTGATCCCTGGGGAACTCTACTAGTTACAGATCTCCATCTGCACATGGCACCTTGATCACCACTCTTTGCACTCTATTGTGTAACCATTTCCTAATCCTTCTCACTGTCTATTCTTCTATCCCACACCTCCAGAGCTTACTCACAAGGATGTTATGGGAGACAGTGTCAAAAGCCTCGCTAAGGTCAAGGTAGATTACTACTGCTGGTCTCCCTGCATCTACCCATTCTGTTACAACATCACAGAAGGCTATCAGAGTAGTCAAGCATGATTTCCCCTTGGTAAATCCATGCTGACTACTCCTGATAACCACCTTTGCTTCCAAGTGCCTAGAGATGACCTCCAGAATGAGCTGTTCCATTGTTTTTCTGGGGGTGGAGGTGAGGCTGACTGGTCTGTATTTTCCTGGAACCTCTTTCTTGCCCTTTTTGAAGATTATGACATTTGCTTTCCTCCAGTCCTCAGGCACAATTTTGCCACAGTTTTGCAAAAATAATGAAGAGTGGCAGAGTGACAACATCAGTGATCTCTCTCAGCACTCTTGGGTGCATCTTATCAGGCCCCATGGACTTATGGATGTTCAGTTTATGTAACTGGTCCCTAACCAGTTCAATGACTAGTGGAGAGTCTTCCCTCCTCCAGTTGTCTTCTCCTTCATCCAGGGTCTGGAATTCATAGGGGAGTTCAGTTTTAAGGGTAAAGACTGAAGCAGAGAAAGTATTTAACAACTCTGCCTTCTCTGCATCCTCAGTTATCAGGGCTGCCTCCTTGTTCAGCAGAGGGCCCACACTTTCACAACTCTTCCTTTTCCTACTGATATATTGGAAGATGACAGTGCTCAGTACAAGCACAGCATCTCTTTTAGTGATTATATCCTTTAAGAAGAAAACAAACAAACAAAACCCAACCAAGCAAAAGACAAAAAAACCCACAAACAAACAAACAAATCTATTGTATATTTGACATTATTTTTTTATTATTATTATTTTTTATATATAATAAGATGCATGTGTATAATAGACTTTTGTATCAATGTCTTGTTCTTCGTTTTTAGAGAGCTCAGGATTATGCTCTATAAAATAAGCAATGTTAATTATCATGAAAAAAATAAATACTTGAATATCCAGCACTCTTAGTGATATATCCAGCACTGGTATTTTTACATATAGAATCTGTTTACAACTTTCTTAATTTATGTCTATACAATTTACAACCACCTTAAGAACTGATACCAGGTTTTATAATGTATGCTTCTTTTTGACTTCTTTTAAATTCCCTTGCTTTTATCTTTTCTTTTTCTTTTTTCCCCTTTTTATTTATTTTTTTCCTTTTTTTCCTTTTTTTTCTTTTTTTTTCCTCTTTTTTGGTAATGGACTTATAAACATAAAATATTACAATTTATTTATTCTTTTTATTTTTTTCAGAACATAAACATTTTTAGATCACAACAATGTATGGAAAGATGGATGTTAAATATCAAAAAATTAGTGTATCTTGGAGATATTCATAGTATCATAGTATCAGTCAGGGTTGGAAGGGATCACAAGGATCATCTAGTTCCAACCCCTTGCCATGGGCAGGGACACCTCACACTAGATCAGGCTGGCCAGAGCCTCATCCAGCCTGGTCTTAAACACTTCCAGGGATGGGGCCTCAACCACCTCCCTGTGTAACCCATTCCAGGCCTTCACCACTCTCATGGTGAAGAACCTCCTCCTCACATCCAGCCATATTCTTAAATATATATTAAAACCTTCTGCTCAGGCAAGTGTTCCTATTCCTTCTGATCATATCTATGCTTACCTGAATTGGCAAATTCTAAGAGACTAAAAACTGACATTTGACAGACTTGGATGTATGCATAACTGTCTTTCTAGGTAGTCTTTTTAGGTAGATTGAGTTCAGATTACATTCAAGTGACCTACAATTTCTCTCTATTTTTTATCAGGAAAGATCAAGGTCTCCTTAGGAAGGATTTAGATGTTCTCTGTCTCCCAACACTGGATATGTTACACTGTCACAAGGACAATTGGCACAGGCAGGCTGCCAAATTAGAAAGGGAGCAGTGGGACACATTTATAGTACATGTGGAAAATCTGTAATAATATAATTAAAGAAACGACAAATCAGCTGGTCAAATGTAAATGTCTACTTTAGAGTGAGATTAATTGCTCTCTGAAGTCCACTGGCTGTACTGATTACCTAAAACCAACCAGGACAGGACAAGCTCAGACAAGGGCTGAGACACTGTAGAGTCAGGTCAGTGCAAAGTCTATGGCCTTGTACTACTAATGGCAAAATCATATTTACTGGGATGAAGCACTGTTTATGTCCTCAGCTAAAAAAAAACAACAAAACAACAAACATGAAATCTATGATCTGAGCAGTGACCAAGTCAGCAGGAGCATTTGAATTATTAGTTACTTTTTAAACTATGCACCATTAATCCAAGATTATTTGGAAAAAAGGTGAAAAAAGGTGTCTGGAGGCTTTAAATGCTGTGTGGCAGTTTAAAATCCGGTCACTTCAAGGAACGGATAATGGGCACACAACCTGAGGGTTCCAGCATCAGAATTCATTCCTGTATTTTTATAAATTTTATGGAATAGAATAGAATAGAATAGAATAGAATAGAATAGAATAGAATAGAATAGAATAGAATAGAATAGAATAGAATAGAATAGACCAGACCAGACTGGAAGAGACCTTAGAGATCATCGTGTCCAACCTATCATCCAACACCACCTAATCAACTAAACCATGCAACCAAGCACCCCATCAAGTCTCCTCCTGAACAGCTCCAGTGATGGTGACTCCACCACCTCCCCGGGCAGCCCATTCCAATGGGCAATCACTCTCTCTGTATAGAACTTCTTCCTAACATCCAGTCTAAACCTGCCCTGGCACAGCTTGAGACTGTGTCCTCTTGTTCTGGTTACCTGGGAGAAGAGACCAACCTCTATCTGTCTACAGCCTCCCTTCAGGCAGTTGTAGAGAGCAATAAAGTCACCCCTGAGCCTCTTCTTCTCCAGGCTAAGGAACCCCAGCTCCCTCAGCCTCTCCTCATAGGGCTTGTGTTCCAAACCCCTCACCAACTTTGTTGCCCTTCTCTGGACACGTTCCAGCAAGTCAACATCCTTCCTAAACTGAGGGGCCCAGAACTGGACACAGTCCTCAAGGTGTGTCCTAACCAGTGCAGTGTACAGGGGGAGAATGACCTCCCTGCTCCTGCTGGCCACACTGTTCCTGATGCAGGCCAGGATGCCATTGGCCCTCCTGGCTGCCTGGGCAGACTGCAGGCTCATATTCAGCCTACAATTGACCAGTAACCCCAGGTGCCTCTATGGAAGCCTTTAATAGTTTTCCTTCTTTATTTTTCTCTTTGGTTGGTTGGTTTTGGGTTTTTGTTTTTATTTGTGTGTTTTGCTTTGTTTTGTTTTTTTTTCATGCATGTGACATGATGAAGATGACATCTTTACAGGATAATTCATAACATCAGCCATTATTTTTAGCTAATATTTCTTTGGTCCCTTACTCTGAGGTTTTATAAATATTTTATAATGATGCCTAATAAAACAATTATTGATATTGAACAGATCGATCTAGATCAGTAGCTCTCATTCTTTAAAATATTGATTACTTGTTATGTAACCACATTACATTTGTTTTCACAGTATTACCCAGTTACAATTTCAATAACCATCCTTAGAGATCAAAAGACATATTTAATATACCAATCTATTCAAGATATCACTTAATGCAGTTCAAGAACTAATCCTTCAGAGAGCAACACTTGGCGCTCCCACCATAACAATCAGCAATTTTAAACAGACCAGATTCTAATCACAGACTGATTGAATAGTTTCAGTTGGAAAAGACCTCTAAGGATATCAAGTCCAGCCATCTACCTGAAACCACCATGCCCATTAAACAATGTCCTGAAGTGCTGTGTCTAAACTTTTTGGAACACCTCCAGGGATAGTGATTCTACCACTTTACTGGGCAACTTATTCCAATGTTTGACCACTATTTCAGTAAAGAAATTTTTCCTAATATCCCATCTACACCTCCTCTGGCACAAGTTCAGACCATTTTCTCTCATTTTTTTCACTTGATACTAGGCAGAAGAGACCAACAACCATCTCATTACAACCTCCTTTCAGGTAATTGTAGAGAGCAATGATGTCTCCCTTCATCCCTCAGTCTCTCTTTGTAAGACCTACTGTCTAGACTCTTCATCAGCTTTGTTGCCCTTCTCTCAACACATTTCAGCAACTCATTGTACTTCTTGTAGTGAGGGGCTCAAAACTAAATACAGGTTTTGAGGTGTGGTCTCACCAGGGAGCAGATCACTTCTCTGCTCCCTCTGGCCACAGTATTCCTGATACAGGCCAGGATGCTGTTCACCTTCTTGGCCACCTGAGCACATTTCTGGTTTATGTTTAGCTATCTGTCAACCAGGCAGGAAGCTATCCATCATATTCTAATCCACTTTTACACTGCCTTCATGTAGTCAGAAGGAAAGAATTAGAAATACTTTAGACAAAGGAGAAGCAGGTATATATTTAGAAAGAAAATTACCACTCCTTAAAGGTTGTATTCATTATTGTGTTGATAGGGAATGAATGAACTCATCAGAGCTTTGTTTGCTTGCCTATTTGACAAAATAACCAATACAGTAAAACATGTCTGCTACATAATATTGTCTTAAGAGGCAGACAATGTGAATGTTTAAGTCTGTATTTTTTACAATTACTCGCCTATTGAAGAGATGTAGCCACCATTTGTCACTTAATGGAAGATGACCACAGGTTAATAGATTTTTTTTTCTTGTTTGTCTTTTTTTTCCCCAAGTGTGCCCTACAATTAATTTTCATTGTATTAGAATAGAATAGAATAGAATAGAATAGAATAGAATAGAATAGAATAGAATAGAATAGAATAGAATAGAATAGAAGAATAGAATAGAATAGAATAGAATAGAACAAACCAGGTTGGAAGAGACCTTCAAGATCATCGTCTCCAACCCATCATACAATACCACCTAATCAACTAAACCATGCAACCAAGCACCCCACCAAGTCTTCTCCTAAACACCTCCAATGATGGTGACTCCACCACCTCCCTGGGCAGCACATTCCAATGGGCAATCACTCTCTCTTTGAAGAATTTCTTCCTAGCATCCAGTCTGAACCTCCCCTGGTGCAGCCTGAGACTGTGTCCTCTTGTTCTGGTGCTGATTGCCTGGGAGAAGAGACCAACCCCCACTGTTGAAGAACGGGTTAAAGAGAGAGGACATGGACCCCTAGAAGCACTGCACAACCCAGGCTTTGACGGTGATCAAGTAAATAAGTTGGTAAGCTTGGGCTGTTAGCACAACTATAGGCTGAGCCGGATGTCAGCCAGGACAGCAAGCCTTCAAGGACGGTCTGTCCTTGAGAACTTGGTAAACAAACTGCCCTGAAAGACAAGAGGTGGGGACCACTGTGAAAGACCATAGGTGGAAGGAGTATGTAATCAGGACCCTTTATGTTAGAACCAATAAGATTGCGCCGGGCAGGTCCAGGTTGGTGATAAAGTCTGATGCCACAAAATAAAGTTGGACTTGTTTTATCACTCATATTGAGTTGGTCATTTATCCAAGCCGCGGGGAAAAGGTTCCTCCACCCACACCCCACCTGGCTACAACCTCCCTTCAGGTAGTTTTATAGAGCAATAAGGTCTCTCCTGAGCCTCCTCTTCTCCAGGCTAAGCAACCCCAGCTCCCTCAGCCTCTCCTCAGAGGGCTTGTGTTCCAAACCCCTCACCAACTTTGTTGCCCTTCTCTGGACACGTTCCAGCAAGTCAACATCTTTCCTAAACTAAGGGGCCCAGAACTGGACACAATACTCAAGGTGTAGCCCAACGTGCTTGCAATTATTAAATATTCCTTTTACAAATTTCCCTGCACTACACTTGATCTTAACCAAAAGGCTGAGAAGCAGCCCTGTGGTAATTTTTGGTTATGATATATTGATGGTAAAGTACATTATTTCCACTGTAAGAAAACAGTTAAGGACAACACATATTTTCATGCTATATATCTTACATAGAGAGGAAGAGGAATAAAAAAGGAGAAAACTGCAGCCCCTATATCAAGTAGATTGTGCAATCTTTCTTCAAGGAAATGCACTGATTGCAAGACACATCTGTAGACTTGCCTTTTATTCCCACTGTAAAAAACACACCAACAATTTGATGTAATTAAATATATCTTTTCTAACAAGAGGTATTTATTAATAATCTTGGAAGTATTTAGATCGTCATAAACCCATATGTTCTAGGTAACACCTCTTAATTTATTAAGAAATGAGAAAGCAGCTGGTTATTGTGAATGATATTTTCTGTTATGCACCAGATTTGCAAGTCCTCAAGTATTTATTTCTAGGTTGTATTTAGAGATGTCATTGTTATTGTTACAGATCAAATAACTGCACTAGGGCAGAAAATATTTAATGTCTCATTTTCCTGCAAATTGCTCTACTTTACTACTGATACATCTTCTCCTTTGACTTTCTGTTCACAGAAAGACTGCAACCCTGATAATGAGCATAGATTAATTAAAGTAATGGACTAAGACTGAATTTTGGTAACAGCTGTGAGAATCTAAATTATGCTGTGGATATTACAATGTACGTAAGCAGGAGACTCAAGGTGCCACTGATCTTAATTAGTACATGAAAAATTTATGTATTGTGGTAGTTGAGCAGCCTATTTATTTTAGCCTCCTTAAACTAACATGAAATATATATATTTTTTCTTTTAAAGTTCTTTTTTCCTTTTCAACTTCTCCGGTATGTGTTATCTCCCACCTGTTACATTATACTTAATTTGTTAATAAAATGTCTTAAGAATGTGGATTTCAGTTTAGCTACCTTTTTTCTTTCATTTCCTATTTACTTTCACTCAAGAGTGCTGGTTGAGGCCTTACTGAGAATTAATAATCCCTTCTATTAATGACTAATGAAAGACACCCTTCCATCCCATTGCAGTAGTGATAGATCATCACATTTTGCCATTGTCCTGGAATATTGCTAGTATCTGACATTGTGTTATCAATATCATAATAATACTACTAATAAAAACTAATTCAGAATGTAGGTACATAGTTATTTTTATTTATTTTTTATATATATATATATATATATATATATATATATATAATTTCTTTTTATGTGAAAATCACCACCCTCTTCTGCTGGAACACTGCTTAATGTGGTAACTCATGAAAGACTCACCATATATGAGCTATCTTCAAAATTAGGCTCTTAATCTGTAGTATCTGGAAGCTTGGGGAAGTGTCGCTGGAAACCTGTCTAGCAGAAAGGGACCTGGGAGTTCTAATTGACAAGTGACTGAACATGAGCCAGCAAGTGCCCAGGTGGCTAAGAAAACCAATGGCATCCTGATCTGTATTAGAAATGCTGTGTCCAGCAGGAGTAGGGAGATTATTGTCCCCTTGTACTCAGCATTGGTGAGGCCGCACCTTGAGTATTGTGTTCAGTTTTGGGCACCTCAATACCAGAGAGATATTGAGGTGCTGGAGAGAGCGCAGAGGAGGAGGGCAACAAAGCTGGTGAAGGGCATGGAGAATAAATCTTATGCAAAGCAACTGAAGGAGCTGGGGCTCTTTAGTTTGAAATAGAGGAGGCTGAGGGGAAACCTCATTGTTCTCTACAACTACCTGAAAGGTCATTGTGGAGAGATTGGTTCTGGTCTCTTCTCACAGGTAAGTAGTGATAGAACAAGAAGGAATGGCCTCAAGCTGCAACAGGGTAGGTTTAGACCAGACATTAGCAGGGAAAAAAAATTACAGAAAGAGTGGTCAAGCATTGGAATGGGCTTCCCAGGAAGGTGGTTCTGTTACCAACCCTGGATGTGTTCAAAGGTAATTTAGATGTGGTGTTTGGGGATATGATTTAGGGGTGAATTTTGTAGAGTAAGATTATTGGTTTGACTCGATGATCACGAGGGTCTCTTCCAATCTGAATGTTTCTGTGGTTGTGATCTGAGATATCAGATAAAGTATGTCTTCCCTCACAGTTATGACTTGAATTTACCACTGTTTTCTATAGGAGATGCAAATCTGATAATAGTGGGAAAGTTAACAAAAATTGTGATGCAATACTTTCTCAACAACAGAACAAAATCATCATCTGAACAGACTAAAATAAACTTAACATCCATTCAATTAAAATATAAACTTCTCCAAACATTAGCAAAGAAGGCGTTTGGGAACGGAAGAGGAGATAAAACAGGAGACAACAAAACCAAAGAGATAAGCTGTAGTTTAAAATATAATAAATACTCCTAGATCTGACTGCCTTAAGGGAAACAGAGGGGGAAAAATGGGTCACCAAAGAGTTGTTAGAGCAGTTACTATTTCCTCAATGACACTTAGATGCTTCAGTCATATATACTATTACATGAACTAGAAACTAGCAAGCTGGATAGAAGAAATTAAAATAATGTATGACCTACCTTCAATGGCAGCAGGATTCAATCTTGAGTCGGTAGGTGTCTGATTAGAATTTTCTTAAGAGCTGGCTGTTTAACATTTATGTTTTCATTTATGTTAATTGGTTTTCTTTAAAAAAAAAAATTAAAAAAAAAATTATTGTATTGAAAGATGATTGTAAATAAGTCTAGCACATTTAAATTCAGTATTAAGGGTCAGTTCATGGTCATTTTGCAGAAAGCACAGAATGAAGCATTAGAATCAAGATATTTAGCAGGAAATCTAGTGCACCTAGTTTGGCAGAGAGGAAATCCAAGCTACCTAAAGTAAGTTTCTGAATTTTCAATAAATGTAGTCTAGAGATAAATGCATTTTGTAGATGTTCAAATGAAATGCAGGACATCTTGGTCATCTGTTTACTTCTTTTTGTTATAGACATATTAAGGTTTGGCCACCAGAGGATGACTCAGTTTAATCTTTTTTAATGTAGGTTAAATGTCCTTCAGATGACTACAAGGCTAGACAGACTTAGACCCATATGTCCCAATGCAGATGGGGTTTCTTGGCCTGATTCCCACTTTTGTTTACAGTTCAGTGGCTGTGACACTAACCTTAAATGAGCAAAAAGACAAGCCTGAAACAAAGACAATATACTCACTTGATATTTAATTATGGTTTTAATGTGTCATACTTCATATAGAAGTCGGTGAGAGGCATTTACTGCAAAGCACTCATTAGAGTGTTTAATGGCTAGTACACTCAACTGAGGATGAATACTTTTCCCAGTAAATTACTTCATAAAGTGAAAGGTTTAAAACTCTCACATACCGAATAAGAACTTGTCTAGCTGTATTACATTGCATGAAAACTACACCTGACATAAATTTGTTCGTAAGATATTATTGTCTAACAAATCATGTTAACCTGCTAAAATTGGTGTGGAATCATTATATTAAAATAATGACTATTTAATATTCTTCAGATATTGATCTCTGAAAATAACAATAATAATAATGATGATAATGATTATGATGATGATGATGATAATAATAATACTACTAATAATACTACTACTACTACTAATAATAATATCTACTGCTTTTGGCTAGATCTATAATTCTGAAAAAAATAATTGTGGAAGTTCAAGCACTGTTAATGCACAGTACTCAGCCAATCTTAGCATAATTGATGAGCACAATTTTGCTCCAGTCAACAAGAGCTCACACAAACATGATCAGGGCTCTGATCAGAATATATCCACTGCAAGGGACAATTTTTAGGGGGAAGCATAATATGGCTCACTGTATGATGCAATAATTAGAGATTTTTCCCCAATTGGACTCAGTCTAACAGCTATTTATTCCGTTAAGTTTACTCCAGTCCTTATTGCAAATACGTTGTATTAATAGAATGACATGTGTTTCATGAAGATGATAAATTTCCCCTTGTGGCTTGACTTCTTTTCTAACAAAATCAAAGCAAACCAACCAACCAACAACAACAACAACAAATAAAACACAAACCCAAAACCAACCAACCAAAAAACAACCCAAAACCAGGAGAAGGTAACACTGACAGCATTCAATTTCATTTCTGTATGCACTGAAGAATTGGTTCATCAATTTTGCTGAATATGTGTTAAACAGAGAACAGTAAAAATTACTTTCTGCTTGTCTTGGGCTCCTGGGGTTATACATAGAACGTCCCAATCAGATAATTTTTCTACTCTAAGTACAGTTTTAACAGGATATTGAGCCAACAATCTATTCAGGATGGTCTGTAATTTTGACACAAGGCTTTAAATAACTACAGAACTGACATGCACCTTACATGTATTAGGAAAAAAGAAAAGAAAAAAAAATCACAAGAGAAATTCTTATATAGGAAATCAATGGCCATTGCATTTAAGTAGGTACATAGAAGAGTTAATCTGAATAGTGTATTTTCAGGAGCATATTGTTCTGCTGGTCTCATATAGCTGACAACTAGGATACAAGAAAGCATAAATAACAAAGATCACGAAAAACCAGAAATCTGACATGCCTACCAAGTGCATTACAAACACAGAAGTTTGCAACACATTTAAACTTTCAAGTTTCTATGTGTAATTTCCATATATTACTTACATTTTCTAACTGTATCATGGGATCCGAGTAACTGATGTCCTAATTGTGGAACTATCTGCTCTTATTACCCAAGTTGAATATCAGTCTGTTCACCTAACTCTCTCAAAGCACACAGCATAATTAGTAAAATTTGTCATATTCTACTCTTAATTCTCCTCTTTCAGAAACCACACTACAAATTCCAGCATCATTAAAGAGTGTAGACTCTTAAGCACATCTGAAAACTGCCAACCTAATTTTGAAAACAGATCTAAAAAGCTTTAGGGAGAAAAAAAAATAAGAGTAATTTTCTCCAAGACATATTAAAAGCCTAGAATCATTTAGCTAGAAACATAGAAATATTCCTAACTGTCAGATAACAAAAAGTATGTTCTAAAGGTTTCCTTAAAAATTAGGAAGATATCTATTATTTCCTGCTACCACTGCTTTTCCACTGTGTAGATTTCTAATGTGGAATGATTATCAAACCTCAGCAAAAGTTCACTTATTCTTTCATTATTAAAGTAATGACATGAAAGTGTCATGGAGTGTACAGCTTCCTCCAGAATGTGATGCAAGCTATGGCAGGCAGACATCAGTCTGGAAAGAGTCCTCATCCTCTGAGCAGCTCCTGTCGAGATGAGGTTCATGCTGCTTTGGCACAGCAATGGTTGTTTCCAACTTTTGTGATGCACGAGTTCAGAGCTGGGAGAAAGCAGCCAGGAGGGAATAGAATAGAGTAGGATAGGATAGGATAGGATAGGATAGGATAGGATAGGATAGGATAGGATAGGATAGGATAGGATAGGATAGGATAGGATAGGATAGAATAGAATAGAATAGAATAGAATAGAATAGAATAGAATAGAATAGAATAGAATAGAATAGAATAGAATAGAATAGAATAGAATAGAACAAAACAAACCAGGTTGGAAGAGACTTTCAAGATCATCGTCTCCAACCCATCATACAATACCACCTAATCAACTAAACCATGCAACCAAGCACTCCATCAAGTCTCCTCCTAAACACCCCCAATGATGGTGACTCCACCACCTCCCTGGGCAGCACATTCCAATGGGAAATCACTCTCTCTATGAAGAATTTCTTCCTAACATCCAGTCTAAACCTCCTCTGATGCAGCTTGAGACTGTGTCCTCTTGTTCTGGTGCTGACTGCCTGGGAGAAGAGACCAGCCCCCACCTGGCTACAACCTCCCTTCAGGTAGTTGGAGAGAGCAATAAGGTCTCCCCTAAACCTCCTTCTTCAGGCTAAGCAACCCCAGCCCCATCAGCCTCTCCTCATAGGGCTTGTGCACTAAATCCCTTGACTTTGTTGCCCTTCTCTGGACACATTCCAGCAAGTCAACATCCTTCCTAAACTGAGTGGCCCAGAACTGGACACAGGACTCAAGGTGTGACCTAACCAGTGCTGAGTCCAGGGGAGAATGACCTCCCTGCTCCTGCTGGCCACACTGTTCCTGATGCAGGCCAGGATGCCATTGGCCTTTTTGGATGCCTGGGCACACTGCAGGCTCATGTTCAGCCTACTGTCAACTAGTGCCCCCAGGTCTCTCTCCTCCTGGCCACTCTCCAACCAGATTATTAGAATAACTTGTTTTGGTTGTTTTAGGCTATGCCTTTGAAAATTTTTCACAGATCTTGAACAGAAAGTAGTAGTTCATTTGACTTGAACCCTATAACTTGTGTTTGTCTACAGTGTAGTGTTCTGAAGTTTGCCTTGGAGAATGCAGTTACATATCATATCTAAGGGAAAGTTTTTACTAGGGGCTGTACTTACAAAGGCCTTTGAGAGGCTTTTGGCTTTTTGCAGTGTCTGTCTCAGTAACTGAAAATCTTTGAGTCTTTATGTCTTTTAATGAAGCTGATCAATGTTAGAGAGAGAAATTACTATTTCCTACCAAGGATACTGGAAGAAACTGAACAACACTGAGGTAATATGTTTTAAATTTACATAAAATTACTGTATACCTACTAAAGGTTCTAATAAATTTACTTCTTAAAACCACATGCTTTTGCAGTTTCTGTGACATAGGTGTTTTTATTGCAGTGCATTGAATAGTTATATCAATATTTCAATAGAGTAAGCTAACATAGCTGCTGTTTAAACCACATTTAGATCTTTAAATGTATATATCATGTGTTTTGATCAGTCCTAGAAATTTATGAATACATCAGATAGATTATGCAGTATATGAGAAACCATAACAGAGTTTTAGGAACAAACACAATCAGATATAAAAGGCTCATTTCTACTTTGTTGTTGAATCAGAGAGCTTCATACTAGCAGAGACAACTGAAATTAAAATTTCAGGAATAACACCTTAAATGTCCAACAAAAATTAATAGTTTAATTTCTTTAGCTGAAACTCCTTCATTAATTTATAATTTGGGATTAGGTTTGAAGCTGACTGGAGTCTTTCTTCCTCTTCCCATAAAGGTAAAAATTGAAGTTCCTCTATCCACAATAACATGTTTTAATCAGGATGTTGATAGCTTCAGGAAAAGAAAATCTTCTAAACATTGTGGTTAGAATGTTGTGGCAGCAATTTCCAAAATCTTGGAACATCAGAACTCTGTTCTTGATCTGGCCTTTAATCCAAGATTGCATTTAAACATCATCTTACTGACTCATCTTTTGACATGGTTGACTTCATCTTGGTTATATGCTGTAATCACATTTGTTTAAAATTCCAACAGCTTTCAAATAAACCTTTAGTAATGAGACTGTGGTGAACCATGCACCATCTGGCTGTGGTACACTGGCCATACCCATGAAATATATTTCTATCCCTTCAGCAAAACTCCATTAGCACACTGTCCTTATTATTAAGCAAACATGATATTTATGTCACATAAACCCTGAAATACAGCACATTTGCACAGAAAAAAGCCAAGAGATTAGGCTATTAATCTTTAAAGAATATTTTTCTCTTCTTCTGAGATGAAAAATCCACTAAAAAGCTTAACATAAACTATTGGAGAAACACGTTCACAGATGATGTGGAAAGTTCCATCAATGAATTCTTGTGGATCATATCAAGAGAGAACAGGTGAAAGCAAAAGAGTTTTTCGGTATATTGTTTTGCATACTGCTGTTTACACCCTCTGATATTTGCCACACTGGTTCACAATGGCTTTTTCTGTCTTTCCTGTGCAATAGGGATTCTTTTTCAAATTATATCTAGAAAATAGGTAACCTATTTTAAAATGTAAATTGAAGATTTCCATGACACTCTGAAACATGCTGAGATTCAGGAAAAAGAATTGTGGAGAATGGCTTTTAAATGATATACAATACTCTGAAGATTAGGCATCTGAGGAGTCTTTAAACTTTCTTTTGCTAGCTCTTATCTAGAGCAGTTCATCAGTAATTTTCAGTAATAAAATGACTCTTGAATAAAAAATAGAAGTCTCAGTCTTAATAAAGAGACCACTGAGGTTTTTAGTGTACTTCATTTTATTAGATTCTTATATTTAGCTGAATAGAACTGAAACAGTACATACGCTTTGTGTTCTCAGATCATGGTACTTTAAAGATTCAGCTTAGTAATGAATAATGGGTAGAAGTGACTCAGATTAGAATTTACATTTTCAAAAACATATATTCATCTGCTAAGTCAAAGGAAAAAAGCAAAATCTTAGTCAAGGAAAAAGCTAAGGCTCTTCCCAGTCACAGAACTGATATTCATCTATTGGAACAGAAATGTGTTTTTCCAGCTAGTGGAAAGAATGTTTGCAAAGGATGCAGTAGACACTAAAAATCCTTGCCTATTTGTTACAAAGAGAGAATGTGTGGGTGAAAGCAATATGATTGCATTCCCTGTATGCATACTGGCAAATTTATAGGAAGGAAGTTCAGAAAACATATGCAATTGAAATTACAAAGGTGCAAAGACTGCATTTAAGAGTAAATTTTCCTGTGAGAACTTCCTCAGTCATTTAACATCCAAAAACTAATCTAACCAGATGGTGCTGAAGATTCTGTGTAGAACGAAAAACACATATACAAATGTCTACACAACACTGTTGTCCTGGCTCAGTGACTGCACTCATGTATTTTTTATGGTTTTATTTTTTCAGTTAGCTTTATTACTTTAGCTTTATGTTAGCTTAAAAGAGTTTTAAAATAAATATTAGTATTGATTAAAGGAAGTGGAGGAAAAGTTGTATTTTGTGATTAATCATGGTAAAACAGTGACAAAGTATTTTTTTTCTGCATTAGGAATAGTGTGGCCAGCAGGAGCAGGGAAGTCATTGTGCCCCTGTACTCTGCATTGGTTAGGCCACACCTTGAGTCCTGTGTCCAGTTCTGGGTCCCTCAGTTTAAGAAGGACATCGAGACACTTGAACGTGTCCAGAGAAGGGCAACAAGGCTGGGGAGAAGCCTTGAGCACAAGTCCTATGAGGAGAGGCTGAGGGAGCTGGGGTTGTTTAGCCTGGAGAAGAGGAGGCTCAGGGGAGACCTCATTGCTCTCTACAGCTACCTGAAGGGTGGTTGTAGCCAGGAAGGGGTTGGCCTCTTCTCTCTAGCAACCAGCACCAGAACAAGGGGACACAGTCTCAAGCTGTGCCAGGGGAAGTTTAGGCTCGAGGTGAGGAGAAAGTTCTTCACTGAGAGAGTCATTCGCCATTTGAATGGGCTGCCCAGGGAGGTGGTGGAGTCACTGTCCCTGGAGGTGTTCAAGAGGGGATTGGATGTGGCACTTGGTGCCATGGTCTAGTCATGGGGTCTGTGGTGACAGGTTGGACTCAATGATCTTTTAGGTCTCTTCCAACCTTGGTGATACTGTGATACTGTGATACTTGACTGTAACTTGAATTGTTAGTTATAATGTGTTCGGGAAAGTGATTGTCACAAACAAGTCTGCCTAAATAGTGTGACGAAAACCGCTTAAGAATTTGTAACTACTAAAACTTCCTTCTTCCACTCACTACAAAATTCTTCTTTAAAAAAAAAAAAAATAATCTGTTTTAAAATGTTACAGGAGGGTCTTAGGTTGAGCGGACAGAACCTAATTTACCCTTTCCCAATGGAGTAAAATAAAAGCAATCTGCACACAGAACTGGAAAATTCAATGGAAATACTATTCACAACTATATACCACAATACAAAATACGTAAATTTCGTATTCAACCTCAGACCAGTTCTCCATCCTGGGCTTATCAACGCCTCACTAGGCCAACACCTTCCTAAAAACCTTCTCCCAGCCAAGCCAAAACCCAAGCCTCAATGTCCCCCCTCCCACACCTCCATCCTTCCCCCTGCCCCAGGCCTGCAATTGTGCAGATAAAAACTTACTACAACTCCTGCATCACAAGAGGTAAGGGCCACACTGGGAGCAAGAAGAAAGAGAAAAGGGGGCAGAACAGACAGAAATGCACATTTATAAAGGGGTTGCAGGATTATGGGAATGAAATAACAATGGTTACTCTTTCTGGTCCACCTCCTGGACTATCTGGTGCTTCTGGAGGACTCTTTATTTATTTTAATTTTTTTTTCCTCTCTATGTTTCTTAAACCCATAACGAGGAGAAACCTGGTATTTCATTCTACTCTTAGGTTTTTAGCAGGTTTTTTCAGCCAAAATCTACTTGCTTCTGCCTTATTGACAGCTTCTGCCTATTCTGCTTCTGTCTACCTTGTGTGGTACAGAGTTTATACTAAGTATTTATGATAATTTGCTGCCTTGTGCTGCACATTATTCTCAGCTCTCTCTTCTGTTTCTTGCTAGTTTTACATTGCTCTCTTCTGATCCAATCAATGTCTAAGTCAATTTGAACCATCTGGTCTACTGATGCATGCATTATCATATATTAAAATTTTAAAAGTGCACTGAGCAAAACACTTGAAAAATGAAAGGTGTTATCTTGCTTAATTAATTTATGTTTTCTATAAATGTAAATAGTTTGAACTCTAAAGTAGGTTTTTCATAGAAGTATAGAATCATAGAATGGTCTGGGTTGGAAAGGATTTTCAAAGGTCATCTAGTCCAACCACCTCTGCAATAGCAGGAGCATCCTCAAGTAGATCAGGTTGCTCAGAGCCCTGTCAAGCCTCACCCTGAATACCTCCAGCATATCAAAGTCTGTATGAGTATCAGCTTCTGTTTCACCCTCTGTCAGCTTCATCTTTATTTCTATATTCTGCTAACAGAGAAAATGCAGAACAGGTGGTTAGAAGGTGGTGTATGTGTGCTTGGACCATTTGTTTTGGAGTTTGAATAGTCCCATCTCCAGGAAGATGAGAAATTTTCAGGAAAGCATATTAGGGTTATATGCACCTATTTCCAAGCCTGACTTGATCAGGTTTAATATCACTGTCACTAAAGTTGTATGTGAACAAATCCATCATATCCCACTTCAGCATCTCATTGCATCATTGCAAAATTACCAAAACCCAAACTGCATACTTTAAATTTTTTATTTTTTTTTTTATATGAGGCTTAACATCCTTCTGGGTTATAAGAAAATTTAGAGGACTAAAAATGTGAGGATCCTAGTCATGCTTTTTTTCTCTCTTATGGAAAGCAAATCCACTTGCACATTGCTTCTGTACTTATTCCAGCCTGATTTCATTCCTTTGCCCTTTGAGTTACTTTCCCTCACCATCCTTCTTATCTAACCAGTCAGAATGTCTCTTCAATTCTGAGCTGAACACAATCTTGCCTTGCTCACTTTACCATCTGTAGCCTACCATGAGGTTCAGATACTATCTTTGCAGCATGCAACACATTTCTTTCAACTCCTTGTAGTCTGTCTGATAGACTACATCAATACTGCTAGAAATGGAACCAGTAATTCCCTTAGTATTAGGCAATAGTCACAAGACAAAACTAGTTCAGCCACGACTAGGTCAGAAGAATTTTGAGCATCCTGAGAACTATCAAGTCAGTACAAACACTGTTGCCTTGAAATTAGAAATAGAAATAGGTTCTTTACCAGGATGCAATTTAATTTATAAATGTTCTTGAAACTGCCAACAATATCACCAATTACACATTTCAAATGCTTACTAATGAAAGAAGGTGCAATTTGATGAACAGCACATAAACCCCTTATCTTGACAATTTCTCTGGTCAGGTATTAATTTACCTAATTTGTAGTTCTAAATATTTGGAGAAAAGTAGTTAGAAACTGAATTACTGCACAAAACTCTCTCACAAATTGAAAACCATTAATTTCTGGGTTTTATATGTAAAAGGTGCTCTTAGGTCTATCTCAGACTAATGCAGAACTTGAAGATATATTTGGAAGCACTGGGTAGAAAGGTACATGAATAAGACCTTCAGTCAAATATTTTAAGTGCTATCCAAAAATGACAAAGGATTAACCTCAATAACAACAATATAGTGTTTCATGTGTAAGCATATTATAGTGTCCACTCTCATGTGTGACTGTGGCACATTGCTGTCATGGTGTCATAGAAACACGGAGATTTGCTATTTAGTAGAATCATAGAATCATCGAATCAGTCAGGGTTGGAAGGGACCACAAGGATCATCTAGTTCCAACCCCCCTGCCATGGGCAGGGACACCCTACACTAGATCACGCTGGCCAGAGCCTCGTCCAGCTTGGTCTTAAACACCTCCAGGGACAGGGCCTCAACCACCTCCCTGGATAACCCATTCCAGGGCTTCACCGCGCTCATGGTGAAGAACTTCTTCCTCACATCTAGCCTGAATGTCCCCATTTCCAGCTTCATTCCATTCCCCCTAGTCCTATCACTACCTGAGATCCTGAGAAGTCCCTCCCCAGCCTTCCTGTAGGCCCCCTTCAGATACTGGAAGGCCACAATGAGGTCACCTGGGAGCCTTCTCTTCTCCAGACTGAACAGCCCCAACTCTTTCAGTCTGTCCTTATGGGAGAGGTGCTCCAGCCCTCTGATCATCCTCGTGGCCCTTCTCTGGACACGTTCCAGCACATCCATATCCCTCTTGTAATAGGGGCTCCAGAACTGGACACAGGACTCCAGGTGGGGTGTCACCAGAGCTGAGTAGAGGGGGAGAATCACCTCCCTTGACCTGCTGGCCACACTCCTCTTGATGCAGCCCAGGATCTGATTGGCTTTCCGGGCTGCAAGTGCACACTGAGAGCTCCTGTTGAGCTTCTCGTCCACCAGCACCCCCAAGTCTCTCTCCTCAGGGCTGCTCTCCAGCCAGTCCCTGCCCTGCCTATTTAATAAAAATATATATTTGAAATTCCTCAAGGGGAAATCTAAAATCACCCTGCAGAGATCTCCATGAAGCAGTTCCAGATTTTCTACAGAAGATAGGAGCCATATAAAAGTGCAACATTACCCTTTTATCTGGAGTTACTATAAGATGTGTCATGTAAAAAGTTACTGCAGTAGTGGCCTAAGTAAAAGTAGTGGCCTAAGAATTCGAAGTTGGAGGACTGAATTACTCACAGAAAGCATAAGACTAATAAATGTGCTTAAAATGAATGCAAATAGCCAAAAAATAGCCTATAAAACAATGTGGTTGCAAAAAAATGGTGTTGTGGTAAAAATGGTTGGGTTTTTTGTTGTTGTTGTTGGGCTTTTTCATATATCATATTTTAATATATGCTTAGAAGTATCAGGGAGACTGCAATGAAGATAGACTGGTGGAGGCAGGCTCTGCCCTGCTTGCAATGGAAATGGGAGCACCTGCCGCATAGCACCCAGGAGCAAAGGGGCGCTATACCATCCCTGAGGCAGGTAAGTTGGGACAAAAAATGAAGAAAAAGAGAGTCCTTGTCATTTATCTGGACCTGAGCAAAGCCTTTGACACTGTCCCACACAACATTCTGATCTCCAAGCTGGTAAAATACGGGTTTGATGGATAAACCATTCAGTGGATAAAGAATTGGCTTGAAGGCTGCACCCAAAGAGTGGCTGTCAAAGGGTCCATGTCCAAGTGGAGGCCATTGATGAGTGGAGTCCCTCAAGGATCAGTACTGGGACCAGTCTTGTTTAACATCTTTCTTGGTGACATGGACAGTGGCATTGAGTGCACCCTCGGCAAGTTTGCAGATGTGTGGTGCTGCTGACAGGCTAGGGAGGTAGGCCCATGGCAACCTCATGAGGTTCAACATGACCAAGTGCAAGGTCCTGCATCTAGTTTGGGGCAATCCCAGGCACCAATGCAGGCTGGGCAGTGACTGGCTTGAGAACAGCCCTGAAGAAAAGGACTTGGGGGTACTGGTTGATGAGAAGCTCAATATGATCTGCCAGCGTACACTTGCAGCCCAGAAAGCCAATTGTATCCTGGGCTGCATCAAGAGGAGTGTGTCCATCAGGTCAAGAGGTGATTCTCCCTCTCTACACTGCTCTCATGACCCCCTACCTCAAGTACTGTGTCCAGTTCTGGAGCCCCTATTACAACAAAGATATGGATGTGCTGGAACATGTCCAGGGAAGGGCCACGAGGATGATCAGATGGCTGGAGCACCTCTCCTACAAGGACAAGCTGAGAGAGTTGGGGTTGTTCAGTTTAAAGAGAAGGCTCTGAGAAGACCTTATTGTGGCTTTCCAGTATCTTAAGGGGGCCTTCAAGAAAGCTGTTGAGGAACGTTTTAGGGTGTCTGGTAGTGATAGGACTAGGGGAAATTAATCCAATGTAGAGGAATGTAGATTTAGATTAGATGTTAGGAAAAAGTTCTTCACCATGACGGTAGTGAGACACTGAAACAGGTTGTCCGGAGTGCTGGTGGAAGACCCATCCCTGGAATTTTTAAGGCCAGGCTGGATGTTGCTCTGAGCAACCTGATCCAGCCCTGTGGTGGAGTAGGAAGGTTCCCCCCACACACAAAAGAATTCCACAGCTAACTCAGCCGGAGAAGCAGATGAAAGCTGTATTTTACAAGCAGATATGGAATGCAATGAATATGTACAAAATTATACAATATTTACAATATATACAGAAATATACAGCAACAGGAAACCTTTCCCCAACCCCCCTGCGGCCAAGGGGGTTCGGCCTTTTCCCCCCTTCTCCCTCCCTACCTCCCCTTTTTCCCAAAAGGGTTAGAAAGAGAGAGAGAAAGGAAGGTAATTAAAAGGGTGAAAACTTGTTAAAGCTCAAAGCGGATGCAAAAGTTAGTTTTCTCTTGTCTGGTTAGCAAGAATCGTAGAGAGAAACGAGCCAGCTCACAGCACACAGGGAAAAAGAAGACGACTGCTGACTCCCCCCGACTGAAAGACTAAACAAAAATTTACAGCCGGGTTCCACCAATGAAATTGAATTAGCATATCATTGTTTTCATTCTAATATCAAAACATTCGGCTAGAGTGTTCAGAAAGTGTCTCTTTCTTAAAGGCACAGCCTAAACCGGTCACAATCCACCCCTGCTAAACAATTTCATTGGCTGTTTATACTGTCCATCCAATCTAAAACCATATCTGCAGTTTGTAAGCAAAGTTCATAGTCCATTCCGGCTATCCTCAGGTGTAGATGATTCAGAAGTCCAAGAAAGAAGAAAAATGGAAAAACAGTTTGTCTCTTCGCAGTTGAAGCGAAGAAAAGGGAAAAATAGGGAAACAGGGAAAAACAGGGACTCTCAGTTGACTCAGGGCTCTCAGGGTTCTCAGGGTTCGTGCACCGTGGATTCCTCAGGGATTCTTCTTTTGGGCGGGATGTAGCTGTACAACACTCTGAAATTAAACTCTATCAGCTAAAGTTAAGTTTCTTTGTGGAATACACTGAATTTCACCATTCTCTTGCATTACCCACTAAGTGTGACCTGGACCTTCAGCTGAAACCACCCCTTGGACAGGTTTAGCCTCTCCTGAGGGAGAAAATACCCAAACAGTTTTACCTAACAGATTCTTTTCTCTAACAACAGGAACTCTATCACCTTCTACTTTCTGTAGCAGATCTGAGTGTGCAGGTCCAGCTTGGTTCACTGAACCTCTACAATTTACCAGCCAGGTTGCTTGTGCTAAATGCTTTTCCCAGTTTTTCAAAGATCCACCCCCATGGCTTTAAGAGTGGTCTTCAACAAACCGTTGTAGCGTTCAATCTTCCCTGCAGCTGGTGCATAGTAGGGGATGTGGAATATCCACTCGATGCCATGCTCTTTGGCCCAACTCTTTACAAGGTTGTTTTTGAAGTGAGTTCCGTTGTCTGACTCAATCCTCTCTGGAGTTCCGTGTCTCCACAGGATTTGTCTCTCCAGACCGAGAATGGTGCTGCGTGCAGTTGCATGTGGTACTGGATAAGTTTCCAACCATCCAGTGTTTGCCTCTACCATGGTAAGCACATACTGCTTACCAGAACGAGAACGTGGTAGAGTGATGTAGTCAACTTGCCAAGCTTCACCATACTTGTACTTGGACCATCTGTCACCATACCATAAGGGCTTAAGTCGCTTTGCCTTCTTAATAGCAGCACAAATGTCACAGTCATGGATGACTTGTGTGATAGCATCCATGGAAATGTCTATGGATCTGTCACGAGCCCACTGGTAGGTTGCATCTCTGCCTTGATGTCCTGACGAATCGTGAGCCCACCGAGCTAAGAACATCTCACCTCGGTGTTTCCAGTCGAGATCAAGATCAGAGTCCATGTCTACTGGAGAAACTCTTGCAGCTAGATCTGCTTGATCGTTGTGTTGCTGTTCCTCAGTAGCTTTGCTCTTAGGAATGTGAGGATCAATGTGTCTCACCTTCACTGGAATTCTTTCGATTCGATCAGCAATGTCCTGCCATAGGTCGGCTGCCCAAATGGGCCTTCCCTTCCTCTGCCAACCATTCTTTTTCCAGTTCTTTAGCCAACCCCACAGAGCATTGGCTACCATCCATGAGTTGGTATAGAGATAAAGCTTTGGCCATCTCTCACGTTCAGCTACATCGAGAGCTAGCTGGACAGCTTTTACCTCTGCGAACTGACTGGATTCTCCTTCTCCATCCTTTGCCTCTGCGACTCGGCGTGTTGGACTCCACACTGCAGACTTCCACCTTCGCTTGTTCCCGACAAGACGACAGGAACCGTCTGTGAACAAAGCATATTTCTTTTCATCATCAGAAAGGTCATTGTAAGGAGGAGCTTCCTCAGCACGAGTTACTCTCTCCTCTGGAGGTTTAGTACAGTTGGTACCTTCAGGCCAACTTGAGATCACCTCCACTAGACCAGGTCTTTCAAGATTTCCCATTCGAGCTCTCTGTGTTATCAGAGCCATCCACTTAGACCAGGTGGAATCTGTTGCATGATGTGGTGTGGAACCTTTGCTTTGAACATCCAATTCAAAACTGGTAATCTGGGAGCTAAGAGAAGTTGTGATTCAGTTCCAATTACTTCAGAAGCTGCTTTTACTCCTTCATAGGCAGCTAGAATCTCTTTCTCTGTCTGAGTATAGTTAGCCTCTGAACCTCTGTAACCTCGACTCCAGAAACCAAGAGGTCATCCACGCGTCTCACCTGGAGCTCTTTGCCACAAGCACCAGGTTGGACCATTGTCACTTGCAGCCGTGTACAAAATGTTCTTAATGTCTGGACCCTCTCGGACAGGTCCCAGACCCATTGCTTGCACTACCTCTTGCTTTATCTGGTCAAAGGCTGCTTGTTGTTCAGGTCCCCAGTGGAAATGGTTTCTCTTTCGAGTCACATCATACAGAGGTTTCACAATCTGACTGTAACCAGGAATGTGCAGTCTCCAAAATCCCACTATCCCCAAGAAACGTAGAGTTTCTTGCTTGTTCATGGGATTTGCCATGGTAGAGACTCTGTTTACCACATCCACTGGAATGTGTCGGCGTCCATCCTGCCACCGCACTCCCAGAAACTGGATCTCTCTGGTAGGTCCTTTCACCTTGTCTCGCTTGATGGCGAAACCTGCATTCAGAAGAATGTCAATGATTTTGTTACCTTTCTTGAAGACTTCCTCAGCAGTTTTACCCCAGACAATGATGTCATCGATGAACTGGATGTGTTCTGGAGCACCACCTTCCTCCAGAGCATCGTGGATCACTTCATGACAGATGCTTCAGCTGTGGATCCAGCCCATGGGCAATCTGTTGAAAGTGTACTGGATTCCTCTCCAGGTGAAAGCAAACTGAGGCCTGCATTCCTCTGCTATGGGAATAGAGAAGAAGGCATTAGCAATGTCTATGGTAGCATACCATTTGGCCTCTTTGGATTCCAGCTCATACTGCAGTTCCATCATGTCTGGTACTGCTGCACTCATAGGTGGAGTTACTTCATTCAGGGCTCAGTAGTCGACTGTCAGACGCCAATCTCCATTCGGCTTTCGCACAGGCCACACTGGACTGTTGAAAGGTGAATGAGTTTTGCTGATGACTTTCTGACTCTCCAACTGACGAATCAGATTCTGAATGGGCAACAAAGAGTCACGGTTGGTTCTGTATTGTCTGTGATGCACAGTCTGAGAAGCAACCGGCAATTTAATGTCCTGAATCTTGTGTTGTCCCACAACTGCAGGTTCATCAGAAAGCTCAGGTCTAACAGACAGCTTCAGCTTTTGTCCATCAGTTTCTACAGATGCTACTCCAAAAGCCCATTTGTAACCTCTAGGGTCTTTGAAACGCCCTTCTCTCAGAAAATCAATTCCCAAAATACAAGGTGCGTCAGGTCTGGTCACAACTGTATGCTTTCTCCACTGTTTACCAGTTAAACTTATATCAACCTCCACCTTAGTTAACTCTTGAGATCCACCAGTGACTCCCAGAATAGTTCTAGCTTCTGATCCCTGATAATTTGATGGCATTATGGTGCACTGAGCCCCTGTGTCAACCAAGGCCCTGTACTTCTGAAATTGTGAAGTGCCAGGCCACTGGATGTACACATCCCAATAGATTCTGTTATCTCTGTTACCCCTCTCCTCCCCCTGGTGGGAGGCAGGGCACCCCTAGTTATGGGGAACATGCCCACATGTGCAATGAGCACATGGCGCAGTGTTAGAACTGGAGCCACTGTTGGAGCTATTAGAGTTGTCCTGGGGAACTGTAGAAGTAACAGCTACCCTTCTGGTATTGCTACCTCGGGTTCTGCCACTTTGCAGTTCCCTCAGTCTCCTGAAAAGATTGGCAGTTGGTTGACCATCCCATCTGTTCATGTTCTCACCAAACTGATCACGCAGAGTTATCCAAATACTCGCACGTGACTGCCTTGGTGGTCTGTTTTGGTTGGATCTGTTTTGGAATGACCTGTTTTGGAATTACCTGTTTTGGAATGACATCCTTGGAGGACGTCTATTCCTCACAGAGGAAACCTGTATCCATCTGGAGGAAGAATTGGAATTATCTCTTTGTGCCAATTGGGAGAATGTATTTTTAAATTCATCCTTCAGCTCTTTCATGCAATTCTTTATTTCACCAGACAGAGTTTCAATGGCTGAAACCAGAGAAACACGTGTCATGCTATCCTCCAATTGTCTCATTTGATCAGTGAATTGGCCAACCGTAGGAGAAGCACCACCATAATTTCTTGCCACAATTCTGCTTGCCAGAATATTTGCATAATTAGGAGGAGCAAGTTTGATGAGCTTTTTAGCAAGACCAGTTCCTACAGGAATTTCATCAGGATTCAGAGTCTCATGGTTACCATAGAGTACCTCTCTAACAGCAAATTCTCTCAGACGCTTAATTCCCTCATCTATGGTAGTCCAGGGTTTAGCATTCCATGGAAGATCATCTCGGGAAGGATACCTCATGAGAGTTGCCATTAAAAGGCGTATCCACAGAGTAACCTTACCGAGAGTCCTGCCTAGATGTCTATCTATTCCATTATCCTTTGAGAGAGTTCCTAGTTGAGCTGCTGACTTGTCTCCAACTACCAGAGCTGGAGCACCTGTATCATAGCATCTACCAAGCCAAGCTAGGATTGGCTCCTTATCTGCTCTGATGTAATCTTTACGCACATTCCCCAATTCCTCCCTGGGTGACGAACAGCTCTCAATGTCATCTGACTCCTCCTCCTCTGCCTCATCTTCCTGAAGTTCTTGTCCCAATACTCTTACTGTCACTCTCCTAAGAATCTGCTTAAGGTCAGGAGTACCACCTTTAGTTGTTCTGCTATCAGCAATTTGCCCTGCATCTCCATCCAGTGATGATCTCAATAACTCAGCTATATCTTTAAGACAAACCTTTTCCTCCATCTCAGCAGGGTCTCTTTGAGCAGAAGTTCCCTCACCAGGATCCTGCTGCTCTTCCCCATCAGCATCTGGATCAGCTTTGCCCTTTTTTCCTCTCGTACTTAAAACAGCTACCTGCTTAACTGGAGCTGTGTTTGGATTTACAGCTGGCTTAATAGAAGCTGACAGGTTTTGAGACGAATCAGCTGCTGTGGAGGACACTTCCGGTCCTGCCGAAGAAGAAGGAGGAAATGGCTTTGCCCCATTAATGGCTGCCGAGGGCGTGGAAGCCATGTTAGGAGCTGCCGCTGCCGCTGGCTGATTGCCAGAGCCACCAACAGCACCGTTCAGAGCAGCCTTTCCGATGGACTTTTTAGCCTTGTTGTTAACTGATACAGATTCTGCATTTTCCTCATCACTAGACACTTCTGGGGTAGAGTTAGAGCTGCGCTTTCTGCGTTTCGATCTACGCTTAATTACAAAGCACGCTTTCGAAACTTTTTTCTCCCGATAGAGAGCATATAACAAGTACGCAATCACCATCACCAGCAGCAGATTTAAACACATCACATAAATCACCTTTGGATCCCAGCCGTCACTTAAAACAACCTTTTTGCCTACCGGGATCTTAAACTCCTTTATCTCTATGGGCAGAGTGCTGGAGGTCACATTCCCGTATCTGTTAAGCCAGAAGAATCCCAGGCACCGGTCGTAAAGAAGCTGAATCTTATACTTAAACCATAAATACAATTTATACATGAAGTATCTGCCTAAGCGATCGAAAATCAATCCCAGAACATGCTTATAGATAAGGGCCCCAAAAATCGAAAAGAACAGACGCTCTAAAATCCAAAACACTTTCATGTTTGCAACTCCGACTCGAGCAGGCAATAAATCAAGCAACCTTTTAGCCCAGCTTCTGGACAGCAATTATCCACAAGCCCCACGTTGGGCGCCAAATTAAAAATATGTGGTGGAGTAGGAAGGTTCCCCCCACACACACAAAAGAATTCCACAGCTAACTCAGCCGGAGAAGCAGATGAAAGCTGTATTTTACAAGCAGATATGGAATGCAATGAATATGTACAAAATTATACAATATTTACAATATATACAGAAATATACAGCAACAGGAAACCTTTCCCCAACCCCCCCCTGTGGCCAGGGGGTTTCGGCCTTTCCCCCCCTTCTCCCTCCCTACCTCCCCTTTTTCCCAAAAGGGTTAGAAAGAGAGAGAGAAAGGAAGGTAATTAAAAGGGTGAAAACTTGTTAAAGCTCAAAGCGGATGCAAAAGTTAGTTTTCTCTTATCTGGTTAGCAAGAATCGTAGAGAGAAATGAGCCAGCTCACAGCACACAGGGAAAAAGAAGACGACTGCTGACTCCCCCCGACTGAAAGACTAAACAAAAATTTACAGCCGGGTTCCACCAATGAAATTGAATTAGCATATCATTGTTTTCATTCTAATATCAAAACATTCGGCTAGAGTGTTCAGAAAGTGTCTCTTTCTTAAAGGCACAGCCTAAACCGGTCACAAGCCCCTGCCCATGGAAGTGGGGCTGGAACTAGATGATCCTTGAGGTCCCTTCCAACCCTGACAGTTCTATGATTCTCTGTTGTTAATGATATTACACAAATCAGTAATTTAATATGATAGTATTTCCAAGATAAGGCTTTTCCACAATAAGCCTTTATGATGAGACATAGTACACACATGAAACAGCATAGTACACACATGAAACAGCAAAATAACAAACCCCACAGATACATCTTAATGTGTCTGTCAATTTAAAGGTAAAGATTCACAATTTATTTTTTCTGTGTATTTTTCTTCCATGAAATGTACTAGTTTAACTGTTTAACATCCAAGTTGTATAAACTGAAATTATTGCTTATTTAAGCAACTAATTCGGAGAGTACCCTGGGTAGCAGCCCTTAAGAAGAAAGGAGTCCAGGAAGGTTGGACCTACTTCAAGCAGGAACTCTTGAAGGCACAGGAACAGGCTGTGCCCATGTACCAGAAGATGAGCCAGTGGGGAAGGCCTGGATGGGCAAGCATCTCTTGAAGGAATTAAGGGGAAACAAAAGTTTTAGTTTGGTTTAGTTTCATTCACATTCTCATTTATTTATTATTGCTACTGTCTTATTCTTGGTGTAGAATGCTCAACCCACTCATTGCTATTGCAGAAAATTTCCTTTCAGTTACATAAAAAGAAATATAAATAACATTGGATTCAGTATCTTTTACTGTATTATCTCTCATGGATTCCTTTTGTTTCCTCCTTTGCATGGATTTTTTCCCAAGGTTTCTTCATTATGCTTGAAGCATGTCCTTGTTTCTAATGTCTGCTATGTAACTTTTATGTCCCTCAACACAGTAGCACAGGCCTGGGATTCTGATGTTGTATTTACTGCATGAACAACAACTTAATTAAGTAGTGCTTTAGAAATATCATCAGTGCTTTGTTACTACTATTGCACTTGGGCATGTAACACATTGTTCTGACAAATGTGTTGGGAGAATTGCTTTGTAGTTTGCCCTGTTTCTGGAACACTACTGGCTAAGGACCCTGGAACAAATTGTTTCTATTGCACAACTGGGGATAATGCTCTCAGTTCCAAAAATTAGTACAAAAGAGGTAGGGATGAGGACCAAATTATTTCAAAACAGTACACAATCTGAATCAGAATTAGACCTACTTCACTTTCATTGGTGTCTTATTTGCCTAATATAGGAGATCATATTCCATTTAAAACCCCACATTACTAAAATAGAAAAGCCAGGATAAAATTCCTTCTCCCATTTCTTTTTATATGTACAGCTAGGGAGGGAAGGAAAATAGAAAAGAAAGTACTTTATTATGCATTCTATGAAAGCTGGGCCAGCATTTTATGTTCTGTTCAATTGTCTTGCTCTCTGTGTGGTGTATTCACTTGCATCATGTTGGCATAAATAAAACCAGTTGAGCTTGAATCTCCATTAGTTTTCAACAAGTAGATCTATTTATACCTTTGTGAAGTAAGTTCAAGTTGAATTTAAACTAATATAAAAGAGACATTTTCGCAATTACTGTCCTTGGATAATGAGAATGTACCACAGTTCTAGGAGGATCGAAATAGCAGAGCCCTGACAAAGGAATGCTAGTGTTCAGAGATTACTTGCATTAGAAAAAAAAACCCAGAGTGCTATAACAATCATAAGGGAAATTTTGTGGATATTGGAAACAAGTATGAACAAAAAAACATGGGGTTCCTAGCACTGCAAACCCACAGTTGCTAACAGCAGTAAAATGTTTCACAAAGCAGAGATTAAGCTAGGTATTTTTACTTTCAAAACCAATTCTATGCTGTTCATATCTTTCCCTATATAATTAAGTACATTATTTGAAAAATCTGCTTGTAATTCCTCATCTAAAGTTTCTTCATATGTTTTCTTGTTCTTTACATGTTATTGTTCCAGTTGGAGTCCTAGAATCAAAATGGTTTGGGTTGGAAGTGTCCTTTAGAGATCATCTAGTACAACCCCCTTGCTACGGGCGGTGACAACTTTTGCTAGATCAGGTTGCTCAAAGCCCTGTTCAAGTTGACCTTGCACACTCCCACTAATGGGCCATCCGCAGCTTCTCTGCATAACTTATTCCACTGTCTCACCAATTTCATTGTGAAAAAAAATATTTCTTCCTTGTATCCAATCTAAACCTATCATCTTTCAGTTTAAAATCATTGTCCCTTGTCCTGTCACTACAGACCTTGGTAAAATATCTCCCTGTGTCTTTTATCTTCCCTATGAGGCCTATGTCTTTTTTTTAAATTTTATTTTTCTTTATTCTTCTGTCTCTAAGTAAGCATCCTCTCAGTTTCTATCAGCTTCTTATAAATATAAGCTAGATTCACAAAATTATTCATGCACCAAGCATTTGGTATATTCCTCTGAATAACACACTGATAAATGTATGTGGAAAGAGTATTTGCTCTTTTATCAAGTAAAGTAAAAATCCATAAACAAGAACGTACAGATTACAAACCTTGCTGACAAGAACAAAACCTGGTTAGACACAATACTTGGTAAGGATATGTGAGATTGTGAAAATGCTTATTTTGTTGCATGGTTTAGTTGATCAGATGGTGTTGGACGATAGGTTGGATGTGATGATCTTGAAGGTCTCTTCCAACCTGGTCTATCCTATTCTATCCTATTCTATTCTATTCTACTTTCTATTCTATTCTATTCTATTCTATTCTATTCTATTCTATTCTATTCTATTCTATTCTATTCTGACAAACTGTTAGAATTTCTGATCAAGAACATTATGAGGTGGATTGCTGGGGAAAATGAGAATGCCATGAACAAAATGCATAGAGACACAAGCCAAGTGGATAGACATAGACACAAAATCAAGAAACAAACCTGGCCAGTCACAGTAACTGGTGAGCTATCAAGAAACTTCAGGCAAACTGAAACTGCAGCTGATAAGGCTGCAAGTCTGAGGTCCAGAACATTGGGAGATGGTGGATGTGAATCAGTGAGTCTATGGCAACTAGTGCAGGGTTGGGAGTGTAAGGAAGAAACAAGGCAGGAACATACAGAAAAGGGAATAAAAGGAGACAGTCAGATGCAAAATGAGGTCTATTAGTACATATTTCTAGCTGAGCCCTGGTCCTGATGACTACATTCTGTCTTGTTTTATTAAATCCTTGCTTAACAATTTCTCCATGATCTCTCACTCTCTTGTCTGGTGTGTGTCAGTGCTGCAAAGACACAGTGCCATCTACTGAGGGCTTAGAATGAGGGCACTGCAGGTCAACTGCTGGATTCAGACTTGGGTTGTGGGTGCCACAGTGTCAAATACTGGATACAGTGAGGTCCTCAATCTCCAATCACTGGAGCAGAAACAGTTTGTGTCCGTAATAACTGCTACTTGAAGGGATCAGGGAGAGTGAGGGGCTGGGTCAGGACCATGGGTCACAAGCTGTGTACCTGGCACTGGCTGCTGGGGGCAAGAAGCTGTACCTTTTCCAGACCGGTTGTATGTAGATTGTGAATGCGAATTCACTGACAAATTCCAAGGTGGACCAACCAACAAGTTGGGGACTCATGGAGTGGGTAAGGAGGACTGGCACTGGGACAGGAGTTCTGAGCAGTTAAAGAGACTGTGACAGTGTTTGGAAGACCCATGGACATACAGGTGCTTGTGAACCTGGAGAGTGTGGTGTGTGCTGCACTAGTGAACTTCTGCCTCCAACAGGCCAAGGGGAAAAAGGGATATGGCTGTCTGAATTTGTGTCTGGTGTGTCTTGAATGTGTGTGCTGGGGACAGTGCCTGTCTGTGACTGTGTGACATGCTGTGTCAGTGTCATCTGTGTGTGTTTGTATATGTGCCTGTCTGGGGCGGCGGGGGTGTGGGGGTACATGCTCAGTGTCAGTACCGAAGCATCTTCATTAGTTCAAAGAGGAAGCAGCAGCCATGTCACTCGCCTTGGGCAAAAATCCCTAGGTCTTCAAGCACCAGGTTGGGCTCCAGCTGCCAAGAAGTAGGATCCTGGCCATGAGCAACTGGAAGAGGTTGCCACTCCTAAATTTTCTTAATAATATACTTGAAATGTGACAAGGTTCTGCCCCTAGTACTTCTTTCCTCAGGACATTATGAATAAACAGTGATCCAAACCCCTCTTTTAAACAAAACCACAATTTATGCTTTCTCTCAGGAGGCATAGGTTAATGACATAATTGTTAGATTCAAAAAAAAAAAAAAAAAGAAGGAAAGAAAGAGAGAACAAAATAAAGAAAGAGAGAAAGGAAAAAAAGAAAGAAAGAAAGAAAGAAAGAAAGAAAGAAAGAAAGAAAGAAAGAAAGAAAGAAAGAAAGAAAGAAAGAAAGAAAGAAAGAAAGAAAGAAAGAAAGAAAGAAAGAAAGAAAGAAAGAAAGAAAGAAAGAAAGAAAGAAAGAAAGAAAGAAAGAAAGAAAGAAAGAAAGCATTCCTAAGTCAAAAGACACTCCAGTTTTCACAATGACCAGGGAATCATGTGATACCAAGTTTTCTTCCTTTCACCATCATAGTTTCATCAGAAAACCAGAATTAGACTCCTATTTGCTCAGTTTTGTTCCCAATCTTAAAAGGAAAGATAGAGAATGTTTTCTCAATATTGGTGGTGACTTTACATTCAGGACAAGTACCTGAGGTACTTGCTGGTATCCCTGTTGCACTTAATGAAGGGAAAAAAATCATGCATATGTTACACTACCCTTTAATTGGTTTAGATCTTTAAATTAGGTCTGAAATTTAAGACTACATAATTCTTTTCACTGAATATGATGGAAGGCAACCTCCATAAAGCCATTTATACTGGAGTATAAATACTTCTGTTTTTATCACATGAAGTATACACCTTCTAACAAACATTTTTCCTATGTATTCTGCTTTCACAATGTCATCTCTGTAGAGAAAGTCTCCACGTGTTTGTATCATGTGAAAACTTGTTATGTCTTGATCCATGGAAAAATGATTAGTAGTACTAATATTGAAATTAATATGTATGGAATATCATTCTCTTCTGTAATGTATGTTGGGATGCAGTTTCTAAGAAAAATAAATTGAAATAGAATAGAGTAGAGTAGAGTAGAGTAGAATAGAGTAGAGTAGAGTAGAGTAGAGTAGAGTAGAGTAGAGTAGAGTAGAGTAGAGTAGAGAGTAGAGTAGAGTAGAGTAGAGTAGAGTAGAATAGACCAGACCAGGTTGGAAGAGACCTTCAAGATCATCGCATCCAAACCATCATCCAACACCATCTAATCAACTAAACCATGTCACCAAGCACCTCATCAAGTCTCTTCCTAAACACCTCTAATGATGGGGACTCCACCACCTCCCTGGGCAGCCCATTCCAATGGGCAGTCACTCTCTCTATGAAGAATTTCTACCTATCATCCAGTCTAAACCTCCCCTGGTGCAGCCTGAGACTGTGTCCCCTTGTTCTGGTGCTGGTTGCACAAATTATAATAGCAAGATGTCTGAAATTGTCATTGAGATGAGTGGATATGGCTGGCATATGAATGTATAGAAATTTATAAGTGACACACTAAGGGAAAAAAATGTGAGTAATTTTCTTCGTCATGCAGCTGAAAAAAAACCCTTATCAGGATTTACTGTCAAAGAATGCTATTTCTGTAACACTATTTTGACTGTTAGAGAGACTATATTCTATGTCAACAAGCCTATGGGGCATTTTGGTGAATAAATAGATTCTAAAAAGACGTGATTTTGAAAGTGGTGTCATTGTTTTGTCTTTCAGATTTTATCATAATTTTGTCTTCATGTTTGTCTAAAAGCAAGCAAATAATTATCTCAAATGGAAGCAAACACTTTCAACCAATTTCGTAGCTGTTCACTTGGATTTCTTCGGGCCTCAGTAACCATGTCAGAGCCCTGTGCTTCCCTGAAGCATAAAAGCAGATATGTTTTTAGCTGACTGTTTTGTTTCACACTCTATAAACAAAATACACCTATTTTTCATTACTAGCACTTCTATTCATTTAACATGCACTACAACAATATTGCAGTACCAGTGCTTGAAAAGTTATAATTGTATAAAAACATATGAAGTTGACTCCACAATATTAATAGCAATTTTGCACTTTGAAATATGATTATATTCCGCCCCCCTAGCAAATGCACTCATTATTTGTAGTGCTAACCTTATGAGGGTAACTTCTACTTTGTACCCCTCCTGATTTGTGAACCCTGAATATTTTTATCTCTTGCCCTTAATGTAGTGCTAATGATACTGTAGGGTATTTTGGAGCATTTGTTGTTTCAACACACTCCAGCAATTAGTAAAATCATGTGCAAAATTTTGTGTTGGTTTGCTGTTTGTTTTGGGGTTTTTTTTTCTTTGTTTCTTTTAAGATTACTGTAGAGGTTTTAAGGATGAAATCAAACACGCGCCAGGGAATATTTGCAAAGCTTTTACATGATGTGCTTTAAACAGCTACATGTTTTTGGTTTTGAGAGAGAGCTTTGCCCTGGAGGAGAAATCCTTCAGAGATAAGAAAAAAGGCAAACCAAGGACTCAGACAAAAAAAAGTTTTGCGAACATGGAGAATGCTTAGTACAAAGGAAGGAGGAGGAGACATCTGTTGATTAAATGATTTTTAGAGATAATTAAGTGCATTCATCCAGAAATAAAAACATTACACCTTGTTTGCAGGCACACATGGCTTCCTTAAAAAGAAAAACAAACCCCAAACCAAAAAAAAACCCAAACAACCACCCACAAATATAACCCAAAAAAAAAAAAAAAACAACCCAGTGAATGAAATAGTCGACAAAATAATCAGCAGCTTGGGGTCAGTCAAAACTGTGTCACTTCCATGACCTTCCAGACTTTATAACAAGTCTTTATGAAGTAGAATAGAATAGAATAGAATAGAATAGAATAGAATAGAATAGAATAGAATAGAATAGAATAGAATAGAATAGAATAGAATAGAATAGAATAGAATAATAGAATAGACCAGGTTGGAAGAGACCTTCAAGATAATCGCATCCAACCTATCAACTAATCCAACCCACCTAATCAACTAAACCATGAAACCAAGCACCCCATCAAGTCTCCTCCTGAACACCTCCAATGATGGTGACTCCACCACCTCCCTGGGCAGCACATTCCAATGGCCAGTCACTTTCTCTGTGTAGAACTTCTTCCTAAAATCCAGCCTAAACCTCACCTGGTGCAGCTTGAGACTGTGTCCTCTTGTTCTGGTGCTGGCTGCCTGGGAGAAGAGACCAACCTCCACCTGTCTACAACCTCCCTTCTGGTCATTGTAGAGAGCAATAAGGTCAGCCCTCAGTCTCCTCTTCTCCAGGCTAAGCAACCCCAGCTCCCTCAGCCTTTCCTCGTAAGGCTTGTGTTCCAAACCCCTCACTAGTTTTGTTGCCATTTTCTGGACCCGTTCCAGCAAGTCAACATCCTTCCTAAACTGAGGGGCCCAGAACTGGACACAGTCCTCAAGGTGTGGCCTAACCACTGCAGCGTACCAGGTAATGAGTGCTAACTTAAAAGAGGCTAAATAAAGATGTAGGAAGATAAAGTGAGGCAATCCTTTTCAAAAGTATTCTTGAACTTTTAAATTTCCAAGTAATCAATTAATATTCACCATTAATACTATGTAATTTTCTGTCATTCTTACCTCAAAATACTCACACCTATTTTCCTAAACAGATTAGGTATTTTTATAAATAATTCATCCTACTGAGAATCTGCTGATACTTTATTTAATATGATGTGTATGAAGGAAAATAAAATCTCAAGATGTTCTGAAGTTCAGAGGAGTGATGTTTTGTAAACTGCAGGGTTAGGGCCACTTCTGTCATTTCTACTTGGAAGATTTGTGATTATGTTTGATACTTATATAGGCTGTGACTACAGTTAAATATTTTTTAAATGTTAGTGCTTAAGGGAAAGGACTTCTTGTCAGAGGGGTCTTTAGTTCATGTTTCACTTACTTCCAAGCCATCTGAAACTGGCAAATATCTGAAATAATTACTGCTGCAACCAAGTTTCACCGTGTAGAAAAGCCATATAAGAATGTTCACCTCTGCTTTTCATTCCAATCCCTTGGCACGCATTTATTCTCATTTAAGTCTTTGACTCTGAGCTCTGTTACCTATTCTTTTAGGCCACACAAATACCAGTAATAGAACTGGGAGGAAAGGGGTGCAAACACAACAACAACAACAACAAAACTACAAAAAACCAACCAAACCAAAAATTAGGACAATTTACCTGTAGCTAAGATTTATTCTCTAAACCTGCACAGTTCTCTAGGTAATGCCAGTTTGAGATCAGATTCTATGAAGCCAGACGACTGTGTTTTGAGTAGAATATCATCAAGTCATCTTGAGATGAGAAAGAAAAATCAAAGGGCGATAGTAGTTGGTGACTCTCTTCCAAGAGGTACAGAGGCACTCATTTGCCAACCTTATCCACTCTCTAGGCAGATCTGCTGTTTACTGGGGTTCATATCAAGGATATAACTGAGAGACTACCACATATTGTACATCCATCTGACTACTACCCATTGCTGCTCTTACATGTGGGGCACCAGTGATACAGCCAAGAGTAATCTGAAGACTGTCAGCAAAAGATCACAAAGCACTGGGAGCAGATGTGAAGGAATCCAGAGCCCAGGCAGTCTTTTCATTGACCCTCCCAGTCGATGGTAAGGTGCACAAAATGGTCAGTTGAATCTGAAAAATCAATGAATGGTTATGGGAATAGTGCCACAGGGGATGGGTGCTACAGCTGGGGAGTGGGAACTGAAGAATACAAGCTCTTCAGGAAATACAGGAGACAAGAGAAAGGGGTGTCACCCTCTACATCAATGACCACATGGAGCCTGTGGAATTCCATCTGGAGAAGGATGAGGAACTGTCTGAGATCTTATGGGTCAGGGTTAAAGAGAAGGCAGGGGCAGGTGATATTATAGCAGGGGTTTGTAACAGACCACCTAATCAGGAAGACCAAGTGGATGAGACCTTCTACAGACAAATAGGAAGGGCTTCTCATTCACAAACCCTGATACTCATGGGGGACTTCAAACACCTCAATATCTGTTAGAGGAAGAACACAGCAAGTCATCAGCAGTCCAGAAGGTCCCTAGAAGTAGTAGAGAAGCTGAGAAGGATAGGTGCTATACTAGACCTTGTTCTCACCAATGAGAAGGGGCTGGTGCGCAATGTGAAATTCAAGGGCAACCTGGGCAGCAGTGAGCATGAAATTATGGAATTCCTGATGCTTAGGACAAAGAGACAGGTGCATAGGAAGCTCACTGCCTGGATTTAAGGAGGGCAGGCTTTGAACTCTACAAGGATCTGCTTAATAGGGTATCATGGGATAAATCCCTGGAGGGGAGAGGAGCCCAAGAAAGGTAGATAGTATTCAAGGATCACCTTGTCTGAGCCTGTCTCGATCCGGAGAGGGAAAGAGATTCAGGTTTTTAATGAATATTCCCGTGTTGTGAAATTAGAGGCACAAACGAGGCCAAAATATCAACAGCTAGACTATTTATTACATAAAGTGGAGGGATCAGAAGGAGAGAGAGAGAGAATAGGAAGAGAGAGAAGAGGGAAAGAATTATATTACCACACCCCTCACCCCCCAAGACAGTTTGAGTCTGTGGAGGAAAGGTGCTGCAGGAGATGTTGGGTCTGTAAAGAAACAATGCTGCAGGAGATGTTGCGTCTGTAGAGGAAGGGTGCTTAGGCTTTGGCTGTAGAAGGGATGAGGTCCTCTGAGCAGCTTCTTCAGCTACATAAGTTGCAGCAGGCAGAACTTAGGGCACAGAGAGTCCAAGATCCATTGTGTTGGCCCCGTGATGTTTCCAGCGTGTGGTGCCGTCTTCTTTCTTCTGCATTTTGCTTCTCCAATTTTCTCCTCCTCAGCCAATAGTTGCTCCAGTCTTTTATACAGTTTTTTAGCCCTTAGGCAAGTGTCCAGGTGTTGTTCCCCAGGATATCGTTCTGGGAAATCATCCTTAGGTCCAGGTATCGTTCCCCAAGAAATCTTTCTGTGTACTCAGGTGAGTTTGGGCAGCCACTGGATGGAGGGGGGAAGGCCTCCGCCTCCTCCTGCTCCATCTACCTACCCACACACTCATTACACATCAGGAACATCATTGCACCAGTGACCACGAGATAATAGAGTTTTCGGTATACAGCCAAGCCAAGAGGGGGAGCAAGAAGACCTCCACTCTGGACTTCATGAGGGCAGACTTCAGGCTACTCAAGGAACTAATTCAGAAGGTTCCTTGGGAATCAGCCCTTAAAAACAAAGGGGTCCAGGAGAGCTGGACCTACTTCAAGGAAGAACTATTGAAGGTGCAAGAACAGGCTGTGCCAGTGTGCCGGAAGATGAGCCGCCGGGGCAGACGGCCAGCCTGGATGGGTAATGAACTTTTAATAGAACTAAGGAAAAAAAGAGGGTGTATCATCTTTGGAAGAAAGGGGAGGCAACCTACGGAATATTTAGGGATGTTGCTAGGACATGCAGGAAGAAAATTAGGGAGGCAAAAGCCCATTTAGAACTTAGACTGGCCTCTGCTGTGAAGGACAAAAAAAAGTCCTTCTATAAATACATCAATAGCAAGAAGAAGGGCAAGGACAACCTCCACTCCTTGGTTGACACGGAGGGGAACGTTGTAACAAAGGATGAGGAAAAGGCAGAGGTACTTAACACCTTCTTTGCCTCAGTCTTCACTAGCAGGGCAGAACGTCTTCCAGACAGCTGGCCTGCAGAGCTGGCAGAAAGAGCCAGAGAGCTGCATAGTTTCCCGCTGCTCCAAGAGGAAGTTAGAGATCTACTGAGCCGCTTGGACCCCCACAAGGCCATGGGACCGGATGGGATCCATCCAAGGGTGCTGAGATTGCTGACAGATGAGCTGTCCAAGCCACTTTCCATCATTTTTCAGCAGTCCTGGCTCACTGGAGAGGTCCCAGAAGACTGGAAGCTGGCCAACGTGGTGCCCATCCATAAGAAGGGCCGGTTGGATGAGCCAGGGAATTATAGGCCTGTCAGCCTGACCTCAGTGCCAGGCAAGATTATGGAGCAGGTCATCTTGAGTGTGATCACACAGCACTTACAGGATGGCCAAGGGCTCAGGCCTAGCCAGCATGGATTTAGGAGGGGCAGGTCCTGCCTGACCAACCTGATCTCCTTCTATGATCAGGTGACCCGCCTGGTGGATGTGGGGAGGCCTGTGGATGTGGTCTACCTGGACCTCAGCAAGGCCTTTGACACCGTCCCCACAGCAAACTCCTGGCCAAGCTGGCAGCCCATGGCTTGGACAGGATCACACTGTGTTGGGTTAGGAACTGGCTGGAGGGCCGAGCCCAGAGAGTGATGGTGAATGGCGCCACATCCAGCTGGCAGCCTGTCACTAGTGGTGTGCCCCAGGGATCAGTACTGGGCCCCATGCTCTTCAACATCTTTATTGATGATCTGGATGAGGGCATTGAGTCCATCATCAGTAAATTTGCAGATGACACCAAGCTGGGGGCAGCAGTTGATTTGCTGGAGGGCAGAGAGGCTTTGCAGAGGGACCTTGACAGGCTGGACAGATGGGCAGAGTCCAATGGCATGAGATTGAACACATCCAAGTGCCGGGTTCTGCACATTGGCCACAACAACCCCAGGCAGTGCTACAGGCTGGGGTCAGAGTGGCTGGAGAGTGGCCAGGCAGAGAGGGACCTGGGGGTACTTGTTGATTGTAGGCTGAACATGAGCCTGCAGTGCGCCCAGGCAGCCAAGAAGGCCAATGGCATCCTGGCTTGCATCAGGAACAGTGTGGCCAGCAGGAGCAGGGAGGTCATTCTGCCCCTGTACACTGCACTGGTTAGGCCACACCTTGAGTCCTGTGTCCAGTTCTGGGCCCCTCAGTTTAGGAAGGATGTTGTCTTGCTGGAACGTGTCCAGAGAAGGGCAACAAAGCTGGTGAGGGTTTTGGAGCACAAGCCCTATGAGGAAAGGCTGAGGGAGCTGGGGTTGCTTAGCCTGGAGAAAAGGAGACTGAGGGGTGACCTTATTGCTCTCTACAACTACCTGAAGGGAGGTTGTAGCCAGGCAGAGGTTGGCCTCTTCTCCCAGGCAGCCAGCACCAGAACAAGAGGACACAGTCTCAGGCTGCGCCAGGGCAGGTTTAGGCTGGATGTTAGGAAGAAGTTCTACACTGAGAGAGTGATTGCCCATTGGAATCGGCTACCCGTGGAGGTGGTGGAGTCACCTTCACTGGAGGTGTTCAGGAGAAGACTTGATGGGGTGCTTGACTGTATGGTCTAGTTGTTGGGTGGGTTGGACTGTTTGATGGGTTGGACGCGATGATCTTGGAGGTCTCTTCCAACCTGGTGTATTGTATTATTATTGTTATTATTGTATTATTGTCCTTTCCTGGGGTATCTGATGGCTGGAAATGATCTTGTCCTGAATGTATGAATGCTGGGCCCTTGGGCCATTGTTGTAAACCAGCTGCAGTCCCATGAGCAATGTTACCTTTGCACCTTCCAAAAGTCCTTCCAGTGGCTCTGCCCAACGCACATCAGCTATTGTCTGGGCAAGCAGCAAGTGATTTTATCTTTGTTGAGTCACACCAGGAGAGACAAGCTTTAGTCTCTCACAGAGCCCAAGAGCAATGCATCCTGAAAAGGAGGAAGATGGGCATGAACTTATGATGCAATCCTCTGCTGGTATGAATGATGACTAAAACTCAAGAAATCAGTGACAACATATGTAGGCATTCTGTTTAGAACCCCTGATGGAACGATCATATTAATACACAGGAACATTTCTCATACGGTTAGAATGGCCAGCATAGATTAAGTTTATTACTAATTTGTCACTTATTTAACATAAATTTCTCCATTGCAAAACAGGAAATAAAAGTAGTACTGGTAAGGAAGCTATTAAGTTTGCTGCAAGAAATTACACAAAATTCCAGAAGTGATTATCCTGTGAATCCAAAAGACTTCATGATTAAAAGTTATAGTAAGAAAATGTTGATGTTCCACACATAAACAAGTACTCCTACAAATTCTGAGCTTACAATCCTTTCACTTCAGGAAAAGACATAAAATGAGCCAGGTGATAAATATAATGGGCTAATTGTCCACCTAAGCCAGCTCTTAAATGGACCAATGGACTTTGTTTTCTCGCAGCCTTAAGAAATATGGCAACTCATTTTTCTAAATACAAGACGCTCCTGTGTATATATATGGCTATTTAAAAAAATATATGCTAAATATAGTGTGTCTTTCCTTTAAATATATACTATGTACCAGTGTTTTCCTTACCTACCAAAGCCAAGGTTATCAAAATCTTTAATGATTATGGAGGATCAGAATAAGAGAAGTGGTGTAGTCATCATAGTATCATAGTATCAGTCACGGTTGGAAGGGACCACAAGGATCATCTAGTCCCAACCCCCTGCCATGGAGCAGGGACACCCTACACTAGATCAGGCTGGCCAGAGCCTCATCCAGCCTGGGCTTAAACACCTCCAGGGACGGGGCCTCAACCACCTCCCTGGACAACCCATTCCAGGGCTTCACCACTCTCATGGTGAAGAACTTCCTCCTCATGTCCAGCCTGAATCTCCCCACCTCCAGCTTCATTCCATTCCCCCCATAGTCCTATCACTACCTGATAGCCTGAGGAGTCCCTCCCCAGCCTTCCTGTAGGCCCCCTTCAGATACTGGAAGGCCACAATGAGGTCACCTGGGAGCCTTCTCTTCTCCAGACTGAACAGCCCCAACTCTTTCAGTCTGTCCTCATAGGAGAGGTGCTCCAGCCCTCTGATCATTCTCATGGCCATTCTCTGGACATCTTCCAGCACCTCCAGATCCCTCTTGGAATAGGGGCTCCAGAACTGAATGCAGTACTCCAGGTGGGGTGTCACCAGAGCTGAGTAGAGGGGGAGAATCACCTCCCTTGACCTGCTGGCTACACTTCTCTTGATGCAGCCCAGGATCTGATTTGCTTTCCGGGCTGCAAGTGCACACTGAGAGCTCATGTTGAGCTTCTCATCCACCAGCACCCCCAAGTCTCTCTCTTCAGGGCTGTTCTCCAGCCAGTCACTCCCCAGCCTGTATTTGTGCCTGGGCTTGCCTTGACCCAGATGCAGGACCCTGCACTTGGTCTTGTTGAACCTCATGTGGTTGGCTTCTTCTCTGAAATTGTTCAAAAATCATGTAGACATGGCACTTTGGGACATGGTTTAATGGATATGGTGATGTTGGGTTGACAATTGGACTTGATGATCTTAGAGATCTTTTCCAGCCCTGATGGACAGATAATACATGTCAGTTTTTTCCTGGGGAGATTTTAAATGGACACTAGAGGACGATTTTTCACAATAAGAACAGTGAGTCATTGGAATAATTTTAGGGAAGTGGTAGAAACTCTAGCACTATACACTTCCAGGATTCAGTTGGACAGGGTGCTGGGTCATCTTGTCTAGACTGTGATTTTGACAAGAAAGTTTGTACCAGATCATCCTTGAGGTCCCTTCCAACCTGATATTCTATGTGTCTCAATCCACTGACATGGGAGAGGAGGTTCTTTTAAGGATCCCCCAAATGAAACAAAGACTGAAGAGAGTACTTGGTGGAGAGAGGCACTTTAATCTTATTTTTGCTTTGACGTGAAAAGGGAAAAGTTAGATGTACAGGAAAGGAGGAAAAGCAAGGAATTGTTAAATCAAGGGACAGTCACCACCAGAGACGCAGTGACATCTTGCCAGTCCTGAAGGCTTCAAAGGGTGGGGGAGCTCCAAATGTCCAGCAGTTGCTCTCACAGTTTCACAGTTTTCCAATTCCATACGATAATACAATACAATACACCAGGTTGGAAGAGACCTTCAAGATCATCGCATCCAACCCATCAAACAATCCAACCCACCCAACAACTAGACCATACAGCCAAGCACCCCATCAAGTCTTCTCCTGAACACCTCCAGTGAAGGTGACTCCACCACCTCCACGGGTAGCACATTCCAATGGGCAATCACTCTCTCCGTGTAGAACTTCTTCCTAACATCCAGCCTAAACCTGCCCTGGCGCAGCCTGAGACTGTGTCCTCTTGTTCTGGTGCTGGCTGCCTGGGAGAAGAGGCCAACCTCTGCCTGGCTACAACCTCCCTTCAGGTAGTTGTAGAGAGCAATAAGGTCACCCCTCAGTCTCCTTTTCTCCAGGCTAAGCAACCCCAGCTCCCTCAGCCTTTCCTCATAGGGCTTGTGTTCCAAACCCCTCACCAGCTTTGTTGCCCTTCTCTGGACACGTTCCAGCAAGTCAACATCCTTCCTAAACTGAGGGGCCCAGAACTGGACACAGTACTCAAGGTGTGGCCTAACCAGTGCAGTGTACAGAGGGAGAATGACCTCCCTGCTCCTGCTGGCCACACTGTTCCTGATGCAGGCCAGGAAGTTGCACTTCCTTAGTTGGTTGCAGTTGCACTTCCTTAGTTGGTTGCCATAGTTTTTTACCCAAGTGCAGTTCTGCATATTTTGTGTGTGCTGTATAGCTCTAAACTGTGTCTGTGCCAGTTGTTTGTGGGGAGAGGTTTCCGCACCTGAAGAACCCTGACCCATTCCATGTGAACTAAGTCTGTATGTGTGCATGTTTATTAACTCTGTTCCTTCAGTTAATTAAATACTACTGTAGGTAGAAAACAAACCTCCTAATTTAGCTACACAGTTTAAACACTGTTCTACCAAAAATATAGACACCCACAGGAAAAAGAATAATCAAATATCCTGCAGAGGCGTAAAAGCTCATATTTCCCAGGCACAAATACAGGCTGGGCAGTGACTGGCTGGAGAGCAGCCCTGAAGAGACTTGGGGGTGCTGGTGGACGAGAAGCTCAACATGAGCTCTCAGTGTGCACTTGCAGCCTGGAAGGCCAATCAGACCCTGGGCAACATCAAGAGAAATGTGGCCAGCAGGTCAAGGGAGGTGATTCTCCCTCCCCCTCTACTCAGCTCTGGTGAGACCCCACCTGAAATACTGAATCCAGTTCTGGAGCCCCTATTCCAAGAGGGATATGGAGGTGCTGGAAGATGTCCAGAGAATGGCCATGAGAATGATCAGAGGGCTGGAGCACCTCTCCTATGAGGACAGACTGAAAGAGTTGGGGCTGTTCAGTCTGGAGAAGAGAAGGCTCCCAGGTGACCTCATTGTGGCCTTCCAGTATCTGAAGGGGGCCTACAGGAAGGCTGGGGAGGGACTTCTCAGGCTATCAGGTAGTGATAGGACTAGGGGTAATGGAATGAAGCTGGAGGTGGGGAGATTCAGGCTGGACATGAGGAGGAAATTCTTCACCATGAGAGTGGTGAAGCCCTGGAATGGGTTGTCCAGGGAGGTGGTTGAGGCCCCGTCCCTGGAGGTGTTTAAGCCCAGGCTGGATGAGGCTCTGGCCAGCCTGATCTAGTGTGAGGTGTCCCTGCTCCATAGCAGGGGGGTTGGGACTAGACGATCCTTGTGGTCCCTTCCAACCGTGACTGATACTATGATTTTTCAATTTCTGCATAAAACCTGGTAAGTGCTAGGAATACACACCATGTTCACCTACCTCAATCAATTTTTCTTATAACCTTCAGAGGATAAGACTTAGTCAGGGATTTTTCCTTTTTCTAATTGAAAAGCAAAACAAACCACAATTTTAAAATAGCAACTGAGCCTACTGTATTTTTTCTTAATCCCTCTACAGATATTCCAATTGTGTAAGTTTCGTCTGCATTCCTCCTATCTCCATTACACTCTCATGCTTGACTGCACAGAGATCTAGCCTCAAAAATGTAAGATGTCCTACTGAGTATACTCTACAGATTGGTTGTCACAGCAGTGTCCTAGGAGATGGAAGTTCAAAGCCTTTCCACTTGATGGGGTCAAAAAACCAAGCTTACAAATTCCAATTTTATGCTTAAGCTACATCAGAGCTATCAAATGAGACACAATGTTTATACACAAACTTGACAGTGGCAAATCACATTTATGTTTTGGTGTTTCTCAGTGGACTTGGATCGTACATGTGAGTCACATCCAAATTTCAATCTGTAAAGTATCTGTTCCCTCAAAGCAGACGCTTCTGAGCAGGCATAAGAAATTGTCATTGGCAAGTGAGCATTCAGGCTAAGAAGACTAAGCAACGAATTTCAGGGTAATGTAGTCACTAAAGAGGGGCATAAATTACTAATTTCCAATTAATGTGAATATTTGTCAGTTGAACTCCAAGACATGAACAATCTTGTCCTATTATTTGGAATCACAACACAATATAAGCACCCTATACTTACCGATTTAGCATTAATAGAGATTTGGTTTTGACTTTGTTCTTCCTCCATCTCTAGTTATCTATGTCATGAAATCAAGAGATTAGAAGTGTGCTCTTTTAAAATTATCCTTTTTCTCCCACCTTTTTGTCTGCACAGAGTAATCCCATGTATTTATGTTTTGTCCAGCTTCTGTTAATACCACTGTTACAGCTTTTCTCCACTTCAATTCTAGCCCAATGTATCAGATCCCAGGTTTGGAAGAATTTCACATCAACTTAGACTGCTTTATTTTTTTTAAATTTTGTAAAAGTTTCTTTTAATTTTATTTTGTTACCGCCACATATACTTTTCCTGTGACCCATTCCATTTCTATCTCTGATAAGTACATCTTTGAGCAAAACCCAGAGGATTATCTGGAAGCTTTTTCTGCTGTCTTTTAGTAAAGCTGTGAATACTTTCATTCTTTTAATCTCTACTTTTCTTAAAGTCAAATCAGTTTAGTTTCTTGACAACTTTATAGTTGTTTCATTCTTTTCATCCGGGGATACTGGTCAATAGCAGGCTGAACATGAGCCACCAATGTGCACAGGTGGCCAAGAGGGCCAATGGCATCCTGGCCTGCAGCAGGAATAGTGTGGCCAGCAGGAGCAGGGAGGTCATTCTGCCCCTGGACTCAGCACTGGTTAGCCCACACCTTGAGTTTTGTGTCCAGTTCTGGGCCCCTCAGTTTAGGAAGGATGTTGACTTGCTGCAACGTGTCCAGAGAAGGGCAACGAAGTTGGTGAGGGGTTTGGAACACAAGCCCTATGAGGAAAGGCTGAGGGAGCTGGGCTTGCTTAGCCTGGAGAAGAGGAGGCTCAGGGGAGACCTTATTGCTCTCTACAACTACCTGAAGGGAGGCTGGGTGGTAGGGGTTGGTCTCTTCTCCCAGGCAACCAGCACCAGAACAAGAGGACACAGTCTGAAGCTGCACCAGGGGAGGTTTAGGCTGGACGTTAGGAAGAGGTTCTTCATAGAAAGAGTGATTTGCCATTGGAACGTGCTGCCCAGGGAGGTGATGGAGTCACCTTCACTGGAGGTGTTTAGGAAGAGAGTGGATGGGGCACTTGGTGTCGTGGTTTAAGTGATTAGATGGTGTTGGGTGATAGGCTGGAGTCGATGACCTCAAAGGTCTTTTCCAATCTGGTCTATTCTATTCTATTCTATTCTATTCTATTCTATTCTATTCTATTCTATTCTATTCTATTCTATTCTATTCTCTACACGTTTAAAGTAGTTATGTGAGATAAGTTTGAATCAACAAAGACTTCACAATAAGACATCAGTCAAAATGATTTATTAAGAAGGTTACATTACTTCTTGAAAAATTTGCATTTGCCTACAAAACAAGAGGATTGCGTCACAGAGTTAAGAGCAATTTCTGAACAGAAGCAATTATATCAGGCAATGCCTTATAATGCCTATAACCTAAACACGTTGAGGAGGACCTCAGTTGTGAACTCCAAGTAGTTTCAAAAAATCTGAACCCATAAATTTTAGAAGTTAGCAATCAAAAAATACAGGAATGGGAGAAAATCCCTATCAATTACATGAGCATTGCTGCAGCACTTCTGAGTTGCTGGAGGACGCATCCTTCGTTGAAAATAAAGGTGATTGAGCAGTCTGTGGAAAGGATCTTATTAGATCACTCACTTTTGCCATCTTTGAAAATAACCCAGATATTAGTTTTCTAAGAGGGTATCTCACACCTCCAGAAGTTCAAGTCTCTTTCAGAAAGGAAAAGACTTTACGTTTTATGATTACTAAAGGAAAATATTTATACATGTATACATATTCTTCACATAAGAAGTGGATCTTATTGGTACCTAAAGTTTTCTATTCATCTATCAATTATTTACATATTTCAGGGAGTTCTCAAAATCCATGATTTTTCTTATGTGTCTCCCTCATAACTACACAAAAAGAAACTTATTTATAAACTAATAGATTATCTTTGCAAATATCAGACTAAAGCCAGAAGCCTAGTAGCTACTTTTAGTATTGGAAAGACACATATGTGTGCATGTAAATATATATAAATATGTAAACATATATGACAAACATAAATGTATATAAAGAACATATCTAATGTGTATATTTTAATGTAGAATTCATGTTTTCATATACAGATAATTTATAAATTTTATGTATGTTTTAAAAATAGCATTTAAAAAGTCCTTATTCCATGTTAACTACCCCAGGGAGGTGGTGGAGTCACCATCCCTGGAGGTGTTCAAGAGGGGATTGGACGTGGCACTTGGTGCTGTGGTTTAGTCATGAGGTCTGTGGTGACAGGTTGGACTCGATGATCTTTGAGGTCTCTTCCAACCTTGTTTCTGTGATTCTGTGATGAAGGGGACCTACATTTAATCTACATTTAATCTTATATACCTAAGTATTATTAATTTTAACATACTGTTATGCCTTTTCTACAATGAGTATGATTCTGGTGTTAAGTGAACTGTGCTGATGGCTGTGCTTTGTTTCGATATATATTTTTCAAAGGTGCAGAGAAAGAAATTCACTTTTAATGAGCTTTTTTTTTCCCTCTAAGACTGCCAATCACTAATGCAAATCAGTGAAAATTAGTATTTTTTTTTCTTGTTTATTGTGAGGATTTTATTTTTATTTTGACTAATACCACAGATTATTAACTACCACCAAATAGTCCTTCCAAAACAAGGACTTTAATTTAACACTGCTTTAGGCCAGATTGGATTCAGTATTACAAAAGGAAGAATTATAGATTACTGCCAGTCCCAAATTATCCAAATTCCGCTTTTCCAATTACTGATTATGAAACCAGGTTATTTGACTGTCATTTCTGTAGAGAAATAGACGTGTTTTCAGTCATTCAGTAGATGTTTACATTTCTGAAATGCTAATGATATTTTTTCATTGAAGAAATTGCTTCTTTTCAACCAGTTCTTGTGTTCAAACTACGACAGAGTTAATGGAATACACGTGAAGCACTAAATAAGTAAACAATCCATGCGTAGAAGACAAAACAAATTAAACCAATATAAACATGCTACATCTAGCTAGCCCACAACTAAGCACCATGAAGCCACCCACCCCTCACCCCTGTGAGACACTAAAAGCTTGTCTCTCCTGATATGACTCAACAAAGATAAAATTAATGACCTAAGCCACCTTCAGGAATATGCATAAAACAAGATAATCTCCATCCATCAAGTACCCCAGAAAGGGAAAATGGTGAGGCAATGGATTCACCACCTGGCCCCTGATTTCCTGAGGGACAATACTTGGACACATAGCTAAGGCCAAAAACCTGTATAAAAGACTTGAGCAACTACTGGCTTAGCAGAAGGGAACCAAAAACACAGTAGAAGGAAAATGGAGAAAACACAGAAGGAAAACACAGATGAAGAAAAGCACAGGAGAAGGACAATGCCACTGAGAAGGAAAGCACGAGAGAAGGAAAAGCCCGGGACAATGCTGCTCCGAAGAAAAGAGGCCATGGAACCTGGAAGAAGCAGACCGAACCCTCTCTCCGTGTCCTAAGTTCCTCCTGCTGCAACTCACGGAGCTGAAGAGGCTGCTCAGAGGACCACATCTCTTCTACAGCCAAAGCCTCAGCACCGCTTCTCTACAGACCCAACATCTCCTGCAGCACCTTCCCTCCACAGACTCAAACTCTCTTGCGGGGGTGAGGGGCGTGGTAATATAATTCCTTTCCTCTTCTCTCTCTCTTCTCTCTCTCTTCTCTCTCTCCTTCTCTCTCTTCTCTCTCTCCCTTTCTGATCCATCCACTTTATTTATGTAATAAATAGTCTAGTTGTTGATATTCTGGCCTCATTTGTGCCTCTCATTTCACAACATGGGAATATTCAAAAGAACTGAGTCTCTTTCCCTCTCTGGACTGAGACAACCCCCTACCCCTAGTGGGACAGAGAGAAGAATTAGAAGAAAAGGGTAAAAGAAGTCATAGGTTGAGATAAAGTTTAATAGGACAACAAAAAGAGAGAAGAAATAATTACACTAACAAAAGAATTTATGAAACGAGTAATGCATAATGCAATTACTTTCCACCATGAACCTGATTCTCACCCATTCCCAATCCCTCCTTCCCCTACTCTGGCCAGCTTTCCCTGTATATATAATAAACATGGGGTGTTTGGTGCCATGGTTTAGTTGTTTAGGTGGGTTGGATTGGTTGATGGGCTGGACGCGATGATCTTGAAGGTCTCATTCAACCTGGTGTATTGTATTGTATTGTATGCTAGCTAATATCTCCTTGGCTACTTCAGGTCAGAAGACTGTCCTCTCCCAGCTGCTTGTGCAAGTTATCTCAAATGTAGCCAAACTCAGGAGAACATCATATTAATCTTTAACCCAATAACCAGATTATGGAGAGGAATAACCCCATGTGTCTGTTCAGGTAGGGACTGACCTACTGGAAAGAAACTCTGTGGAAAAAGACCTGGGAGTCCTGATGGACAAAAGGGTGACCATGGTGTATCACAAAGAGTGTGGCAAGGAATTTAAGGGAAGTTCTCCTCTCCCTCTACTCTCTCTTGGTGAGGCCTTATCTGGCGTACTGTATCCAGTTCTGGACTGCCCAGTTCAAGGACAGGGAACTGCTTCAGAGGGCATAGCAAAATGCTGCAAAGATAATTAGGGGACAAGAACACCTCTTGTGTAGCGACACAGGTTAGGGGCTGATCTGGGGAAAAGGACCTGGAAGTCCTGGTGGGCAACAGGACAATCATGAGCCAGCAATGTGCCTTTGGGTTCAAGAAGGCTAATGGCATCTTAGGGTGTATTAGAATGGGTGTGGCTAATAGGTTGAGAGAGATTCTCCTCACCCTTTACTCTGCCCTGGTGAGGCTGCATCTGGAATATTGTGTCCAGTTCTCGGCCCCTCAGTTCAATAAGGACAAGGAACTGCTTGAAAGAGTCTGGTGCAGAGCCACAAAGATGATTAAGGGAGTGGAACATCTTCTTTATGAGGAAAGGCTGAGTGAGGTGGTTTTAATTCAATTAATAAATCTACTGTCCAAGTCACTTTCTTTTTGTCAGGTCTTGGCCATGTACAACTCACACTGAGTCACCTAGGACCATTATCTGAGTAAAAATTATAAATGCAGACTTCTATGGTGGCTGAAATCAGAGAGAATTTTTAAAGTTATATTTGTATAATTGTCCCAGTTTGAAGGCAGATCCTTCCTTGCCTCCCACCAGGGCAGAAAAAATGAGACTCAGACAAATGGATTGCAGAAGTGATGGAAAGTTTAAATGGGAAAGCAGAGAATGTTTTACAGAGAGCTGCAAGCACAGTGACAAAGAAACCCAAAGCATACAGAGTCCTTTACATCATACCCAGAAGCCTCCCAGCACTCTCCTTCTCCCTGCCTGAGGGTACACCCAAACCCCCCAGGGTCTTTCTTCCCCCCCCTCAACTGTTAGGCTAATCTCAGATGGCCAGATCTGAGATTGCCCTTCCCCTTCTCCTCTTGGCATTAGCCCTAGCCAGGCTCAAGAAGCCTTGACATAACTCCCTTTCCATTACCAGATAGGAAGCATCTCCCACAGGAGCAGCAAGGGAAGAAAGAGGAAGTGTGAGACCTTGCTGATAGATTTATAGGGAGCAGGACATTATGGGTATGAAATACGCAGCTTCCTGTGTCCACCCACTGGGCTGGACCCTCGGGACACAGGAGGTGTATCTTGTGTGGCAGCAGCAGGAGGCACCCAGCCCACACTGCCACAATAATTTAGTTCGAGCCTTCAAGAGAGATGACCATTAGATCATTTAGTTTTTATGCACACAGATATTATCAGAATCTACAGCCCAAATGAGGCACTCAGATTCACCCTGATTAATGTTGCTATGTTTTGTATTATCACAAACCCCTAATAAATTAGAGCACTGATCTGAGTATTGAAATGTCTACTTTCTTGAGGATACCCATGACTAGAAACAAAAGCTTGATCATTAGTATCCTACAACCTAGTAAACAGTCCTTAATAAATTAGTATTGTAAGGAGTTCACTGGCTCCCAATTGATCACAGTTCTGCACTGTCTTCAGATGATCAAATTAATGTTGTAGTCCTCCAAATATTGTGGTGGGTTGAAATTACCCCCAACTAATTTGAGAGACTTTCACCCCCACCCTCTAAATAAAATTGCCAGACGAGCTGTGGGAGGGACAGTTTCCCTGGTCTTTGACTAGGGGGTATTTAATTAATTGCAAATATTGTAAATACTGTATATTTTGTACATATTCATCACATTGTAGATTGTAGTTTTGCTTGTAAATACAGCTTCCATTTGCTTCCAGTTGAGTTAGTCTGGCAGAGCTAGTGCTGGGGGGTGGGGTATATCAACCCACCACATTACACCAGCTCAGTTTGGGATGGAAGCAAATGAAGCTATATTTACAAGCAAACTACAATCTAGAAATATGAAATGTAAGAATATGTACAAAATATATAATATATGTACAATACTATATATATACAATTTATAAACAGCACAGAATCCTCCTGGACAGATCCAGGGGACCCATTTACTTCTTCCCCCACTCCCTCCCTCCTTCACATTACCTCACACAGTAGTCAAAACAAAGATATCCTGCAAGGCCACAGGAGAGAGAGAGGAAAGTTGCAAGCAGAAGTGGCAGGAGAATTAAAAAGAGAACTGTTTATGCCTGTGTTCTATATTCCCATTAGCAATCCAATTAATTATATAGACCTTATCATTGTTTTTTCTTTTACATCAATGGCAACTTATTTGACTTTCAGTCTTTGCAGTCAGGATCTAGGCTAAAGCTCCCCCTTCAAACTGTAACATAGACATTGCCCATAGGTGTATCGATACTTGTTTAACTTTAAGGAGGTGCTTAACTGCCACTGACATCGGTGGTACTCAAATTAAGTGATCAGTTTGAAGCAGGTGCTTATATGCTTCCCTGAAATAAGTAATGAATTGCCATTCTTAGACTTTCAGAATAAACCCATTAGTTCAAAAAAGCCTGGAATCTTAAGAACTCACAAAATGTGGCTTTATAAGGCATGACTTTTTTTTTTTCTTTTTCTTTTTTTTTTTACTGTAGCAGATACATAAAATTGTTCCAAACCAGGGCTCCTTGGAAAACCAAAATACCTTACAGAACTGTAAAAGCAAGTGATAGCAAATAACATTTTAGAGGTTATCATGAACAGTTTTAATGAGTCTCTTTAGTTTTAGAAAGTAAAGGATAAAAATGACAATGAAGTGCAAGGCACCTAACACATTTCTCAAACCATCTTCTTGCCTCTATAAAAGATAAGAGGAAAACACCCTGCTGATACAGAGATTTAATTTGAAGTAAGATGCATAAACTTTGATACCTCCACATGGGCTTCTTCACTCTGCCACAGATCTACTATATTCTGCATACTGTATAAACACAGTTCTGAGGGTAATTCTCACACTAAAATTAGGGGGAAAAAGAATAGCATGCATATTTAATACCTCCCTAAAGTGCTTTACTTCAGCAATAAAGCATAGCAGTGAAGTAAGAAAAAGCTTCCAGTTGCTTTCTTGAGCTGTTTGCCTGAAAGGGACCACATTGCAACATTTGTTTTACTATGTAGACGTGGATTCATTTGAATAGAAATGCACTTTTCCCACATCCTTTTCTATGTATAAATAAGAAACAAACACTAAAAACCAGCAGACAGCTCAAAGAGGCTCATACACTGAGTTCATCTTTGGCAGTTTGGATTCAGAAACAGTAATGCTGTGGAAAAAAACTGTTCTGGAATTTAAAGTGTAGGATATATTTTTAACAAGCCCTCATTATTCAAAACAGAAGTGAAAATAGCTAGGTGGTTGATGTTGTTAATGGTTATTCTATTATTTCAGCTAGTATGACTTGATGTAAATTTGTAAGCATATAGATTCATTGTGGTGGTTTGGCCCTTACTGGGGGCCAAATGCCCACCCAAGCCACTCTGTGACTCCCTTCTTAGATGGACAGGGGAAGCAGGAAAGTATAACAAAAGGCCAGTAAAAAGGTAGTGTGGTGGTGAGAGAAAGTTCAGTTCTTCCACACACACAAAGAAACTATGGCTAACTCAGTTGGAGAAGAAAAAGTGGATAAGCTATGTTTACAAGCAGGATGACGCGAAGATGAATATATACACAATATACAGCATTTACAATATATGCAGAAATATACAGCAAAGAACATAACACAGAAATCCTGTCCTCCTCCAGTGAGGAGGGTCCCCCCAAAAAAACCCCTTCTCTCCCTTCCTCCCTTTTTTCCCAAAAAAGGGTTAGAGAGAGAAAAAGTAATTATTAAGGAGGAAATTCTGTCAGCTCAAAGCGTATGCAAGAATTAGTTTCTTAACTGGTTAGTTGAAAAGTCAGCACCTGCCAGCGCAGAAAGAAGACAGCTGTTCAGAGAGATAGAAAACAACAGACTGAACTGACTGAGACTCAAACTGAACTAAAATTGAAAGTTGCATTCTACCAATCTACCAATGAAATTCATTTAGAATATCTTTGTTTTCCTTTTTTTACACCAAAACATTCAGCCAGAGTGTCTCAGTAACTGTCCCTTTCTTAAAGGCACAGCCTAAAATTGTCACAGGTAGAAGCAATTTGATAACATGAATTACAGAGTCACAGAAACACAGAATCAACCAGGCTGGAAAAGACCTCAAAGATCATCAGGTCCAACCTATCACCACCAGACAACTAAACCATGGCTCCAAGAGCTACATCCAATCTTTTTTTGAACACCTCCAGGGATGGTGACTTCACCACCTCCCTGGGCAGCCCATTCCACTGGCCAATTACTCTTTCTGTGAAGATGTGACATCACCCCATGTATGGTTGGTTAGCTCCACCCAGTTTTCCTGCTCAGTAGTCTGTCCAGATTGTGTTTTTTTCCTGGAATTCCCCCAGTGAACTGCTTCAGGATCAGTTGCTTGGGGTTTTACTCTAGAGAGAAGTCACGTAAGAATTACATGCATCAATACTCAGAACCACAGTACCTGAATCCTTTTTTGGAACAAATAATTTTAATTTAATGTGCCATACCTACCCTTCTCAGAAAAACAAAAACAAAACCAAAAACACAAGCAAGTGTTATTCCCTCACTCTAACATTAGAAGGGTAGTAGAACATGCATGAACATCCAACACAGTTTGATCTTTTTGTCAACCCACGATTAAATATTTTGGTTCCCAGAGCTGCAAGGAAAAACTAAGAGAAGTCCTTGGAGAGCAAGCAAAGATTGCATGTAGCAGCAAAAGCAGAGAGATGTTATTCTCTACTTCCCATCAGCACACAATCTTCAGTCACTCCTGGGAAGGAGGCTTCTAAACGTATTAGATGCTCTGGAGGACAGATGCCATGGACAAATATCCCCACACTTCCTTCTTTCACTTAGTTCTTATATCTGAGCTGACATCATATGGCATGAAATACCCCTTTGGCCAGTTTGGGTTATCTGGATTTCCTGTGTCGCCTCCCAAGATTTTGCTCACTCCTCAGCATACTCTTGGGGCAGGGAAATGCTGGAAAAGCCCACTCATGCCTGGATGCTCATTCAGCAGTAGCCAAAACACTGTTGTGTTATCAACACTGAGCTAAAAGGACTGTGAAATGCAGCACTAGAAAGATGCTCTTGAGGAGGACAAATTCCAGATCAGCCAAACCAAATGCATTCATATATCTTTATTAATATTTTTTTTCTGGACTCATTAATGAGCTTTCAATGAGGAAAGTGCTATTAAGAGAACAGTGCAGTGATACACTGTTCCCTACTATTGTATTTCCATCATGAAATTGCATCCAACAAGTAATTACAAATACTATAGAAGATTTAATCTTGCAGTTTTACCCCTATACTAGCTTCTACAGGTGCAAATACCCATTGTTAATAAAAGTAATACCTATCCTGTTTGGAAACTTGCAGAAGATATTTTATATTATGGTACACAATGGTAGTAGCAAGTGTTATATTTTAATCTCGTTGGGAAAATGCATTATGAGATGCAACAAAAGGAAACTGAAAGACAGAAGGGACCTTAAAGATCACCTAGTTTCAACCCTCCTGCCATGTAATGGAAGGACACCCTCCGCTACACCAGGTTGCTCAAGGATTCATTCAACCTGGCTTTGAACACCTACAGGGAGGGGGCATCCAAGAACCTCTTGCATTGTTAGTATCCTGCTGTGTTTTCTTTCCAATACATATCCGGGTGATTGAAATCTCCCATGAGGACCAAGGCTTGTGAGTGCAGAGTATCATCTGTTTATAGAGGGCCTCCTCCATTCAGTCTTCTTTGTTAGGTGGCCTGTAGCAACCCCCAATATATCATTTGAGAGCAGCCAGGCAGAGAGGGACCTGGGGGTACTGGTTGATAGCAGGCTGAACACAAGCCTGCAGTGTGCCCAGGCAGCCAAGAGGGCCAATGGCATCCTGGGCTGCATCAGGAACAGTGTGGCCAACAGGAACAGGGAGGTCATTCTGCCCCTGTGCACTGCACTGGTTAGGCCACACCTTGAGTCCTGTGTCCAGTTCTGGGCCCCTCGGTTTAGGAAAGATGTTGACTTGCTGGAACGTGTCCAGAGAAAGGCAATAAAGCTGGTGAGGGTTTTGGAGCACAAGCACTATGAGGAGAGGCTGAGGGAGCTGGGCTTGCTTAGCCTAGAAAAGAGGAGGCTCAGAGGAGACCTTATTGCTCTCTACAGCTACCTGAAGGGAGGTTGTGGACAGGTGGAGGTTGGTCTCTTCTCCCAGGCAACCAGCACCAGAGCAAGAGGACATAGTCTCAAGCTGCACCAGGGGAGGTTTAGGCTAGATGTTAGGAAGAAATTCTTCATAGAAAGAGTGATTTGCCATCGGAATGTGCTGCCCAGGGAGGCGGTGGAGTCACCATCACCGGAGGTGTTTACAAAGAGAGTGGATGGGGTGCTTGGTGTCATGGTTTAGTTGATTAGATAGTGTTGGATGATAGGTTGGATTCAATGATCTCAAAGGTCTTTTCCAACCTGGTTAATTGTAATTTATTGTAGTGTGTGTGTGTGTGTGTGTGTATCGCATTGTATTGTGTTCTAGTCTAGTCTAGTCTAGTCTAGTCTAGTCTAGTCTATTTTTTTTTACATGCTTTCAGCTCAGGTCTAGTCAGTATTCTAGCTTTTGCTTTTATTTCTAAGGTCTCAAAGGTCTTTTCCAACCTGGTTAGTTCCCTCCCCTCCCCTCCCCCCTCCCCTCCCCTCCCCTCCCCTCCCCTCCCCTCCCCTCCCCTCCCCTCCCCCCCTCCCCTCCCCTCCCCTCCCCTCCCCTTCCCTTCCCTTCCCTTCCCTTCCCTTCCCTTCCCTTCCCTTCCCTTCCCTTCCCTTCCCTTCCCTTCCCTTCCCTTCCTTCCCTTCCCTTCCCTTCCCTTCCCTTCCCTTCCCTTCCTTCCCTTCCCTTCCCTTCCCTTCCCTTCCCTTCCCTTCCCTTCCCTTCCCTTCCCTTCCCTTCCCTTCCCTTCCCTTCCTTCCCTTCCCTTCCTTCCCTTCCCTTCCCTTCCCTTCCCTTCCCTTCCCTTCCCTTCCCTTCCCTTCCCTTCCCTTCCCTTCCCTTCCCTTCCCTTCCCTTCCCTCCCCTCCCCTCCCCTCCCCTCCCCTCCCCTCCCTCCCCTTCCCTTCCCTTCCCTTCCCTTCCCTTCCCTTCCCTTCCCTTCCCTTCCCTTCCCTTCCCTTCCCTTCCCTTCCCTTCCCCCTTCCCTTCCCTTCCCAAACCTTCCCAAACCTTCCCAAACCTTCCCTTCCCTTCCCAAACCTTCCCAAACCTTCCCTTCCCTTCCCAAACCTTCCCTTCCCAAACCTTCCCTTCCCAAACCTTCCCTTCCCAAACCTTCCCTTCCCAAACCTTCCCTTCCCAAACCTTCCCTTCCCTTCCCTTCCCTTCCCTTCCCTTCCCTTCCCTTCCCTTCCCTTCCCTTCCCTTCCCTTCCCTTCCCTTCCCTTCCCTTCCCTTCCCTTCCCTTCCCTTCCCTTCCCTTCCCTTCCCTTCCCTTCCCTGTCCCGGTCCCTCTCTGCATTACTGTAGGGACATTGAAGTTGGGGCTCCATTGAAGCTGATTCACTGAATAGCATTCCCTTATCCTGCATTTGAGGTGCTCTTTTCCCAGCCTGTGGCCCAACTTCAGTTCCAGGGTGCCTATTATTTTCATGGGCCTTGATGTTGGGTGGATTGAGGATTCCTTCCCCCATCAACCCCAGTTTAAAGTTTCAAATTGGTATTAAAAAACCCTATATATATATAGGTCAATGGTGAGTGTTAGTAAAAGGCTAAAACCAAATAAATTTTGTATTTTAATAATTGCTAGTTACAAACAGATACCTATAAACAGCATGTAGATACATTTCAAGGAATCTGAACAACAGCAGAATTATACAGGAATCCTTAACATCAATTTATCTTGCAAGAAAAGCAAAATGCTGCTTGCAAGTAAGGTAAGCAATCTGTAATGAATGAAAACATCACTTGTATGTAGGAATTGTCAATTTTATTTGGTATTAAGTGATAGAATTGACAAAAATACTTATTTCATCCAACATATTGCCACCTTTAAATGTAGTATTTAAATCATGTGTGAACAGGATTTTGGGTAAAGGGTTATGAATAAATCAAGAGATAGACTTGAGTGGACTACTTTAAAGAAAAAAGAAAGTAAAATAATAATAATAAAAAAGTAGGCATTAATAAGCTCTGTTATTTTTCATTCAATTGCCCTGAACAGTCAAAATCTATAATTACAGCAACATATGTTAGTTCATAAATATGGCAGGTGTAACTGATGCCTTCTGATCTTCCACCAAATCAAGGGATCCCTGCTGTAGGGACAATAGCCACAGTGCCAGGCTGCAACTGTGAAGGAAATGACAGCACAACACAGCAGTACTCCTGGCCCTAGCAGAGGTCAGCAAACACAATTAATGTTGGGGAAAGAAGTTCAGCTCCATTTGTTCCTTGCAGTTTAAACAAATGAATTCTCAAGAAGTATGCTACTGTAAGATCTTTAACCATTTCACCCTTTACCACACGAATTACAAGATTTCTACTTCTTTATGGAAAATTTAAAATACTTGGATTTGGATATTTGGATATTATTATATATGGGATTATTTACCTAGAGCAACTCATCTTAAGGAATAATACTGAAGCAAAAAGTCTGCAATTTTGAAAAGGCAATTGCACTTTGTATTCAGCACTACAACAAAATAGGCTACAATTCTGGGTTTTTTCAGCTCTGGTGAGACCCCACCTGAAGTACTGCGTCCAGTTCTGGAGCCCCTATTACAGGAGGGATGTGGACGTGCTGGAGCATGTCCAGAGAAGGGCCATGAGAATGATCAGAGGGCTGGAGCACCTCTCCTATGAGGACAGACTGAAGGAGTTGGGGCTGTTCAGTCTGGAGAAGAGAAGGCTCTGAGGTGACGTCATTGTGGCCTTCCAGTATCTGAAGGGGGCCTACAGGAAGGCTGGGGAGGGACTTCTCAGCCTGTCAGGTAGTGATAGGACTAGGGGGAATGGAATGAAGCTGGAGATGGGGAGATTCAGGCTGGATGTGACGAAGAAGTTCTTCACCATGAGAGTGGTGAAGCCATGGAATGGGTTGTGCAGGGAGGTGGTTAAGGCCCCGTCCCTGGAGGTGTTTAAGACCAGGCTGGACGAGGCTCTGGCCAGCCTGATCTAGTGTGGGGTGTCCCTGCCCATGGCAGGGAGGTTGAAACTAGCTGATCCTTGTGGTCGCTTCCAACCCTGACTGATTCTATGATTCTATGATTCTATTTAGGGGGACCATGTGGCTAAGTTGGTAGCACGTAAGACTCTTACTGGGAAGGTTGTGAGTTCAAGCCTGCAGTGGGCAGGACTGCAGTGGGCAGGAGAGTTCTCTCTGGGCAAGCAATGTCCTCCCTCCTCAAGAGGGGACTGGACTTGTTGCCATGCTCGAGTCATGGGGTCTGTGGTGACAGGTTGGACTCGATGATCTTCGAGGTCTCTTCCAACCTTGGTGATACTGTGATATTGTGAAATATGATTAGGTGAATTTACTCTTCTGATTTTATCCGTGTATCAGCTTATATTTTGCCATTTATAGCCCAGTAAATACTTCCTCCAGCAAAATGAGACAAGTATGTTTGTAAAATAATTAAATAGCACTAAATGATGGTTTGTTTTTTTTTTTAAAGTGATCAGGAGAAAACACAGGCTGACTCAATCTTTCACTTTTTTATTTTCTTTTTACCTTCTTCTTATAGATTTAAGCTACATACATGATTTCTCTAGCTACAGGCCAAATTATTTTACTTTCACAGAAATTTTGAGCAACTACACAGGCAAAGGTGAAGATAGCTAGTATCCTATTATTGATTTCTTTGCTGTTGTTGGAAAGTGCTTTTCACTTATGTCTTTTCATATATCTTCATTTATATATATGTCTTTTCATTTAGCTTTCAGACCATGTAGTCTTTTATCCCTTATAGCTTCCTGTTTAAATTATAAACTCTCTGGTAAAAAAATTTTTTAAAAAATTAATTACAAAAATAGAGCCAAACAAACAAAAATCAAACCACATATGGCAGTTTTACAATACTTTCCTTGTTAGGATATGAGGGTATTTAAATGTCAGATCAGTCTTAAAATAGGTTTTTAAGGATAGTGAGGCTAAGAGGCAAATTCTCGTAAGCCAAGTGTCCTACACCTGGACCAGGGCAATGCCAAGCACAAATACAGGCTGGGCAAAGAATTAATAGGGAGCAGTCCTGAGGAAAAGGCCTTGGGAGTACTGGTTGATGAGAAGCTCAGCATGAGGCATCAATGTACACTTGCAGCCCAGAAAATCAGCTGTATCCCGGGCTGCATCAAAAAAGGCACAGCCAGTGGGTCAAGGGACATGATTCTCCCACTCTCTTCCATTCTCAGGAGACCTCAGCTGGAGCCCCCAAAACAAGAAGGAGATGGAAGTGTTACAGAGGTTGCTGAGGAGGGCCACAAAGATGATCAGAGGGCAGAGCACCTCTCCTACAAAGAGAGGCTGAGAGAGTTGGGGTTGTTCAGTCGAGAAAAGAGGAGGTTCCAGGTAGACTTTATGGCAGCCTTCCAGTACTGAAGGAGCCCTACCGGATAGTTGGAGAGGGACTTTTACAAAGGTATATAGAAATAGGACAAGTGGTAATGTCTTCAAACTGGAAGAAGATAGATTGCGATTAGACATTCTGAAGAAACTCTTCAGCTCTAGGGTGGTAAGGCACAAGAACAGGTCTCCCACAGAGATTGTGGAGGCTCTGATCCTGGAAGCATTCAAAGTCAGGCTGGATGGGGATTTAAACAATCTGATCTAGTAGGACATGTCCCTGACTATGGCAGGGAGGATAGAACTAGCTGATCTTTAAGGTCCCTTCCAACCCAAACCATTCCATGTTAATCAAACCGGTCTACTAGTAAAATATGAAGGCAGTGAAAGAGTGAGGAATAATATTCAGTCTTCCCCTTCTTGATTCAGTCTTCCCCTTCTTGACTGGTGTCAGCTAATACTAAAGTACAGTTTAACCTTCCTGCTATCAGCTAAACAGTCTTTACTATTTTATCACTGATGATACAAGTAATATTCTTCCTTTCTGAACAATGATGTATACAGGTTCTGTTTGAAATGCATTGTCTCTCTTTATAAATGACAATTACACTTGTCCAAGATGATAGCAGGCCTCAATTGTCCCTTCCTAGACTTCAGTCAGCATGTTTCCTTTACTAGAAGCCATAATGAACTTCTTATTCATCCTATTGTTGTTTATGCATGTAATGGTTTAGCTCAAGGTCTAAACCAGATGCTCCTCCAACACAAAAGTGCAGGGAAAAGTAACACACAAAACTCAGGGTTGAGATAAAGAGATAAGAGTTTACTATAACATGAGATATCATAAGCATAAAGCCTCCCATGTCCAGTCTGAACTTCAAGCCCCACAATACTTTGCTCCAGTTAGCACTTTCATTTTTGAAGCTGGCATAACTGCAGCATGGTATGAATAACAGCAGCAGGTTCAATTCAGCCCATTACAATGCTATATTGGATTTGATGTTCATTCAGCTGACACTCATTCAGATTCTTACATATATTTTCATTGATGCAGCCACATCTAAGAGGGTAAAGGTATGTCTTGGAATGTTCAGGATGCTCATGTCAATTAAAATTACAGTGCCAAAAGTTTTTCAGTGATTCTCTTCTGCATATAAAAGAGATAAATCAGAAACAGATTTTAAAGGACTGTATAAATGAAAGCACTACCGGATGAAGGATATCATTGCATTGTCTGAGACCTGGTTTTCCTCAGGAAAGTAAGAAAAAGAAAGCTGTCATCTCAGGTCAAAAAGAGGCTGAATTACTGGCTCTGTGAAAATATCCATTTCTCTCCATTAACAATAAATTATAATCTAAGTTGTGAGCTCAGATTTCGGTGTTTTTGATGCAGAAATGCAATAAGATTAAATTAGAATGGAATGGAATGGAATGGAATGGAATGGAATGGAATGGAATAGAATAGAATAGAATAGAATAGAATAGAATAGAATAGAATAGAATAGAATAGAATAGAATAGAATAGAATAGAATAGAATAGAATTAACCAAGTTGGAAAAGACCTTCAAGATCATCGAGTCCAACCTATCACCCAACACCATCTAATCAACTAAACCATGGCACCAAGTGCCTCATCCAGTCTCTTCTTAAACACTTCCAGTCAATGTATTCCTCTCATACCAAGTGTTAACTTATGGACATTTTAGACTTTATTTTCCTTAAAATATTTCAGCTTATATATAAAACAAGCCTAAATGGGATTACACTAGTTAACTCTTTGAAGTTCATGATTTGCCCTTTGGTCAGGCACTTGGTTAATATCCTCCTACTCTGAACATTATCTGTTTGTTTTTAATAACACTTCCTAGCAAGAGTCTAGATAAGGGTATGCTTATACTTGTTGTTATGTGATACCTTTTCTTTCATGCTAGTTCCAGCATCATTTCTCAAGAAGCTCAAACGTCAATATTGTTTCTTTTTCTTTGCAGATAAAATATTAAGGGCTTAATTCAGTTTCCTAAACACAAAGACAATTACTGCATTTTTTAAATAGTCTAGGTTACTTGAAATATCTCCACAGGGTTGAAAAATATAGATGAGCATCTACAGGTGTATCGTAGTCTCTGGAAAAGGCATTGGAAGTCTAAGTAGGCTATATAGGGCAAATGGAATGACATTAGTTGCTGATCTCTTGAAATGGGCTGGAGTCTCTTAGCTCACTGGGTCTATAGTATGTGACTGCTAGTCTGCATTCCTTGTAGATGAATTAGTTAATTTAGAAGCATTAGATTTATTCTTAATTATCTTCCTTAAAGAAAAGAAAAGAATACTACTTGACCTTTTCTATCAGTCTAGTTTCTGTAAACTGTAATATATCCATTACAGGAGGTAAAATTCCACTTTTAATTAGGAAACTTTAATGTGGTTATCTACATATTGAAATTAGATGATCACATTATGTTCAGTAAACAGATCAATTCAGCTGACAACATACTTCTGCCCATTACTGTTTGAGCTCTAAGAATATTTTGGCTAGCGTCTATCTGTCATTTCAGTGTGGTGCATGGTTTCTGCAGGTCATGTGTCACATATGATAGTGTTCTGTAACATATGGTAAAGTTAGGTTAATGGTTGTATTTAATGACTTTAAAGTCCTTTTCCAGTATAGATGATTCGAAGATTCTACGATTCTATTTGCATACCCATGCGGCTTTGTTGGTTGTCTTTGGAAGTCTCAAATTAGTGCTAAAAATCTGTGTTTAGGTAATTGAACCAAGCCTCAAAGCTATATTTCTTTTGAGGCTCCATTTTCAATAATGAATGCTTCAACACTTGCCTGCATACCACAGGAAAACAGAAATGCAAACATGCATGTCTGGAGATCAACTCCAGTCTTTATTTCATGTTTATTTTCACCGCTGAATTTTGTACCAAATACCATAATACTTCTACACATCCAGACTAACACACTAGGATTTACAGGTAGCAACAGCAGAAAGATACTGAAGACAAGACAAGACCATTTAAAAAAATACAGATTTACAGTTTACTTTCTTGGCAAAGTTATGTTGAAAGTCACCACAATGTGGAAAAGCCAAAACTGCTCTCAACCTAACAATGAAATCTATGGTGCCATTTCATATGAACTTAAGCAGCATCTTTTTCTGACCTTGAATTTGTTTACTTAGGCATGAACAAACCTGGAGTGCACCAAAGATATATACACCAAATGGAAAGCCAGACAAAATCTAACTGCTTAAACACTTTTGTCCTATTTGTTACTGCTCTGTGAAGAGTCAGACCTGCTGACCTCAGTCACTACTTCAAGGTCCTACAGCATTCAGGGCACTGTGGAATAGCCCTTTGTGGCTGAGGGTTCAGTCTGAACTCAGGAGAATGGCACTGTAGGTAGCTTTACTATAATTACAGTACCAACTTCACTTTCACTTACACCAATCCAAGATATCATTTTACCTCATTTTAGGTATGTTTCAGGATTCATCTTATTATTTCTCTAAACAGTATTCTCTTGTGTTGGTTTGTTTTATTTAATAATCACTTTTCTGTTAAGCCTGGGGCCATGGATCAGAAAAAGCCACTTCCCTCACTGTATCTCCACCTCTCTGTCCATAAAATCAATCTTCTCTGTACAGAGATCTAAAACTGACTGATAAAAGCAGTATGAAAAAAATAGCTATTATTATCATCACTAAAAAAGGGTAAGAAGAGTTTTCTCCCTTTTGAATGACAAATGATGATTAGTAGGCATCCCTGTGGTGTTTTTCAGAATTGTTTAATAGTGGATGAGATTTTCAAAAGTACTCAGCTCATATTTAAGTTTGATTTAATTCAAATCAATGAGAAAACTCCCACTGACTACTATTATTGTTCTTTAATACTTACTACTGATGCTGGAAAAATAGAAGTTGAATAGCAAAGGACCAGAAAAGGTTCTTTGGCTTTCATATGGAATTCATATACAGAAATGTACTATTTTTTTACTTTTTCTTTTTTTTTAGAAGTCAAATGAATAGATGTAGCACTTGAAAACAAAAAATAAAACTGAAGCTTAATGATTTGGTTGTTTGGTTATTGACCACCCTGAAAGAGATACAGGTGACCTTCAGTTTTTGCTGGAGGTACTGGTTGACAGGCTACTCAATATGAGCCACCAGTGTGCTCAGGTGGCCAAGATGACAAACAGTGTCCTCGCTTGTATCAGGAACTGTGTCATCAGCAGGAATAGGGTAGTTATCATTCCCCTGTATTCAACACTGGTGAGGCTGTATCTCAAATACTGTGTTCAATTTTGGGCCTCTCACTACAAGAAAGACACTGAGGTGTTGCAGCATGTTCAGAGGGTAAAAAAGCTGGTGAAGGGTCTAGAGAACAAGTCTTACACAGAATCCCTGAGGGAACTGGGATTGTTTAGTACAGAGGAGGCCTAGGCAATACCTTATTGCTCTCTACAACTACCTGAAAGGAAGTTGTACTGACGTGGGGGTCAATTTCTACTCTCTAGTAACAGGATGAGAGGATATGGCCTGAAATTTTGCCAGGGAAAGTTTAGATTAGGTGTTAGGAAATATTTCTCTATCAAAGGAGTGGTCCAGGGAGGTGGTGGAGTCACTGTCCCTGAAGGTGTTCATTAAATATGTGGACATGACACTTCAGGATATGGTTTAATGGGCATGGTGAGGGCTGGTAGACAATTGGAGTCAATGATCTTAGAGGTTTCTTCCAACCAAAAACAATTCTATGATTCTATGACTTATTATTTACATTACTTGAAATTTGACAAGTCATTGTGCATGGTTAATATGTACAAGTTACTTAATATTGGAGCTACCTTATGAGCTTTCTTATTGTGATGGGTTATGGCCATCCTGAAAGCAGGGGGGGAGGGATTGTGAGAGCCTTGCCCTCCCCTGAGGGGGGTTTTTCCCCTGGGAAACTGAGTTAATCTGTTCCACACCCCTACCCTGTCCAGCAAGCCTATAAAAAGGAAAACACTGCAGCCATTTGCTCTCTTTTACTTCTGCCTCGTGGGGATAAAAGGACTAAGACAGAGTTGCTGCTGGCTTCCTTCTTCTGTGCTACATGGTCAGGCCTGGTCTTTTCTCCCTGCTGCATCTTCAAAGGACTGTTGATTTATACATATATATATATTCTCCCTATATATCCTTGTTCCTTACCCTTGTGAACCCTTCCTGTTATTGGTTTTTTTATATATATATATATATATATATATATATAAATATATATAATATATTAGATATATTTTTTATATATATATATAATTTTTTTTTTTTTTTGAGAAAATGTTACCTCTCTGCTTCCAAACCGACTCCAAATTATTTCTCAGTAGATTTACCTCCTCCTTTTTTTCCCCCCTTATCCCCCTTTCTTTCATTTTTCTTTTAGAGGAGAGGAAGGGGAAGCGGGGGAGGGATTCTCAGTCTTCCCCCCACCCCCCAGTCTGCGTTCTTAAATCCCAGTTAAGGCTCAAACCAAAACACTTATCAATACAGAATCATGTATAGAAGCACATGGATAGATATGTGCTTCTTTCCAGAAAAACTAACAAGCAAACAAACCCCCAAACATATCTGTCATTTTTTGGGGGGGTTATTACCTTTTAATTCAATTAAATAGCTTGTGAGTGTAGTAACATATATACATGTGTTCTTCTGATATAAAGCTAGGTGAGTCCAGATGTTTTAAGACTTACTGGAAAATGAGAAAAATGAAAAAACAACAACCCAACACCCTCCCCGACCCCCTACCCTCCACCCCCCCCAACTCCAAATACAAAACAGAAAGATGAGATACACTACAGAATGGATAATAATAAGAAATAAATGCTCCCTACTGCAGTTAAGTTAACTACTGTTAACTTATGCATAGGTATCTATATTTAACCCAAATCTAGGGTTAAACTGTAGCAGTTTCTCTACCACCTAATCATCCCCTCCCCAGCAGAGAAGGGGAATCAGAAAAAGGAGAGAAGACATACAAGGTGAAATGAAAACAGATCTAATGAAATAGCCAAATTAATACTAACGCTAATAGAAGATACATAAAGTTGTACTCAGCCCAGTAAAGTGCAACAATGCCAATATGCAGGAAGGCAGCGCTGAAGAGCAGGAAAGGGATGAGGAGGAAGTGGGTTGAGAATCCAAAGGAGGCACCAAAGGAGAAAACCCAAGCAGGAATCCCTCATCATCTCAGCAAATTTCTTCATTTACAATGAGTGTGATGCTCATGGTATGGGATACACGTGTGAGCCCACTTTAGTCAGTTGTCCTGACAGGGTCAGAACTGCTGATGGCCTGCAGCCCATGGCTGGCCCATAATTCTGTTCCACCAAAACCAAGACAATAGGCATTTCTAAAAAGGAGAAAGCAATGTTATGTGAAAATAAGATAACAAAATAATTAGGATGAAAATTAAGGGATCTCTGAGTTCAAAACATATTAGATATGGCATCAGGGAAAAAGAATTGCAGAAGAAATAACACCAGAAAATGGTGTTTGAGAATAGAAGATGTCTATTTTTACCATATTTACCACCATCCCCCACAAAGATTAATTTTGTCCTCATTACCACTTGTAATATTCCTGTTAAGAAGAGGCAGTATTAGACATATTAATGTGTTTGGTTCTACTTTAATTTATGATTCTCTCCCTGCTTTAATGAGATCTGCTCTACAGCCCATAAAATAATTGTTATGGTAAACTGACTTTTTAAAATTAGCTACACACCAGTTGGTCCAGAAACCTATTCCTCTGGACTATTCATGCACAAAATACCTTTGTGTGAAGCTCTTTCCAAATGTGTAATGACTGGAGTAAGTCCAGAAGTTTGCCTGCAGAGTCTCTCTGCATGATTGCCATTGTAAGCAATCTTACACTTTCTTTTCCCAAGGAAGTTATGGTCAGATTTACCATGATGAAGAAATGCTGACAATGCTTTCAGCTTGACAATGAAAATCACAGTGCTTCTTCATATGAAATTAAATAATTTTCTTCTTAAAAAAACCCCAAAGAGCTATTCTAAAGTCCCCATTCTATCCTACTGCATCACAACTTGCTGTTTCAGAATTATTTTACAAGAAACCTCAGAAGAGGGGGAAAAATATCAATTTCTGGATTCTCTCTGTAGTCTCATCAAGTTACTCTGGTGTGATAGAGCACTGCTGTTTGTCCCCCAGACCATTCATCCCACTGAGAGAGTTATTCTATCCAAATGTTTTCCTGTTGAGAGTGTCAGTTTAGGGAACAAGCACAGTTTACCAACAATACTTTCTAACAAGCCCTAGGGAAAAATATTTTCTGTTCCCAGAAGACAGCACATTGGAGGGAAAAAAAAATAAAAAATCCCCAAAACCTCAGATGATTGAGCTAGATCACATTTCAGGGGTCATATAAAGTAAAGATGCTGAAGAATGTTTAATGATCAAGGCACGCCAACAGGCAAACTTCACAGATATGGATGTCAACTAAAACCGAGCATATGCAGTTCTGTTATCACTCATCAAAACAGGAATACTTCTCTGTGTGAGAAGAGGAACACAAACATAATAGAGACCTGGGATTTTTTTATATCCCAGAGGAAGACAACAATATCTTTCCACTGCAGCTCACAGTTTTCATGTTTTTCCACTCTTACAGTAATTTCTGTAGATAAAGGTGACTGCAGACAAATAGGGATGTGATCTGGTTGAAGCCTCAGCAGTCCTCCTAAATGGCTGAGAATGCTGACTTCACTACCTGACAGCTCTACTTTCCTTTCCTTTCTCGGCAGAGGAATGTTTTGACTGGGGTTGTGATTAAAGACAGGGCAGAGAGTTGAAAGAGTTTGTAGCACATCCAGACCTTCCACAATTTTAGGGTTCTTAGCAAAACAGAAATTATAATTTTTAACATTATTTTCTTTGTGTTTTGTTTTGTTTGCTGTGTTGTTGTGTTTGGTTTTGGTTTGGTTTGGGTTTTGTGGGATTTTTTTTTGTTTTTCTTCCCTGTAGCAAAGATCAGGAATAGATGTTTGAATCAAAAAATCTTGATCCTTGTTAGAACCCAGTCAGAAAAGAGTCAAACCTAATACTTGCACACTACATGGGCATACTAAATTCTACATTCCAGATCCCGGCTCATAGTATTGATGCAACATTTAATGTCAAAACAGTAGACTGTAAAATGAATACAGTGCTTTTGCACCTGGAAGCAAAATCTCAGTCCCACCTGCATATGTGATAGAACTTCTTTTTGATTTTTTTTCGCTCAAAAATCATAAAAAATAATGGCTTTATGTCATAGCAAAACCCCCTCTTTTTTTACTTTTTTTAGCTTCTAAGGTATACATGCTTTGGTTTTGTGCATCTGCTTCTGTGCAAAAGAGTAGAAGATTCAAATCAGAACAAAAGGCTTTTCAGAGGTATCATAGTATTATAGTATCAGTTGGAGTTGGAAGGGACCACAAGGATCAGCTAGTGCCAACCCCCCTGACATGGGCAGGGACACCCCACACTAGATCACGCTGGCCAGAGCCTCATCCATCCTGGGCTTAAACACCTCCAGGGATGGGGCCTCAACCACCTCCCTGGATAACCCATTCCAGGGCTTCACCACTCTCATGGTGAAGAACTTCTTCCTCACATCCAGCCTGAATCTCCCTACCTCCAGTTTCATTCCATTCTGTCTAGTCCTATCACTACCTGATGTCCTGAGAAGTCCCTCCCCAGCCTTCTTGTAGGCCCCCTTCAGATACTGGAAGGCCACAATGAGGTCACCTCTGAGCCTTCTCTTCTCCAGACTGAACAGCCCCAACTCATTCAGTCTGTCCTCATAGGAGAGGTGCTCCAGCCCCCTGATCATCCTCGTGGCCCTTCTCTGGACACCTTCCAGTACATCCATATCCCTCCTGTAATAGGGGCTCCAGAACTGTACTCAGTACTCCAGGTGGGGTCTCAGAAGAGCTGAGTAGAGGGGGAGAATCACCTCCCTTGACCTGCTGGCCACACTTTTCTTGATGCAGCCCAGGATCTGATTGGCTTTCCAGGCTGCAAGTGCATACTGAGAGCTCATGTTGAGCTTCTCATCCACCAGCACCCCCACTCTCTTCAGGGCTGCTCTCCAGCCAGTCACTGCCCAGAGGTGAAAAAAAAAATAAAATAGTCATTTTCAAATGCTCTCCCACTAGAAAGAATATTAACAAAATATCATAGTAAAAGCCCTAGAGAAGCCTTCAGTTACTGGGAAATATTCAGCAAACAGGAAAAAAAAAAAAAAAACAAACAAGATAAGATTACTCAATTTGACAATAAACATAAGTGTACAGCAGTCTTACTCAACAAGAGACAAATCACATCACTAAACCTCTAGAAACACCATGAAGTGTTTATACATTTAAAAACTGCCTTAAAAATGAAACTTAGATGAGTCAGGACTTTTATCATCTTTAGGCAATGAAAGAATTGGCAAAGTGACTCAGTGAGACATTTGAAATTTTTCTCATTTGAATTGCTTGAAATTGAAAGATGTTTAAATGTATAAAGAATCTGCCTTCTCTGAAAATCCAAATGTCATGTTATGATTGGGGAAAAAAGCCCATCTGCAATCCAGTCAAAAAATCTGTTAAGATATTTAAAATACATTGAATATTCAACTGTAAGTAAACATAATTTCAACTCATTTAAACTAGAGGTGTTCCTCACTTTACTGAGGCAAGGAATCTCTCTTCAGTAAGTGTAAAACTAGCTGATTCTTCAAGTCTATTGCATAGTCAGCCAGCACAAGTTTAGTTCCAGATGTGCTATCTTTTGCTCCATAGATCTGCCACAGGGGACATAAAAAATGCTTTTAGGGAAAAGCAGGCTTTGAGTGTCTTCCTTCCACATGAAACAATTGTTTCATTTTCCAAGGGTGCAATTTTTCTTGTTTTCTGAAGCAAAAGTAAACTATCTGAATCTTGTATTACTGGAAAAAAATATGCACAATTCATCTATTTTTTTTTCTGTAATATGAACTATATATCTAGAAATAAATAGAATTTCGTGACATAGCTGATTTACTAGTACTACACTACTACTACCTTTGAGCAGCTTGTTCTGAAACAGACACTTAGAAAATAACACTTGAAGAATTTTGGAGAGCAGTCAGTCAAATATCCCAAAGCAGTATGAGCTAGGCTTTTGCTCATGTTGTGACAGTTTCAGGCTATGCTTTTAAAAAGTTAGCTGCAGATTTGCAAGCAGGAGAGTGAAGAAGTACAAACAAATCCACAGTTGGGTGTAAAAAGGAAAACAAGAGATTATTCTAAATGAATTTCATTGGTCAGATGTGAGATGTACCCCTAGCAATATCTCACATTCTGCTTCATTCCCTTCTCTCTCTGCTTGCTGCTGGCATGCTGCTCTGCTTCACTGGGAGACCCTTATCAGCTAACTTTGAGATAAGACTGATAACTTCTAACAACACTTTGAGCTAATGGCTCTCTCTCTCACATCTCTTTTCTCTTTTCTCCTAATTAAACAGAGGAAGGGGGGAGGGAAAGGTTAGGGGGAAAGTGGGGCAGTTTTTCCTCCATTCAGGGGGCTTCCTTGCTGTTTTCTTCCTGTAAATGGCTGTATAATATTGTAAATACTGTATATTTGTACATATTCATTGCATTCAAATGTAGAGTGTAGTTTTGCTTGTAAATACAGCTCCATTTGCTTTCCCTGACTGAGTTGAGCCAAGTTTTTGTTAATGTGGGTGGGTTAAACCATCACACATGTCTACACAAACATGTCATTGAGTGATTAAGCTCTGGGTTTTTCTTCACACAGATCAAACATCAGAAATGCATTTGTCAAACCTATGTAGATGACCCGGGGTATTCTGCAGTTAACAGTGTGGTTCCCCAATAGCATATGCATCTGAGGAACACATGGAGACTGCTAAGACTATGCTGCAGTCATATTTAAGGAAAGAACTGGAATCGATACGTTTTCAAAGGAGCGAATCAAGTATGAAAAGCAGTAGAAGCCTAACTCACACCATATACTTGTTATGCCAATTTATATGAGCTTACATCTTCAGAGAAGTATACAATGAAGAAACTTCAGTGGGAACTAATAAATTTAGACGAATGCAGAGGAGATTCAGTGAATTAAAGTGCATTATAGGCAAATACATCATAAGGAATCATTTGAGCTGAATTACTCATATATGCTTCTGGGTTATAAATTAACTGTATTTGCTGAGGCTAAACACCTGGGAAGCTCACTGGCAACATATGTTCAGTTTGCAGTTTAGAATTGATTTTTTTTTTTTTTAAGAACCTTAAACCCAAAAATATTGTAAAAGGAAAAGTACTAAGAAATCAGAAAGTGATTTAACAGTGCCATCACCTAAAACATCAGTCAGCTTAGATCAGCCACAGTCAAATAGACTATAATCAGGAATCAGAAAAAAGACCCAAACACCAAAACAAACTCTAGTAGAAGAGAATGCAGGTACTCAGAAGAAATTTTCCATATGAGAAATTTAAAAGCTTAGCACCATGTAGTTTGTAACAGACTTGAAGGAAAAAAGTACCCTCTATACCAGTCTGAAATCAGCATAGCATAATTTGAGGTTGGGAGTTCCCTTTTACTTTATTTATATAGAATAGAATAGAATAGAATAGAATAGAATAGAATAGAATAGAATAGAATAGAATAGACCAGACCAGGTTGGAAGAGACCTTCAAGATCATCATGTCCAACCTATCAACCAATTCAACCCACCTAAACAACTAAACCATGCAGCCAAGCACCCCATCAAGTCTCCTCCTGAACACCTCCAATGATGGTGACTCCACCAGCTCCCCGGGCATCCCATTCCAATGGCGAATCACTCTCTCTGTGTAGAAATTCTTCCTAACATCCAGCCTAAACCTCCCCTGGTGCAGCCTGAGACTGTGTCCTCTTGTTCTGGTGCTGGCTGCCTGGGAGAAGAGACCAACATCCGCCTGTCTACAACCTCCCTTCAGGTAGTTGTAGAGAGCAATAAGGTCACCCCTCAGTCTCCTCCTCTCCAGGCTAAGCAACCCCAGCTCCCTCAGCCTCTCCTCATAGGGCTTGTGTTCCAAACCCCTCACCAACTTCGTTGCCCTTCTCTGGACACGTCCCAGCAAGTCAACATCCTTCCTAAACTGAGAGGCCCAGAACTGGACACAGGACTCAAGGCGTGGCCTAACCAAACCAAACAAAACACATAAAGGAGAAATGTCACCATTCGTAAATAACACTTAACTTTTAATTCTGGTAGGCTATAAAAACACCGGGCATAGTTTTCAGAGGTTTTTCTCCCTTTCTGTCCAGAATAGTGGGTCCATAAAAAAAGAGCTCACTGCTGAACTGACATTCACTGTGGAAAAAATTGCTGTTCATCCATCTGGTTGGTAGACGGTTTTTCACATCTGGACCTTAAAGCCAGACAGTGACAATGAAATAATGGCTTTAAAGCCTAGACCTATGCAGTCTTGAGCTTTTACTCAATGTCGTTTCCTTGAAGTCAAATGAATGGAAGAAAGGAAGCCATTGAGATGGAATTTTCCCCTTATGTTGTAAGTTTTCTCCATAGACAAAGCAAAGAGGGGAAATTGGACAAGTTAGCAGATGTAGTGATTTTTTATGTTTGCTTTAAAATGTTCTTCTTTTTATTTTATTCTCCTGAATACTATGAACATGAGAGATAAATTCTATCATCTTAGTTGTATAACATTTGTTACATATAAGCAGATGTCCTCTGTCAGTGTTAGCCTTCTTATTTATCTTTATACTCAAATTCATAAGGCATTTAACTCCCTACTGTCTGCTGTGATCAAATTCTGACCCTTATGAGGGAATCCTCTCTAGAACATGCAAATCACCTTGTGATTGTGATGATTACATTAAGAGCTAAGATCATCCTGAACATATTCTCTGATGTCATCTCTGCCCACAGAAACTGTCCAGGGGTGTAGTGGACAGTGGACAGCAAAGAGGGGCGGAGGCCTCTCATCGCTCACCCCTGCAGGCACACAGGAAGACCCACTGGAAGTCCACATATACATTGTTAATGTGGGACAGGTGGAGCTATGATGAATAAACCAGTATAAAAGTCCCGAGTTATGCCAGCTTACTGGAGGGGAACATCACTGGGAACATCTCAGCCTGGAGGCAGCAGTCCAGTTACATTGCCCCAGCATCCCCCCAAGAAAGAAGGAACATGGGGTGGTAATTCTCTCTCCTTCTCTCTCTCCATTCTCTCTCTCTTCTCTCTTCCTTTTCCCTCCCTCCCTTCCTCCCTCCCTTCCTTGAGGCTCAGAGGAGACCTTATTGCTGTCTACAGCTGATTGAAGGGAGGTTGTAGCTGGGTGGGTGTTGGTCTCTTCTCCCAGGCAACCTGTGACAGAACAAGAGGACACATTCTCAAGCTGCACCAGGGGAGGTTTAGGCTGGATGTTAGGAAGAAGTTCTTCAGAGAAAGAGTGATAGGCCAATGGAATGGGCAGATGCCTGAAGGACATTATTCCTTTTAATTTCTCCCTCCCTCCCTTCCTCCCTCCTTCCCTTCCTCCCTTCCTCCCTCCTTCCCTTCCTCCCTTCCTCTCTCTTTCTGTTTTATTCACTCCATTCACTCTCTCTTTTTAATAAATAATCTTGTCTTGATACATGACCTTGTTTGTCTTAATTTCACTCTCTTTCAAAAGAACTGCATCTCCTTCACAACTTCCAGATTGAGTCACCTTACATGACCAGTTTATATAAATAAATAAGAAATACATAAGAGATACAATACTTGCACCTTACCTGTAAAGTACAGACTATTAGCAGATGTGTGAGGAAGATAAGTGGAAAGTTTTCTATTTCAAACTAAAGAAACCAACCCCCAAATAAAAATTAAAAATCCCATCAAATCTTTAGAAGAAAGCAACAATTTTCCCTTCCCCTCATTCTTCTACTGCTTTCTTTTTCTTCTAAAAAATCAAAGAAGAAATATGACTCTTTATACTGCAACATGAGGTTCAGGATGCAGGCTACTCTGAGGTCAAACACGAACTCAATTTTAAATGGTAGATCACATTAAGTGTGTGTAAAACAGTACTGCTTTCCAATTTGCTGAATGGTTTGAGGACATGGACTAGTGAAGACATATATGACTCCTAGACAAATGTCATCTGCACCATCTGTGGACCATATTGTGGATCAGATGGCAGGATAAAATTTTCCAAAAGTAAGTTTCAGAGCAGAGCTCTGTTCCAGGGACTGCAGCCATGATCATCATAGAACAGCTGCATGGGGATGGTCATACATTGAGGATAGAAGACACCAGCATCCTGCAGCAGCTGGTGTGCTGTGGACTTGAAGAAGCAGAACGTAACCAGGACAGACAGATGATCTGCTTCAAGGATACACTGCAATACAACTTTGAGCAATAAAAATTGCTAAGATGTCAGGTAGGTAGGGTTGGTACACCACAGTTCAGCTTGAAAAGACTCGGTTGAATCTAAACTTACTAACAGAAACATGCACGGTCTTGCTAACTCATTGACAAAGACAGAGGTCTCCATTTAAGAAGTCATAGTATCATAGTATCAGACAGGGTTGGAAGGGACCACAAGGATCATCTAGTTTCAACACCCCTGACATGGGCAGGGACACCCCACACTAGATCAGGCTGGCCAGAGCCTCATCCAGCCTGCTCATAAACACTTCCAGGGACAGGGCCTCAACCACCTCCCTGGATAACCCATTCCAGGGCTTCACCATTCTCGTGGTGAAGAACTTCCTCCTCACATCCAGCCTGAGTCTCCTCACCTCCAGCTTCATTCCATTCCCCCTACTCCTATCACTACCTGATGTCCTGAGAAGTCCCTCCCCAGCCTTCTTGGAGGCCCCCTTCAGATACTGGAACGCCACAATGAGGTCACCTCAGAGCCTTCTCTTCTCCAGACTGAACAGCCCCAACTCTTTCAGTCTGTCCTCATAGGAGAGGTGTTCCAGCCCTCTGATCATCCTCATGGCCCTTCTCTGGACACGTTCCAGTACCTCCATATCCCTCTTGTAAAAGGGGCTCCAGAACTGTACTCAGTACTCCAGGTGGGGTCTCACCAGAGCTGACTAGTCATTATTGTTCCTTGAAAATCTCTGTGTCTGGTTTCTTTACAGAGTGCAGGTGGGAAAGGCTAATATGTCTGGGTCTGATTCAGCCTTGTGGAGGCAGAATGAAAATCTGAACTTGGCAACTCAGAGGAATTTCTGATGTTTGTGATTCTATGCATCTGAGCATAAGTGTTGCAGACATAGTAAAGAAAGAAGACATCAAAGGAAAAAAAAAAGCCAAAACCCACAACACCAACCCTTAGGACTACATATGAAACCAATAGGAAAAAGACATCCCAGTAATGTGCTGGGTTTGGGGTTTTGTTTGTTGGGTTTTTTTCTTTTCTTGTCCACCCTTACAATACTTTAGGCCAATTCCATAAGAGGCTTTCTTTTCATTCCTGAAGGACAATGTAATAAAAAGAATTTGGTAAATAACAGAGAGAGTTGTTGTTTTGTTGGGTTTTTTTTAACTGAAAATCACCTAGTAGGCATTGTTGCATGTTAAGTTGATGAAAACTCAATTTTAAGTGTCTACATTTACTGTAATTGAAGAAACAGAGGTTGAATTTTTAGATATTTTTCTAATTTCAAAGCCTCAATTAATCAAGCAAAAGTAGTTTTGGTTTTGTTGTTTTGTTTTGTTTCATTTTGTTTTTAATAGGCTACTGAATTAGCTCACAAAATTACTTTGATTTATTTGTGATGCTAAAAATGGCTTAATTTAATAGATTTGGTATCAGACTAACATTATATCTGAATTCATGGAACTAAATTATGGTTATTTATGCCCTCGGTTGCATTTTGAATTTACAATGGAACTCTTCAGTCTAACAAGGAAAATAAAAGGTTTCTGTAGCATCTTAAAAATATTAAATTCAAAATAATAAGTACAGGAATTAATGTGTATTATTTGTACTGCATGTCATTTAGTTATTTCTTTATTCATTTGTTTATGTTTATATTTTGGCTTTGACATTCTCGTTGTGAAATCAAGTATCAGAGGGTGGTAAACATAGGGAAATCCTTAGTCCCATGACTATACAAATAAATAAAGCCAAATTATTATTAAATAATAAAAAGTAATAATAAACAATACAACAAAACAAACAAAAACCCCCTCAATCTTGTTTGAATTTCAAAAGTATGATCACAATAGGTGTGTCCCATCTGACTGAAAGTAGATGTCCTTCAGAGCTGTAGGTGTTCTAGTACTTATCAGATTCAAAACACCTGTTTCTTCCCCACATTCTCATGCACAATAGAAGGAGATGCTGAGATTCAGAAAATATCAACAGCTGCAAATTAGCCTTCTCACGTGTATTGCAATTAGCATCCCACTTCTAAATGTATTCATAATATGCTCTCACTGGCTACATAATCATTGCTTCATTTTTGCCTGGACTATGAGTACCAACCAAGACTATAAAAAGTGAAGTCTTTGGGGATATGACTAGGTTCTGTGGTTACTTAGTCTGCAACCATGAATGCCTACTCTGATATCTGAATTTTACAGTATCACAGTATCACTAAGGTTGGATGAGACCTCGAAGATCATCAAGTCCAACCTGACACCACAGACCCCATGACTAGACCATGGCACCAAGTGCCACATCCAATCCCCTCTTGAACACCTGCAGGGACGGTGACTCCACCACCTCCCTGGGCAGCCCATTCCAATGGCAAATGACTCTCTTGGTGAAGAACTTTCTCCTCACCTCGAGCCTAAACTTCCCCTGGCACAGCTTGAGACTGTGACCCCTTGTTCTGGTGCTGGTTGCCAGAGAGAAGAGGCCAACCCCTTCCTGGCTACCACCACCCTTCAGGTAGTTGTAGAGAGCAATGAGGTCTCCCCTGAGCCTCCTCTTCTCCAGGCTAAACAATCCCAACTCCCTCAGCCTCTCCTCATAGGGCTTGTGCTCAAGGCCTCTCACCAGCCTCATTGCCCTTCTCTGGACACGTTCAAGTGTCTTGGTGTCCTTCTTAAACTGAGGGGCCCAGAACTGGACACAGGACTCAAGGTGTGGCCTAACCAATGCAGAGTACAGGGGCACAATGACCTCCCTGCTCCTGCTGGCCACACTATTCCTAATGCAGGCCAGGATGCTGTTTGCCTTCTTGGCCACCTGGGCACACTGCTGGCTCATGTTTAGGAGGCTGTCAATCAGCACCCCCAGGTCCCTCTCTGTTTGGGAGCTCTCCCGCCACTCCGACCCCAGCCTGTAGCTCTGCATGGGGTTGGTGTGGCCAAAGTGCAGCACCCAGCACTTGGACTTGTTGAATGCCATCCCATTGGACTCTGCCCATCTGTCCAGTTGGTCGAGGTCCCTCTGCAGGGCCCTTCCACCCTCTAACTGACCAACATCTGCTCCCAACTTGGTGTCATCTGCAAATTTGCTGATGACTGTCTCAATCTCCTCATCCAGATCGTCAGTGAAGACACTGAAGAGGATGGGGCCCAGCACTGATATCTGGGGGACGCCACTGGTGACTGATTTTAGTGATATTTGAAGAACTTTAACAAACAGAACATGGGCTTTGAGGGTAGTGGAGTTTACTGACACAGAAGAGGCATAGATTAGATAAATATTATTTATAGATAACAGCAGACTAATGTAAATTCAGGATTGAATCTGGCAACACGTGGCTGTTGTGATTATCTGGCTGGAAACTTATGTGGTGACCTATGATCAGACAGGGCAAAGCTGAGACAATGAAATGATGGGGTGCTGCTTATGAACAAAGGAAGATAGAAAAGCAGCATGTTAAACACATTAGAAAAGTGGTGATCTAAGAGATGACCATCACTCCAGTGGCAGTTGTAACGTTGGAGCATTGATGCTTTCAATGTCCAGCTTCTCATCCACTAGTACCCGCAAGACCTTTTCTACAGGGCTGCTCCCAATTTTGTTATCTCTCAGCCCATACTGATATCAAGGATATCCTCCCCAGTATATTGCCACGTCCCAGTTGCATTGATGTTCCACCAATTAACTTTCTAGAATCTGGGGAAGAACTTCACTTAAAGCCTATACATAGCTGTCTATCTGCTATGTGGATCTGACAGTCCAAAACTGGACTGCATGTTTTCCTGGTCTGCCTCGTCTTTGGAGTTCTTTCCATACGCTTCCCCATTTTGTGGTGGGAACTTATGTGGATGAACATTCACATGGTCTAGTACTACATCTTCTGTGTTACACAAACAAGTCTCAGATATCACAGACTGGTGTTGCCTGACAAGATGTCCATCCAGATATTGGCTCCTGCAACCACAAATTCCAAGCGTAGCATCTTTATTTTCTCCTTCATTTTTTTTCTCCCTCTTTCTTCACAGACAGTCCAACTCATCCCACCTTTTCCTGTCTTCTTGTTCCTTTTCAAATCCTCACAGTGAAAGCAGATGCCCTGTATAATTGTCTACATGTGCACACACTGAGACAAAATATGGAGATAAAACCTGCAATGTAACCTGTAACAGACTGGACAGATGGGCGGAGTCCAATGGGATGGATGGCATTCAACAAGTCCAAGTGCCAGGTGCTGCACTTTGGTCACAACAACCCCATGCAGAGCTACAGGCTGGGGACAGAGTGGCTGGAGAACAGCCATGCAGAAAGGGACCTGGGGGTGCTGATCGACAGCTGCCTGAACAAGAGCCAGCAGTGTGCCCAGGTGGCCAAGAAGGCCAACGGCATCCTGGCCTGCATTAGGAATAATGTGGCCAGCAGGAGCAGGAGCAGGGAGGTCATTGTGCCCCTGTACTCTGCATTGGTTAGGCCACACCTTGAGTCCTGTGTCCAGTTCTGGGCCCCTCAGTTTAAGAAGGACATCAAGACACTTGAACGTGTCCAGAGAAGGTCAATGAGGCTGGTGAGAGGCCTTGAGCACAAGCCCTATGAGGAGAGGCTGAGGGAGTTGGGATTGTTTAGCCTGGAGAAGAGGAGGCTCAGGGGAGACCTCATTGCTCTGCTCTCTACAACTACCTGAAGGGTGGTGGTAGCCAGGAAGGGGATGGCCTCTTCTCTCCAGCAACCAGCACCAGAACAAGAAGGCACAGTCTCAGGTTGCGCCACGGGAAGTTTAGGCTCGAGGTGAAGAGAAAGTTCTTCACCAAGAGAGTCATTTGCCATTGGAATGGGCTGCCCAGGGAGGTGGTGGAGTCACCATCCCTGGAGGTGTTCAAGAGGGGATTGGACGTGGCACTTGGCGCCATGGTCTAGTCATGGGGTCTGTGGTGTCAGGTTGGACTCGATGATCTTCGAGGTCTCATCCAACCTTAGTGATACTGTGATACTGTAAAGGCAATCTACAGAAAGTCTTGAAACAGGTTAGCCTCATATATGGCACATTGTGCAAAACTTTGATTTAATGGAAAATCTAAGTTTCCTGAGGCTCTGAAGGAGGAAAAGGAGTGACCTTTCTACCAATATCATGAAGATTCCTAGAGAGGCACGCCCTGCAGTATTAGGAGATTTATGATTTGCTAGAATGTGTCCATTATACTGGATATCTTAGCAAATTTTACAATAGATAGGTAGGAATGGTGAAGGACTAGACAAGAACATCCATTTCTTGCAGCCAAAAGGCTGAAATGCTACTGAACTGGGAACAAAGAGGCAGATCACCTCAAAAGAAAAATGCATTTATTTCACACACTAGCAGAAATTAAATGTGGTAAAGAATACATACCACAGACTACATCTGAGGAGGCCTCTCAGGTGAAACTTTCACTCTTTACTTTTTTTTTCCTTCATTCTCCAGCAGCAGTATATGTACTTCTCATGGAAATAGAGTGGACTTGAAGAGGGCACATTAGTCTGTACTTCTAGGCTCATTATATTTTTTATAGTGATTTTAGATCTCTCCCAGGATGTAGGGGGAGTATAGAGTGGCCCCTTTGACATGCTTGTGTTGGTGTTTGTATATGGACAAGAAAAATTCAGGGGATGTCCTCCCACATGACATATTGCCATCTGCAATGCAGCCATCTACAGTAGGAACTAATGAAACAAACAGCCTATTGTAGGCTTACCATTTCAGGACTGATAAAGCATAACACATCTATGCAATGTAGTTATTATCTCCCATATTGCCTGTGACTGCTCCTAGAAGGACTAAAAAAGCAAGATGAGCACACTCAACTCAGTTCATGTTGCTCAGCCTGGCCTTCAGAATGACTGTTGGCTGGAATATAAATATGATTTGGCCCTCACCATTCTCTGTCTGAAGAGATTAAGATTTCACCATTCTCTGGGGGCTGGAATTCTGGCTCAGGTGTCTTGTTTTGAAGATAAAAGTCTAATTGTTTTTATCTGGTCAATGTGTTCACAAACACAGCCTTTTTCTAAGTTTATGAGCAGGTTGTCGGATAGCAACTTGTGAGGAAGTAATGAAAATGTTTTGAACATTTTCTGTAAGCTCAAAAAAAAACCTCCAAGCCCAAAATCACAAAAATCAAACCAAAACAAACTGAAGATCATAGTATCATAGTATCAGTCGGAGTTGGAAGGGACCACAAGGATCAGCTAGTTCCAATCCCCCTGCCATGGGCAGGGACACCTCACACTAGATCAGGCTGGCCAGAGCCTCATCCAGCCTGGTCTTAAACACCTCCAGGGACAGGGCCTCAACCACCTCCCTGGATAACCCATTCCAGGGCTTCACCACTCTCATGATGAAGAACTTCCTCCTCACATCTAGCTTGAATCTCCCCACCTCCAGCTTCATTCCATTCCCCATATTCCTATCACTACCTGATAGCTTGAGAAGTCCCTCCCCAGCCTTCTTGTAGGCCCCCTTCAGATACTGGAAGGTCACAATGAGGTCACCTTTGAGCCTTCTCTTCTCCAGACTGAATAGCCCCAACTCCTTCAGTCTATCCTCATAGGATGAACCATTAATTTTAGTAACAATAGGAAGTGGTAGTGTTGTGTGGTAGATTTACAACCACATGCTGTAATTTAGGCAGCCTGAATATTTCTATGTTAAAATAATCTATTTAAAGTAATTGTCTGTTATACAGAAGGATTACTTAAGGACATATGTATGAGTTTAAGGATTTTATGACGTCTCTGGTTGACATATCCTTTCACACTCATTTAGTGTAATGACCGCTGACATGAAAAGTACTTCTTCAACTAATCTGTCTTCCACTGAAATCAAAGGGAGCTTTGTAATACAAGGACTTTTGCAGAATAAAGACACCTTCAAGATTGAAAAAAAGAAAAAAAAAGTTTCACAAAATTCTACACATTTCTCTCTAGACAGAGCTTCCAACTATTCACTTCTGGCTAAATACCATCTCTACGACCTCAGGACCTGATCAGCTGCTATCACACAAAAATATGAGGTAGCAAATGCAAGAGAAGGGCAAAGAATTTGTAGTAGCTCCTGCATCCACAGCCTATTGTCATGTTTATTATAGCATATTCACAATGCCATAAGCATTCCAAAATGAAAATAGTCACCAATACTAGCTCTAAGTCTTCAACAAACTCAGCAGCAGTCAGCCAGACAGACTGTTGAGAACTTTAAAAAAAGTAATATTTTGGTAGCCACCTAATATGAAAAAGGCAATTTAATTCTCCTTTCTGTTTAGTTTCACTTTTTAAGGCTTCTTTTTGTTGGCAGTTGGTGGGTTGAAATAACCAAAAGCATCAATGGATGCTAAACAGAATCTCTGTATTTTGGAAACGAACAGGCTGAGACCCCATTAAATCTGTAGTATCCCTTTTGAAATCATCCATGTCTACTTCCAATGCTACTGTAGTTGAATTAGTAATTATACAATTGTTCAGGACTAAAGAATTAGAAAGGCTGTGTCTGCAATCTTATTATAAACAGTAATCATGCATTTGATATCTTAGAAATGCAGAGAAACTCAATTTCTTTGTACTTCCCATGCAAGACCCATATATTCACTGAATGCATATTTGTGTAGAAGTATTGCTTGCAAGTTTATTGAGCTTGGCCTTTAGTATGGTAACTGAACCATACATAGCAGGGTATTCAAAGAAAACACATCAGCAATATACTTCCTTGAAGAGACATGTTTTACAAAGAAAATTCTTGAATGTGTCTTTCCCTCATCCCTTCCACAAAGTTTGTGTGCTTTCTCTAACAGAAGGTGCACATATTAACTTCATTCCCTTTTTCACTATTGTTCTGCAGAAAAGTTTGCAGGTTTTCAGCATCAGTGGTGGGTAATTCAACATAGTAAAATATCAAGAGACTTTGCAGCTGTCAGCTGCAAAGTTTGGAACAGGTTCTGCACTCGGATTCTCCATAAAGCAGAGAACTTGGGAATAAAAGGTTTCTTTCTGTAGATCTTTAAACATAACTTTTACATGTGTAGGGAACCTGAGGTTATTTTAAAAGATTGCTTCATTATGCACCTAAAACCAAGGAGCCAGAGACCTACCTGAGATTGTATTCCCCCAAATCCATAGTTTCCTCATGTTTCAAATAATTTTCAGAATGAGGTTTAAACTCTTCATGAAGTACAACCATCCACAGTTAGTGTTATTCCTAAAGGAAGCAGTGCGTTGTTGAATCAGTAAGCATCAGCAAGTAGGTAGTTCTGGCTGAACGAAAAGACCATTGTAAATATCGCTTTTGAAACACAGTGTAGGTTTATTTGTAGGAGTAAAGCAATTGTCATTATGTGTCTGCCTCATTTATTTATTTCTTCATCTCTTTGGGGTGTAACACCACATGGTGGACAGTAATTATATATGGTCTTTATCAATAATGTAGGAGAACTCTTCCTCGAAGTACAAGATCATGCAGAAAAGCAGAGGCCTATGCCATTCCCTGTGGTAAACAACACTCGAGAAAAAAAAAAAATCTAAACAAAAATAATAATCCAAAGTACAAACACTGTAAACAGAACTCAAACTCCTTCCCAAAAGAAAACAAACTATAAATTTGTATTATAAAAAATACAAAAGAATATATATCAACCTGACCAATACAGTTTTAAAACACTCTCCTTACTAAGAATTATATACTGCTTGCTAAATGATGATTAAGTACTGACTTCTAAGAAAAGAAATAAAAATAACCTGGTAATGTGATATTGTTTTCTTTGTTTTATTTGACTCAAGTTCTTTAATCTCTCATTGAATTAATTTAAACATCAGATGAAAACACAAGCATCTTTGCAAACCAGATAGTTGTTCGGAATCTTGCACGTGAAAAGAAATCCACTGATCACTTTATGACATTAAGCTTGTGTCTTGACCAGCTGTGCCCTTTTGTGGGGGTGGGTAGTAGAAGTGTCTGCTCATTTACCAGGAGTGAAATCTCTTATGCACTACTTTTTTTCTTGGAAAATTTGTAACAGGTAATTCCTTACTCATTTGAGCCTATGGATTATCTGCATGCTATCTCTAGTTAAGGATTTAATAATTTAAAGTAGTTTAATATTAAAAATTGACTACTCCAAATTGGTGCTCAGCTGCTGAACTTGCATTCTATTGTTTCTGGTATCTAAATATACATGTGGCAAGCAGAAAAATGTCTTACAAAAAAGATTAGTATTTCTTAGAAGGAATGTGAATATCAAATAGAAAGAAAAAAAAAAAAAAGAGAGCTGAAGAATGGTACAGCCTTGCCATAATTCTGGAAAACCCTTTTTCATAAGAAAATGGTGTTGAATGTGCTCTGTCTATGGAAACTAGGTGGTTGTGTTTACAGTGTTACAGAGATGCCAAGGCTTAAAACACATTTTTAAGGGCTATCATGATAATTTGCCTCATCAAATACATATTTAACCAGGTTGGAAAAGACCTTTGAGATCTATCACCCAGCACCATCTAATCAACTAAACCATGGCACTAAGTGCCCCATGCAGTCTCTTCCTAAACACCTCCAGTGATGGTGACTCCACCATCTCCCTTGCCAGCCCATTCCAATGGCCAGTCACTCTTTCCGTGAAGAATTTCTTCCTAACATCTCCTCTGAGCCTCTTCTTCTCCAGGCCAAACAACCCCAGCTCCCTCAGCCGCTCCTCATTGGGCTTGTGCTCCAGACCCCTCACCAGCTTTGTTGCCCTTCTCTGGACATGTTCCAGCAACTCAACATCTTTCTTAAACTGAGTGGCCAAGAACTGGATACTGTCCTCAAGGTGTGGCCTAACCAGTGATGTGTCCAGGGGCATAATGACTTCCCTGCTCCTGCTGGCCACACTATTCCTATGCTTTACATTGCTGCCATAGCTTGCTTCTTCCCTGACACATACATTCTGCTATCACCTCTTTTCAAGCCTTTCTGCTACACTAGCTCTCCTGTTTTCCGTTGTGAGAACAATTAGGTCAATGAGGTTCTTTTCTATTATTACTTATATGACAAGATGTCAAAAATGTCTGCATAGTTTCAAACCCACACAGATAGCACTTTCAAACCCCCACCTGAAACAGAAAAAAAGTTATCCATCTCTACAACCACAGAAGGATGTGGTACAAGTAGACATAATGGAGCAACAGGTTCATCTTAATACTATAATCTTGGAGAAGTACAAGTGACTTCCCAAGAAATGTGAAAAAAAAGTAAATTGTGGGAGGGAATCTTATGAAATGGCTACTGGAAATAGTGCCCATCTGACATTTACCAAAGAACTGTCTAATTTGGATAGACACTAGGAACCCTCAACTGTCTCAAGTTCAGTCAACTATTTTATGGCACTGCAGCACTTACCTGTCAAAAACACATCCAAGCCAATAAAGTGGATGAAATAATCTTTCAGTTAAACAGTGCAGTGAGTGAAAAGAAAGCAGATGATGTGTTTCCTTCAAACAAATACACATTTAGATGCTGGCAAAATAGTGGCTTTTTTTTTTTAATAATCAAGAAAATCCTTATTGACTTGGATATAACTATAGGTTACCAAAAGTAGTTCCCAGTTTTATCAACAATAAAGATTTGATCTCCTCAAAGCAGCATATGTTCTAGTTGATACTGTCCACAAAACAACGATAAAATCTGACTGTGAAACATGACAGAAACACTCCTCAGTGTACAAGATTTCTGACACATCTTCTGATTAGTCAGTTGTTCTAAATATTATCTTCTGAGCACAGAGTTCCTTCATCTCCCATTTGGGGCTTAATATGTTTTTCCCTGACTACTGAAGAATGTAGGTTCACTTCTGATAGCTACAGTAAGCAAACCCTAACTACTGTATTATGTATCTATTGTATGGCTGGTTTAAAGTACTGATCTCATTTTAATTCCAGTTGTGAATAAAGGCAAAAAAGATATTTTAAAAGCCGTTCCTCAGCCTTCCTTTGAATTTGCAGTATGTGTAAGGCGATAGTACAAACATAAAAAGACACATTCTTAAAACTCAGATCACTAATAAATATTGTTATAGGTATATATTTAGACAGGAAAAAGAAACAGTTATATTTCCCATACAGTACTTACCCAATTTAACATTATCACATGGTTGTACAAACAGGGTTATAACAAGCAAAGAAAGCACTTTATTGAATGAATAAATAATCAAAAGCATTGGTGAGGGTAGTCTTAAGAATATGCTGCTTCATACAGTTTAAAGTACATCAAACAACAAAATCCATAGTCCCAAAAGTCCATTAAATAATACTGAGTAATTATGTAATTGATAATATTTAAGTGTGTATATATATATATATATAATCTGTATATATATATGTGTATATAATCATATTATTATGAGTAATTAAGGTATCTATTTACATGCCATGCAATATTAGAATGTGTTGCAATACCTAGGCACAACAGGTGGATATAAGAATGGCCATGATAAAACAAAACAAAACCCAAAACAAAACAACCAAAATTGAAACAACTTATTTTTAAAAATGAGGGATTTTTTTTCAGTTCTCTCTTCCGATAACATACAGTGAGAATTTGAGATGATTTCTGGTAGGTAAAGTCATACCTTTAGTATTGTACAACTAGGTAGCATTATGAACTTAAAGATGTAATTAGAGCCATGAGATGCTGCAGGGAGAGGAAGCAATCTTCCTTCAAAACTTGTCATGTGACATGCATGTCTGTGGTATTCTTCTCATCTCAAACCCAGTTCTGTGAAATGCTGAGCATCTCCTACATGAGGATGCTTACTGTTATATTCTGAAGAAATTAAGTGCATTCAGTGTCTCAAAAGAGCTGCACATTATTTGGTTCTACTACTGTTCAGTGAAGTGATGTGTCTATATTAATTTAAAAAAGAAAAGTTTCTAATTGTGCATTTAGTAGCATTAACTTCATTTTGTAAATAAACTATATTTTGCTTTAAAAACCTGGAAAATGCAAATTTGCTTCTTCTCAAGCATTTCCTAGTCCACTGCATACAAAAGGACTTCACAAGAAAGAGTAATTGGCCAGTGGAATGGGCTGCTCAGGGAGATGGTGGAGTCCCTGCCCCTGGAGGTGTTCAAAAAAGGATTGGACGTGGCACTTGAAGCCATGGTTTAGTTGTCATGAGGTGTTAGGTATTAGGTAATAGGTTGGATTTGATCTCTGAGATCTTTTCCAACCTGGTTGATTCTATTATTCGATAATTTCTGTTAAAAATAGAGGGACAAGTCCTGATATTTTGCTTTGTTAGAGGTTCAGTAAAGCCGGAAGGATCAGATCTGGCCCTCTTTATTACAATTTTATCATGCTTAAAGAACTGAAGATAAAGTACAGAATGGGGTCTCACAAGAAGAGCAGTTTATAATATAAGTATTTGTCTTGTAGAAGTTTCAGAGAAGCTAAATCAGAAACAAATCAATCCACTCAAGTAATGTATGAAAAGTTTTGTGTAAGAAACCTCTACCAATGAGAGCTGTTTTGAAACAAGAGAAGTCAAAGATTATTTAATTTTATGTGGTAATTATATTTGTTGGATGAGACCACTGAGATGATCAGCAGTGAAAGTTAATAAAACTAATTTTAATCGAGTTGGAGATTAACTATCCATGATATACTAAGCTGATTCACACCTCTTTGTGATATTGTATCATGTTTTCTGTACACTAAAACAACTTCCTCTGCTCTTGAATTACTTTCCAGTTTGAAGATCTCCATCACAGCAGCAAGCACCGCAAACATATAAATTAAACAAATTTAAGACTTTGGAACATAGTTCTGCTGAAGTGTATCAAACAAGAAAGACCTGAGCATTCAGACATAATGTCATTAGTATTCTGTTGTTTTCACTGCATGAATTGACACATGTGAGCACACGTGCTGTGGAAAATCCTCACTGCTTATTTTACTTTATGCACGGGACACGTGCTGTATGAAAGTTTTATCACCTGAATCAGGAGAATATTTTGAGGTCATGGGAAGCCATCATCACAGACTACTTTTTCTTCTATTTGAACTGGACATAATCTCTCATCCCTCATGCCAGCACGAATACTTTTATAACTTATTGCGAGGTATCAGACACTATTGCCTAAAACTATCAGAGTCTACCTTTATGCCTTTTGTCTTGTCATGAGTTCCATGGTTCCCGTGACATCACTCTTTACCATGTCCCAAGAATGACCACAAAATTCTTACTGCATCCTTCTCATTTGTTAAAATTACTAGTGCCTCCCTTTGTTCAAAACACTCCAAGATTAATTTTCTGATTGAAGTTGTGATCCTCTCTTCCCTAGTTCTTTTCTCATATCAGGTACATCAGGTTTTTATGACTGCTGTTCTTTTATCTCACACAGATATTCATACTCTGCTTTTGCCATTTATGTATCTAAAGCTTCTTGATTTTCTCCATTGGAATTTAGTCCACTCCATGCTCAAGTCCTTAAGGTTCTTTCTGATCATTATTCCTATTAATAACTCACTAAAAGTTAGTACTCATATTAAGCAAATAATGCATATATCTTTTTCTTAATGCATATTTGTTCAAATGTATGTATATTGTTTTGTATCCTCTGTAATTCTGCTCCATGTATTTCTTTGCCTTCATATATTTCCTTGGAAAACAGGTCCTGGCTACTCTGTTCTTAGCAAGAACTGGCCCAGCCTAGGATTCAGTAGGATGAAATAACAGTATTTATGCATGCTTTCCATTTTCTATTTGGACAAAGGGCTTTGGTCAATGACAGTATATCTAAAGGACTATTGAAGAAAACTTTGGTTTATCTTTTGAGCTGTGCTTACTTTTTGAGCAGTCCTTACTTTTTAAGCAGTCCTTCAAATGTCTGCACTAAGAAATAAATAAATAAATAAAGGGCACCCAATCTTCCTAGCTGAAAAACAAACAAGCAAACAAACCAGAAGTGGCATCAGAGAGGTATCCATAGCATACGAGTTTATCAATAAATTGAAATAATGTTTAGGCTCACAGCTAATAAACTTGAGTAGTCATCAATAAGCAGCTGTCTCCTCATTCTGTGCAGAGTTTAAAATTGTCTTTTTCAAAAAGCTCTCCATCTGACTTATCACTGAATTTCTGTCAGATTTTATTATTATTATTATTTGTGAGTTTCAGATGGGAGCACTAATATTACTGATTGAGGAAACTCAATGGTTATAAATGAATGAGCACTTACTGAACACACATTTCAAGCCAATTCATGATTCTATGGAAACCTCTGGAAAATGTCTCTTTGACTTAAGTGGTATCAAGGTACAGTTCTCAGTGATGATTTTGCCTTGCCTTGCCCTGCCCTGACTTGCCTTGACTTTCCCCTTTCCCTTTCCCTTTCCCTTTCCCTTTCCCTTTCCCTTTCCCTTTCCCTTTCCCTTTCCCTTTCCCTTTCCCTTTCCCTTTCCCTTTCCCTTTCCCTTTCCCTTTTCCCTTTTCCCTTTTCCCTTTTCCTTTCTTTCCATTTTCCCAGCCTTTCCTTTCCCTCCAGTCCATATTTTAACAAATCTTTCAAAGTTGGGTAATGGCTTAAGAATCTAAAATTACCCAGAATCTGAGAAAATGAGATGAGCAAATTTTCATCTGGTAGAAATTTAAATCATATTTGTTTGTTCTCCTCCTGTACAGGTGGATGGCAACACAAAGTACTGAAGGTTGCAACAGAATACAGTTGTCTTTCTGTAGACATAGTTGTATGATTTAGTTTTTGTCCATGATCAATTTTCTTTTTATTTTTTAATTTCTTTTTCAAATATATTCTGTTGGAAAAGGCACTTATAATTTATTTGGATTTTCAAATAACTATGAGATTGGGGATTTTAAGACAGAACTTAGGGCACCTCAGGTTTCAAATTCATGGTGTTCAAAAAAGGGTTACTTTTATTGACACATCATTTTCAAGATTGTTTGATTTTTATCTCCTTTTTATTTTTACAGTGCTGCAACAAGAGTGAATATACTAATTTCCTTTGCCAAGAAAAAAAAAAGTATTTTCTGTAATTTGATATAACTATCCTCAAAAGAAAGACTGAAGTGTGGTAAGTGGTGACTTCTCTGTACATTACCACTGTATATTACAAAGACTCATGCAAGGATGATATTACATGTGCTCAAGTATGCCTAACAAATCTAGGCTAGATTCTGTTACCTTTGTGCTGGCTAAGTAACACTTTACCCAATTCAAGTAAATAATTTTGCTAAAGTTCCTACTTATCATAGGAATGACAGAATGTGGCCCTCAGGATTTATTTGCTGTGTTTTCCATTCTTAGACATATCTATATGAAAGAAATGGACCATGATATGCTTAGGAAAATAACTGAAATTCATAATGAAACAAAGAAGCAAATGAAGCAACAAGAGGGAGGGAGGAAGGGAGGGAGGAAGTGAGGAAGGAAGGAGGAAGGGAGGGAGGGAGGGAGGGAGGGAGGGAGGGAGGGAGGGAGGAAGGAAGGAAGGAAGGAAGGAAGGAAGGAAGGAAGGAAGGAAGGAAGGAAGGAAGGAAGGAAGGAAGGAAGGAAGGAAGGAAGGAAGGAAGGAAGGAAGGAAGGAAGGAAGGAAGGAAGGAAGGAAGGAAGGAAGGAAGGAAGGAAGGAAGGAAGGAAGGAAGGAAGGAAGGAAGGAAGGAAGGAAGGAAGGAAGGAAGGAAGGAAGGAAGGAAGGAAGGGAGGAAGGAAGGAAGGGAGGGAGGGAGGGAGGGGGAGGGAGGGAGGGAGGGAGGGAGGGAGGGAGGGAGGGAGGGAGGGAGAAATTCAAAGGAATAATGTCCCTCAGGCATCTGCCCAAGAACTAACACAACACAATCAGGAATTCAGAACATTTATTGCAAGAGCTGAATAACTAAATAGCGTTGAACTGGCAAAGCAGCAACAAGGATAAGTGGTTAGATAGATACTTATTCTGTCAAAATCATCAAACACCCCTCACAAGCTGACGTAAGTACTGCAATAAGCAATGCACCCCTGATCCATTTTTATGCCTTTTGTATTGTGAAGAGAAAAAACACAAAATAAAAAAAAAAGTGTATTGCTATATACAAAAGAATAAAGAACAACAAAAATAGTTTGTGGTTTGGTAAGATCACCTTCAGATTAGCTAAGTTTGCTAGTGATGTTTCACTGTGGCATATGTAAATTTTGCTTTTGTTTTCTGTAAGGACTTAGTTTAGTTTAGTTTTTTTTTTTTTTTTTTCCATGCTATTTATTTGTGTAAATTTTCTGTCATGCCTTAACGAAGACCATCTAAAAATATTTGGATTTGGATTTGCTTTGCGTGCAACTTAGATCTTATTAACATTAGGAGTCATTCTGCTGGTTTGACTGAGGTGACATGATACTGGTACCTGCCAGGCATTGGCCAACTATGATAACAAACAGTTAAACAGTAATAATTAGAGATTTAACCCCTTAATTCCCCCAACTAGGCTACCAGGAGAATGCGCTGTTACATCATGAAGGCACAACACATTCTGTGGCTATGGTCTAAAAACACTTGTGTTACTACAACATTAATGCAGATGAAGATCAACACAAATGTTGCTGTTTCAGCAATACAAACTGTCTTGGGTATAGACACACATCTGCCCAACTGGAATAAAAAGTAATTATTGTATTTTCCTTCTGTAGAATTTCCTCCATACATTCCAGCTGAGAAGAATATCAGTTACTACTCATTAAATGACATATTGCAGCTAATTTGGTCAATAATTCCAAACAAACAGCTTTCCCTCTCACCCACCACCACCAATTGAAATAGTCTCCTTTTGTTTTGCAGTTTCCCTGTCTTATAAAACATAATGGCAGTTGGGTTTGGTGTTTTGTGGGGTTTTTTGTTGTTTGGGTTGGTGGTTTGTTGTTTTGTTTTTTTTTTTTAGCTTTTTTATATATATATATATATATAAATTGATAAATTTGTAAGCCCTCACACATGTCCTTTAATTTTTTAGTATAAAAAAAAAAAAAAGAAGAAATTCTACCTGAATGCTGGTATCATTTGCTACTACATACAAAGAAAAATCTCTTTGCTTTCCCTTCTACAACCAACCTTCCCTCCCACCCCGTCACTCCCTTTTTCACTTTTAACACAAATGGTTGGGTTCCTTGGAACATTGTGTGTCAGACAGACTACTAACACATAAACACCATCACTAAAAATAAAAGCAAAACAACAGGAAGCAAATGAAAGAAAGTAAAAAGCAGCTGTGAAACACAGAAATATGCTACAGTATCTTTTCAAGTGAATGCTATAAGTACACAAAAATTGTAAGTAATAATTGCTTCTATTTACAAGTATTTGAATACACTGATTGACTTATAAGTGTCCACTAATATTGTTAATAGCACAATAGGTTTAACATTTACAGTTTCAGTTGTTTCGTTTGCAATATGATCTCAAGTATAATGGTCCCAGCATAAATCAATGACAACAAAAGCACATTTTTCTCTAACAGGATTTGCTTTTCAATCATTGCAATCCACTGAACTTTCTCACTTTCTCACTCTCCAAATGCATCTTCTGTTGTTCATAGCAGCAGTCCAGGGTCAGAAAGGAAATAAACAAACAAAAGGATATTTGCAAACTGGAGAGATCTCTGCAGATTTTAGTCATGTCTATTTAACAAAAACACACAACTAGTAGAAACACTCTTTCATGTTGCAGGACATCATACCTTCCACGGTGCTAATATAAAGATGTGCATATCTCTGCTAGGTGAAGCATAGTTCTAGAGGTCTACCCAATACATAAAGCTCTGACACACACACACAGCGTTAGCAAGTCTAAGTAGGCTAAAGTCATTGGTCCAGAGTGACCATTTCTTATAACTGGTGCTCCTTTGGACTCTCAACAGCTCCCGAGGCCTGTTTATAAGACTTCAAGTTGGCCAGAGGAATGTCAGTCATGTGGGTGCCAGAGTTGAAATGGCCTTCACTGGAACCATACTGCTTTCGGTCACTGAACTGGTTTCTGTTGCTATCTTCTTTCCAGGTCCTGGTCAATGTGTGTCCATTAACTAGTTTGTCCTTCTTAACCCATTCTTTCTGAGGTGCAAAGGTGGAGAGAGGAGACTTTGGCTGTTGGTAAGGGCCCAGGCTGGGAGGCATCCAACAGTTGTCTGAGTGACCCAAAACCAGGCATTCTTGAGTACACATCTCTGTAGCTTCAGCTAATCCTCGAGGCCCAAGAGGTCCATCTAGAGAAGAAAAAAAAAAAGAAAGGAAGAAAGAAAGAAAGAAAGGAAGGAAGGAAGGAAGGAAGGAAGGAAGGAAGGAAGGAAGGAAGGAAGGAAGGAAGGAAGGAAGGAAGGAAGGAAGGAAGGAAGGAAGGAAGGAAGGAAGGAAGGAAGGAAGGAAGGAAGGAAGGAAGGAAGGAAGGAAGGAAGGAAGGAAGGAAGGAAGGAAGAAAGGAAGAAAGGAAGAAAGGAAGAAAGGAAGAAAGGAAGAAAGGAAGAAAGAAAGAAAGAAAAAGAAAGAAAGAAAGAAAGAAAGAAAGAAAGAAAGAAAGAAAGAAAGAAAGAAAGAAAGAAAGAAAGAAAGAAAGAAAGAAAGAAAGAAAGAAAGAAAGAAAGAAAGAAAGAAAGAAAGAAAGAAAGAAAGAAAGAAAGAAAGAAAGAAAGAGAAAGAAAGAAAAAAAAAAGACATAATATTAGATTGTGATATTTGGCATTAAATTCACACATATATCTAGTGAGAAAATTAACAATGATTCTGCAACAAAACATTTTGCTGGCAAATCCTAGACAGTGGAAATGCAGTTCAGTTAGCCTCCAGTTATCAGTCTTAGATCCCACTATGAACATATTTGACACTCTTTTTCAGTTACACTAAGAAAAATGATGTTAGGCGGGTGAAAATGTCAGGGGAATAAAGATACTATTTCAGATTTTGAATGTGAGTGAGAATTAATGCTGTTTATAAAGGCTACACTTTGGATGTATTCTCTTCTGCTTTTAACTCTCCTTACCGCCACAGAGCCTTGGTGAGCTAACAGCTTACCACAGCAGAGAAATATCTAGTCTATCCAAAAATAAGTTTTCCCAAAGGAATGCTCTGTATGTGAGATTATTCTAATGTAGCAGTTTATGAAAAAACAAAAGGGTAAATATACAAACAAATAAACAAAGACTTATGTAAATCTTGCACTTGATAAAGAACTGTTCTCACAGTTCTTTGTAAGTGAGGAATATTAGATTACAGGAGGCAGAAATGGAGTCTGGTGAGCTACTCTGCATGCTAAATATCCACATCATTTTTCACACACTATTGAGGACACAGCTGGCCAGCTGCAGGCATCTTGCAATCGAGCAGACAGGTCACCCATGTCTTCAGCAGCACTAAATGCCTTTCAGTCTTATTGCATTTCTAAATGGCTGCACTTGCTCACCTAATCAAACTGGATACATAAGGAAGGACAAGCCAGGAAAAAGGGAGAGAAATCACTTTGTGCATTTTCTCTAGATACTTCTCATGATTCTCTGCTGGCCATATTGTAATTTTGAGTAAGAAGTTTGAGGTGTCTTTTCTCAGCTTCAAAGTAAATCAGCTGGCTAGTGGTGTAGAGTCAAGAAGACATATTAAGGGGACATATTTCCTTGATTAAATAGCCCAGTGACAGAAAGGAAATTATAGACTGATTTTTGAGGAAGAACATTAGTAAGTAGGCTTGAATAGTGAAGTTATGAATCATCTTAAATAGCAGTACTAATCAGAACAAAAATGTCAGTGATGTATCTGAAAAACAAAAGTGCATCTTTATAATAACATAACTGAGACTCAAAATAAGTGAGGCCACACTAACAAAGTATTCTATGCATATGAAATAATTTTCCCTTATTAACAGATCTCTTTTTCTGAATACTGAAATTATCCCAAATAATTTTATGCGAATTGCTGCACTTTCCCTGTTGCAGTGGTGGGTTGGGTTTTGTTTGTTTGTTTTTGTTATTGTTGGGGTTTTTGGTGTTTTGTTTGGTTGGTTTTGGTTTTGTTTTGGATTTGTTTTTAACTGGCACATAATTTATGGTAGTAAATTCCACGCATTATCAACTGACTGTTTTTACACACACACATAGAAAATGCAGACAGGCATGTTTCCAAATGTAACATTGTAATGAGTCAATCTTCTTATGTCTGTGTAGCTCCTCTTCTTAAATGTCTGGAGAATATACAACATACTGTTGAAGTGACATAATAAACCACAACAAAAGTTATTTCTTCATTTCTTGTACAAGAAAATGTCCTATTGTTGACGACTGGAACATGAAATATTTACAGAATGGATGTTTCCATTTAGATCAATACAAGGTGGTATAATTAAGCCAGAATCATTAGGGAAAAAAATAAAGACAAACAGTATCACAGTATCACCAAGGTTGGAAAAGACCTCGAAGATCATTGAGTCCAACCTGTCACCAGAGACCTCATGGCTAGACCATGGCACCAAGTGCCACATCCAATCCCCTCTTGAACACCTCCAGGGACAGTGACTCCACCACATCCCTGGGCAGCACATTCCAATGATGAACATAAAGCAGAAGCTTAGCAGATTTCAATAAGACTCAAGAACCTTGATTCCAAGATGAGAATTGGGATAGTTCCCTGAAAGGGAGAGATTCTTTTTCCTATAAAGCTCTTCGAATCTTCCAGTGTGAAGTTATAATTAATTTGAAGCATGTACTTAGAGAAAACCAAACCAAACGAAGAAACAAACACAAACCAACAGTAATAAGCAAACAAAGTATTCATGTTACATTGTCAACATTTCTAATGGTTTAAAGTTTGTGGGTTTTTTTGACAACAGAAATTTAATCATAATTCCCCCTCTCCCCCATTTTCAGAAGCAGTGAGACGTAACATCTTCAAACTGCCTTTTCTTACTATACAATACTATCTTGCTGACCAAGAAGGAAAGGTTTGGCAGAAATTAAAACTTTCACAGAATCACCAAGGTTGGAAGAGACCTCAAGTCAAAGATCATCAAGTCCAACCTGTCACCTCAGACTTGGTGACTAAACCATGGCACCAAGTGTCACATCCAATCCCCTCTTGAAGAGAAAGGAAATATTACACTACAGAATAACACATATTAAGAAGCACAGTGCTTCCAACCTACATGGGAATAAGAGGGCCTTCAGTACTATAGTTCTGAAGTGGATACATTACTTTTCCTATTTAGTTAAATACATTTCAAGAGATAAGGTATGTATTTCCATTTAAAATTAAAATTAGTAATAAGCTGGTTATACTTAGGGCTAAATATGTATGTGGGCCTATAAGCTACATGTCAAACTCTTTGGAAGATTTATTTCAAATTTTTTTGCTTTCTTTAGTAACAGTTCCAGGCAGTTAATGCTCTTAAACTCAGAATGGATTTTAAGTATTCTTTTCTTTAGCCATCTTTGACTTGATAAACTTTATGAAGAGTACTGAAATGTTTGGTTATCTATTACTCTGAGCAGCAGACAGGAATGGGGTAACAATGCCAAGATGATTTCCTGTTCAGAATGAATTCCTTGGGTTTTCTTTGGTTTAATGAAATATCACTAGCTCACTTAGACTTCAAAAATTTATTAAACATTCTGTACAAGTCCTCTTCCAATCAACCTTTGCTACGCAGAAATTTCAATCAAAGGGAAGGCCATGGTAGTATCTGCAGTGGGCCAGTTAAAATTCTTGTATCGATGGAGGTCACATCAATACAATACAATACAATACAATACAATACAATACAATACAATACAATACAATACACCAGGTTGGAAGAGACCTTCAAGATCATCGCGTCCAACCCATCAAACAATCCAACCCACCCAACAACTAGACCATACAGCCAAGCACCCCATCAAGTCTTCTCCTGAACACCTCCAGTGAAGGTGACTCCACCACCTCCATGGGTAGCCGATTCCAATGGCCAATCACTCTCTCCGTGTAGAACTTCTTCCTAACATCCAGCCTAAACCTGCCCTGGCGCAGCCTGAGACTGTGTCCTCTTGTTCTGGTGCTGGCTGCCTGGGAGAAGAGGCCAACCTCTGCCTGGCTACAACCTCCCTTCAGGTAGTTGTAGAGAGCAATAAGGTCACCCCTCAGTCTCCTCTTCTCCAGGCTAAGCAACCCCAGCTCCCTCAGCCTTTCCTCATAGGGCTTGTGTTCCAAACCCCTCACCAGCTTTGTTGCCCTTCTCTGGACATGTTCCAGCAAGTCAACATCCTTCCTAAACTGAGGGGCCCAGAACTGGACACAGTACTCAAGGTGTGGCCTAACCAGTGCAGTGTACAGGGGCAGAATGACCTCCCTGCTCCTGCTGGCCACACTGTTCCTGATGCAAGCCAGGATGCCATTGGCCTTCTTGGCTGCCTGGGCACACTGCAGGCTCATGTTTAGCCTACAATCAACCAGTATCCCCAGGTCCCTCTCTGCCTGGCCATTCTCCAGCCACTCTGACCCCAGCCTGTAGCACTGCCTGGGGTTGTTGTGGCCAATGTGCAGAACCCGGCACTTGGATGTGTTAAATCTCATGCCATTGGACTCTGCCCATCTGTCCAGCCTGTCGAGGTCCCTCTGCAAAGCCTCTCTGCCCTCCAGCAAATCAACTGCTGCCCCCAGCTTGGTGTCATCTGCAAATTTACTGATGATGGACTCAATGCCCTCATCCAGATCATCAATAAAGATGTTGAAGAGCATGGGGCCCAGTACTGATCCCTGGGGCACACCACTAGTGACAGGCCGCCAGCTGGATGTGGCGCCATTCACCATCACTCTCTGGGCTCGGCCCTCCAGCCAGTTCCTAACCCAACACAGTGTGATCCTGTCCAAGCCATGGGCTGCCAGCTTGGCCAGGAGTTTGCTGTGGGGGACGGTGTCAAAGGCCTTGCTGAGGTCCAGGTAGACCACATCCACAGGCCTCCCCACATCCACCAGGCGGGTCACCTGATCATAGAAGGAGATCAGGTTGGTCAGGCAGGACCTGCCCCTCCTAAATCCATGCTGGCTAGGCCTGAGCCCCTGGCCATCCTGTAAGTGCTGTGTGATCACACTCAAGATGACCTGCTCCATAATCTTGCCTGGCACTGAGGTCAGGCTGACAGGCCTATAATTCCCTGGCTCATCCAACCGGCCCTTCTTATGGATGGGCACCACGTTGGCCAGCTTCCAATCTTCTGGGACCTCTCCAGTGAGCCAGGACTGCTGAAAAATGATGGAAAGTGGCTTGGACAGCTCATCTGTCAGCAATCTCAGCACCCTAGGATGGATCCCATCTGGTCCCATGGCCTTGTGGGGGTCCAAGCGGCTCAGTAGATCTCTAACTTCCTCTTGGAGCAGCGGGAAACTATGCAGCTCTCTGGCTCTTTCTGCCAGCTCTGCAGGCCAGCTGTCTGGAAGACGTTCTGCCCTGCTAGTGAAGACTGAGGCAAAGAAGGTGTTAAGTACCTCTGCCTTTTCCTCATCCTTTGTTACAACGTTCCCCTCCGTGTCAACCAAGGAGTGGAGGTTGTCCTTGCCCTTCTTCTTGCTATTGATGTATTTATAGAAGGACTTTTTGTTGTCCTTCACAGCAGAGGCCAGTCTAAGTTCTAAATGGGCTTTTGCCTCCCTAATTTTCTTCCTGCATGTCCTAGCAACATCCCTAAATATTCCGTAGGTTGCCTCCCCTTTCTTCCAAAGATGATACACCCTCTTTTTTTCCCTTAGTTCTATTAAAAGTTCATTACCCATCCAGGCTGGCCGTCTGCCCCGGCTCATCTTCCGGCACACTGGCACAGCCTGTTCTTGCACCTTCAATAATTCTTCCTTGAAGTAGGTCCAGCTCTCCTGGACCCCTTTGTTTTTAAGGGCTGATTCCCAAGGAACCTTCTGAATTAGTTCCTTGAGTAGCCTGAAGTCTGCCCTCCTGAAGTCCAGAGTGGAGGTCTTCTTGCTCCCCCTCTTGGCTTGGCTGCATACCGAAAACTCTATTATGTCGTGGTCACTGGTGCCTAAACACCCTCCGACCACCACATCACCCACCAGCCCTTCCCTGTTGGTGAAGAGGAGGTCAAGCATAGCAAGTGACAGTTATAAACAGAGTGAAATCCTCTCTTTTTAATCACAAAATCAAAGAATCACAGAATGTCAGGGGTTGGAAGGGACCTCTAGAGATCACCTAGTCCAACTCTCATGCCAAAGCAGGATCACCTAGGGCAGGCCACACAGGAACACAGGGAGGCAGGCTTTGAAAGTCTTCAGAGAAGGAGACTCCACAACCTCTCCAGGGAACCTGTTCCGGCACTCCATCACCCTCACTACAAAGAAGTATCTCCTTGTGTTGAGGTGGAACCTCCCACCTTCTAGCTTGTACTCATGATCCTTGCCCTATGACTGGACACAACCAAAAAGGGCCTGGCACCTTCATCTTGACATACAACCCTCAGATATTTATAGCTGTTGATAAAATCCCCTGTCAGCCTTCTCTTCTCAAGGCTAACAAGTCCCAGCTCTCTCATTCTTTATTTATAGGAGAGATGTTCAAGTCCCGCAATCATCCTTGTAGCTTTCTGTTAGATTCTGTCCAACAGGTCCCTGTCTTTCTTGAATTGGAGAACTCAAAACTGGAAACAGCATTCCAGGTGTGGTCTCACCAGGGTTAAGCAGACAGAGAGGACCATGAATCCCTGAGGAACACCTCTAGAACTCTTCTTTTAGCTGCGTAACTCTTCAAATAGCTGTGAGGTATAGTGTTAGTCAGCACACTTTTCTACGTGTATCTGTATGTAAAACTCTATGATTAAAACAGAAGTTCAAAATTGAGAACGGGTTCAGACTGCCTACTCAATTGAGTAGGCAATTTTCCAGTACTTCAACTAGCTCATTCTTTCCATGCTGTAAATTACAGGGAATATTTACTCACCTTATTAAAATATAGCAAGGTTTGAGTTTACAAAATGCTTTGTAGGACTTCAGCTAATATATAACTAACAGTTATTATTTTACTCAATTTTAGTTTAAGCTATCACAAGAGAAAAATAAATCCACAATTTTTAAATTTTATTTATTTTTTAATACTGATTGTTAAAATGATATACTTTACTGTTGAACTGCCACAGGGAATTATCATACTTACTGATTCATGAAAATGACAGTTTTATTCTTAATATGTGTGGTACCTGTCACGCCTGTTCTTCAGTTAACAGCCTTAGATACAGAATAATATTTTTGTAAATATTATTGCTAATAATGATTATATAATATATGTAACATGTTTTATATAAAATATTATGTACATATAATAAAATAATAATGTTTACCCTGATTTAGGGAGGTTCTATAAATGCCTCACTGTGAGACAAAAGAAAAAGCTGAGAAACAGACTTGGAAAAAAGAGAATAGGATAGGATAGGATAGGATAGGATAGGATAGGATAGGATAGGATAGGATAGGATAGGATAGGATTAGGATAGGATTAGAATAGAATTGAATTGAATTGAATTGAATTGAATTGAATTGAATTGAATTGAATTGAATTGAATTGAATTGAATTGAATTGACCAGGTTGGAAAAGACCTTCAAGATCATCGAGTCCAACCCAGCATCCAACACTATCTGATCAACTCAACCATGGCATCAAGTGCCCCATCCAGTCTCTTCTTAAACACTTCCAGCAATGGTGGTGACTCCAGCAATGGTGGTGACTCCACCACCTCCCTGGGCAGCCCATTCCAATAGCCAATCATTCTTTCTATGAAGAACTTCTTCCTAACATCCAGCCTACACCTCCCCTGGCACAGCTTGAGACTTGTCCTCTTGTTCTGTCACAGGTTGCCTGGGAGAAGAGACCAGCTCCCACCTGGCTACAACCTCCCTTCAGGTAGTTGTAGACAGCAAGGTCTCCCCTGAGCCTCCTCTTCTCCAGGCTAAGCAACCCCAGCTCCCTCAGCCTCTCCTCGTAGGGCTTAATGGAGAGATCTTAATTTATGAAAAAGAGATCTTAATGTATATATATAAAAAAATTTAAAACTGACAGTCTTTCAGAAAAACAGTTGTTATTTTAAAGCTTCTGTATTGTGTAATTATGTTCTCAAGCACAGACAGTTTATTCTTTTCTAAGACTATTATTCAGGCTGCTATTCAGCAGCATAAAGTGAAATGATCATGAGCAGTATGATGGGAGAGAGACCGTCTGGGTGTAGCTTACACTGAAGAGTTGGCTGCTTTGTATTGAGAAAGCATAGTGTTGCCTTAATGGTAATTATCTTTCTCCTCCACTAATGCTGAACAATGCCTTTCACCCAATTTTCTAACATTGTTTCATTACCACATGAAATCATACCACTTAAGAAACCTGTTTGTGCTGCTTTAATTTTATAATTGCGTTAATTTGTTTCCTTTCTCTTCATAAAAATGTCACTGAAATTTCTCTATCAGGTTTTTCCACAGTGAAGTGCTTTATTGATATGTGAGGGAATTTCCGCCCCCCACGTATTTGTTCTCTGAACAATCCGTAATACAGGAGGCTGGTTATCAGTCTTGGCTGCTTGAATATATAATGACACAAGCGCTGATAAAACTGTACAAGCCATCTGTCTCTGGAGTTAAATGTTTTGAAAGCAAACACAAAAGTGAATAACAAACCCTCCCTTAAATTGTCTTTGTAAATATTTATATCAGATCTTGCCAAAAAAAATTAATGTTTTTTTCTTTGTTATTTTATTCTGTTAATAGCTGTCAAGCAGATGCATGACTTGCCTATTCAAAAGCAGAGAGGTTTAAGGAGGCCAATAATGTATGCCACTCAAGAGCCGGTCATACCCTAATACTAGAATTTCTGTGTGGTCTTTTATCTCTTTTTATTATACCCAGAAGCTAAACTACTATTTCATTGATTAACTTACTGCTGCAATTAGGAACTAGCTTCTGGTGTGTGAGCCAGATGTTTTTCAACCTGCTTCGTTAAGGCTCTCTTGTTGAAAGCCAGAAAATTCATTCTTTAATTCTGAAAGTCAAGGCCACAAGTTCTACTCAGGGAGACTTTTTTATTCAAAAAAAAAAAAAAGAGAGAGAATGGGTATTCTTTGCCTGAGGGCACTAACATTAAATATAGTGGATTTGAACAGGGCCACAGCTGTGTTTCAGACAATCATATGTGTTTAACTTTTCATATTACATCTTAAAAAGAAAAAAAGAAAAGGAAACAACAGCAACAACATTTTCAGCTCTATTTAACCTCAAATACAGAAATCTTTTCTTCCTCTTTCATGGGCTACTTTACTAAATGACCTTTTCTGAGACCACATATTTTCACCACCTTCCCCACATATATTGAAACTGAAATGTCATTACTACATTTCATAGCAGTTTTGCAACTACTGTATATATTAAATATATAAACTGGAAAACTATTTATAATGAGTAAGAGTCTTTTAACCTTTTTTTTTCTCTTAAATATCAGCCAAATAAATGAGAAAGGCTGTTCTTTATTTCTGGTCTGTTAAAAAAGTAATACAAGACTACAAAGCCACATACATGCTGTACTGTATGGATGTAATGTCTTGGCATTATTAATTAACAGCATGACTCTGTGACTACTAAAAATATATTTTTAGTGTCTTGTTCCATGGTCATTCCACCTGGCATAGTCAGTGCTGATAAAATCACATTCTGTCCCCAGATCACCTCATTCCAAGGCCCCTGTATTCCTACCATTGTTGCTGTCAGTTTTGTTAGACTTATCACTACCCCCTTGTAACCTTCTTCTTCTCTCCCCTCTTCCTGTAGTTGCATCTTCTGTACTCAAGTGTTGATGAAGAAACACCTGCTAGTTCCTGCTTTTCAGAGGTAAGGTGCCAGAAACCATAAGAGGGACAATAAGAGAAAGGACAGAAAGCAGGAGGGTAAGGGTATGTGGAGGTAGTACCCAAAATAAAGTAATGCAGCAACTAAAGTATTTTCTGAAAAGAAGGAATTACAAAATTACCTCAATTGGAAAACACCATCAAGTCCAATCGTTAGTCTAACACTGACAAGTCCTTAACTAAACCACATCCCTAAGCATTACATCTGCATGACTCTTAAATACCTCTAGGGATGGGAACACCACTGCCTCCTTGGGCAGCCTATTTCAACAAATGATAAACCTTTAAGTAAAGTAATTCTTCCTAATAGCCATTATAAACTTCCCTTGACACAACTTGAGGCCATTTCCTCTTGCTGTACCACTTGTTACTTGGTTGAACAGACCAACCCCCACCTCTCCACAACCTTTTTTCAGATAGTTTAAAAGCACAATAAGGTCTCCCCTCAGTTTCCTTTTCTCCAGACTAAACAACTCCAATTGTCTGAGCCACTCCTCATAAGACTTTTTCTCCACACCCTTCACCAGCTTTGTTGCTCTTTTCTGGACACACTCTAGTACTTCAATGTCCTTCTCATAGTGAGGGGCCCAAAACTGTGCACAGTATACAAGATACAGACTCACTAGTGCAGAGTACAGGGGTAAAATCAGTTCCCTGGTCATACTGGCCACACTATTCCTGATACAGACCAGGATGCCATTGGCCCTCTTGGCCACCTAAGCACGCTGCTGGCTCATGTTCAGCTGGCTATAGATTACCATGTTCACATCCTGTTCTGCTGAGCAGCTTTCCAGCCACTCCTCTCGAAGCCTGTAGCACTGCTGGTGCTTGTTGTGGCCAAAGTACAGAATCTGGCATTTAGTTTTAATGAAACTGTCCTGAAGGGACAAAAAGCCTAAAAAATGCCCTGAATCAGACAATGGGTCAGGAGCCAGGAGGTCTGTTTTCTGAGCAAATTGCCCACATTGCCCAGGCTTGTCTGAACGTGCCCTGGGGTCCAAGTGGGCCAGGTGTGTGTGCCTTTGGCCATGTTTTGAGAAAACTCATTCTATAGGTTACAGTGTGAGGATTTTATCTCTTAATCTTTGTTGTCACTGGCCATCATTGTCTCAAGGAATATATAAATAGCAGACCAAAGAGCCAGTTCCTTGCCTTGCAATTGTCCAAACTCTGGGAGAAGTCACAAGCCTTGCTTGGAATCTGAGCCGTGCTTCAGTTTACCCAGACAGACTGCAAGGCCCCTTGCTGTAAGCATTATAAAGCTCAGGAGCAGGAAGACATGTCTTGCCAGGCCGAGAGATGAATCCCACGAGGAGCCGAGAGTCCCTGGGACAGTTTTGCTTTATTGGAAGAAGCAAGAAGCACTGCTGCAAAGATTGCAGCTGAAGAACCTCTCCAAACTGAGGTGGTGGAGTCACCGTCATTGGAGGTGTTTAGGAGGAGACTTGATAGGGTGCTTGGTTGCATGGTTTAGTTGGATAATAGGTGGTTTGGATAATAGGTTGGACACAATGATCTTGAAGGTCTCTTCCAACCTGGTCTATTCTATTCTATTCTATTCTATTCTATTCTATTCTATTCTATTCTATTCTATTCTATTCTATTCCATTCCATTCCATTCCATTCCATTCGGCAAAGCTACAAAGCCGACAAGCCCTGCAAGCCTCGGCAGCAACCTCTTTTCTACAAAGCTTTCAGCTACAAAGCCTTCGGAGATCAACCCCGTATGTGCTACAGCAACAAGCCACAGAAGCCAACAGAAAGGGGAACCGTGTTCCTGCAGCTTTCACGTGGTCGACACCATTTGGGTTTTCTTTACATCCCCACGTGTGCCGCGGGGTACCACGATCACTGAGTAATTACGAAATCTGATTTTTATAAGCATCTGTTAAAGGGCTGTTGCCCTAGAGAATTCTAGAGTTCCTCCCCCTTGTGGGCAATCTCTGGCATATTGCCTATGTTCTCTTTTTTCTTTACAGTTTAAATTGCTGTTTCTGGATTTTTGCTCATATTGTTTAAATTGTTATGTGTTCCTGCTGGTGAGGTATCTGTTCCACAACCGAATATTTCAAACTAGTAGTTTTTATTAATATAATCATTCCTCCTATTGAATATTAATAACCTCCACACAATCATAACAGAAACTGGTACAACTAATCTTGGCCCACTGATACAGTCTTTGTAAAGCCTATCTACCATCAAGAAGATCAAAAATTCCACCCAATTGAGTGTCATCTGCAAAATTTACCAAGGGTGCAATAAATCCCCTTATCCAGATCATGATAAAGATGTTAAACAGAACTGGCCCCAGTACTGAGCCATGGGGAACACCACTTGTGGCTAGCCACCAATTGGATTTAACTCCACTCACCACCACTCTTTGTGCCCAGTCAGCCAGCCAGCTTTTAAGCCAATGAAACATTCACCCATCCAAGCCATATGCAGCCAGTTTCTCCAGGAGAATGCTGTGTGAAATGATGTCAAAGGCTTTACTAAAGTCTGGATAGACAACACTGGCAGCCTTTCCCTCATCCCCTAACCAAGTGATCATGTTGTCAAGAATGACCTGCCTTTCATAAACCTGTGATGACTGGGACTGTGTCATGGTAGGGCCAAACGGCCCCAGTACAAATCCAGACAGACCCTAAGGTGCCTAGACATGGTCCCCCGCTGCCCCTTCCTTTCTGCAGAAAGTCAGGGTAATGCGGGAAAAGGAACAAAGGGGACAGGACCATGCATGTCTGGTAAACAACCCTGTATCTATGGTAAGGGCATGTGTTCTGGCCATAGCCTGGCAGAACCCCTTCTCACTGGGTAACTATGTGCTGTCTTCAGTGGCCCTATTGGCCCAGTCAAATCTCAAGCAAGATTTATATACAGGCTGATTTCTAGTTGCCTTTGCCTTGCTCAACTCTTGCTCAAGCTTTTCTCAAGCCTTGCCTGGCTTGAACCCGCTTGGACCTGTCTGGTTTGAAGTTGCCTCAAGTTGCATTGCCTTGAGTGCCCAGCCAAACACCTGGGATAAAGCCACAAGCCTACACACCGCAAGCTACAAGAGAAGACAATAGATTAGGAGTCAGAGCCAAGCCTGCTTCCCCTTGCAACCAGGATTTTACCGTGCCTCAGTTTCCCAAGGATGAAGGAAGCGCCTGTCTTGATAGCATCGTTAACAGCCTGTCATCCACTGAAGCCAGACCAGCTGTCAACGACCCCATGGCATTCCTGCCAGCAACCTGCCATGCCTGGCCCATGAGCGCCCCAAAGCCTCTAATACACAGCAGCAGCACTCCCTACTTGGGTACAACCAGCTATGAGTAATTAATTCATTGCCTCTTGGCTTAACGGTTCTTGTCGAGTCTCCCCCCCCCCCCCCGTGTGGTCGAGCGCTATTTCACACCTGGGGTATTCTCTTTCTGTTATACTCCTCCTGGTTTGCATAAAATAGTTAAGTTGTTATAGTTGCCTATATACTGTACATCCCATGCAAATATATTCTAACCATACATCAAACCTTTTGATACATTTTGGCAATTTCAATATTAACAGAAGGTTATTAATATACTTATTAATATTGCCATATCACTTATAAATAAAGGAAATACTATATCCAGACTTTCCCTCATCCACTAAGGAAGTGATCATGTTGTCAAGGACCTGCCTTTCATAAACCTGTGATGACTGGGCCTGATCATCTGTTTGTCTTGTGTGTGCTGTGTAATGGTACTCAGGATGATCTGCTCCAACAGATTCCCTGAAACCAAAGTCAAATTGACAAGCTTGTAGTTTCACAGATCTCTTTCCCTACCCTTCTTGTAGATGGGTGTCACACTGGCTGACTTCCAGTCCGCTGGGAACTCCCCGGTCCAACATAACTGCTGAAAAATGGTGGAAAGTGGCTTGGTGAGCACTTCTACCAGCTCTCTTAGAACTCCTGGATGGATTCCATCTGTTTATGTAGACTTGCATACATCTATGCAGTGCAGCAGATTGCCAACCATCCCATCCCAGATTTCATGGAAATCATTCTGCTCCCAGTCTGTCTTCTAGCTCAGGGGCTGCAGGGGTTTGGACATGATGACCACTAAAGAACTCTTCTAACTCAGTGCCTTTTTTGATTCAATGATTCTATGGTTCCCAGAGTACAACGGGTCCTATTACTAAAGGCTGAGGCATTAAGCACCTAAGCCTTTTACACAGCCTTAGTCACCATGTTCCTTCCTGCATCTAATAAACAATCGAGGTTCTCCCTAGCCCTTATTTTGCTGCTAATTTACTTATAGAAATATTTCTTACTGTGTTTTACAGCACAAGGCAGATTAATTTCTATCTGGGCTTTGGACTTTCTAATTTTCTCCCTGAATAGCCTCACAATATCTTTGTGATCATTGTGTGTGACCTGACCCTTCTTCCAAGGGCAATAAATTTTCCTTTTTATCCTGAGTTACCGTCAGAGCTCCCTGTTCATCCAGGCCAGTCTTCTTTGCTGCAGGTTCATCTTACAGCTCATGGGAACAACCTGCTCCTGAACCTTTGAGATTTCCCTCTTGAAGAATGTCAGGCTTTTCTAGATGTCTTTGCCCTTCAGAACTGCCTTCCGAGGGACTCTGTCAAGCAGTCTCTTAAGCAAATCATAGTCTGTCCTTTGGAAGTCCAAGATGGCAGTTCTGCTGACCTCCTTCCTGCTCTAAGAATAGAGAACTCAATCACTTAATGATAGACTGCCTCCAGTCGTCACATTACCCACAAATTCTCTGTTCACAATGAGCAGGTCCAACAGGGCACCTTCCCTAGGAGATTCACTCACCAGCTGTGTAAGGAAGTTATGATCAACACACTACAGGAACCTCCATGACTGCTCCCTCTGTGCTGTGTTGTGCTTCCAGCAGACATCAGGGAAGTTGAAGTCCCCATAAGAACAAGGGAAAGTGACTGCGAGATTTTTCCCAGCTGCTTATAGAATGTTTCATCTTCATCTCTGTCCTGATTGGGTGTTCTATGACAGACTCCTACAACTGTAACAGCCTGGTTGGACAGCCTTGTTGCAAGCGCAGCGCACCGAGGCAGGACCCCAGGCACCAGCCCCTGCAGAATGGCATGTCTCCACTCCTTAGTTGACATGGAGGGGAATATTGTAACAAAAGATGAGGAAAAGGTAGAGGTACTTAACACCTTCTTTGCATCAATTTTTGTTAGCAAAATAGGTTGTATTCTATTCTATTCTGTTCTGTTCTATTCTATTCTATTCTATTCTATTCTATTCTATTCTATTCTATTCTATTCTATTCTACTCTACTCTACTCTATTCTAATATTTAGTTTTGGGTTTTTTTCGTTATCTCTCCTAGAAATTAAATACCATTACAATTTTGAAGTTACAGCCCCATCAGTAACAACATTGCTGTCAATATGATATTTTTATCTGGCCTAAATTTTGCTATTTCCAATTATTTTTACATATTTGTATAAATTTCTGTGTGTTTCTACTTGTGCAAATTCCAAGGCAAGACACTTTCCAAGAGCTGACACCTTCCAAAAAATATATTATTTTTTTTTTTTTGAGACTATAGCCTTTGGTTTCTAAGACCTGCTTACCTAGACATTCCTTGGAAATAATTTTTGTGGCCTGTTTCTGTAGATAGGAATAAACTGGCTACTTTACTGTTCAGCTAGATGCAGAGCAAGTGTCACAAGAGAAAGTTAGAATGATGCCATGAAAAATGCATTTAGAGAAAGTATATAAGGATTTTCAGCTGAGTTTGGTAGTTAGAGTTCTTAATAATCCTTTTAAGTCTTCCAAACCAGCCTGTTTGAAAATGGAAAGTTCAGTCCACAGGCAGGCCACATTTGCATCTCTCTGCCCCTGCATCTAAACACATCCTTGGAAATAGTTCAGCTGAATGCTTTAATGCAGTCTGTCATTAAAAACAAAACAAAACAAAACACCCAAACAACTCCCCACAAATGACTGTAATTTGTATTCTCAGTTTAAGCATCACATTGTGGATGCAGACAGTCACCTTCCAGGGAGAGAGGGAGAGAAAAGAAGTGTAAACAGGATTTAGCAAACCCTCTTTTGTTAACAAATAAATAAAGATTAAGTGTTTTACATGTCGCATACAGATTTCATTCTTTGGTCACAGATGAAAAGTCAACATTTGCAAATGGAGATAGTCCAAATACATGGGCAGCCAGAATCACAGATTCTCTCCCTGAGAGGATATTGTGTTTTTAGATAGACTTTACGGTGCACAAAAAGCAGACAGCATATCTTTATAAATATGCACCCATCTTCAGGATGGCCTGGAATTCATCCATCTTGTCTGCTGAAGCTACTCCAGTGAGGAATGCTATCTCATCTAAGATTATTTCCTCAATATTAGCATTTTTCTCCCTGACATACATTTAATTTTAACAGGACAATCTAACAAATCAAAACACCACGGAGGATTCAAAAGAGCCTTCTAAATTTGATTGGATCACTTAATGAGGCCAAAGCACAATCAGTGTTTAAAATTTGGAATAATGTTAATTTTCACCATTAATCATTGTTGTTCATTATGTAGCTCTTCATTTTGCTAAAAAGTCTCTCTTTCCAAAAGGTGATGATGGGTGGTGACAATAAAATATTCATAAAGGATCCTATGGCCACAATAATTTAGTATCGTTTTTCTCTCTCACACCTAAATATTTATGATACTTTATCAAAATATGTTGTTGAATTGATTTACAGGCAGCCTGCTGAGACAGCACCATTTCTGACATGGTCACATTTTCTGATCTATTAATATGCCCCAAACAGGAACCTGCTGTCAGTCAAAAACAACTGAAGTCTCAATCTGGAAGATTCTGTCAACTGTTTATCATAAAATCAAATTTTAGTGAGCAATTTCTACAAACTGTGTGTGAGAAAAGGTAGGATTCAATATGAGTAAATTTCACAATGAGAAAAATGTGGAGAATGCTGTGAAACTGAGATGAACAATATTTCTTTCAACACTGCACAGCTTTGTGAACTTTTTAATACAGCTGCTATGTGTCTGACCATTAGTTCATGCACAGCAGAAAAAAAAAAAACAACTTGAATTTAATTTGATTTTTACAAGTTTTAAAATCGGTTTAATAATTAAGGAGTTGTTTTTCTCAATTGCTATATAACTTACAGTAATAGCTTGATCTTCTGACTTGTGATAAATATGAATCATGCCTTGAGGGCAAGCATAATACTTTGTGATTTTATTGAGGTGAAAATTTTGGCTTTATTAATCCATAACTGAATTATAGCATAATTCATTGTTGATATACACAGATATAATGAACTACACTACCAGTACAAACATATATATTTGTGTTAAAACATATATATATATGTTTTATTTGAATATACATCGATATACACAGATATGATGAACTATACTATCAGTACAAACATATGTATTTGCTTTAAAACACACATATATATATATATATATGTTTTATTTGAATATACATTGATATACACAGATATGATGAACTATATCATGGTATAGTATCATAGTATAATATCATAGTATCAGTCAGAGTTGGAAGGGACCACAAGGATCATCTAGTTCCAACCCCCTGCCATGGGCAGGGACATCCCACACTAGATCAGGCTGGCCAGAGCCTCATCCAGCCTGGTCTTAAACACCTCCAGGGACAGGGCCCCCAACCACCTATACTGTCAGTATAAACATATATATTTGTTTTAAAACATATATATATATATATATATATATATACACACACACACACATATATATACAAACATATATATATATATATATATGTTTTATTTGAATATACATCAGATATATTTTCCATCATTGTGCTTCTGTATATATTTTAGATATATACTCTATCTATTCATCTATGTCCATTATCTTCACTCGACAAAAGAATGGAACAAGCAGAGTGATGCACGTTGAAGTGCACGTAATCACAAAATGAGCAACTTAATTGCTGTACTCAAATTGGGTGTGCAGTCACCCTAACCTTCTGTAATCAGTGCAGAGAAGCATTTGCACAAAGTGATTCAGCTCTCTGGAGATCTGAGTCATTTTCTGGAGGTGTGAGTTTCTGTCCATTGACAAAAAGGCAATTGGTGGATGGCAATTACATCTAGCTCAACATATTTTCTGAAGCATACTAAGGAAGGAAAGATTCTGTGAAGCCTGAAAGAGACTTACTGGAGAGTGTCTCCTACAGTCAAGTTATCTTTCAGAAAATTAATACTTCAAAACAATTTTTATTTCTGCATACTTCGAAATAGGTGCAAGACCCTGAAACAGGGACAGTACCTGATCTAGTGTGAGCTTTCCCTGTCCATGGCAGAGGGGTTGGAACTAGATGATACCTGAGGTCCCTTCAAACCCTGACAGTTCTATGATTCTATGAAATGTTGCTATGTATAAGAGAGAGAAGATTGTAATTGCTGAGGTTTCCTGAAGTTTTGAAAGCAGGACAGAGGATAAAGTAAAAATCCTGGAAAATACTAAAACTACAAAATAGTTAGAATTATTAAATTTATAGGCCAGATGAAGAAAATTGTATTTTATAGTTATTGCCTGCCCCACAAATCTATCTGAGTTTAAAGTTGAGGAAGTATTATATTCAGATACACATATGGTTTTATTTACTGTATTTATCTCTAGATTATTCTCAGTCCATACAGAGGGTTAATGAAACTCAAACCATCTATTAAATTTAAGTAGCTGTGTTGGTTTCTATGGATTTTCTTTGATGAGTCATTCAGTAATTCTCCCCAAATATCTCCAGTTCATGTGCATTGCCAGTTTTCCTGTGCTCTTGAAACATCATTAATAATAATACCCATCCATTAGCTCAATATTTACTCGACAGCTTAAGACAAGGGTTTATTTATCCAATTGCAAGAATATTTTTTATTGGAGATATTGCATTCCAATAAAATTTACCTTATTTTTTTTAAAGCTTACCACATTCTACAGTTACAGAAAATTCTGGTCTTTCAGGCAAGTTTTAGAAACAGCAGTCAGCTGAATGTACAAAACAACTTGAGAAAAAAGACTAGACACAACTACAGAGTCTCCAAAACATAACCTTACTGCTCTTATTATCCATCACAGAAATGTGTAAATAGGAAACCCAAACATGGAACACAGCAAGAGTTATGTGAACAAGAGGACACAGTCTCAAGCTGCACCAGGGGAGGTTTAGACTGGATGTTAGGAAGAAGTTTGATACAGAGAGAGCCCATTGGAATGGGCTGCCCAGGGAGGTGGTGGAGTCACCATCATTGGAGGTGTTCAGGAGGAGACTTGATAGGATGCTTGGTGCCATGGTTTAGTTGTTTAGGTGGGTTGGTTTGGTTGATAGGTTGGACGCGATGATCTTGAAGGTCTCTTCCAGCCTGGTTTATTGTATTGTATTGTATTATTGTATTTTATTGTATTATTGTATTATCTTCTCATTTAACCTTAAATAGTTGCATTCTTCTTTAAAAGTCACATTTATGCAAGAGGTTATTTTACCATAAGCATACGATTTACTTCACTGTCCCATAGCCTTTCCAGACTTCTATAAATTTGGTTCCAGATTTCATTGCATTTCTGCAGTACTGTAAGTTTTACTTCTTCTCAGATCAAACACAGTTTTATGAGGCACTCTCAGCTGAGGCTGTCAATTTGTTTCTCTCCAAAAGTAAGAAGTCTGGGTCTTAATCTCAGGAATAATAGTTCTAAGGTATTAATTTAGGGACCTTTAGAAACCTACAACATAAAGTGGTCACCATGAACAATCAGTGTAGTTGTATTCCAAATTCTATCTCCTGATTTACTGTTTTCTTAGCCCTGGATTAAATTCTATAAGATGGAAACATTTTTAATAAAAAGGAGGCAAAATCAATTTCCTACTTATTTCCTACTTTAAGAAATACACAGCAAGTGGGGAAATAAAGACAATATAAAAACCCTGCAAATTTTATACTCCAGACAGCAATTCATCCAAGAGCAAGACGAAAATGCAGACATATGCTATAGTGTTTAAAAACACAGTGTTAAGAAGTATAATTAAGACTATTTTTGCACAGAAATATGAAAATCATTCTGTAATTAAGTTGATTGCAGCTATCTAAACAAAGATTAAATTTAAATTTAAATTGTAATGCCACTTTTTTAATGAAGCCCTATTACTAATGCATGCTTCTTGTCACTCTCATGTTTTCCTATTTTTCTTCAGTGCAATTCAGACCAAAACCAAATTTAGGTTACACTGAATTTGTTTCAAATTTGTGGCAGATGCCTTATGCGTAAGTGCTATTATGTAAATAAGGAGTTTAACTGACTTGAAGAGACCTTTTGAAGTCTGGGAACTCATTCTCCTAATCTAAGCTATATGAGTCTGAAAAAATGAAGTGCATTACAAAAGAAAGTGCTTAAAATAGGTGCCTAGTAAGCTTAACTATTTTGTTGTCTTCCATTCTACACAAAAACGTATGCTTGATAAATTTCACAGGATGCAGATGTTGGAGATGCCATTAAACTAATCTGGAGACAAAAGAACCATTTCCTAATTCTGCTTGTATAATGGCATCTCATTTAGTTAATTTGGTAAAATTCAGTTCAGTGCCAGTTGAGTTGTCAGAACTGCAGGCACATTACACAGAGAATACCAGATTTTTTCATTATGTCTGAGTTACACCCATGCTAGTTTCTTAATTCTCTTTAAAAACTGTGTTCATTTACATTAATTTTTTTTTTCAGAAGAGATATCCATAAGTCTCTTAATGAGCTTATATAGTTTACAGTAAAACTCCCATTAAACAAATGTTCCTGAGTCAAAACACTTACATTTTATGAAACCATGATTGAAAATTAATCTGTGCTGCTTTTAGTCACTACATTCCATGTGCTGAAAATTAAGATGGAATTAAATACACTATTTTCCACATAGTTTTGGTTAGTCATACAGTCATATTCTACTCCTTGGCAAGATCTCCACTTTCAGGTTTTTAAATCTTACCTGGGAGACTGAAGAGAAAAAAAAATCTTTGCAATTCTAAATTGGAAATCAAGACATAATTCATATTTATTCATGCAAGAGAAGCTAGGAAGTAGGCCACTTTGAGTTGCATCCAATTCTAAACATACAGTGAAAAGATTGTCTGAAATCAGTGCACAAAGTGAACATATGGCAGGTGTCCAATAATACATTTAGAGGAATATCCTGGATGGCCTCTCCAGATGAGCAAACTTGTTTAAGAAATAAAAAATAATGAATATCGTTGATCTGTAAGTGGGTTATAATGGATTGAGAGAAAGATGGTGAAGCAAGAATTGTTACTATGAGCACACATCATGAATACATATACATGTAACATGCTCTTGACGTTCCCCTTTATGATTGTAGGGAGCTTGGGGTTTTTTTTCAAGTAATTAAAAAATAAACCAAAGAACAAGAACATTAGAAATTTGAGAAATGTGGTTCACCTGTAAAGCAAATTTTATGCAGGAGTTTACCAAGAAAAACTGTCATTTCATGTAATAATGGAATCATAGAATAATAAAATGGTCTGGGCTGGAAGGAACTTCCAACGTTCATCTAGTTCAACCTCTCCTGTAGTAAGCAGGGGCATCCTCAACTAGATCAGGTTGCCCAGAGCCCTGTCGAGCCTCACTTTGAACATCTCTATGGATGGGTCACCAACCATGTCCCTGGGCAACATGTTCCGGTGTTCCATTACTCTCACAGTAAAGAATTTCTTCCTAACATCCAGTTTAAATCTGTTCTCTAGTTTGAAGCCATTGCCTTTTGTCCTTTCACCACAGGCCTTTGTAAACAGCCTCTCCCCATCTTTCTTGTACACTGCCTTCAGGTACTGGAAGGTTCTATTAGGTCTCCCTGGAGTGTCCACTTTTCCCGGCTGAACAGCCTCAGCTCCCTCAGGCTGTCTTTGTAGCAAAGGTGCTCCAATCCCCTGATCATTTTTGTGGCCCTCCTCTGGGCAATCAGGTCCATTTCCTTCCTGTATTGAGGGCTCCAGACCTGCACAGTACTCCAGATGAGGTCTCACCAGAGCAGAATAAAGTGGCAGAATCACCTCTCTGGATCTGATGGCAATGCATCTTTTGGTGCAGTCCAGGACGCCATTTGCCTTCTGGACTGCAAGCACACACTGTTTGCTCATGTCCAGTTTCTCATCCATCAGCACCCCCAAGTCCTTTTCCACAGGGCTGCTTTCTATCACCTCATCCCCTAGTCTGTATTGATTGTGAGGATTATTCCAGCCCAGGTGCAGAACCCTCCACTTGCTCTTGTTGAACCTCATGAGGTTCAACCGGGCCCACCTCTTCAGCTTGTCCAGGTCCCTCTGGATCACATCTCATCCCTCTGGCATATTGACAGCACTACTCACCTTAGTATCATCTGCAAACTTGTTGATGGTGAACTCAGCCCCACTGTCAATATCACTGATAAAATATTAAAGAGTACGTCACTTGCTACACCTCTCTATCTGGACTTCAAGCCATTGAACACTATCCTCTGGATGAAACCATCCAGCCAATTCCTTATCAATTGAACAGTCAACCCATCAAATTCCTCTCTCTCTAATTTGAAGGGGGAACTTCAGACTAGTTCCTGACTGGAAAGACTGGAAGTAAAATAAATTGCCATTGCATGTGAAAGAAAAATAATGATAAGGTCTATATAATTCATTGGCTTGCTAAGGGGAATATAAAGTAGTGGCATAAACAATTCTTTTTTCTTCTTTTGTTGCTTCTGCTTGCAACTTTCCTCTCTCTTCTTCCATGGCCTTGCTGGGGTGTCTCTGTTTTTACTACTGTGTGAGGTAACGAGAAGGAGGGAGGGAGTCAGTGGAGGAGTTGAATGGGTCCCCTGGATTCATCCAGGGGGGTCTGAGGAGTTTTTGTGCTGTTCATAAATTGTAAATATATATATATATAAAATATATATATATAGTGCATATATTATACATTTTGTACATACTCATTATGTTTCATATTTCTAGATTGTAGTGCTTGTAAATACAACTTCATTTGCTTCCAACCCAAACTGAGCTGGTCTGAGCAATTTATTTTGGGGGTAGTTTCTCCAAATTAGTTGGGGGGTAATTTCAACCCACCACAGATGTTGTGGGGCCTTCTGCAAGTAGTAGACAGTATGAACAGTTGTGTTCTCACTCCACATGTGGAATGCAATAATCACGAAGAAACTCAGATTAACAAATGGAATACCATAATATATTTTTCTTCTTGCATAAAAAAAAAAAAGAAAAGTAATAGTAATAATCAAATTTAACAAAGTATTAAAATTAAATTAAGATTTCCAGTTGCTGGATTTAGTTCACTTAACATTTCCACTCTTCCACCTTCTTGACAAGAACTGCAATGCAGATGTTAATTACCATTTATAGAATGCCTTGTCAAAACACCTAAGCATTACTGTTCCGTTAATGACTTTGTCCTGTACATGGGTTCAGTGACTGATTCAAGTTGAAGAATGCTGAAAAGTATCAAAGGCATTTGTTTACGGCACCCAGTCCTCTGCAAACCCCACATAGTAATGCATGGCTTTGTGCCAACAGCTTAGCTTTAGAGGAGGAACTATTATAAAACTGTAGTTATGAGGGAATTAGAAGTCACATTTAAGAAGATTATTACCCGTGCATCAAGTGAGTTAACTTATTAAATGATAAGACACAGCAAGTAATTTAGAAACAATGCCAAACATGTAAGTGTACAATAACCTATCTGACATGACAGAAAACTTTATTGGTAGACAAGCAGAAGTATTCCAGACTAATTTATTTACTGTGGTAAGAGAGACAGTCAGCTGTTTCTCCACACATTCATTGGAGACATATGCCTTCTCCTTTGAAATAGGTTGGAGTTTTGCTACTGCCTTTGCTGGGTGTAAAACTAGGTCTTTTGTCTCTGCAGAACACCAAATTCATGTACTGGCAAGCCTGATTTAGGAAGGTGAGCACTGAAGGAAACGGATCAATTCCCTTGTGAATTACAAGTAATTCCTTTAGCATTTAGTGTCCCTACGTACCACACCAATTCTTTCTTTACGGATTCCTCAAGCTCAAGACTCTACTTTCCCCAAGTTCTTTACATGTAGCTCTGCTTACTCTCTTTCTGACATGCTTTCAGCTCAGGTCTCATCAGTATTCTAGTTTTTGCTTTTTATTTTTTCCTAAAAGACCCTATTTCCTTTCACTATCTTCTCAGCTACCTGGATGATAAAGATGATAAGTCCTTTGCTTACACACCTATATCACCCAAAATGTAAGGTTACTTCAATATGGAATCATAAGTAAGGTAGGATTCATTCCACCCTAGGGTTTATCTCTGAAGACAGCCGTCTGAACTGATTATGCAAAGAGGTTTCATCTTGTGTATTTGGAACTCTTTGGAGGAGAGGCTGAGACACCTGCAGCTTTTTAGCCTGGAAAGATAAGACTGAGAGGGGACCTTACAATACATATCAATATCTAAATGGTGGAGGGCATGAGAATGGGGCAGGGAACTTTTCAGTGGTGTCCAGAGATAGGACCAGGGGCAACAGGTACAAACTAAAATGCAGGAGGTTTCACTTGAACTTGAGGAAAAAACTTCTTTACTGTGAGGATGATGGAGCACCGAAAGAGTCTGCCCAAAGAGGTTATGGAGAATTCTCTTTTCTGGGGAATTTCAAAATCTGTCTGGATGCATTTCTGTGCAACCTGATCTAGGCATACCTGTATTAGCATGCGTATCAGACATCTCGAGAGGTCCTTTCCAATCCCTACCTTTCTGTGGTTCTGTGAAAAGATCAAAGTGTGTTCGATGTGGCTGAGATGGAGTTGGTTCTTCCCATAACATCTTTCATACTGCTGTGTTTTGTAGTGGTACCCGGGAGGGTATTGTTAACACACCAGTGTTTTGGCTACTGTTGAGCAGTGCTACCACAGCACCAAGGCTCTGCTTTTCCAACATTCCCCTTCCCCCTCCCCCCAACAGTATGTTGAGGTTTGGGCAAGATCTTGGAAGGGGACACAGACAGGCTATCTGACTCAAACTCACCAAAGGGGTATTCCCTACCATGTGACATCAGCTCAGATATAAAAGCTAAAGGAAAGAAGGAAGTGTGTGTGTAGGGGCGGGGGCATTAGTTGATAGCATTTGTCCTCCAAAACAATCACTACATGTATTGAAGCTCTGCTTCCCCCAAAGCAGCCAGACATCATATGTTAATGGGAAGGACAGTAATTTTGTTGGCTCTTGCTTCTGTGTGCACTCTTTGCTTTTGCTTTATTAAACTGCTCTTATTTTCACCCATGGGACCCTTGTTACATTTTCTCTTGCCCCTGTCCATCTAAGAAGGGGAGAGAGACAGGGCCAAACCACAACACAAGATGATGAAGTGCTTCAAAGGAAGCAAGTAAAGAACTAAGATTGAGATTCAGATTTAAAATTTCTATGTCTATGACATATATACCTACACAGGATGCATAGATATATGTGCATTATAATTTCTCATTTTCAGTAACAGAGATCCTGCTGGGCTAGTCAATGCAATGAAGTAATTCACCAAACCAAATGTACAGAAGCAAATCTTAAGAGCGTTCTACATTATATAAACTGTTTTGACTAGATCTTCATTAACCATAAGGAGAAGCTGAGGTATTTAACTCTTAGTTGGTGAGGGGTTTGGAACATAAGCCCTATGAGGAGAGGCTGAGGGAGCTGGGGTTGTTTAGCCTGGAGAAGAGGAGACTCAGGAGTGACCTTATAGCTCTCTACAACTACCTGAAGGGAGGTTGTGGACAGGCGGAGGTTGGTCTCTTCTCCCAGTCAGCCAGCACCAGAACAAGAGGACACAGTCTCAAGCTGTGCCAGGGGAGGTTTAGACTGGATGTTAGGAAGAAGTTCGATACAGAGAGAGTGATTGCCCATTGGAATGGACTGCTCGGGGAGGTGGTGGAGTCACCATCATTGGAGGTGTTCAGGAGGAGACTTGATGGGGTGCTTGGTTTCATGGTTTAGTTGTTTAGGTGGGTTGGTTTGGTTGATAGGTTGGGCGCGATGATCTTGAAGGTCTCTTCCAACCTGGTTTACTGTATTGTATTGTATCCTCATTGTAGATATCTAACCATTTGAAACTGTCCTACCTTTGGCTTTGCCATAACAGTTCGTCACTTTGATCTCTTTGTGGTCACATGCAAATTCCCTCACGTAGTTAGTTAATTCTCCTTGTGGTGGAGTAGGAAGGTTCCCCCCCACACACAAAAGAATTCCACAGCTAACTCAGCCGGAGAAGCAGATGAAAGCTATATTTTACAAGCAGATATGGAATGCAATGAATATGTACAAAAAACATACAATATTTACAATATATACAGAAATATACAGCAATATATGTAATACAGGAAACCTTCCCCCAACCCCCTGCGGCCAGGGGGGTTCGGCCTTTCCCTCCCTTCTCCCTCCCTACCTCCCCTTTTTCCCAAAAGGGTTAGAGAGAGAGAGAAAGGAAGGTAATTAAAAGGGGAAAACTTTGTTAAAGCTCAAAGCGAATGCAAAAGTTAGTTTTCTCTTATCTGGTTAGCAAGAATCGTTCCTGCGTAGCAAGCTGTTGCTTCAGAGAGAAAAGCAGGCCAGCTCACAGTACAGGGGGAAGAAGAAGACTGACTGCCCCCCCCGACTGAAAGACCAAGCTAGAACCTACAGCCGGGTTCCACCTATGAAATTGGATTAGCATATCTCTTGTTTTCATTCATATACCAAAACATTCGGCCAGAGTGTTCAGAAAGTGTCCTTCTCTTAAAGGTACAACCTAAACCAGTCACACTCCTAAACTAATTTCTCTAACAAACTACAGGCTTTTTAACTTACACAGCTAATCCCATTGAAGTATTTGATTTTTCCTGAGCTCTATCATTTTTGAGTGGGTTCTATCTGGACAGAAGAGGACCCCTGCACTACCACAGTTAAGAGTTTCAGGACAACTTCTATAGAGAAATCTTTTATTTTTTTCTGCATTACAACACACAAATGGAATGGAATTTCATAGAAATACCAGGGACAGTATTTGCTTTCACGATATTGCAGATCTTTGCCACTACAGTAGTATGGATTTCTGCAGTATTAAGGGATCAAAGCTGTATCTGTAGGACAGTGGGCCAGGCCAACAAACTTGTAAAAGAGTAAATAACTGAAAATTCCACTAATACTAATGGCCTCTCTTAGGGCAAGGTGAGATGACAAACCCTTCAAAAAGGTTTGAAAAGGTGAATTACATCATAAGTTGAATTTAGTTCCCCATTCAGGCATTAAGTGCAAACAGCAACTGTTGTTATGTACTGTAGGGAGAAATATAGCACTGAAAGTAGAAAACACCTGCCAGACATCTGGAATAGGAAACTTTTTATTAAGTACCACATTTTTTTCTTTATTAATTAATCTATGTCAGTCTCAGGTAATCACTTTCTCAGCAGTCCAACTTTCAAAGGAAGTTTCTGTGCCTGTGCTGTTAAAGGACATGGAAATGACATAAACATCTTGGTAATTTGTTCACTGATAGCTTGTATATCCTCTCCCCAGTGTTTTTTTTTTCAAAAAGCACTAACATAAAAAATAGTCTGTGTCCTACTGGTCATTCATTAACAATGTGTTCTCTGGGCCTATGTGAGTTTAGAAAAATCAAGGTCCTAGTATTTTACAGCTAAAAGAGGGAGATAATAAGATCTTGTTGACAAGGCTGATTAAATAAGACTTCACAAATGCCTGCCTCGGCACAGCATTAACTAGAAATTCTTGTTTAAACTTCTAACTGCAGCATATCACCTAAAGTTCTTCTGTACTTGACATGCTTTTGTTTGATACCTGCTGTTTACTGGGAAGGCACTTCCTTCAGAGAGAGAGGCATGAAAAAAATCCACATTCAGCATCAAATAGTTTTATAAATATGTGAAGGGTAATATCTGTGCTACCTGACTAGGATGTCATAAATGTGCAGCCAAGCTGAGAGAAAAGTGAGCATAAGTTACCACAAATCTATAAGAATTGATCTGAAGGAATTAGGCAGAACTAGAAAGGAAAATATAACATCATGACAACTGACGAATGGGAAGATCTGCCACATATATTGCAAGAATGGTAGATAATGCGAGTTTACCATGGGAAATGACATCATTTTCAGAAGCAAAGAAAATGGAGTAAATCTCATTACTCTGGACATGATGTCCAGAGATGAAGTGCCATATAAGAAATTATTTGAGTTCAGCTAGAATATATGCTAATAGAATCTGTCGGCTGACTCAGGGAATGAATAGATGGTGCTGAAAGGAGAGGTACAGAGCTGGAGACAGGTTCTACCCAATTCACTATCAGAACTAATCCTGAATATTTACACTAATATCCACGGTATATTCCAAGTGCTGATACAATCTGCTCCTGACACAAAACTGGAAAACACTATCAGTAAGGAACAAGTTATCTTATCAAAAGAAAGGAAAACAAATAACGAAACACAAACTGATGACTTTCTTATTATGGAAGACCTGGCGATCTTAGCTTGTTTCATTCAGGAGAACAAAACCAAAGATTAAAAAAAAAAAAAAAAGATGAAGAGCAGGGGTAAACAAAGAGATGTAAAATGATATTGCAAATTAAGAGATGGTGTTGTCGTGAGCATAAATCTGATGACATAGTGTCTATGAAAACAGACTACTGGACCCCTTCAGACTGTTAGACTCACTACATTACAGAATAGGGCCATTGTAGATTTCTTGTTACTTGTCCATAGACATACAATACAATACAATACAATAAACCAGGTTGGGTTGGAAGAGACCTTCAAGATCATCGTGTCCAACCCATCAACCAATCCAACCCACCTAAACAACTAAAACATGGCACCAAGCACCCCATCAAGTCTCCTCCTGAACACCTCCAATGATGGTGACTCCACCACCTCCACAGGCAGTCCATTCCAATGGGCAATCACTCTGTACAGAACTTCTTCCTAACATCCAGCCTAAACCCTCCCCTGGTGCAGCCTGAGACTGTGTCCTCTTGTTCTGGTGCTGGCTGACTGGGAGAAGAGACCAACCTCTGCCTGTCTACAACCTCCCTTCAGGTAGTTGTAGAGAGCAATAAGGTCACCCCTCAGTCTCCTCTTCTCCAGGCTAAGCAACCCCAGCTCCCTCAGCCTTTCCTCATAGGGCTTGTGTTCCAAACTCCTCACCAACCTTGTTGCCCTTCTCTGGACACGTTCCAGCAAGACAACATCCTTCCTAAACTGAGGGGCACAGAACTGGACACAGGACTCAAGGTGTGTCCTAACCAGTGCAGTGTACAGGGGCAGAATGACCTCCCTGCTCCTGCTGGCCACACTGTTCCTGATGCAGGCCAGGATGCCATTGGCCCTCTTGGCTGCCTGGGCACACTGCAGGCTCATGTTCAGCCTACAATCAACCAGTATCCCCAGGTCCCTCTCTACCTGGCCGCTCTCCAGCCACTCTGACCCCAGCCTGTAGCACTGCATGGGGTTGCTGTGGCCAATGTGCAGAACCCGGCACTTGGATGTGTTCAATCTCATGCCGTTGGATTCTGCCCATCTGTCCAGCCTGTCGAGGGCCCTCTGCAAAGCCTCTCTGCCCTCCAGCATATCAACTCCTGCCCCCAGCTTGGTGTCGTCCGCAAATTTACTGATGATGGACTCAATGCCCTCATCCAGATCATCAATAAAGATGTTAAAGAGCACGGGGCCAGCACTGATCCTTGGGGCACACCACTACTGACTGTCTGCCAGCTGGATGTGGCACCATTCACCACCACTCTCTGGGCTCGGCCCTCCAGCCAGTTCCTAACCCAACACAGTGTGCTCCCATCCAAGCCATGGGCTGCCAGCTTGGCCAGGAGTTTGCTATGGGGGACGGTGTCAAAGGCCTCGCTTCCTAGTGTTTAGACTTTACAATAGCAAAAGTTCCAAAAAAAGGGAAAAAAAAATCAGTAGTCTTATTACTGAAGTTCCTACTCTCACATGTAATCTCTCACGGTCTGACTACAGTCTTATCAGGTGATGTACAACAGATGTTTGGACTGCAAGAAAGTATTAAGGCACTATGGTCACAATGTACTGCTTCCAATGTAAGATTGACAGAAAAAAAATATAATTCCTTACAGAGAGACTATGCATTATTGAATATAACAATTCTTAGCAAGAAGGTGGGATTTTTCAGTATGAATGCTGCCCAGCATTCACATACTTGCCAAATATCTCATCTAGGAAATTAAGGTTCTAGAAGTAGGAATGACCTCATGCCGGTAACTGAAGAATACTTTTCAGCTAATTATCTGGATTCTTTAAACAGGATCTTTTACAATGTGATTCACCTGAATTCCTTCAGGTTTTACTTTATGAGGAGATTAATTGTGCCCTGCAAGTGTCTACTGCTCTCCCTGCTGACTACTAAATTACCCAAAGTGCCTAGATCAGATGTATACCTGGGATCCTTAACTTCTACATCTGAAGCAACGCAAGACAGATCTTTCAAAATGTCTACTAAATCAAGGACAATGTCTGTGACCTTAGACATGCCATTTAGTTTCCCTGTGTCTTTACTGCTTATCTATAAAATGAGGATAATAGAATTTCTGTACTTTACAGGGCAGGTTGAGGATTACATGTCTCTCTATTACCATGGCAATAGATGCCCTATAAGTACTTAAGCCTCTTCTGGACTGCTAAATGAGAAAACCAAGAAGAAGAGACAGTAAAACTTGAAAACTAATTATTTTTCAGTGAGGGCCATTTCACATCTCCCTTAAGCAAAGTGCCATTGAAGGATGGGGTTGTGTAAAGCATGCTATGATTACTCATAACAATGACAATGATGTTTTTGAGAAAGGGGGCATCCCTCACTCCTGAATTCTTATTCACACAGGATATGTTTTTCTCTTTTGTCACAAGCTGTTCTACTTGTCTCATGATGCAAGTAAACAATTGCTGCAGCAACAAAAGAATCCTTTGTGTTTATTGTCCACTCTTTCAGAGGATATATCCTCTGAAATTTTTTTATTGTCCTCTTTTGAGAAAGCTATCAGAGAACTGTTTTCCAGCACTCAAATCTTTAGTGAAAAATGTATTGCAACACATCTCTTGTGTTATACTGTGGCTCTAGTGTTATGTGTTAGTTTAGAACAGATTAGAATAGAATAGAATTAATCAGTTTGGAAAAGACCTTCAAGATCATCAAGTCCAACCTATCATCCAATACCACCTAATCAACTAAACCATGGCACCAAGTGCCCCATCCAGGCTCTCCTTCAACACCTCCAGTGATGGTGACTCCACCACCTCCCTGGGCAGCACATTCCAATGGCAAATCACTCGTTCTATGAAGAACTTCTTCCTAACATCCAGCCTAAATGTCCCCTGGTGCAGCTTGAGACTGTGTCCTCTTGCTCTGTTGGTGGTTGCCAGGGAGAAGAGACCAACTCCCACCTGGCTACAACCTCGCTTCAGGTAGTTTCATGTATCCAGAAGACGACTGTGATATCATTTCCACCAATACCAGTCGACTTCAGATGGATTACTCCTAATTTACCCTAGAATCACTGTCGTACTCATATTCCAGTCAGAGCTTACAAACCTCCATCAAAAAAGTAGCTTTTTATTGTAAGGCTAAATTGGCATTCATCCAGAAATCCCTGTAAGAAAGAATTTTTTTTAACCACATTGATTTAGAAAAACATAGAAGCCTTATTTATTTAAAATAAAGGATATAAATACTTTAACAGCAGCAGCAGCCATAAAGCGAAGGCAAGCAATCAAAGTTGCTGCAAATAAATAAATAAAAAAAAATCCTGTTAGGTTGTCTGGAGCTAACAGCTGATGATAGAATTTGGAGAGTGCAGAGAAAAAGGTACAAAGAAGCACTTGCCAATAATAAGAACAACAGCACTATATTTACAGTCTGATGTTTAAAGCCAAAATAGACATCCTTTTCTCTGTTTGATCTTAGGAAAAGTTATCTGTGGCTCACAGGCTTGAACTTGAGTCTTTATGTCACTCAAAAGAAGTACTGAGATAACTGTGCTAGAGATGACAGACTAGTAACCCCTCTAGCAAGCCAGATCTGGGGGGGGAACGGGGGGTGTCATGTTTTCTGTGTCTGGCCAGAAAACACCCTTATAATGTAGAAATGTGCTCTTTTGTTCTCCCATATGCCTGAAATTCCTTCTCAGCAGATATGAAAAGTTCAAATTCATCTCACAGAAAAAAAGGTCCTTCTATTTGCCATAGGAATAAAGAATCACAAAATGAATGCAAGTCCCTTTTGTTGTTGTTGTTTTGTTTTGGTTTTTTACATTATTTTCTCAAGGCAGAACCGCTCACAGATGTTATAAACCAGATCCCCAGCTATATTAACTGCTACAGCACCACTAAATTTGGAGGGTGTCTCCCCCAGTATCTATTCAATCTGAACAAATGAAATGTGGTCAGATTATTTACAATGATACATTTGCAACATACATTCTTGTTAACCAGACAACTGCCAGGAGAAGAAACAAAACCGGATGACTTTATGAGATATTGTATTTTAATAGATTGTCTTTTTTCACAGAGAATTCACACTGCAGTCTTACTTCTTGTTTCAATAAATTATTACCCTAAATAAAACATAGCCAGTAGAAAAATCTTATAAAGAAACAGAGAAGTTTGAGAGACTAAGGTAAAAAATGTAAACATGTCAAATCACATTATTCAAACTACATCCTCCAAGATCAAACCCAGATCTCTGAATCTTGAAAGCTAGCAATATTACCAATTGAAAGGCATCCAGAACTACCTCATTCCAGTTTGGCAAATATCTTATTTAAAAACAAAGTTTTCATGACAGCATACATATCCCTAAACCAGTTAAAAAGGACATGGATAAATATAGGCACTAAAAAAAAAGAAAAAGATGACTTTAGAGAAATTTTCAAAACTCTCAGTGCAATGACAAGCTTTCCCAATTTAATTTTCAGCAAGTAACCTAAGAGAGTATCTGGCAAAGGTTTTAATTTGTAATTGCAAAGATTATTCAAATCTTCAATGAAAAGATCTTAATACTATACAGGCCCTACTTTTTAAAAGAATTCCAGTACTATTGCAAATTAATCAAGGGACTGGGACTAAGGAGCCTCTGTCCTTCTCCTTTCAGCCCTTAAGCTTTCATCTCTTGCTTCCTTTCAGGAACTCTCTCATTCTCCACAAAATTTTCAAACCCCTGAAGTTACCCTTCATTTGACCTGATCTATTGACCACAAACAAATCATATGAGCAAATAATAAGCAGCAAGTCCAACAACCCAGCACCAGCCAGAAGAGGCTCTGTGCCTAACTGTAACTTCCATTGTGAGCATGTGGCTCTGAGACCAGAAGCTTGCACATGAGCTCCCTACAGGGTCTCCTCCACCACGGCATGTTTTTGATAAAGAGATAACTATAGGTAATCTCCTAATGGTGATTTTTCATATGGATTTGTTTGCTTCTGATAAAGGTCTGCTGAAGTTTTGCAAACTGAGTAGAAGATGGACAGATGTCTTGAAGGCTCTTACATTCTTTTATCATTAAAAGACTTTTTGAGCTGTTACTGCAGAAGACAGCTACAACTTCTCCTGTAATATAAGTACTTTACTACTTGAGTAGTGATTAGGTGCTTGTTCATGTAGCCTGTGACAAGGCTTAATGACTGTGTTAATTATTCTTCCCCTCTCCAGTGCCCTCTTTTTGGGTCACTGAGAAATCAGCAAAGGGAAGAGGACTTCTGCCCAGTATACACAACAGATCTTATTGAAATTATCAGCGGTGCAAGCTTTTAATGACTGATTTACATGAAAGCAAAATAAATAGAATATAAGACAAAAAAACCCACAGATCCTTAGAAGTTCTGGCAAAGCTACTCTGTCAACATAGTTGCAGAGCAGCTGAGATACAAGCAATTAAAGTGTCTTTCCGCTCTGATAATGTGAACGCCGCCGTTTCTTGGGCATAGGCACAGTGTAAGCATATCAGAGCTCTCTCTGTGTTCACACATCATTCAGAGACTCTAGACATATACACCCTGCTAGCTGAATCCTCTAAGGAGCAAGTAATTTCTTTTTACATCTTCACAGTTAGAAGATTTTTCTTCTCCTTTACCCTTTCTTAAGCCACACAATATTTACACTAGAGAGGGACAGATTATAAAATATTCATCTTCCTTAACAATTCTGTTTTTACAAAATCTTTACATGGAATTTGATCTTGATTTACAGGAAATGTACCAAACCTATCACTCTCAAAACTCTGGGAAAAAAAATTACAGAAAACTACCCAACAGCTTAACAACAAAGCATGCATCCTTAAATACTCTCCTAGTTTCCCAACATCTTCCTCAAATTTAAAAATGTAGAAATAACTGAAATCTCCTACTCCAGACAAACTGAATAAAATAAAGAACATGATGTATTTTTAAGTAACTGTTCTATAGTCTTGTATTTTTAAGTAACTGTTCTCTAGTCTTGTCTATATAAGGAAGCATTTAACACATAGCCATATTGAACACTCTTATACTAAATGTACCGGGAGAGTGCAATTCTTACTTGTTATCAACTGCCCTTATTTCTGGATGACTCGTATCCTAATTAGAAACATTGTATGACTTTTGCTTCTTCTAAAGAATGGACATAATTATGAGTGTTCTCATAAAGTGCATGAAGAGAAACAACATCTAAAAATATAAGGTTTACAAATAATGGGTTTTTTTTTCAGGCTAATTCCCAGACCACAGCTCTGGATAATCTATTGAGATATGAAAAATACAACATAATTATTTTCAAATCAACAAATATAAAAGATTCAAGGGGTTCTAGCATGTTCTTCAGAGTATACATTTCCTGTGTAATGCATTAAAAAAATAATCAGATCATAGCTAAATGTGCAAAACGTGCCAAATATGTCACTCAAATAGTTCATTAACGCTAAGCTGATTAACACAACATATTTTATTTCAGAGTGAAATTCAAAGCCTGTTATGGCAAAACAATTTAGGCTTACAGGATTGTACTGAGCACTGTTGTGCCTGACCATGCTAATGTAGCTAGTTTTATTTCAGAAGCACTGGGGAGGGAAGCATGAAATCATTAGTAATTATATAAATATTAAGGCCACACAACTGGCTCTATTGCTGTTTTCAAATGGTAGCATCTGCAAATTCAGCCTGCAATAAACACTAATGCATCCAGAGAGGAGAGTGCTGACACATGAATGGGATACTTTGTCAGACTTGCATAAAAATGTAGATGAACTGGAGGGAAAGAAAAGCAAAGAATTCAAAGGGTTTCTTGATTGCCTTCTTTAAAATGCCAAGAACTTAAGCTGGCCTTTCTTATCTTCCTCTACATGCATGTGACACTTTAGGAGGTCTTTCTTATTGTACTATAATTCAGTAATTGTTCCAGCTCTGTGCACCATGCCTTCCTTCCAAAGGGCAGCATGAGATATATAATTCTGGTAATGAACAGCTGCATAATTTAAGGGTTGAACTAGCAGGACACTGCTCCTTATTTGTGTTTTCTTAGCAATTGCCAAGATATTCCAAGCCTATTTAGGAATACAATCCTTTGTCTGACTACATTCTCATAGATGATATATGTTGAGACTTGGTCATGTTCCAGAAAGCAGATTTTATCAGCTGAAGTACCAGAGCAAGCTTCCTCTCATTTTGCTTCAAAGGGCAGCACTACAGAACTATTATGATGTATTTTTTTCCCCAGCCATGAACATTCTCTGTTCTATCATGCAGACTTGTTCAAATACAAAGCATGATAGACTTAATCACAGAGCTATCAAAGGCATTTCCACACAACATTTCTCTCACCGAGGCTAATCTTCCAAATGTTAAAAATGTCCAGGCAGTTAGGCCCTTCAAGATGAAAGCTGCATGCTGATTAATCAGTTGCTTTTTTATTCTGTTCTGGCAAGTGTTCCCTATTTGTAAATAAAAGGTTTACCCTGGATTTCCTGTAAAGTAAGGAGCATAAGGCAGCTTTGGACCAGACTCATAAAGCAACAAAGCCTTCTGCTGTTGCATCTGCAGGGGCAGGTTGTTTGTTCTATCACAAATATACTTTCAGGTGTCCTGGAGAGAATGAGCTAATCTAATACAAACCTCATTCCAACATGAGAAAATCATGTTGCAACCTCAAAGTTGTCTGCTTATTGATTATGTTCTTTGGCTTCCTGCAGCATTTTAATTGTTGCTTGCTTGAGGAGACCTGTCTGCAAGTTGTGTCATTGCAGAAGTTCAGGTTGGTCTATGATGTGTGGCAAAGTGTAATATAAGTCCCTCACAGAAACACTCTCATATTAAAGATGAATGCACTTGTTTATGTTGCAGAGTGCTGACTCTCTATTCAGATGGTAAATAGGTAGTGTGAAAGAGATGTGACAGACCCAAGAAGACTAGAAATTGTCTGCAAACTGGCAGCCACTGTGGTTCACTGACAGCACAAATTACTTTCAGGCAGCTTGGCACATCTCCATTTGTCACACTTAAAAGCTTGAGCCAAGGATATCCAATTAATACAGAACTGAGTATTTCTTCCTCCTCAAAGCTGGAATAGAAATGCAATTGTTTAAGATTCACAGTGTGCATCGCATCACTTACAGATCATAAAGGAATGTAAAATGGTTATAATAAAACCTATGTAACTTGTATCACAACCTCTTGGCCACCACCCACCTCAGGTTTTCTTAGATGCTGGGCATACCACCTTTGTACTCTTAATTCCAGACAATGATTTCTCATGTAAACTGAATTCCTGTTGCTGTAAATCATGCTAACAGCTAGCACAAATAATTATTTTTAATCTATTAGGTATCAGGGAATGAGCTTTTTGAAATATCTGCCTACACCAAAAAAGGGAAATTTTTCCTTCCTCACCAAATTTTGAAGGCTAGGTCAAGGTTGTTTATTTTGAAAGTAGAAGAACCTTCATGAATCAATATCAGGTTTTGACGGTATAAGTCCATCCATCATTGTGCAGCAATAACAACTATATCTTTTGCCATGTCCCAATGACTGTTTATGTGTGATTTCATATGAATTATTGGTGGGGTAGTCATGAGGGTTAGGTTTATATAGCTCTTGCACAGACAGATTTTTTTTTGTTGTACCACAGGATTTCCTTGGAGAATTTCCACAGACCCTAGCAAGCTTACAGAAGTCCTCTTTTATCCAGATGAGCTTTTGGTGTTCAAAAGACAGGAGAAAAAGTGCAAGACTTCTAGATACTATAAACACTAATCAAAAAGACTTATGAGGTCCTCCTTTAGATTCTCTAAAGCCAAATTAGACATGTAAAACAGACACATGGAAGTCTACACTCCTGGCAATCTATAATCAAAAGGTTTGAAATACTTGGATTTTTCAAAGTAACTGATGATAAAGACCTTTTGAAAATGTGAAGAAATAATAAGGGTTAAATAATGAATAAAGAACAAGAAAGACACTTTCCCTGCTCTCTGCTATCTGAAGAAAGCTGCAGCTGGCCCTCTTCTTTGTTTGTCCCCCTTGAAGCATCCATGAAAAAAATGTTTTAAAGAAAAATGTTCTCAGATACCTATCTGAGTTACTCTTTATTCTTAGCCAAAATCTGACATTGAACTCAAACTGAAAAGAGCTCCACTAACATTATTCCAAGTTTACTTGGGTAAATAATATGAAAGCCTTGGCCTTAATTGCAAATTAACATCTTTCACCAACATATTTCCTGCTCAATGCCATGGTATTTTTGACTGTGAAGTCCAGTAATAAACAGAGCAAATGAAATGTTTGCTAGGCAAGATTAATTTTTAAAGCTAGTCACAAGCCTATATTCAGGTTTTCAGATATTTTCATGTTGACATTGTCATACACAATTTCTTTCAGTATGCCTTAACCTTTTAGCATACATGGTGTTCAGGAAAAAAAAATGAATCTGATTATGCATATTAAATTAAAAAATGTGGTTATTTTAGCATCTTACCATCAGTAAATTAAAGAAAAACCCAGCAGTGCCTGAGTGAGATTGCACCTAGGGTGGTTTTCTTGGGGAATAACCTCTCCCAGGAACAGTGAAGGGGAGAGCATGGGGCAGGGATTGTTCCCAGCAAGCTGGCAGCATGTAGGTATACTGCCCTGGAGGACAACCATCCTGGCTCACTTAGATGCTGGCTATCCAGTAATTTTCATTGCCTTGACACAGTCCAGGACATATTTATTGTAGAGGGAGCTTCTGTAGCAAACCCAATAAACCACATCAAAGACTCTGTTGCAATTTGTGTAATTTTCTGCTAATAAAACATGTATTTTTTATTATCTGGAGCTATATATGCAAATAAAGCATTACAATTTTCAATTAATAAAAATAAACGTGGTCTAAGGGCAAGAAATTTATTTCCCCCAAAGATTTTGGTCTGTAAAAGCATTTTCTACATGAAAGTTACTGTCACAAATGGTGTCCTGGGCTGTGTCACATTTTAGCCAGCCCTCATTTTAGCCATCACACTATTCTGACAAGACTTTTTGACAAACCCTTGGTGTTATTTATTTAGTGGGGTTTTGGGGGTTTTGGTTTGTTTAGGTTTTTTTTTGATTGGGGGCAGGGGGAAGGAAGGTATAAAGTGTTTCCTTAAGAAAAAAGTTTGAGGCAACTTCCAGAAGAAAAGATTATAATGAAGTACCCTGTCACAAATACCCAGTGGAACTGAAAAGTGAAAACAGAAGATGATTCATTACACTTGTCTGCTTACTGATGATTGTTTGAAAGGTCACCCAGAAGAAATATGTCCTCCAAACCAAAAAGGTAGGTCTGGTAAATAAAATTACACTTGTAGGACAAAAAAATGCTACACTTATAACTTAAAGGAAGTAAGTTTTTCATTCTCCTACTACGCAGATATTCCTGTTAAAACACACTGCCTGTCCAGTGGGGGGGGGAAAATACATATATAAATCTTTTATTTCCTTCCTTTATATTTAAGTTCACAGAAAATCAGACTTTTTGTGTAAAACATTTTTCACTCAAGACAACAGACTTTTTTTTCTGAATAAATCTATTAAAATGTGTTGTGAACACTTATTATGATATGAATCTACAATCTACAAAACAGTCTTGAGCGATTACTTTAAGTTTCCTCTACTCTCAGATGCTTTGCAATCCATGCTACATTATACCAAATCTTTGCTGTAATTGCTGTCCTGCCACGTTTCCTGTGAAAAAGATTTCCATTAAAGTTCAGAACACCTCTTTCAGCTAAAATCAGTGTTGCTACACAGGCTGAGAAATAGTAAGGTTATCTGAATTTAACTGAATCCAACTGGAGAATCTAGATCAAGGTTCTGCCCTTTCTTCTTAAAGAAACTGGTTATGAAATATGAAGAATTTTGAGCTAATGTAAAGTCTATAAATAATAGAAAGAATTCCCTCAATTAGTCACTCCTGCATGAGAATGTGCTCTAGGGTATGTTCTGAATTCATAAATGAAAAGGAAACTCCACAAAGGATTTACATGGACAAATTGTATGGTGTCTCAAACCCAGAAATATTCAGCATGCATATTTTCCTTGAAATACTGTATGCATGCTTCTTTTGTCCTAAATATGTCAACAGTTCTGTGTTTATTTTATGCACTGCAACACTAAATATCTCCTCAATTGAAGAGATCATGGTTGCATAGCAGCATGTAGGAGCCAGCTGGATGTTTAATGATAACAGAAATGTTTTGCTGAATGATTTGTATTATAATACAAGGATACACAACTTAGAGAATGGGTTCTTTTTCAGATTTACATACGTGGCTGTGATGTTAGCAGAATCCTCCTGAAGCTGGAGGTTTAGTAAATAGAGGAATGATTGTTAATGATAATAAAAAGACATAATCTGTCTTCAGAGAAGAAGAAGCCCAAAGAACTTTTCATTTAAATTACTACATTTCACAGAAGCTGCAATGGGTTAGCAGTCAGTCTGCTTTCCCAATCCCTGTCTCTTTACACAGGCAGGAGGGGAAAATAACACTCAACCCTCTGGGTTGAGATAATGAACTTTGGTGAGAAAAATGAGATAATACAATGCACATTCACCTTAGCTTTGCAGAAAAAGTGCAGAAAATGCAGAAGCAGCAGCAGAAGCTAGAGAATTAACCTCCCCACCCCTCCCAAGCTGTGGCAACTCAGCAGAAAAAGACCAACATACCAAAGCTAGAAAACAAAAGCAGCTGCTGAACGGGAAGCCTCTCAGCAGTTACAGTATCACAGTGACTTCTGTCTCTCTGGGACTTGCAGACTGACAACAGACTTTTTTTCCAAACATTTCACCAGCTCTTTTTCGGGGTGAAATTCCAAACCACTGCGGATGACCACTGTCCTAAGGATTTAGTTATATTTTCCTACACATCCTGCCCCTCACCATTATTCAGCAATGGGACAGATCTCTCAGTGGTGTTTTTGGGAGAGTCATGTATTGATGTGAACAAAACCTAGCATGCCAGTAACCAGTAGAGCAACAGCACAGATCTAAGCCACTCCCCTAAGGTAACACAGCACTAGAAGGAGTACATACAGGACACCAGCTGTCCCCAGAAAGCAAATACATCAATATAGTGAACACAACAGAATAATAAAAAAAAAAGCAGACTTCTATAAAACTCTCTTAACAAGCCTCAAGCCTTAATTGAATCCTCTTATTATCTTGCTTCTCATTATCACAACCCCTTCACCTCCTGTCAAAATCAACTGGTTTAGCTAAGACAGCTACTTTTGAGCCCCGTATTGGGCACCGACTTTCTAGACTGTAATGGGGTAAGAGTTTGCTTTCCCAACCCCTTTCCCTCCACACAGACAGGAGGGAAAGTAACACACAAAAAAAACCCCAACCATCTAGGTTGAGATAAAGAGCTTTAATGAAGAAAATGAGATAATACAATGCACAGTTACCTTAGCAAGTGCAGCAAAATGCAGAAGCAGCAGCAGAAGCCAGCAAACTAACTCCCCAACCCCTCCTGTCCTGCATCAACCCAGTGGAAAAAAGACTAACATCCCAAAACCAGAAACAAAATGAAGCAACCAGAAGAAGAAGTCTCTTACGTAAATTTACACCAGCCAGCACTTTCCTTTTGAAGTTGGCACGATGGCAGTATGGTATGATTATCAGCATCAGATTCAACTCAACCCATGACAGAAGCCAAAGAAATCTACTTCAATTTAATGGAGTAAAGTAATGGAGTAAATGAACATTGTAAGTTATAAGCATCTTAGTTCTTTTGGGCAAACTCTGTCCAACTGCTAAATGTCTCCTGTCTGTAGCTGGTAATTATCCATCTTTAACCAAAGTCCTAAATTTTATCAATGATAAAAAAACCTAGAATAATAATTAGAACTAAAATTAGAATAAGAAAAGAATGAATTCCTTCACTGAGACCATATAAAGCACAAGACTTGTATTATATAATTGCTTGATCATAATTCTACTTAGAGGACACATTCAAACTCTTGTATGCACTCGTGTATGGATAAGTGTCCTTCTACACATATATACTTTGATATAGTGATAGCAGAAATAGTTTAAAGTGAATAATTAAGCAAAAGTATTGACACCTTTCTGTTAAACTTAATCAAACTTCACAGCTCACTAGTCCTTTCTGCTTCATTTTTAAAGTCTGATAACACTGTCTTATAAATTGTGCCATATTACTACTTCAGCACCTTTCAGTTCTGAAACAAAATGGAATATTTGCACAATTCTGTGAACACGTGGTGACTTACTAAAAGGTAACAATGCTCCAGCAAATGCTTCTAAAAGACCAATCTATCCATTACAGTGCAATCATGACCAGGTACACAGCCCTGATCAATACGAAAGTACATAGTTGCTGTAAAACAGCTCCACTAACCAAGGCAGTAATCCACCATTTTAAAGAACTAACCAATTAAACACTGGCTAAGGTCAAACACTATTGATCATAGATTCAAGTGAAATTCCTTTTATTGTTTTTCCTTCTTTTGATTTTCCTTGAAATCCAAGTATTATTTTGTTAAAAATACAGTTCCCTTTTGTTTTTCTGTCAGTGGCTGCACTTACATAGCAACAGCATACGAGTGGTCTCACAGAACTACATAATGATGCATTGATTTCAAGATCAATACTGCTACAAAACCTTGGAGACAGGAAAATAAAGAGGAAAACATATTTTTCAGAATCCATTAATGATCTAACTTCTGCAGTTTTTAAGCAGCAGGGTTTGACAATCCCATGAACTTCTCTGAAAAAAAATAGATAACATTATTTTTGTAAATGAGAAGTACTAATCAAAGCTAATTTCACACTTTTTCTATGGACAGTGGAGAAGGACTATAAAACTGTATATGGAGCAAGAATAAGGTTGTCTTAATTAATATCTTTCAGCATGCTAATGCTCTGCTACAGTTTAGTCCTGTTCTTCAAATATACACAAAAGTCCAAGATATCAACTACAGCTTAAGTATCACAGTATCACCAAGGTTGGAAGAGACCTCAAAGATCATTGAGTCCAACCTGTCACCACAGACCTCATGACTAGACCATGGCACCAAGTGCCATAGTGTATGCTATGCACTGCTCTTTTGTTTTGATTTTTTTGTTTGTTTGTTTGTTTGTTTTACTTCAGTGTGAGAAAGTAGCTTTCACAGTTTGGAAAGAAGAAATACTAAATATTACCAAACTCATTCAGATGCAAAAGTGCTTGCAACAAACCCTGCATTTATTACTCATCGTTTTTCTAATTTTGTTCTTGGACAAATTTACACAAAAGGCAATTTTTTATGAATCATTTTTCTCACACATTCTTCTGGGACTTCTTATCTGCAAAACAGTTAGGATCTTTCATCTACCCTTTCAGAAAACTTTTAATATCACCAAAAAAGGGAATTAAAATGTTCTTTCTCAGTTGGTAAGGTCACCTCCATGCCTTTTGCTTTTTTCTTTTTCCTTTTTCTTTCTTCTTCTTTTTTTTTTTCTTTTTTTCTTTTCTTGCAAATCTCTTTCTCTCTGAACACAAAGTCACTTTGATGAAGTTTCACACTAGCCAGATATGCCCTCATGTTCCTGAATGAGTCTTCAGCCCAGAGAAGGAAACCGGAAACCCCGGATTCTTGCCCTTTCTGCAGTTTTGTGTGGGACACCTACCTTTGAAGCTCCAAGCTGGTAGGGAGGAAATACATGCTGCAACAACCTTCTGGGTTTTCCAATTCAAAATAAGCAAGAGAGTTCTGCCACTCTGACAATTGTTTTTACCAGCAGCTTTTTTTTTTTTTTTAACCTTAAGCAGCTGACTTGATTTGAAGTTGATTATAACGTACTATGAACACTGATAAAGGATAACAGTGGTCTGTATCTTATGCTTTTACAATACAGTGATTTATTGTGTTTGGTATGGATCAATCCTTCTGTTTTGCACATTTTCCTTTTCAAACACACTTAATGTGTTTTCTTAGCTTTTAGCTCTCTAATATCAGTTTCATTTACCTTAATATAATAAATAAACTCTTGCTTTCTGCTGCATATTCAGGCATCTATTAAATTAGTCTCAGTATCATATGCATTCTCATCTATCCACAGGTAGAGTGATATGCTGGTGTATTGTTATCTGTCTGTCTCCAGAAAGCCCTGAACAGAGACATGGAAATATCACATATTTGGAGAAATGCCACCTGGCACAAATCAGTCACTAGGTGATTGAATATGGTGAAGAGAAACAACTGGCTAAAGAAAAAATTCACTTGTTAGAAGCCAGCAGTGCATCTGGCTTTCATGTTAAAGAGGGAAACAAAATATTTGTTGTAGTTAATCACTGTGATGGTATTTAATTTCCCCCCCCCCCTTTTTCTCTGTCTCAATGTAATCTGTTATAACTTGCCTGGTAAAGTTTTACTTCCTTGTCTTTCTTGGGCTTTGTTTGGTTTTATTCCCCTTTGGATTTTTGTTTGTTTGCTTGTTTTGGTGTAGTTTTTGTTGGTGGTGTTGATGTTTTGTTTTGTTTTCTCCTCAACTTATAGCAAAATAAAGAATTACAAAAGTTATGTCCTGCTTTCATTAACAGAGGCACTGGTACTTTTTATGGGACTACAGAAATCGCCACAGACAACCACTTTATACAATACTTCCAACATTTACTTAAAACTCAGTATAAAATTGACCAGTCTTCTTTAATATCCTTATCAATTATCTGGATGAGGGTACACCCTCAGTAAGTTTGCAGATGACACCAAGTTGAGTGGGTGTGTTGATCTCTCAAAGGTAAGAAGACTCTACAGAGGGATCTGGACAGCCTGGTATGATTAGCTGAAGTCAGTTTGTGGTGGTTCAGGCTGGGTGCCCCCTGCTGCTGCCACGTAAGACACACCTCTGGTGTCCCAAGGGTCCAGCCCAGTGGGTGGACACAGGAAGCTGTGTATTTCATCCCATAATGTCCTGCTCCCTACAAAAACCACCTGCGAAGTCCTGCACTTCCTCTTTCTTCCCTCACTGCTCCTATGGAAATGGTCCCTATCTGGTAATGGGGGCGGAAACCAGTTAGCTCTAGTCAGTAGAGCATGAGACTCTTAATGTCCAGTACCTCATCCAGTCTCTTCCTAAACACCTCCAGGGATGGTGACTCCACCACCTCCCTGAGCAACACATTCCAATGGCGAATCACTCTTTCTATGAAGAATTTCTTCCTAACATCCAGCCTAAACCTCCCCTGCTGCAGCTTGAAACTGTGTCCTCTTGTTCTGTCACAGGTTGCCAGGGAGAAGAGACCAACCACCACCTAGCTACAACCTTCCTTCAGGTAGTTGTAGATAGCAATAAGGTCTCCCCTGAGCCTCCTCTTCTCCAGGCTAAACAACCCCAGCTCCCTCAGCCACTCCTCACAGGGCTTGTGCTCCAAATGCCTCACCAGCTTCGCTGCCCTTCCCTGGACACGTTCCAGCAAGTCAACATTCTTCCTAAACTGAGGGGCCCAGAACTGGACACAGGAGTCAAGGAAAAAAAAAAAACCAAAACACACAGAGGAGCTCAGTCCCAGTAAGGAGGCCCAGCCTGCACCCACGGACAATATTGGAGTGGTCAGCAACTCTCTTCCTATCTAACCAGGGGGCCACCAGGCCCCTCTGCCTTTGTCACCACCACTATCACCTGGTGTGCAACATGAGGACTCACCAGTTATAAGAGGAGTATCCCTCAGCCCACATGGGCTCATCTTAGGGCTTCTGCCTTTCCTGGGGGGATTAAAAAGGGGAGTGGGTGGTGATGGCAAAGTGGCCACACCCAGGGTGGGAGAAGATTCTAACAGAGCCCAGGTGCTCTGGAATTTGAGGGGAAAATGGGGTGGCAGTGGGACCACTTTTCTCCTCTTTGCCTTAAGAGGAAAGAACATGAGAGAGGAAACTAAACTAGGAACAGCAAACTTTGGCACCAGAACTACAGTCTTGTGTCATAGGTGTTACAGTAGCAACTGACCCTGCATGGTACATGAAAAATTCTACTGAACTCCTACTCTCTGTTAACCTCTTACACACTTGCTTCAAATCTAAGGCAATGGCAGTGAGATAGTCCATTTTGGCAACCTATAAAATGACAGTGAAGGATGACTTGCAAGAAACAGAATATTAAGTAGAAAGTCAAATGAGTTGGTACTCCAGCTAAATTTGATGTGACGAGACATATGCAATAAACTCCACAGGCGTAAAATTAGATTGCATTTACTGTACATCATCTCACCTATGCTTGGCCCACAAATTCTGTTCTACTGAGATCACTTTGAGAGTGTTCCAAATCTCTGAACAGTTGTCAAACATCTGCCTTTTTTTCTTTATTATTTATTTTTTTCCCCATAAAGGCAAGCCAACCACAAAAAAATTGTTATTGTTCTTCATCACGTTACTTTTATTCCTGTATGGTCAGCCAAGATTTTCCAGTGGCACTTGCAGCTAAAGAGAGTCTCTGAAAAGACTTGCACATAGAATTAAATACTGTTGTGTTTGGGTTTGATTTTTTTTTTAGCTCAATGAAATCACTGTGTGTAAAACAAAATTTAGCACATGTGAAAATCCTTGATAATAATTTATATTGCTAATGAATGCATAAGTGAAAGCACTGCAGATTATAGGACTAGTTCATTTTGGGCCCCCTGAATCTATGGTAGTAATAAGTCCAGATTGAATGGACTTCTTTTACTTTTTAAGAGGCTGTTTCCCTGCATCCATGGGAACATTTCATGATTGCCATGCAAATTCCAGTGGGTTCATATGTAAAAAATACTTTTAAAAATCTTGACAATTTTCTTCTGCAAATTCCTCCAAAGAATCATCCCCTTACCAAGTACCCTAAGTATATCACTAATTGCCTCTCCTCTAAGTGATTAGAGGCTTTACAAAAGTGACTCTTCTCGCAAGCAACCAGCACCAGAACAAGAGGACACAGTATCAAGCTGTGCCAGGGGAAGTTTAGGCTCGAGGTGAGGAGAAAGTTCTTCACTGAGAGAGTCATTCACCATTGGAATGGGCTGCCCAGGGAGGTGGTGGAGTCACCGTCCCTGGCACTTGGTGCCATGGTTTAGTCATGAGGTCTGTGGTGACAGGTTGGACTTGATGATCTTTGAGGTCTCTTCAAACCTTGGTGATTCTGTGATTCTGTGACTTATACTGTAGGATATGGGGGACCAAAGAATGGGAAAAGGATGACCTTGGTAGCCATTGTATCTTGAAGTACTACAGTCATTTAAGGAAGCTGTTAAAGTAATCATGTAAGCTGTGAAGATTCAATTAGATTGAATTTCCACAACAGATACACAATTTTAAAACAAAAATAATTCTTATGGGAATTTCAACACACTTTTTACCTCATTATCATTATTAGTGTTATAGCACCTAGCAGTAGATTAAATTTTTTAAATGAGGTTTAGGAAGATCACAATTTCCTAGATGTAATTATTACTATTAGAGGCATAGGTCAACATCAGTTATTTTCAGAAAGACCATTCATATCTTTCTGCCAGTGACAACTTAGCTTCTCCATCACTATTTCCTTTCAAAGAATGAATGCAAAGTTTTCTGCCTTTGCTACACTGTATAGTCCAATGCTTGTTCTGAGGTCATCAGTGATCCAAAATTGTCAAGGGAATCAGATATACCAATAGTAATCTTAATTCTGAGAGGACCCTGGCTAGAATTATAGGACAGTTAAAAACAGTAAAGAAAATGGAAGATGCACTGATTGCACACTAGCAATACTTTAACAAAACTGTAATCTTCAACAGTTTTTAACAGCAGAATTTTTGGTTCACTGATCCAATCCAAGAGGGAAAAAAAAAAACAGAACAAATCCAAAACCAAACAAATAAGAAAAAGCCAACCAAAAAACCCAAAATAAATAACTACAAACTCCAAACCAAAACCATAACATATCTCCACAGAAATGTTTCTCCTTAGCTTAGCTCATCAGGCACATTGCTTCATCCATTGCTGTAAACAAAGAAAAAGTGCCTGTGCTCTATGTACAATCCTGAAACTCCATTTGATTTCAGCAATTTCATGGTTCATGTACTGGCTGAAAGCAAATTTCTCCCCAGAAGACTGTGTGTATGAAGCACTGCCAATCTCTAATGGTTAAAACCATGAGTCCTGGATCAAAATTTATGCTAGCTTATGAAAACCCCAAACCAAACCACCACCACCAAAACAAAACCCACACACCCAACCAAAAAAAACTCCAAACAAATAAACAAAGCAAGGAGAATGGGGGGAAAAATGAAAAAGAGAAGAAAAAAGAAGTAATATTTATTGGTTAGATATGCCTTCCTTTCCATTTTTAACATAACTTTTCATTTTGAGGTTTACAATACAATACAATACACCAGGTTGGGTTGGAAGAGACCTTCAAGATCATCGCATCCAACCCATCAACCAATCCAACCCACCTAAACAACTAAACCATGCAACCAAGCACCCCATCAAGCCTCTTCCTGAACACCTCCAATGATGGTGACTCCACCACCTCCACGGGCAGCCCATTCCAATGGGCAATCACTCTCTCTGTATAGAACTTCTTCCTAACATCCAGCCTAAACCTCCCTGGCACAGCCTGAGACTGTGTCCTCTTGTTCTGATGCTGGTTGCCTGGGAGAAGAGACCAACCTCTGCCTGTCTACAATCTCCCTTCAGGTAGTTGTAGAGAGCAAGAAGGTCACCCCTCAGTCTCCTCTTCTCCAGGCTAAGCAACCCCAGCTCCCTCAGCCTCTCCTCGTAGGGCTTGTGTTCCAAACCCCTCACCAACTTTGTTTCATTCTCTGATTACAAGATAATTAAACATTTGTATATTTTGTAATAAAAGATTGCATATTCACTCATATTCCTATAATTTTGGACTTTTAAGAACAAAAGCTTTCAATCACATGAACATGCAACCCTACAGACTACACTTGATCTTCTACTGCATGAAATGCCCAGAAATGATGTGCTTAGATGAAAAAATTCAACAGACTATAAAGATTTAAAAAAAAAAGAACAACCAACCAAGAGTGCAACATTCTACTGTAGCCTAAATTCAGATCATCTAACTTCTCTTAGCAAAGTATTCCCTCAGAACAAAGCAATTAGAAATGCTGGGCAGAATGATAATTAAAGTGTTGATGCAGCTCCTTCACAGATTGCTATGGAATTTTGTATTCTCTTGCCCACACTATTATTATTGATTTATGTCTTCTTTGCTACTGGACAGTATGCAACTTGCTAATATTTTGCATGACAAGAACTTGCCATTCTCATTTCCTTGGCCTTCCACTGCCATTAGGAAAATACAGGGAACCTTCTAGTGAATGGCATCAGCATATAGATACTGAAACCATTTTTGTGGGTTCTTTTTTGTTGTTTGTTTGTTGGGTTTCTTTTGTTTGTTTTTGTGCTTTGTTTGTTTGTTTTTAAATTCAGCTGTTGTGTGGCACATAATTGTTAAGGACTTTCAATAAGCAGAATAATACCTCAACTGAGCTAGGGGATGTGCAGGCTCTTTAAATGCTACCTATTTCACTATTAAGTGGAAAATAAATACAAAAACCAACACCAAAAAAAACCCCAAACAACCTAATGGATCTTCATCTTTTATAGAGAGAAAGAGAATAAATGCAATAGAAAGAAACAAGAAATCATGTTCCTTAACGCTTAGTTATAGTTTGGCCATATTTAAACTGTAATGAAACAAGGTTAGGATGATCTTAAACTGTTGTAGGAAGCTAATGTATTTTAAAATGCCTACAATTGCACTAAGATTTGTGTAATTTTAGAGGATTCATGAACTTTCATTTAAATGCAGTAGTATAAATCTGAGTACGGATTGTAAGGTCAGACTCATAGAGGGCAAGCAAACCCCATGCAGTGCTACAGGCTGGGGGCAGAGTGGCTGGGGAGCAGCCAGGCAGAAAGGGACCTGGGGGTATTGGTTGATGGTAGGCTGAACATGAGCCTGCAGTGTGCCCAGGCAGCCAAGAGGGCCAATGGCATCCTGGCCTGCAGCAGGAACAGTGTGGCCAGCAGGAGCAGGGAGGTCATTCTGCCCCTGTTCACTGCACTGGTTAGGACACACTTTGAGTCCTGTGTCCAGTTCTGGGCCCCTCAGTTTAGGAAGAATGTTGACTTGCTGCAATGTGTCCAGAGAAGGGCAACAAAGTTGGTGAGGGGTTTGGAACACAAGCCCTACGAGGAGAGGCTGAGGGAACTGGGGTTGCTTAGCCTGGAGAAGAGGAGACTCAGGGGTGACCTTATTGCTCTCTACAATTACCTGAAGGGAGGTTGTAGCCAGGCAGAGGTTGGTCTCTTCTCCCAGGCAGCCAGCACCAGAACAAGAGGACACAGTCTCAGGCTGCACCAGGGGAGGTTTAGACTGGATGTTAGGAAGAAGTACTATACAGAGAGAGTGATTGCCCATTGGAATGGGCTGCCTGTGGAGGTGGTGGAGTCACCATCATTGGAGGTGTTGAGGAGGAGGCTTGATGGGGTGCTTGGTTGCATGGTTTAGTTGTTTAGGTGGGTTGGATTGGTTGATAGGTTGGACGTGATGATCTTGAAGGTCTCTTCCAACCTGATTTATTGTATTGTATTGTATTGAGCAATTTAATATTCCCCTACTTAATACTTCTCTAGTTCAACATACTTGGAAATGCTTATAGCAGAGAGGGATATATTTTTTTTAACCAGATAAACTCAGATAAAATACTTAAACCAAAATGCCCTAGTTTAATAAATATAATTTAAAAATTAATAAAAATGAGGGAAAAAAGGAGAAGTGATGTTGGTCAGAAATTTTGAAACAAACCAAGTTGTTAATCAGCAAAACACTTAGTGTAGCTGTGATTAAAAACCTAGTTAAATCCAAAATTCAGTCTTATGTATGCATTGTAATTACCTGCAAAAAGTATGGGCTTAATTTAAATATTAAGAAATGACAAAAATCTCAATTTAAATACATCAGATTTTCAAGCTGAGAAGCATGCTAAAGAACTTTCATTTGAAGCCATTTCTGATTAAAGAAAATAATGTTATTTCTCTCAATTTAAAATGTGAATGTAGCCACATAACATTTCCATAATTTCCAATCCTGATCTCTCTCTTGTAAAATATTTATTATAGTTTAATCCTAAAAAGCACACATGCTAACATATTCTGTAGAATAAGACCCATTAAATTGTTTATAAGCTAACACATGGAGCCAAACAGGATATAATTACAAATCTGAAATAAGTGATTTTAAGAACTATTTTCTACTTCATATGAGCAAGCAGTGTGCCCAAGTGGCCAAGAAAACCAATGGCATCCCGACTTGTATTAGAAATGCTGTCTCCAGCAGGAATAGGCAGATGATTGGCCCCTTGTACTCAGCTCTGGTGAGGCCACACCTCAACTATTGTATTCAGTTTTGGTCATCTCAATACAAGAGAGATGTTGAGGTGCTGGAGTGAGTGCAGAGGAGGGCAATGAAGCTGGTGAAGGGTCTGGAGAATAAATATTATGAAGAATGACTTGAAGAGCTGGAGCTGTTTAGTTTGAAAAAGAGGAGGCTAAGGGGAGAGCTCATTGCTGTCTACAACTACCTGAAAGGACATTGTGGAGATGCTGATGCTGGTCTCTTCTCACAGGTAACTGGCAATAGAACATGAGGGAATGGCCTCAAGATGCAACTGCGTAGGTTTAGACTGGGTGTTAGGAAAAAAAAAATGCATAGAAAGAGTGGTCAGGCATTGGAATGTGCTGCCCAGGGAGGTGGTTGGGTCACCAACCCTGGATGTGTTCAAAGGTCTTCTGGATGTGATGCTTGGGGATATGGTTTTGGGGTGAACCTTGTAGAGCAGGGTTATCAGTTGGACTGGGTGATCCTGAGGGTCTTTTCCAACCTGTACATTTCTGTGATTCTGTGATTTGTGAAAATAGAAATAACTACAGTATGATGCCTGCTACCTATGTATAACATAGATAACAATAAACTCATGGCATTGAAAAGATACAATTGAAGCCTGTACTTTTTCAGTAGGAGTAGTGAATGAAGATATGATGGAAGAATCTTTATATATCAGAATGAAAACTGAGTGTAAAACCTGGCTCATGGTTCAGAACACTTTATTAGTAAACTGAATTACCATAGTAAAAATAGAATCACTGTGGAATCAAACTTCTCAAGAGAAGAGAGCTAAAACAATACCAAAGGTAATAACATCAAATGCTTTAATGCATATGTATATTGTAGGACGATGATATAGTGTCAAGTGCATTATGTATGAAATGTTATTCGTAGGCAAGAATTCAAACACGGAGTCCGTGGGCTGATGATCTCTTATAGCAGGAGCACATCATCCTGACAAACTTTTAGTGGATATTCTTGCATACTAACCAAGGAATGGTTACAAAATTTAAAGTTCATTTGAGGAGACAAATCTCCCTAACCCATCCCATAAAATAGGTCCCCTCTTGAGAATGCTATAAAATCACAGTACTTTGAGAAACCTCTAGAAGTCATCTAATCTCCTCTTTTGTGTAGGTGGAATCAGTTATATTTGTGGCTTTTTGACAGATGTCTGTCTCACCTGCTCTTACAGCCCATCAGTTACAGAGACTTTGTGATCTACTTAAATAAATTATTTCAGTATGCTTCCCTGTGCTGTTAGAAGATTTTTGCACTTCTTTAATATAAAACTTATTTGCTGAATAATTTCTTTGTCTTTTCACTGTTTTTCACTGTTTTCATGGAGGACAGATTTTGCAGCAGTCTGTTAACATATTTTAGAAGGTTCATATCCCACTGTCATCTCCTCTTTATGATAACTCTAATTTCCAGTCTTTACAAACAGATCATTGTTTCAGAATCGCTTCTTGATCTCTTCTGTAGTCTTTCCAAATGCACTGCATACTTCAAGTTACGGTTTGGCTTAGCATGAACTGAAAGAGCTTATTTCTTTCCATGGACTATTAAGGGAGCCTGGGGTTATTAGCCTCCCAAGGATAAAGTTAATCTTTGCGAAGCACTGAAGTAAATAAATTGTATTTTGCAGTTTCTTGCTAGATGTCTGCAATGTAAGGAACATTGCTTCTAAAATAGCTCCCTGACTGTTATTGTATGGTAAATGATGTGAATGACTTGTTGCTATATTCACAATACAGATGGTCTCAAAATCCACAGTGGTGTGGCTTTATTATGTGACTTGTTTCTGAAGTGTGCTACTCAGCTATTTTATTAAACTTACCATGTGGAATACTTCAGTTCAACAGATGGAAATCTCTAAGTCATGTTATGAATCAGACAGCACTCACTGGCTACAAACTATATGAAGAAAAACTTCACTGAGAAATATTCAGGCCCTGTGCCTTAGAACATCTATCCTCTCATGCAGTTCTTTTACTAATATTTCATTGAGAATACATTTATTTTTTATTTCTGTTTTGTGTGTAACTCCATCCTGTTCTTAATCAGAGGTGATTTTGTCTTGTCAGAATATTATATCATCAAGATGCAAATTCTAAAGATCCCCCACCTTTGGCTCATAGGATATCTAACACTGTTTATTGCCCCAGAAAAAAAATAAATAATTAGAAGTCCAAAGTTAGAAAAAAAAAATGTTGCTGATCACAGCCACTATTCCCTCAATATTGCTGCCTGTGGGTTAGCCAGTTTTGGAGGACCATGGATCTGTTACATCTACTCTAAAGATTTTATAAATAGCTCTTGAAGAAGACCATACACATAGAATGAATATCACTCCTGTCCTTCAGGACAGTTTGAAAGGTACTACCACAATAAATCAAAATACTTGGGCAATCTATAAAAATATATGACAGTTACAATTTTTCCACTTGTATAGCAAAGTCGTCATTCATAATAGTGAAAACATACAGTATGTCCCTAAGGAAAAAAAAAAAAGGTCATGCCCTTAGGAGCCGTTTCACAGAATCAACAAGGTTAGAAGAGACCTCAAAGATCATCAAGTCCAACCTGTCACCACAGACCTCATGACTAAACCATGGCACCAAGTGCCACATCCAATTCCTTCTTGAACACCTCCAGGGATGGTGACTCCACCACCTCCCTGGGCAGCCCATTCCAAGCAAAAATAAACATATTGCCAGCTATGAAATTGGTGAGGGGGTTCTGTTATTTCAGTACAGAACCAATCAAGATGAATTGCATCCAAAAGGAAACATCCAGAAGACCCATCATGGAAGCACATGGACTCAGAAAATCAACACACACGATAATGAAAATGTACTAGTGTGCTAACTTCTTTGACTGTCTGTGACATGTTAGGGTGTGCCTTTAAGAAGAAGATAGCTGCAAAATTCTCCAGCTGAACAGTCAGGTGTAAAAAGGAAAACAAGAGAGAGATAATTCTAAATTAATTTCATTGGTAGATGAGTGGGATGCAGTTTTATGATCTTACATTCTGTTCTCAGTCTCTCCATCTCTTTCTGCTGGAATGCATGCATGCTGCCCTTGGACAGAGACCCTTAATCAGCAAACGAGATAAGAAAAGCTAACTTCTTAACAACACTTTGAGCTAACTGAAATTCCCCTAACATCTCTTTTCTTCTGATTAACAGAGGAAAAAGGGACAGGAGAGGTTGGGGGGAGGCGAGGTGGAATCCTCCTCCCAAGGAGGATTTCTGTGTTGTCTTTCTGTAAATTCCTGTATAATATTGTAAATGCTGTACATTGTGTATATATTAATTGCATTCCATTATTGCTTGTAAAATACAGCTTCATTCGCTTCTCCGACTGCACTCAGCCGAGTTTTTGTTGATGCTGGTGGGTTGAACCATCACACTACAACACTGTCCATTGTAATTGGTTACCTGTGGTGCCTATCTCATGCTGGAGAAAGGTTAATAAAGGCTACGCACTCAATGAATTCAATGTGAATCTTTCTCCTGACATCAGCAGCTTTTGAATTTGGCTCTAGAATAAAAAGGATTGTATGAGGGCATCTTTTTGATAGTGTTTCTTTTACTGTCCTAAAACATACAGCTTTGAGAACAACAGAGGTAAAGATGCACTTTTGTATATCTCCTGGATGAATAAAGCTGTAAAGTAATACTGATAAAGTATGAAAGCAGAAAACAGCAAGGCATGTTGTTTCCTTGTAGGTGATATTAATGGCAAGTTATAACTTCAGTAACGCACGCTTCTGCTTCAGTGATTTAACCAAGGTCATGCTACGCAAAACGGAACTCACACTCCAGATGCTGAAAGCAGAAGAGTGTTTATTAATCTCAAGATGTGGTGTTTACAAGGGGTATCACATTCGTGGCTGCCATACAGAAGATCTCACAGATCTCTTTATGTTGAGCAAATGTTGATTGCAAAAACAGGTGCATTGTTATTATACTTGACAGAGCATGGTTTTGCTATTTTTGAAGTAGATGTTTCCACATAGAGAACTCACAAATCTGCATCACAAGAGAATGAGGCCAATTGCAGTCTTCCATAATTTAAAACATATTTCAAGCTAACCATTTTGAGTGGTTTGAAAATGCACTAAAACCAACCTTAACTCATGTACTTGAATAGTACTCAAATTTACAAAGGAATAATCCAAGGTAAAAGTGACTTGCATGAACTGTAGAATCTGGTATCATCTTCCCCAGCTGCTACCATGCAAACATATATATGTTATTTCTATTCCCAGGCAACTTAACCCTGACACCAGAAACAATTATTCCAGAGCTACCAATTTATTTTATTTTATTTTTTCCTTGCAATTGTAAAGTTTTTACTGGTAACACATTGTTTTGGTCTATAAAAGGATAAATTAATGTTCAATAAATGGAGCGATTAATTAAAAAAAATTAATAATTTTATTAATCATAAAAATCCCACCAAAAAAAATATTAAAGAAAACCTAATTACAGGTTCGAGGGGTTTCGGTCGTGGAACAGATACCTCACCAGTAGGAACAAATAACAATTTAAACAACATGCACAAAAATCCAGAAACAACAAACAGCACTTTAAACTGTAAAGAAAAGAAACCTCGGCAATGCAGCCAGCGGTTGCCCACAATGGGGGGGGGAACCCCAGAATTCCCCAGGGCAACAGACCTGCAATAGATGCTTATAAAAAATCAGGTATTGTAATTACTCACTGATCCAAATATCTCGTCACACACGTTAAGATCTAGGCAAACCAAAATGGCGCTGACCATGTGGAAGCTGCAGGAGCAGAGTTTCACTTTCTGTTGGGGTCTGCAGCTTATTGCTGAGACATGATTTGCTCCCAAAGGGTTTGTAGCTAAAAGCTTTGTAGAGAGGAGGTTTCTCGGCTGTGATCCTTTTGCAGCAGCACTCGCTCCTTGCTCCAATCAAACGAAACTGTCCCGGGGACTCGGCTCCTCTGGGGTTTCACCTCTCGACCTGGTAAGACACGTATCTGTCCACTGGGCTTTACAACGCTGAGAATAGCGAGGGGTCTTTGCTGTCTTGTCTGGGTAAACTGGAACACAGTTCAGCTTCCAAGCGAAGCTTGTGGCTCCTTCCAGAGCGTGGACAATGGCAAGACAATGCTCTGGCCCTTCGGGCTGATATTTATAGGTTTCCCGAGACAATAATGGCCAGGAGCAACACAAGTCTAGGGGTAAACCCTGGTATTGCAACCTATAGAAAGCCTTCTTTCCAAACGTGGCCAAAAGCATACCCACCTGGCTCATCCTGGCTCTGAAACATGTCCAGGCAAGCCTAAAGAAGCAGATCTACTAGCTTCTGCCTCATTGTCTGGTTCAGAGCCATTTTGAGGCTTTTTTGTCCATCCAGGACACACATGCAAAAGACAATTCTTTGACACAATCTCTGACAAGGGAGAGTCTTTTAGAGCAAGCTGAAAACAATTCATTCAAATGGGATACCACTCTGCTTTCTCAGATACTCAAGTTAAGATCTACTATATTCTATCTGATGAGATAATCTGCATAATAACATGCCCCTACTGTGTGTTTCTACTGAATCAATACAACTCTTGATCTACACAATATCACTATCAGCATGTATTTAGCAGATAGGACCAGTACTAATCTCATAATTCTACTACTAGAGTCCTTCTTTTGATGAGAGTTTCACATTTTAAAAATAACTGCATAATTCAAACCAGTCTTTCTTCTACATATTGAAATATACTGCACAGGAATATGATGCATTGAATTTAATATATGAATGAGAGTAAATCTAACTTTACCATTTTAGTTACTAAGAAAATAATTTCACAGTCCCAGATTTTAGAAGCTATGCACTTTGAACCTGAAAATAGTATCACAGTATCACCAAGGTTGGAAGAGACCTCGAAGATCATCGAGTCTGACCTGTCACCACAGACCCCATGACTAGACCATGGCACCAAGTGCCACGTCCAGTCCTCTCTTGGACACCTTAGTACTTATGCACACTTTGTGGCTGTGTTACTAAATGTGCCTCAGTGATTAGAAAGGATTCAAAATGTCAGAAATTATACATATCATAATGCTGCCTCCCCAAGAAAACTTACACTTGAAGAAAGCTGCAAAATTTGAGTAGATGTTTTAATGCCTTTTACAGTGCATTGTTGCTGAAGTAAACAGTAAGTTACAATCCTTCATAGGTAGCATTATTTTGTATACCCACTATAGTAAGTACATTGTAGCAACAGAAATGGTTTAGTAAGTTGCACCAGATAGGACTAAGGCCCTTACAAAATCTGCTCCTCGGTGGAATACAGCTATTTTGTATTATATTCTATCTGATACCCTAGACTCTGAACGTTCCTCTCGTGTGTTGCTTCTTGAAGATCCTCAAAGGTCCATTGTTTGGTTCAGATGTCTTATCACACATTTCTTAAAAATGCAGACCTCTGTCAGCCATGACCATTGATAGCTTCATCAGAAAAGCCCAAACGTATGCCAAGAAGACTTCAAATCATTTAAAGGCATACAAATGTAGTACTAGCTTTAGTTGAGTGAGAAAGCAGATCACCACAGGTTTAAAGTCATGTACTGTATCAGAGCATGTCCGTGTTCCATAATGTCATATTTACAGTGAGCCGCAAATACGATATGGTCATACCCACATGATAAATCATTAAATTGAGTGAGAAAAGGGACTCCTCTTCTGACTGAGGCCTACTCTGAAACTACTCTTGCACAGCACAAAATGATTCTGCTCCTACCCTCTTTAAAATCATCCCACTAAGAAAAAAAAAAAATCCCTTCATAAATGAATATCAATATTATCTCTAAAAAATTATGTCGATATTGTCCCCTTCTCAACTACCCTTGTGTAACTCTTCCTCAGATTATGTTTTGCTCTCTTAATCTCACTGGGTGTATGGATGTAGCTTGGGATAGTAGTGTGTTTTTTTTTTTCACTTTTCTGTCTTGTTTGTTTAGTTTTGATTGTTGTTTGTTTCCTTTTCTGAATCAGATTAGTACAGCTATAGCCGGATGTGATATTGTAAGGATACCTTTAAATCATAAAGAATGAGTATGGATGAAACAGAGTAAAATCAAACAACTGAAAATTAACAGGACAAAATAATTAAAACTTTCAATATTATGGCCCCTGTCACCTTGAAGACAGACAGTAAAGCAGATGCATTACAGAATTTTGCCATTCTAAATGAATTTCCCCCTGTATAGAAGCAAAATTCAGTGGTGAAAAATATCACTAATTTCATAAAAACATTTTCTTCTTATTGCTATACATTGCTAAGGATTTTTTATTTTTACTTCATATTACTACAACTTGTTGAGATACTATTTTCATAAATCTAACCTAGTAAATGATCTTCGTCAGTGCCAACTAATCAAATAACGTTTTTGCAGCAGAGCTAAAATATTAGTCAGTATGAATGTCAGCTGGAATCTTATCACTTCCTTCCTTCTAAGAACTTTAGCACAGATGGCAAGGAGAATATGGTTAAGGCTTTTATGGAAGTAATGATGAGTTCAGTCATCAGCACACTGAAATAGAATCTTATCTGCAGCAGGATTTATTTTATTTCCTAATGTTCATAAATTAAAGAATATATCTGGACTATATGGGAAAATAATTAAGAATAGCTACTTTCTGCCCAGTACATTAAATTGCTAAATTTTTTGACAGCTGGAGCTGAATTACTAGTGTACACTGAGACATGAGCCGTATGGGGAAAGAAAGCACATTTGCCAAATAAAGGATTAAAATTAAAGGGGGTGGTGTGGTGGTGGTCTCTGTCAGGGAATAAAATTTGCATGAAGAAAGACCAAATGGCAATATGTTGTTATAGCCTTTGAATGCATAATTTGCAGATTGATTTCCCTGCTCTCTTTGCATAGTAGATGTAAAGATTATGCTGAAATCTAGGAAAATTTGATTGTACATGTGCCAAAGCGAACTGAGAACTTGAGTCAAATGCCTACTCCTGTTCTAACAAATTCATAATTAGAAAATAGCTCTGCAAGGCATTTCTTTGTAAATACATCCAACTAATTTTCTAGCTACGTGTTTTAGAGTTCAGGCATGCAGGATAAGCCGCCCTCACTAACTTAGTTTGTTCTTGTAACATGACCAAATTGGTGCAACTTTAGCCTTCTGTGATAAACAGAAATGTCACACATCTCGTATTTCTTTCATCTCTGTGCTGTAAGTGCTGTTTGGTTGGTTGTTGTTTTGGTTTTTGTTTGGTTGGTTTTTAATTACTCACTGAACCTATTTCTGGTTCGTGTTTGGAAGCCTGTAGCTGTTCCCACAGCAGAAATAGAATTACTCAAAACCCTTCCCATCGCTGTCCCTCCGCAAGAAACATTTCTCAAATGCCACCCATAGTCTCACTCATAGATGTACCACCTCTGGAGCAAAACTTGTCACTCCTATTCTTCAGTCATCTCTGTTTATTTGAAGCAGTTGGTTTTCTCCCTTCAGATACTTGTCAACATTTCCGGAAGATGTTTTAACTAGCACCCTGTCAGCTGACATATCTAAAGCAGGAAGGCTGACTAGCTGTGAAAGATGTGACTCCCAAACGCAGAAAGGCTCAAACCACTGGAAACTGAAGCAAACCCCTTCAGAGCATATGTTACCCTACTTACAATGAAGCTTTTGTGACATCCTTTTAATTGCAACCATATGACACTTGCTTGTAAGCCAGAGGCACTGAATATGAGTGAAAAGTCTCATGTGAAGTACTAGGCTTTCAGTTTCTAAAGGTACTTTCTAAACAGATGAGTAGCTTTGCTTACAGTATCAAAACAAACCAAAACCTCAACAGCTTTTAATTCAATGTAATTTTGACTGCAGTTCTATAGAGTGAGCATACATGCAACTCATTCCTGGCAGAAACTTATAAAATCCTGGCCAGCAACCAGACTTTTAAAAAGCCACCATTAAGAGACTGCCTGTTTTGTGCATTACTTGGATTGGTGGGTGCAGACTTAAGACAACAGGGTTTGGACAGAAGGCAGAAATGTGATGAACTACTTATAATAAATGTAGTGCATATGGCATTCCAAACTGCTTTGACTCTAATGCTAATCTTAGCTGTGCATGCTAAAGTAGTATTCCCCTAGATACCAATGAATTTACTTGGTGTTACATCTAGAATAAATGGCAATTTATTCATGGTTAGCCCCTCAAAACTTCTTTCATTTTCATTGAAACATCCAACACAAGAACGCTACTTATTTGTTTATTTATTTTTTTATTTTTTCACCATCTTCATTCCTATCTCTGCATATTGGAGAGTAGCACAGAGGAGAGGCACATGGGCATTCCGGTGGATAGAAGGATGACCATGAGTCAGCACTGTGCCCTAGTGGCCAAGAAGACTGGAATATTGTGTCCAGTTCTGGGCCCTTCAGTTCAGGAAGGATAGGAAACTGCTTGAAAGAGTCCAGCACAGAGCCAGAAAGATGATGAAGGGAGTGGAGCACCTCTCTTATGAGGAAAGGCTGAGGCAACTAGGTCTCTTTAGCTTGGAAAGGAGGAGACCAAGGGGTGACCTCATTAATGTTTATAAATATCTGAAGGGTGAGTGTCAGGAGGATGGAGCCAGGCTCTTCTAGTGATGCCCAGTGATAGGACAAGGGGCAATAGGTGCAAGCTGGGGCATAGAAGCTTCCATGTGAACATAAGGAGAACCTTCTTCATTTTGAGGGTGAAAAAACCCTGGAGCAGGCTGCCCAGAGAGGTTGTGGAGTCTCCTTCTCTGCAGACATTTAAAACCCTCCTGGGCACATTCCTGTGTGACCTACTCTAGGTGATTCTTCCCCCGGCAAGGGGGTTGGACTAGATGATCTTTTGAGGTCTGTTCCAACCCCTAATATTTTGTGATTCTGTGATTTATATATCCAAACATACTTTAAGGGATGCAGATAACAGTTACCTGACTGGTTTATTTTGTAATAAGGTATGAAGCTCCATAGCCATTTCCATTAGTACATCTTGCTTAAACCATGTTGGGTAGGAATGAGAGAGAGCTTTATGCATAACAGTATCAAGAGAAATCAGGGAGTCAGGGGACATGCTGAGTTATGTAGGTTCAGTAAAGCGTGATTAACAAAAAAAAAACAAACCAAACCAAACAAACAAAAAACCCCAAAAAGAAACAAAACTATTTCAGACTTAAGAGCACAAATAATATCAAAGTATCAAATGGGAAATACTAGAGGAAACAGTAGCCAAAATTACACAAAATATAAAGAATGAACTAAAATTGAAAGCTGTGCATGCTATATAAATCTCACTGAAAATACCTGAGTTTAGCTGTGGATGTAATTTGGTCCCTGAGTCAGGAAAGCACTTAACCATGTATTTAAATCTATATCAATTTAAAGATGCACTTAACACACACTCTTCTTCAAGCATGTGTTTTAAGAACCATTGACTTCTGTGAAACTTAAACACAAACTTATAAATGTAATCATGCAATTAAAGCTCTGTATGGAACAGAGGTGCTTCCCTGATAGGAGACCTTTGCCATGTATCTACAAGTGATTAAATTGAGAGAACCCTAAAAATGAGAAGGTAGCATTGAAATGGCATTGGTAGCTGCAGGCCTAAAGAGCAGAACATGAGAGTAAACAGCAGCTACTTAAGCAGATGTATGGAATATTCAGTTGAAATAATTTTTAAAAGCCTTATATAATCACATTTGTCAAATAGCCATGCCTAGGAAGAGGTTTCCCCCATGCCCCACAGATTGCTAAGTGTTTTCCTGTTTCCAGATTCCTCATTTTATTCATTCCATTAGTATAGGCAGGAATAAAATTGTTGTCTTGTTTCTGTTGCCACGTTTAAGACTCTGACAACACTATATTTCCTAATGGCTCTCATGGAAGAAAAAGTCTAGCAGAACTATTGTCTACCTCTCTGGAAAAAAGCAAAACAAAACAAAAAAAAACCCAAACAGAAAACCAAAAATTGCTCAAGTTTTAAACTCTCTTATCTCTCAGGGATCAGAAAAGAAGTTGCCAGCTTGAAACAACACGAAGGTAGAGGACATTATGAAAAGAATGTCCAGTGACCTTGAGAACAGCAAAAGCAGGAAAGAAGATTTAGCACGACACAACTAGCCAATCATGACCAGCATTTTTGATTTGGGGCTGATATTGGAAACAGCAAAGGACCCTGAGATTATCCCTGGCTCATACTGGAGCTGCGTGCAAGACCTTCAGAAGGCTAACGGATTTATCCTCTGCACAGCAGAAGGAAATGAACTGCCGTGACACAAATGATTTGCCCAAAGGGGCACTGGATATCTGTGTGAAGAAGGAAACTGAATATACACCAACAGAATCTCAGGTTAGCTGCAAAGATTCAACCTATTTTATAAGGGGGGGAAGATAAAAAGAAAATTTTAAAATTAGAGGAAAACCAGACATCAAAATTTTTACCACATCACTAAAGTAAATTAAATAGTTAAGCCTCTATACACACATAAATATTTGAACCTTAAAACAAAGACAAAGAGGAGGATCATTCTTAATAAAAACACAACCAGAGATATTAATTGTAATGGTAGAAGTAAAAACCGAAATAAAAATAAACTTTTGGTTCAAATCAGACTTTTACAAATAAACTTTTGGTTCAAATTAGACTTTTACATAGTAATGGCTTTCCCGAGTGAATTCAAACCAGAAGATAAATTGTGTGCACACTTTCTAGAAAGCAAATTTGTAATAATTGAAAAAGATGATCAGGCTGAATGTCAGAAAATGTACTTACAATGCTAAATTAAAAATAAAAATAAATACAGAACATTGAAGTTTGGAAAGAATATTTTATGGATCATTAAACCCACCAAACATGAACATTCTGGTCAGTAGCTGTTCTGTGTAGATTAATACAAAAGGGGATAACTAACAGCAGGAGAGTGCAGTAAATCATATTTTAAGATATAAATGTGATTAATCTTGGTTAATTTTATGTGTCAACAGTGACATCAGGTAGTGCATAGTCACTGCAGACCAACTGTTACCTTCAAATAGGAGCTCCTTCCTTTCCAAAATGATTTTCACGTATATGCAGCATCAGATTTTCATGAAGATGCCTATATCTTTTCATGATAAAAAGAAACTGACTAGGCTAAATTTAGGTGAGAAACATTTGCGCAGCCAGACACAAATGAGATGAATCTCATGGTGTTATAGTTTAAGGGCCTTAGAAAATCTAAGTGTTTTGGAACTTTTTCCATTGTGGTGAGTCATTTAGTTGAGTAATTTAGGGCAGAACATAGCTAAATTAGAACTAGAGCTCCACAAGGATATGTAATATTTTTGTAGAAATGAAGATTAAAACATCTCAGCAAAAATTGGTCTGTCTAGAAATGCTTTGTAGTATCAAAATAGCTTTAAAATCTAATTTCTTTGCAGAAATGGATACTGTTACTGCAGAAACTTCATAGAATCATAAAATGGTCTGGGTTGGATGGGGCCCCAACTATCTCCCCAGGCAATATGTTCCAGTGTGCCACTACCCTCATGGTGAAGAACCTGTTCCTAATATCCAATCTAAATCTGCTCATCTCTAGTTTGAAGCCATTGCCCCTCATCCTATCACCACAGTAAACAGTCTGCCTTCATCCTTCTTGTAGGCCCCCATCAGCTACTGGAAAGCTGCTATTAGGTCTCACCGAAGCCTCCTGTTCTCCAGGCTGAACAACCACAGCTCCCTCAGCCTGTCCTCATAGCAGAAGCGCTCTAACCCCCTGATCATTTTTGTGGCCCTCCTCTGGACCCACTCCATCAGGTCCATGCCCTTCCTGTATTGAGGGCTCCAGACCTGCATGCAGTAATCCAGGGAGGTCTCACCAGAGCAAAGTGGCAGAATCACCTCTCTGGATCTGCTGGCAACACATCTTTTGATGCAGCCCAGGATGTGATTGGCCTTCTGGACTGCAAGCACACACTGTCTGCTCATGTCCAGCTTCCTGTCCATCAGCACCCCCATGTCCTTTTCCATAGGGCTGCCTTCTATCGCCTCATCCCCTAGTCTGTATTGATAGCAAGGATTGTTGTCCCATCCAGAATCTGGTGACAAGATGACTTAGATCAACGTTTCAGGCAAGTGACATATGTAAGAGCAAATACAGTCAAATGGGAGCATACCTTTAGGTAGGTCTGCCTAACTCGAGTCTGAATCAGCATCTTCTGTTACAAAACAGTGAACTAGCAGTTAATAAACTTCACTGAGGCACCTGACAAGATATCAAGTAATAGGATGAATCTAAGCCTAATTATATGGACAATCCTATCTGTAGGCAACCCATAATCCATTAAGAAGCTTCACTCAAAATAGGCTAAAGACAAACTTAATTTTCCTCCTTTAAAAATGTTAGTTCTTCAGCATCTCATTGATAATGAAATGAAACTATACTTTCTTTGGTTTGTCTTACAAAAATTGCTACTTCAAACTTACTCCCTAAAAAATTTTTTTGTATGGAGTAAGCAATTGTTCAATAGAATGTTATTAAAGGGTCATTGTGCTTTAGAAACCAATTGGTTTAAGCCTCGGATTGATATTTTTCTTGTTCTGTTAGACAAATTCTAAATCTTATTGTTACAAATGTTTTCTCATCTGACATAATTTAAACTCAGAAATAGAACAACTTTACTGAATTAGGTCAGACACTGAATTAGATCATCTGGTTCACACCCATTTGCTAGGATTTTGTGGAATAATTATGTGTAAAGGCTTCAGATTAGGCATTTTCCTGTATTATCAGAAGGAATTTTCAGAAGTAGAAGCAGTGTAAGAAAACCAACTAATCCAGAAGAGTTTATCTGGAGTATTTAGTAAAAAAAAAAATAAATCTTCCTAACTTTGAATATCAAAAATAAAAAATAGGATGGAGTAAGTGAGAAATGAACATCAATATTTAAAGAAAGGCTTGTGAGAGTTCCAATTTGCTCAAAAACTTCATTTGGAACTAAAGTAATTTATTGTCATCATTCACAAATTCCTTTTGCTGTGTTTATTACTATTCACATCATCCTTTACTCATAATGAAAGGATCATCAACACTCATTTGTTGTATAGAATAGAATAGAATAGAATAGAATAGAATAGAATAGAATAGAATAGAATAGAATAGACCAGGTTGGAAGAAACCTTCAAGATCATTGCGTCCAACCCATCAACCAATCCAACCCACCTAAACAACTAAACCATGGCACCAAGCATCACATCAAGTCTCCTCCTGAACACCTCCAATGATGGTGACTCCACCACCTCCCCAGGCAGCACATTCCAATGGGCAATCACACTCTCCGTATAGAACTTCTTCCTATCCTCCAGCCTAAACCTCCCCTGGTGCAGCCTGAGACTGTGTCCTCTTGTTCTGGTGCTGGTTGCCTGGGAGAAGAGACCAACCTCTGCCTGGCTACAACCTCCCTTCAGGTAGTTGTAGAGAGCAATAAGGTCACCCCTCAGTCTCCTCTTCTCCAGGCTAAGCAACCCCAGCTCCCTCAGCCTCTCTTCATAGGGCTTGTGCTCCAAACCCCTCACCAACTTCTTTGCCCTTCTCTGGACACGTTCCAGCAACTCAACATCCTTCCTCAAGTGAGCTGCCAAATGGATTGTGAATTGTGTCTTCCACAGACACGATATATTTTCATAATGAAAAAAGAAAGAGTTTACAGGCTTCTAAATTTTTTCCTGTGCACAACATATGTTGGAATATAGATTTTTTATTCATCTCAAGCACAGCTTCCAGGACAAGATGTAAGCAGGTAAAGATGTTTTTTATGTTATACAGCAAAGTTATATAGTCTATCAGAAGGCACATGTGTAACATCTTAATTGGTTATTTTCTACTGACATGCATGTAATTAAGGCATACAATAGGTCAAAATAACAAAACAGTATTTTAACACATCCAACCAAATTCTGCTTAATTTCTCTCAGTTATAAGATGTCTACATTCTTTTCAGAGTCAAAGACTAAACATAGCCTTCCCTCATTCAAGCAAAGGCAAATCTTTGCTATAGCCTTCCAAAGCTATCCGAAAACAATCCTTCTCCCATAAATATATACACGTCTGAAAGCATCTCAGAGATTAACATAGTTTTAATTGGTAGCTTTCAGCCCAATAAGTGGTTTAATAAAGAAATTCTTAGCTATGAAACAAGGTAAGTGTGTCTCTGCAACATATTATTGACAAGTTCTGGTTGTCAAATTTCAAAATATGCTATGTGCTCAGCTTTCTGGCTCCATCCTGTCTACTCAGAGCTACATACGTGTTCAACACGTAAGTAAATGAGGCGCACAAACTGGTAAGTTCATAGATGCACCAAACCGTGGCTTAGAGAGGGAATACATGTTACATTAGTAAGATCTTCTAGGAGTAGCAGAGATTGGACAGAAAGCTTTTGTCATTCATCAAATGCTTTAATTCTTAAAAATCCCTGGGAATGTACCCACCCTATTCACTCATTTCCCTGCATTCCAAAGTTCTCTTATGAAATATTAATGATACTGATCTATCTAAAATACTGTAAATCATTCATCATCATATGTACTGCATCTGCTAATCATTTTTAGCCTTTTGCTCTCTTTCCCATTCTCAATATCTCCTCTGGCAGTGCATAGTGTTTTACATAGAAAACTAAAAATATGTGACCGAATGAGAAAGCTATCCCTCAGTAGCTATCTACTTTTTCACTGGAATTTGACTTGAAAGTAGTGATCTTATCTCTGATGACTAAAACATGATTCAAAAAACAATGGAAAGTTGCTGCCTACAACAACCAGAAGGGAGGTTGTAGCCAGGAGGGAGTTGGTCTTTTCTCCCAGGCAACCAGCACCAGAACAGGAAGACACAGTCTCAAGCTGCACCAGGGGAAGTTTAGGCTCGAGCTGAGGAGAAAGTTCCTCACAGAAAGAGTAATTGGCCATTGCACTATGCTGCCCAGGGAGGTGGTGGAGTCACCATCCCTGGAGGTGTTCAAGAGGGGATTGGATGTGGCACTTGGTGTCATGGTTTAGTAGTCATGAGGTCTGTGGCAACAGGTTAGACTTGAGGATCTTTGAGGTCTCTTCCAACCTTATTGATTCTATGATTCTAACTTCCAAGTTCCCCTGCTGGAGAATGTCACCGAAGGTGTACTTGCAACCTATCAACATTTACTTAGAAGTAATCCACGCCTTTGAGTCCAGCAGGAATTTTTTGCAGAATTTTAGATACAAATACTGTTTTTCACAGCTTAGGCTTTTGGGTATTTGTAAAATTACTTTTTACACTTGCTGATTCACAAGAAAAAATAAAATTAAGAAATAATATTATTAACCACTAATAACATCTATCTGAAACTTGTCAGAATTTTTGTACAACATTAAAAAGAAAAATGAGGTAAAAATCTATTTATAACATATTACTGACAAGTTCATACAATATAAAGTGACTTGCAATGACAGATAAATTGTGGCATCTATTGTTATATAAGATCATTGACAGCATAGCATTGGATTTAGTAGCACGTAGTTTGAAGAATTCCCCATTGAACTGTTCTCCTGACTTCTTTCTGAATCAGTTAGTGCTGTTGGCTGTTCTGGGTAGATTCTTATTTTTTTCTATCTATCTATCTATCTATCTATCTATCTATCTATCTATCTATCTATCTATCTATCTATATCTTATATTGCCCCGTCCCTGGAAGTGTTTAAGACCAGGCTGGATGAGGCTCTGGCCGTCCTGATCTAGTGTGGGGTGTCCCTGCCCATGGCAGGGGGGTTGGAACTAGCTGATCCTTGTGGTCCCTTCCAACCCTGACTGATACTATGATACTATCATATTTTGCTGTTCTCTCTCATATATAAGCACCAGTTGGTGCAACTAACATCCATCATGTGTTGTTTGCTTTGGCATGATGATCCTTCCTCACCATGCCTTTGTTCATCACATTCGATTGTTTTCTCTGGTCGTAAATTAGACAGCACTTTTAGGAAGAAACCTGTGTCTGAATGCTTGTTATAACAAAACCTCTGAACAGTTCCATTTCCAGTGATGGCTGTTGAATATTCATGGAAGTGGTTCTTTAGAACATGACAAATAGCCACATGAGCCCTCCACTGCTCAGTTTATATTTCTTTTTCTATAGTCAAATAGAAATAAAAGACAAGATTATGCACATCATATGGAAAGAAAAAGGGGGAAAAAATTCCCAAACCAACAACACTTCCCCCACCCCCTCAATTAACAAAACCTCTCCCAGGGTATATCTAAGACTGCAGACATCTGAAATAAATGGTAATCATGACTAGGTTTCTGAAAAAGTGTATGTTAAGTGTAGAAATTTATATGAACAGGTTCACTTGTTGCACTACTCTCTTACATGAGTCGACATGTCTGAGAAGTAGTAGTTACTTTATACTTGTAAGGTGCAATGAAGTGACAGAGAAAACCTCAAATAAACCACATTTCATTACAATATTTAGAAACCAGTGTATGAAAACTGTACTTAGTGTTGTCCTTAAGCCAGTGTGTAGAATTAGGAGATGATTAAGAATCTGATAATAATTATTTGTAAGGAATTGGTTACTTCTCTCAAAACCTAAGGGAAAATAAAATGGGAAAAATAGAATCATAGAATCAATAAGGTTGGAAAAGACCCCAAGGATCATCAAGTCCAACCTGTCACCCAACACCTCATGACTACTAAACCATGGCACCAAGTGCCATGTCCAATCCCCTCTTGAACACCTCCAAGGACGGTGACACAAGCACCTCACTGGGCAGCCCATTCCAATGGCTAACAACTCTCTCTGTGAAGAACTTTCTCCTCACCTGAAGCCTAACCCTCCCCTGGCACAATTTGAGACTGTGTCCTCTTGTTCTGGTGCTGGTTGCCTGGGAGAAGAGACAAACCTCCTCCTGGCTACAACCTCCCTTCAGGTAGTTGTAGAGAGCAATAAGGTCTCCCCTGAGCCGCCTCTTCTCCAGGCTAAACAACCCCAGCTCCTTCAGCCACTCCTCCAAGGGCTTGTGCTCAAGGCCTCTCTTCAGCCTCGTTGCCCTTCTCTGGACACATTCAAGTGTCTCGATGTCCTTCTTAAATTGAGGGGCCCAGAACTGGACATAGTAGTCTTCATTAATGCAATATTACATTCCTTGAGTTTTATATAGGAGTAATTTAGTGCAAATTTATAGGGGAAAAAAAAAAAAAAAAAAAAAAAGGCAATTTGTGGCAACAGAACCTTGTAGTTTTTAAGATAACTAAACTGCATGAAACCCCCTTTTGTCCAGACACTTGCAAGCATTTGAAAGTTGTTTCAAAGCAATATTAATAGTTCTATGAGTAAATGCAGCTGGAGGGTGACTTGGAAACAAAACTGTAAATGATGTTACATTCTTTCTCTGTATAAGCAAAAGGGGTTAGATATTAAAAATATGCTTCCCAAGAAAGCTGAATTACACAGAAATAGAAATACTTATTCAAAATGTGTTTCTGGGCTATATTTTTAGCTCCTCTTTATAGGAATGATTATCGAAATAATTTTGCTGAAAAGCCCGAAGGAGAAAGTGGAGCACAAAACTGTGTGTTTAAATGAAACTGGATTTAAACATGAAATATTGTAATTGTTGTCATTCAACACTTTGGCAATTTAATAATAAAGGCTTTTCAGATCCTCCAGTAGAGGAAAAATCCATCTCTGATGATAGTTAACTCAGAGTTCAGATGTAAGCGTACCACACTCCTTTACTTTCTTAATTCTAGCACCAAGAAACAGCATAATTATACCCATCTTTAAGATCTCATCTGTGTCCACTTCTGGTTTTCCTTTACATAGTAGCAGTGCTACAAATGAAGTATCCATGTTCTGCAGCAATTAATACAAATATATTCTAATAAATAAGGGAATAAATAAAAGAAACAATTTGCATATGAAGAATAAATCACATTTTCTACACTTACCCACTTTATTGTGTGGTACAGAAATACAAAATTAAGTCCTTCTGTGCATGTGCTTTACTGACACAGTTTACTACATGGTTATGCAACCATTACATAGCAACATTTCACTTGTGCTGGTCTCCTACTACTCAATTAAGGATGTTAATTTAAACAGTGATGACTGGTTCAAATCCTCTTCATGTGACAGTAATTTTCCTAGAATAGTACAATCCACAAAGATCAAGATAGATTGTAGAATGATGAGGAACATTGAAAAAGTTTATATTTACAAGAGACTTGATCCAGGAGAGATAAGGAAAAGCAGAAAACTAGCATATATTGTGCAAAATATCCACTTTTGGTAAAGTCCTTCTTGAAGAGTTCTTTGTAAATAATATATCAATAGATTCATCCATCTGACCCTGCTAGGTACAAGCAGCTCAAAAGGGTGAAAATAAATGACCAAAATCTCCAAAGAGCTCCAAAATACTGAGGATATCATATTACAAATGAACTAAAAATAGAGGGGAAAAAGGTATTAACTGGGCTGTTGTTTGGAACAGAAAAGACAGAAGAACAAGCTCTATAGCTATAACTTAAATATCCTGCAATGAGCATGGTAAAGCCTGTGTTGCTGCTATTGACTCTTTTGGTCTTCAAAACAACCAGGTAAGAACAAGGCACATCTGAACTCTCTACTGGGGATGGTCTCTGCTCTGCTCTGACTACTGAGCTTTTCCCAGGAGCTGCTTGGATGAGTCTTTTTAGCCTGGGCCAAAACCACGAGAGGGACAAGTTTAACAATTTCACAATGTGTACAATTCAGCTCCAGTGGCTGGAAACATTCCTTAGCATAAATATAGCCTATGTTGCCACTAGAGATTTGTTATTGATAGCCAAGTTATGTGGAATGTATATCAATGACATTTGTGAATGACAGCATAAAGCCCTAATATAAAAGACAGATCTCTTAGGGAAGTATTGAACAGGTATCACTTCTTATGAAACATAACCCTTTATAGAACAGAATGAGGAAAAGTCACTTGGGGCCTCTACTAATACAAAATGTACAAAATAAACACTTCCACTCTGATTAAATTGCAGTGAAAAAGATCTTCTATTTGGAATAATACATTAAATAATTTATTATTTAGTGTATTGATTATGCCATTAAAATATCCAATTGTTACTTAGAACTATGCATTTAAATCAGTGATTTCTGAACTAAAGGTATCCTAAGCTGTATGATTTTAGAAACAAACAAACAAAGCCCTCTAGCTTTAGAGGCAATTACTTTAAGGTATAATCTGACACACTGACAGCAAATAGAGCATATATACTAACACAGCTGCATTTACAGGGTAGCCTACAGGCTTCTCAGACATGCCCACAGTAAAATATATTAAGTAATTTTTTTAAAAAAATGATTAAAAACATCTTTGATGATAGGCTGAACATGAGCCTGCAGTGTGCCCAGGCAGCCAGGAGGGCCAATGGCATCCTGGCCTGCAGCAGGAACAGTGTGGTCAGTAGTAGCAGTGAGGTCATTCTGCCCCTGTACACTGCACTGGTTAGGCCACACCTTGAGTCCTGTGTCCAGTTCTGGGCCCCTCAGTTTAGGAAGGATTTTGACTTGCTGGAATGTGTCCAGAGAAGGGCAACAAAGTTGGTGAGGGGTTTGGAACACAAGCACTATGAGGAGAGGCTGAGGGAGCTGGGGTTGCTTAGCCTGGAGAAGAGGAGACTGAGGGGTGACCTCATTACTCTCTACAGCTACCTGAAGGGAGGTTGTAGCCAGGCAGAGGTTGGTCTCTTCTCCCAGGCAGCCAGCACCAGAACAAGAGGACACAGTCTCAGGCTGTGCCAGGGCAGGTTTAGGCTGGATGTTAGGAAGAAGTTCTATACAGAGAGAGTGATTGCCCATTGGAATGGGCTGCCTGGGGAGGTGGTGGAGTCACCATCATTGGAGGTGTTCAGGAGGAGACTTGATAGGGTGCTTGGTTGCATGGTTTAGTTGATTAGGTGGGTTGGATTGGTTGATGGGTTGGACACAATGATCTTGAAGGTCTCTTTCAACCTGGTTTATTGCATTGTATTGTATTGTATTATTGTATCTCTTAAGTTTTTATTTATGAGAGAATTTAGGCACCAAAAAAAAAGTATTACTGGAGTACAATTCAACTGTGAACATCTTTTTTAACCTTGAGGAAACTTCAGAGTCAATGAAAAATCAAGAACAAGAATCTAATAAAACTCAGCCAAAACCTACCTCCATATAAATACTGAATTCCTTTCTTTTAAAAAAATCCTGTTTATTTTACATTAAACAAAAATGTGAAAACAACCCTTCTTTCTGGTTACAAAATAAAGAAAATTAAGAGTGTCCTTGGCCAAATTAACTGTGCTACAGGACATGCAGAAATTCTGTTTTGACCTCTTTTAACTTCCAGAAAATAAATGGGACAGCACATGTTCATTTAAAGTGATTACATTACCTGAGGCTTGCCACTCAAATCTGCAGCTGTTAGCTAGAAAGCAGTGAAATGAGGTCATGAGGATGAACACAATGACACCCAGAGTTACAGAATCACTCCTGGATGTTCTCCCACTGACAAAGTACTTGAGCAGGCAAACATCTCCTTTTGATCAGATGTTTTAACACCAGCAGACAAAATTTGTTTTGCCTGTCACTAACTAGACCTACTCTAAACATTTAAATCACGGTATAAAGCAGAAACTGAGCACACCACATCTCCTACACAAAAAACAATCTAGCAGAATTCAATTTGGGAGGGATCACAGGAGGTCTCTAGTCCACCTTTGAGCTCAAAGTTGCACTAGCTATAGGATCAGCAAAGATTGTTCACGACTTGACTTAGTCATTAGCACCTCTAGGAATATAGAATACAGAGACCTCAGGCAGCATATTCTTGTTCTTGACTGTCTTCTGTCTATACATAACCACTGCCAAATATACAGAGATAATTTTGCACCAATTGCCTAGTAAATCTAGTCTCACAAGTATGCATGCAGAGAAACTGCCTTATTTGAACTGCCTAAGTGGTATGACAGTTCGACAGCAGCTATCTAGGCTTCATGTGCTCATGTCTTGAGATGTTAGGCCTGAAAAAATAATTACTTGTTGAAAATAAAGGGTATTTGAAAATGTAGAAATGTATTTCAGTGATTCTAACTACTGTTATTTGCAACTGCTAGTGCTATTACTTTTAGGATAGGATAGGATAGGATAGGATAGGATAGGATAGGATAGGATAGGATAGGATAGGATAGGATAGGATAGGATAGGATAGGATAGGATAGGATAGGATAGGATAGGAAAGGAAAGGAAAGACCAGACCAGGCTGGAAGAGACCATCAAGATCATTGCATCCAACCTATCAACCAATCCAACAAACCTAAACAACTAAACCATGCAACCAAGCACCCTATCAAGTCTCCTCCTGAACATCCCCAATGATGGTGACTCCACCACCTCCACAGGCAGCCCATTCCAATGGGCAATCACTCTCTCTGTATAGAACTTCTTCCTAACCTCCAGCCTAAACCTCCCCTGGCACAGCCTGAGACTGTGTCCTCTTGTTCTGGTGCTGGCTGCCTGGGAGAAGAGACCAACATCCGCCTGTCTACAACCTCCCTTCAGGTAGCTGTAGAGAGTAATGAGGTCACCCCTCAGTCTCCGCTTCTCCAGGCTAAGCAACCCCAGCTCCCTCAGCCTCTCCTCATAGGGCTTGTGCTCCAAACCCCTCACCAACTTCATTGCCCTTCTCTGGACACGCTCCAGCAAGTCAAAATCCTTCCTAAACTGAGGGACCCAGAACTGGACACAGTACTCGAAGTGTGGCCTAACCAGTGCAGCGTACAGGGGAGAATCACCTCCCTGCTCCTGCTGGCTATACTGTTCCCGATGCAGGCCAGGATGCCATTGGCCCTCTTGGATATACCACTATGTCTATACATGAATGGGGAAATGAACTAAGCATTTTCTTCTACATGTCTGATCATCTCTCGAAATAATACAGGAAAACATGACTACATGCAAATCTTCCAGGTTATGTAGAAAACAACTTATGTCATCTACCAAATTAGTTTAAGAACGAGAGTAGACATTTTACTTTGTCACATGTGACTACACAGGGATGTTGAGGTAGGATCCCAGTTTTCTTTGTAACTCGAATTTGAAAGGAAGTTTGCAATTTTCCTAGCTATTAGGAATTGCTCTTGTAAAGAGGCTGGCTGCTCAGCTGTAATTTCAAAGTTCTTTATAGATGACAAAAAGACCTTGCCAGCAACTAAATACTACTTTCAGGTATTTTAGTATGTACTAAACCTTTTTATGACACAGTTTCTAAATTAGAGAAATTTGATCAGGTACGTGATCAGCTTTCTGACATCACTGAAAGATTACCTGACAGCAAAAAAACAATGACAACTAATTTGGTTATAAACACAACTTTTATCTAAAAACACCCCAGGGCAAAACAGAAGATGAAAAAGAATTTTAAAGAGACAGTCATGCTCATTTAACTGACTTCAAGTCATGCTTTCAAAACCAGAAACTTTTTAAGATTTGTAGACTCTGCAGGAACTTAAAAGTTGGGGGGGGGGGGTAAGCTTAACTACTTTTGGAAGACTTTTTTCCCACTATCAATCATTTCTGTCATCTTCAGGCACTGACAGCAAGCACATAAGCAAAGCAAGAAGCCTCGAGTCCACATCTTCCAATGTGGTGTGGCCCTGGCTGGGAGATCAGTGAATGGTTTGGGTTGGGATCTTTGTGACCCTGGCTGGGAGATCAGTGAATGGTTTGGGTTGGGACCTTTAAAGGTGACCTAATCCAACCCTCTTGCAGTCACAAGAACATCTGCAACCAGACCGGGTTGCTCAGAGCCTCATCAAGATGATCTCCAGAGGTGAACAGCATGCTCCAGGGTGATCATAGAATGGGTTTGTCTGAGATTTATCATGTAGTTCAAAAATACTGGATATTATGCTTGCAAGCTTCATAAACTTACTAAGAAATAGTAGCAATAGCCTAATACTTTATCTTAAAGATCCATCTTTTTAAATTGCTTTCAAATATGTTGAATTTATTTAGTCCATTTCTGCATCAAATGGAGAAAAATATTTTTATTCTGTAAACAGACTTGGGCAGATTGTAGAAGTCCATTAAAGACCATTTTTGCTAAGGCTGAGGTTTAAATTGATTTCAATTATATGCTTAAAGAGTTACAAACTGAAGTTCAAAAAGTGAAGTTGTACTAAAATGCATTAAAACTGATGATATGCACCAGCTAATATTAAGTCAAAGCTAAAAATAAATGACAGTGGTATTAAAAAAAGATTCAATGGTAATGGAAGTTTCTGAAATTTATTTCAGTATCCCTTATAATAAAATATTTTTCATAGTTAATGTTGTTGTTGAAATATGGTTATAGCACAATACTCGAGATGCAACCTCATCAGGGCAGAGTAGTAGATGGGGAGATGAAGTTAGGTCCTCATACTCTTCTCCCAGATCTCTTCTCCCATGCAACCAGCGACAGAACAAGAGGACACAGTCTCAAGCTGTGCCAGGGGAGGTTCAGGCTGGATATTAGGAAGAAATTCTTCCCAGAAAGAGAGATTGCCCATCGGAAATGTGCTGCCCAGGGAGGTGGTGGAGTCACTATCACTGGAAGGGTTTAAGAAAAGCCTGGATGCGGCCCTTGGTGCCATGGCTTAATTGATTAGATGGTGCTGGGTGATAGGTTGGACTTGATGATCTCTGAGGTCTTTTCCAACCTGGTTAATTATGTATATTCTGTACAAAGTACTTCCATTTGAAGAGGCCCAAAACGAGGATTGATTGATTACAACAAAACATTTTTAAAAGAAGAGTATAGTATGGTTAGGGACTATTTTAATCACATTATACATCAGGTTATTACTTTCTTGTAGGTATCATTTAGAAATATTTGCAAAGGTTCTCTGAGCACTATCACCAGCCAAGTATGAAAAGCAGATAATTGAAAAATAAAAGAAATACACCTTTTAGAAGGGCACTAGAACTTCAATTAAACTATATAATATTCTGAGTAGTTACATTATATGTCACCATTATGCTAATCAGGGCAGGGGCAGCAACAAGATTCCAGAAAAGGATTAAAAAAAATGCTGTTCCCCACTCATGTCCATCTCCCCAGCTACAGAGTTAACACGTGCTCATAGCACAAATCCCTCCTTCCTGTGAACATCTGATGTTAGCCCTTACACGGCTTCCAGCAGTTATCCTTGTTCAAGATATTAATATACCAGTTTCAGAAAACTGCAGAGAAGGTAAAATGCTATGTAAAACCATGAAATGTGCTTTCCTGTTAATTTCTGCACTACATTCTCTGCTGATCAGAGATGAAACATTCATTCTTTGGCTGAATCTAGCCTTGTAGCCTATAACTAGTGAAATGTCTGGCTTTATTAAATACATTGAAATGAACAAAGGAACAAACAAACAGCCTCTGTAATCCACATTATAACATTTCCTTCATGGTCCTCAGGACCTGATATTACCTACTTTCCTTTCTGACATGCCTGTATAGAAACTTTTTGCCTTGACAAAGGCTAGGGAAGCCATTTCTGTAACAGCCTGCTACTAGAGAAAACTGGAAACAAAATCTGTACGAGTACCAAACCCACCAGTGCCCCTCACTTAGGGAAACCAACAACCTAGTGCAAGGTTAGCTGTAGATGTGCATTTCTTCTAAACAGAAATGGGGTTTTTTTGGTGCAAAAATAAATGACTGAATGAAAAATAATGTGAAATACGACAAAATGAAGCACATTTACCAGGCAGATATTACCTAAAGGAGGTTTGGCATATGTCAGCTCAAAATCAAGTCTTCATTTTCAATTCTTTTCTTTCTCTATGCTGAATATTTTAGAGCAGGAAATTATCTGGGTACAGTGGCAATGTTCCTGCTAAGGATGTGATTATTCACTGATTTTTAATGGAAACCTACATGCCCAACAGCAGTCTGGAAATCCTACTCTGTATTAAGGAACAAACACATTGTGCTACACGGTGTTGCCTTGTTCTCGGTATGTAAAGGGAAATGGAGAACTTGCAGTTTATTTAACTTACTGAGATATCAAAATACCTGTAGATATCTGACTTCCCAGCATGATCTCTTTACACAGAGAAAAACATTTACTGTGACAACAGCAAAAACAGTAACAATAACCACTCTGATACAACTCGCTCCAATCTTGATAGATAACTGGCACAGGCCAACAGAGTTACCAGGAGTTTGACATGGTTTCAGTAGTATGACAGATGATGCTGATGTTCATATTCACATGTATAGACATAGTGGAAAAAAGATCCTATAAGTAGACTCCAAAGTAGTAAGATTCAATACAATACAATACAATACAATACAATACAATAAACCAGGTTGAAAGAGACCTTCAAGATCATCATGTCCAGCCCATCAACCAATCCAACCCACCTAATCAACTAATCCATGCAATCAAGCACCCCATCAAGTCTCCTCCTGAGCACCTCCAATGATGGTGACTCCACCACCTCCCTGGGTAGCCGATTCCAATGGGCAATCACTCTCTCTGTATAGAACTTCTTCCTAACATCCAGCCTAAACCTGCTGTGGTGCAGCCTGAGACTGTGTCCTCTTGTTCTGGTGCTGTCTGCCTGGGAGAAGAGACCAACCTCTGCCTGGCTACAACCTCCCTTCAGGTAGTTGTACAGAGCAATAAGGTCACCCCTCAGTCTCCTCTTCTCCAGGCTAAGCAACCCCAGCTCCCTCAGCCTCTCCTCATAGGGCTTGTGTTCCAAACCCCTCACCAACTTCGTTGCCCTTCTCTGGACACCTTCCAGCAAGTCAACATCCTTCCTAAACTGAGGGGCCCAGAACTGGATACAGTACTCGAGGTGTGGCCTATCTTTTCCAATTATATGGAAAAGATTTGGTCAGATTATACGTAGATTTATCTATTGTTGCTTTAAACCGAAACAAAACAAAAAAATAGTCTGAAAGTCTTTACTTTCACTTCTCCTTGAGAATGAATTTGTGCTACATAAACCTTTGACTAAGTGTCTTACATGTCAGAGTTTTAAAACTGCTGAAGTTCCAAACTACCATCTAGCTTCCACTTTAAAACTGCAGTAAATTAAACAACAGTTCTTAAGTTGTCTCTAAGTGGCTATAATTAAATCTTCACTCCTAATGATGCTGTCCATTCCAAGGACAAATTCAATATGGTAAGAGGTGTAGGAAAGGGGAATTATAACAAAAGCCTATGGCTTGGCATACAGCCATGTCTAAAGGGCATACATTAGTACATCAGCAGTTTCTGCAGGAGTTGCTGGAAGAGAATTTGTCTGAAGAGGGCATGTATGAGACAGTGAAAAATAAAACACACCTTTTCTTATTCTGGCCTTCCATAACCCTTAATTTTTATTTCATTTTTTAAAAATCTTGTAAATGAATTCTCGCTTTCGCAGAGGAAGCTTAACCAAATGCTACTTTACATACTTATGTATCTATGATAATAGACTAGAGGTACTCTGTGCTAGAGTGTGTGTCCAAGTACAAATAGTAGCACATTCTCTAAGATTCCTCTGCTTTTCTTGGAAGTTCTTATCCTTAACCCTTGTTAGATTAGGTGTTGTCAAGGAAATCATAAAGCCTCCTCTTGTTAACATGCCCAGGTTAAACACAAATGACAACAACTAATACAAAAGTAAGTTTTAATGCTGTGTGTGAATGGAATATCGCAGAATCACAAAATGTCAGGGGCTGGAAGGAACCTCGAGAGATCATCTAGTCCAATGCCCCTGACAGAGCAGGATCAACTATACCAGGTCACACAGGAATGCATCCAGGAGAATTCTGAATATCTCCAGAGAGGGAGACTCCACAACCCCATTGGGCAGCTTGTTCCAGTGTTCACTCTCTCAGTGAAAAATTTTTTCCTCATGTTCACATGGAACTTCCTAAGCCTCAATTTCCACCCATTGCCCCTTGTCCCATCACTGGGCATCACCAAGAAGAGACTGACTCCATCCTCTTGGCACTCACGCTTTGCATATTTATAGTCCTGCATGAGGTCACCTATAAGTCTCCTTTTCTCCAAGCTGAAGAGCCCCAGCTCCCTCAGCCTCTCCTCATAAGGAAGATGTTCCACTCCCCTAATAATTTTTTGTGGCTCTGTGCTGGACTCTTTCAATCAATTTCCTGGCCTTCCTGAACTGAGGGTCCCTAAACTGGACACAATATTCCAGATGTGGCCTCACCAGGGTAGAATAGAGGAGGAGGAGAACCTCTCTTGACCTATTAACACCTTCTTCTATACCCCAGGACACCATTTGCTTTCTTTGCTTACCATGTGCTTCAAAAGCACATTGCTGGCTCATGGTCAACCTTCCACCCACTAGGACCCCCTAGTCCTTTTCCCCTTCACTGCTCTCCAACAGGTCAGTCCCCAACCTATACTGGTACATGGGGTTTTCTTTTCCAGGTACAAGACTCCTATTCTGAGATGATGTTTCTCCAAACTGGGAACCTCTAAAGAGTTATTTACCAATGACAAGCTTTGTGTGAAATTACCATCCCTTAGAATAAAGAATAATCAGATAACTGCAATTAGACTTTTGAGAAAAGGAGTGTCATGAAGGGACAAACCCCAAAACATGCCCTAACACAGAGAATGGGCTAAGCACCTGTGACTGTGCAAACCTGGGCATTTCCTGGGGTCCAGATGACCCAAGTAAACCTGTAGCATATGTAATTAACCTTAAGTCACACCCATGAAGTGTGTGCACCTCTGGCCACGTTTGGATATGCCCCATTCTTTTGATTCAGCTATCAGGTTTCTCTGTTACCAGTGGACATTAACAGTCTTTGGATAGTATTTAAACCATCTGAGAAGGTATGTAATTTGCCTTGTTCTTATTGAGAAAGCAACAAGAGCCAAATGCTGTCAGAGTTGCAGCTAAGGACCTTGTCCTAGCAGGCAGACCACACCTGGGCCTTGCACCTGGACTAAGGCGACCGACACTCTGAGATACCTGTGCTGGAGGCAGAAAGGGGAAAAGCCCTCAGAGAACAGAATCCCAGAAGAGCTGCAGTGCTACAGACTGTGAACTGGGCACGAGAGGAAAGAGGCTCCTTAGCCCTCTCCGAGCCAAGAGCCACATGAATTATAGTTAGAGTGCCTGGGAAGATACAGGACAGAGGAGCAAGCTGTGAGATCCCAGCTAGTTTGCTACAGAATCCCCCTTGTGGGAAACTGCAGATAGCAGCACCTCTATTTTCCTTTTGAATCACTGTATTGGAAATTCTCAGATTTGTGCTTAAATCATTTAACTGTCTTCATATGTGGAATATACCCACAACTGAGTATCAGAACCTGTAAATATACTTTGTAAATAAGTTACTTCAGTATTTGAAGAAACCACCACCAGAAATATTGGAGTAAGCTGGTTCAAATTATATCAGGTTATATAGAAAAGTAAACAAATATAACAGGAAATTAATTCTATTCATGTTTAAATATTTCAAAACTGCAATTGAAAGCTTTAAAGTTTTTCTAAATGCTTTCCCCCACAGAAGATTCTGTCAAAATCAGAGTGCTGTTGATAAAAACGATTTACCTGAAATGCCAGAACATGAATCTGGGTTCTTTCCTTTCTCAAGCAAGAGGTGGAGAAATATGATGTTATACAAAAAAGATTATTTCTCTTTGTGTCATGTGCAGATGTTTCTCAGAGCTTAGATGCGATGGGGAGCAACAGCAATGTAATTTCAGACAATATTTGGCTCACACTGGGCAGTACATGGAGAAGCAGATGGTCTTTTCTACGACTTCTGCCTTGCTATGTTTTGCAGTTTTAAAGTGCACCATTTTTATTCCTAGATTTTACCTACTGGAACTGTATCTGTCTTGCAGATGAAAATCCTGTTAAGGCAGAAATTGAGTGAGTAGATGTATAGATGTATATTTTGGGGCTTCTGTCTGAATGCACTGTTGGTGTGTTGGTATTCATTTTAGCTAGTTTTGAAAGTGTACAGAAACTTTTTTTATTATTTTATTGTTTTTTAATGAAGTAGATGACTAGAAAGACTAAATAAGTACTATTCAGGGAGGGTGACTGGAGTCAATGCAGTGTAATTATAGAAAAGAATATATCTAAGAACAGAGAACTATTTTATTTCAGTCCCTTTTCTTCTTTCAAACCTGGATTTGACTTTCTAACGCTAATTGGAGTATTGACTGACCATCTAAATGCTTGCCCTCATTGTTCCACTCTCACAAATTAACTAGTGAGTGCCTCCAGTTATCTAAATAAGGTGCTGATTGATTGCATGGAAATAATTAATCAAGCCAGAGCTGATATGATCTCCAGCCATGTCAGAACTTTCTTTTCTCATTATGCTTACCTAGTGCAGAATTTAAATGTACAGCCTGTGGCAAAAGGTAATGTTTTTTGAGAGGTTTCTACAAGTTAAATTACAAGGAGGAAGTCAGATTTCATTGTAATAAGACTTTAAATGAGTCCAATTACATTTTAGTTCAAACAGTCTTGTTTCAAATACTGTTCTGCCAGTCTGGCAGCAGTTAATGGAAGCCAACATCCAGTTTAGAGCAATGGGGAATAACGTGCCAACTTTCTTGTCCTGAATCAGTGGAAGAAGGCATCCTTAGTGGACAGGCACTTAAACTCATGTAATGCAGAAACTGAAATGCTGTTACAACTGTATTTCTCCTTAACAACAAGTGGACATAGTAAGCAATACAATGCCTTTTGCTGCAGCAACTCATTTATCATGAACAAGCTTACTATTCTTCAGCCTCCACCTTCCCTGCCTAAACACACACATGCTTAAAAAAATAAAAAACATTTTTCAATGAAAGAGCTGGAGAGCAGATACACTATTACTTAGGTCAACAAAGTGTGTTAAGCTCTCAGCGATCACAAAGTTCACTTTCTTCTGCTCAGTATCTGACCTAGGAAAAGCGTAGCAGAAGCTATCTCCTAAATCATCAAACACAGGCTATTGCAATAACAAACAGTTATTGCCAGTTGCCACCTGCTAGTATTTCTTGACACACTGTCTTGGTCCTAGCTGGCAGTTCAACACAGATGTTCTTACAGATGACTGGAATTACCTAGTTTCTCCTCTCTACCTGCTAGAAATGAGACAAGAGGAGAAAGCTTTTAACAAAGCAGTCATAATCTTATGACAACACAAGGAGGCTCAGAGCTAACCCGGATACTCCTGCAGTATGGAAGCAGCATGCTGCTTTCTCAAGTACAAGTGTAGAGGCACAAGATCTTGACTAGACTAACATTGGATGATTGACAAACAGTTGTGGATTTCTGCTACACTCAGAAGCACACCACCGCTAATGGAAACAAAAGCAACATGCGATTCATAATTAAGAGTAGTTCCTAAATGTGCATACTTCAGCAACTTTTGCTCAGTTAAATTTGGTCGTGAATCCAGGCCCTACAGCTTTTTCTTTTTGCATCAGAGGTGGCAGAAACAAAGTGCCGGGTTCTGCACATTGGCGACAACAACCCCATGCAGGGCTACAGGCTGGGGTCAGAGTGGCTGGAGAGCGGCCAGGCAGAGAGGGACCTGGGGGTACTGGTTGATGGTAGGCTGAACATGAGCCTGCAGTGTGCCCAAGCAGCCAAGAGGGCCAATGGCATCCTGGCCTGCATCAGGAAGAGTGTGGCCAGCAGGAGCAGGGAGATCATTCTGCCCCTGTATGCTGCACTGGTCAGGCCACACCTCGAGTACTGTGTCCAGTTCTGGGCCCTTCAGTTTAGGAAGGATGTTGTCTTGCTGGAGCGTGTCCAGAGAAGGGCAATGAAGTTGGTGAGGGGTTTGGAGCACAAGCCTTATGAAGAGAGGCTGAAGGAGCTGGGGTTGCTTAGCCTGGAGAAGGGGAGACTCAGGGGTGACCTTATTGCTCTCTACAACTACCTGAAGGGAGGTTGTAGACAGGCAGAGGTTGGTCTCTTCTCCCAGGCAGACAGCACCAGAACAAGAGGACACAGTCTCAGGCTGCACCAGAGCAGGTTTAGGCTGGATGTTAGGAAGAATTTCTATACAGAGAGAGTGATTGCCCATTGGAATGTGCTGCCTGGGGAGGTGGTGGAGTCACCATCATTGGAGGTGTACAGGAGGAGACTTGATGGGGTGCTTGGTGCCATGTTTTAGTTGATTAGGTGGGTTGGATTGGTTGATGGGTCTTGAAGGTCTCTTCCAACCAGGTTTATTCTATTCTAAAGGGCTGTTTTAATTGCATATGAATACTGCATACAACAGAAAATTTATGCTTTTACCCTTTGAAAGCAGAATGCATATATTTCTAGTGAAGAGTAAAGAGATGGATTCTGCACATTCAGATATATTCCTACGTGAATATATCTGCAAAGTGTTTGACATTAAAACATAATTACCAGAAGGAACTGTCACACAGAGTATTTGAAAACAGCACACTGAGTTTGCAATGATATATCTTTATTAGCCATTTTAAGTTCTTCAGCAAAATGAACAGAACACAAATCTGCAACACTGCCCAACTGGGAAAATAAATGGTCATCTTGTTTCACTCATAAACCATTATGGGGAAATATATTACCTTCTTTCCATGGGTAGACCATTATCAAATGCTACCAAATGCTCATCTCAATTGTCACAGTCATATTTGAAAACTCTAATGATGCTAACTAGTTTTCTACATAACAAAACAATAGGGTTTTTCCACCTCACAACTGTGTATCCCAGGAAACAACCCATCTTTGCAAGCAGGTCTATTTCCATTTTGAATGCACAATTTGTTCAGAATAGAGCACAGCTTACTGGATTGATGCAGAGGATTATCCCGGTAGTTCTCCATATCTTAATTTCCAGGAGGTATACAAGTATCTGAAATGCAGCCTCACTGGTTAATCTAGCAGTATTGACTTTATCATGAATGTATTATTTTGCATTTTAATTATAGTACATAATTTTAATCAAGTAGGTACGTTTAAGGAGAATAAGTAAACAAAATACTTCAAAACAGCGCAAAAATAATTGTGTATTTAAAACAAACATTCTGAATGCAGTATATTTACTTTTATATACATATATGGGTATAAAATATACACATACATTCAGTGTTATAGTTTAAGGTTATGGCTTAGATTTTAAACTAGCTAATCAGTTTTGGCCTCTGCTTGCAATTTGTATGCCATTTTAAACTGGGCTTGAGAAAAGTACAAATGTCTAGCACATTTGAAAGCCATGAAGTGCATAGCTGTGCTTATCTAAGTGGATCAAGCCCTGAATCAGAATGTTGAATGACCATTTTGTATCGTAAATAATTAAAGGAATGCCATGAAATAATTTATTACAAATGGATTTTTAAAAGGGAGTCACTAAGTGCATGTGAGTTCCTTGCTAGAAGATCTCACTACTTCAATCACTGAACTCAAATACCATTATTGAGATCCTGCTGGGAAAGCACCATAGGTACTTTCTGGATGGCCTGTTTGTTTGCTTCCATAGCTATTCTTCCTGTGCAAATATTCCCTGCTCTGTAACAAATATGTAACTACTCAAAAGTTGTCCAGAAATAATGAGCTATAAAAGTTTGTTAAAGCCAGATTTGACATTGCAACTGCACTCCACTTTAGACAACAAAACATTACATCCTCATTATAATAAAATTTCATTCACAATTAATTTACAAGTCAAGCCTAAATCTAAGCCTACTAATACAGGATTTGATAAACATTCTTCAAATTGTATCTTGACTTGATGTACCTATATGAAGCATGTGCTTTTTAAATTCAAAGACCCCTTTCCTGCCCAGACAAAACATCCCAGCTTTTCACTGCTCTTAGCAGCATCACAGTCAGATGCAGAGGGACTCGTGTTATAAGCAAAGCCCTGTAGAACAGCCGTCATCACCATCATTTAATTGTGATGGGGTTTGCCAGCACTTCCATTCTTGTCATGGCATTATTACTTATAAAGAATCACTCTGAGCTAAACATAGCACTTAGTGTTATGAAGAGTTGAGGAGCATATATTATAACATTTAAAATAATAATAATAAATCTTAAGGATTTTTTTTAACATTTAAGTGCACTAAAGAAAGGAGATATGATCTGTTAAAAACTTCATCATATTCCACAAGGGCCTCCAATTTTCACCACATGTGTGATTTCTTTAAACTACCACTACAATTTATTTTAATAATTTTCCTGGATCCAGAAATTGCTGCCATTTTCCTTGTACAATGTGAACAAAGCAAATGTTTCAAGCACATCAGTGTCAAGAGGAATTGTCAGTTACAATCACATGTTTCATTGCTTCATAAGAAAAAAACAACTTATTTCACAACACCTGTCACAGACATTACTATTCAGGTTGAGTGTTTCAAGTTAGTGTTGCATGGCAAGAAGTTTATGTGTATTCTTTGAAGACAAAATTTATAACTGTTCTGTATTTGACCATGCTCATGACTTCATGAGTGGCCTACAGCAACATATAAACAACAAAATTAATCTGCAGAATAATTCATCATATACTGTGTGGAAATGCATTTTAAGAGTCCAGCCTTGCCAACAAGATAATGGCAAGCATACAAATATTCTTGCTTCGAGTCTCACGGTATTTGCATAATTGTGAGAAGACACAGTTAGTCCCGAGACTCAGAAAACATATTTGTTATATTAGCTAGGAACTGGAGAGCCTCTTAAGCTTTCAAGATACAAGTCATATTGATATTCAATGGATCCTCTTTTAATCATAGTATTTTACTTTTCATTTTTTATAGCATCCATATTTTTTTTCCCATCCTCTTCCTTACTGTGTTGCATTATTTTGACCTGGGGCATCCAGGGAAGGAAAGAACACTGGTTGTGTGTGTGAGGACATAAAATTGTACAAGTATGCTCTGGTGCCTCTATTTCCATCATGTTTGTGGGATTTCCATTTTTTTTGCCAGGAGCTCGCTGACCAGGATTATGTCTGAGTGCTAAAATAAATTCTGTAAGGACAGCCTGTGATGCCACTTGGACAGAGACTCTTCTCATATAAAAATACTGAGAATTCATACAAGCCAGTTGCCTACAGATGCTCCAAAGATAATGCCAATGCCACATATGGACAAATAGTAATAGGAATGACAGGAAAATAGATAAACTTCTGTGAGAGACTAAAGCTTGTCTCTCCTGGTGTGACTCAACAAAGATAAAATCACTTGCTGCTTGCCCAGACAATAGCTGATGTGTGTTGGGCAGAGCCACTGGAAGGACTCTTGAAGATGCAAAGATAACATTGTTCACTGGACTGGATTTGGCCTACAACAATGGCCCAAGGGCCCAGTCATCACACCTTCAGAACAAGATCATTTCCAGCCATCAGAATCCCCAGGAAGGGAGGATGATGAGACAATGGATTCACCGCCTGTTTCCTGATGTGCAATGAGTGTGTGGGCCGGTAGATGGAGAAGGAGGAGGCCCCCCACACACACCTCCATCCAGACCGCTACCCAAACTCACAGGAATACACAGAAAGCTTTCCTGGGGAACGATACCTGGATACTTAAGGATGATTTCCTGGCCCCTGATTTCCTGAGGGACAATACTTGGACACATAGCTAAGGACTAAAAAACTGTATAAAATACTTGAGCAACTACTGGCTTAGCAGAAGAAAAATGGAGAAGAAAAACGGAGAACCAAAAACACAGATGAAGGAAAACACAGGAGAAGGACAATGCCACTGAGAAGGAAAGCATGCGAGAAGGAAAAGCCCGGGACAATGCTGCTCCAAAGAAAAGAGGCCATGGAGCCTGGAGGAAGCAGACCGAACCCTCTCTCCGTGGCCTAAGTTCCGCCTGCTGCAACTCATGGAGCTGAAGAGGCTGCCCAGAGGACCACATCTCTTCTACAGCCAAAGACTCAGCACCATTTCTCTACAGACCCAACATCTCCTGCAGCACCTTTCCTCCACAGACTCAAACTGTCTTGGGGGTGTGAGTGGTGCAGTAACATAATTCCTTTCCTCTTCTCTCTTATCTCTCTATTTTCTCTCTCTCCCCTTCTGATCCCTCCACTTTATTTATGTAATAAATAGTCTAGCTGTTGATATTTCGGCCTCGTTTGTGCCTCTCATTTCACAACACGGGAATATTCAAAAGAACTGAGTCTCTTTCCCTCTCTGGACCGAGACAACTTCACAGCAGATTCAGATAAACACAGTAGAAAATACTAATTTTAGATTTGAAAAATTACACAGTCCTACTCTCAATCTCAGAAGCAGGTAAACAAACATTAGCATGATATATGTGTAATATTTAAGTTTTTAAATAATTAAACCTATATGTATGCATAGAAAGAGAATTCTTCCTTTTGCCTGATCTTTCAAGCATGTAAATTGATCAAGTTGTTTCATATTTTTATTGTTTTGTTTTAGAGAAAGTAACAAGACTTGATAAATTCATAGCAATGCTGAGGAAAAGATAATTGGTAAGTTCTTTCAGCACTGAAGCTAGACACTAGACAAAGTTTAGAGGATACAATAGAAACGCACTAACAAAATAATAGCATCTTTGTAATTTACTGCAGAGGTAAAATGACAAATCCATTAATGTACGGAGTACATAATACAGATGCAAAGAAGTGTTTATAAATAGGCTTTAAGTAACTCTTTTCAAACTCTCATGAAACATATTATTATGTTGCATTAATTTTACCTGATTTGAAGTGTGCCATAGTGAACTTTGGAAAAACAGCAACAACAACAACAAAAGTAACGACAAAACAACAAACAAACCAAACCAGTCCACAGGCACACACAAATAGAAAATGGAATAGAATAGGAATAGAATAAACCAGGTTGGAAGAGACTTTCAAGATCATTGCGTCAAATCCATCATCCAACACCACCTAATCAACTAAATCATGCAACCAAGCACCCTATCAAGTCTCCTCCTGAACACACCCAGTGATGTTGACTCCACCACCTCCCCAGGCAGCACATTCCAATGGGCAATCACTCTCTCTCTGAAGAATTTCTTCCTAACTTCCAGTCTAAACCTCCCCCGTGCAGCTTGAGACTGTGTCCTCTTGTTCTAGTGCTGGTTGCCTGGGAGAAGAGACCAACCTCTGCCTGTCTACAACCTCCCTTCAGGTAGTTGTAGAGAGCAATAAGGTCTCCCTGAGCCTCATCTTCTCCAGGCTAAGCAACCCCAGCTCCCTCAGCCTCTCCTTATAGGGCTTGTGTTTCAAACCCCTCACCAACTTTGTTGCCCTTCTCTGGACATGTTCCAGCAACTCAACATCTTTCCTAAACTGAGGATAAATATAATAATAATAAAAAAAAATAAATTACAAAGCCACTTAAATCCCCACAAATTGCCCCAACCTCAAATCAGATTGTTTTATGAAAATTTTAATCCTAAATATACTTAGGCATATTTCCCAAACAGGCTAAGAACTCAATCAGTACTCGAAAGATTTTGAAACCGACTGGCTGAAATAAGTTGGAAAAATAGTAACTGAACTACATCACTAAAGCCATGCTAAAACTGCAGCACTGAAGTTAAGATGTGAAACCTGGCAAGAAGCAGCATGGAATACAAACTAACTGAAGACTGGAAGAATATAAGGAACATTTTGTATCAATCTCGTGTTACATGAAAGGCTTTCTTGCCTAACCTAGGATTGTATTCATCTATAGGGATAGCATTCTAGATACAAGTAGATGCTTGGGAGGATTTAAAGACATTTGATGCCAGATGAGACCTTGATATTTTAACCAATACAAACACAATTAAAAAAAAACTAGAAAAAATCCAGTGTGGTGTCAAAACAAATATGAGATTCTTCTGGGGTTGGTTGTCATGTGTTTTCCCCCTTGAAACACAGCGCTTGAATTATTTTTTGCTCCACAGATACCACGTCTTGCCTTGAAAAGTATCTTGGCAACACAGAGTGACTAAATTCAGGTGGCTTGGAAAAATAGGTCAGTAGTTCTTAAATTTGAGTGAAATGTCTTTTATGTTTCCCACTTTGTAGGTTTGTTTATTTTATCATTACACATGTGAAAAATAATACTCGTATTGTCTTTAGGATTCTGTGATGTGATAATTCATTTATGTAAATGTATATTCATTATTAATGTCTCATAAATTATGTCAAGCATAACCACTCTAAAGGGTGAACAAAGCATTTTGCACAGTTCCTTTCTATGAACCACAGAGATTCTTCTGTTTCTATACACACATATATTTCAATTGACTAGTCACTTGCCAACTGCTCAGCTAAGTTCATCGTTAGCTGAAACTTCTACTCACCTTACAAAAAACTCCATACTGAATCCAACATTTTATACATTCTTGTAATTGACACTACCCACTCAATACCTGATCAGAAACACAAGAAGTGATAACAAAACTGAGTAGTAGAGCCAAATATATAAGTAAAAGGAGGAAATATGCTTTGTATGTTTGCTAGTGAATTGCTCTTCTAACAGATGAGAAACAGGTGCTTAGGCTTCAATATTTGTGGTGGGTTGAAAATTTTACCCAATATAAAATTGCCAGACCAGCTCAGGTGGAAGCAAAAAAATCTGTATTTACAAGCAAAACTACAATCTAGAATGAAATGCGATGAATATGTACAAAATATGCAATATTTACACATATGTACAAGTATTAATTTTTAAACATCACAAACCACCACCCGCCCCTGGACAAACCAGGGGTTGCTACTAATAGCTTCTCCTTCCCTGATCCCTACACCCCTGTACACCACAGAGGAGCGAGAAAAGCAGAGGGTTGTTTGTTAGATACTCAGCCACAACAAAGAACACAGTCAAGGTCAGCAAAGCAAGCAGAAGTCAGAGCTAGTATCTACTAGAGCAAAAAAGCTGAAAAGAGAGAAATTTAGTGCACACAAATAGCTTATATTTTTTTATCTGTCCAATGGGATTGTTTGAATTTATTATTTTCCTTTTTACACCCAATGGTGATTTTCTTGCATTCTACTACTTTCTGTTCAAGATCTATGTAAAAATTTTCCAGGTACAGCCTGAAACTACCAGAGAGATAAAGCTATGGGGGCAAGAATAAATGTTATTTAGAATAATAATTTGACATCAGTTTGTCTCAGCTATAAGATCTCCACACAAAAGCAGAGAATCATACTAGAAAGTGAATATGCACATTCTTTGTTTGTATTTTCTGATGTGCAAATCCAACTTATTTTTACAGGAAAGATGTTCTGAGATTCAAATTTATTTCTAGATCATTCTCTGTTGCCACTTGGTGAATCTTTTTGATCCCTTACTGTTCAGGTGGGTCCAAGCTCCCCTGTGACATCAGGCAGAGTTCCTAGACAATCCATTCAATGCATCCCACTGCAGCTGGTGCCAGCTGTCATTGGCTGGCTAAATAAAGGCCTGATTTAGACAAATTATCACTTTCCTCTAGCATGTGCACCATTGTCTTTGATCTTCATTTCTGCTTAAAAGCAAATAATCTTCTGGCTCACTGTGATCAAAATGCATACTACCCATCAGTGGCAGTCTGTATATGTTACTGACTAAGATCTTCAATTCCAGGACAAGGGCTAAATTTGAATAGAGTTTTTGATTTTGTTTTCTTTTCCTGCTGCTGAAGAATAAATGAATAAGCTTCCAGGGAAAACAAACAAACAAAAAACAATTAATAATAATCAGATTTCATGATTCAGTCTAATTCAATTAAATGGCAACTCCATTTACCACATACTTAATTTTGGTGGAGTCTTCTTTTACTGGAAAGGACACAAATACAGAACATGTGGGCTTAAGGTGCTTACTCAAACTGTAGACATCTGAGTACAGTTTCCCAACTGCCAAAGACTTCCTTTGTAATCACTGGCAACTTATTTCATCTCTCTCTGTCCCAGTTTTCACTCCTGTGCTTGTTTAATGTGTCTTTTTCACTGATTGTTGGGATGCTGGCATTTTTTAACAATGGAGGCTTTTCAGAACAAAATAAAATAAAATCTGTTTCTAGGATGACATGAGAATTATTTTTTTACTGTCACTGTATATATACATTGCTTTCTGCCTCTGTGTGTGTAGGTGTATGGCATGTGTGTTTATCTATATGTATTTATATATAAACTAAGAATGATTTTGGCTAATTCATAAATATGTATGCCTAAGAATTTGTACATACATAATTATATACAGTTCATTCAAAATAAATATTACATTTGTGCTAACAAAACAATGTCATATCAGTGGTAATAAAACAATAACATATCATATCAGTAAATATAAAGTTTCTTCCATCTTGTAGAGTCTTGTATGTGACACCTGTGGTGAAGATAAGTAGATATAGTAATATTATGAAGTCCATAGCTGACTTTTTCTATGTGTGTGCTAATTTACAACCATTTACTTATTACTGATTAATGCCAGATGGATGTACAGAGGGATATATATTGATCTAAAACTACAGAATAAAGAAATGCTTGCATATTTTATGAATCTTTGAATTATAGAATCATAGAATCATAGAATCAGTCAGGGTTGGAAGGGACCACAAGGATCATCTAGTTCCAACCCCCTGCCATGGGCAGGGACACCCTACACTAGATCACGCTGGCCAGAGCCTCGTCCAGCCTGGTCTTAAACACCTCCAGGGACTGGGCCTCAACCACCTCCCTGCACAACCCATTCCAGGGCTTCACCACTCTCATGGTAAAGAACTTCTTCCTCACATCTAGCCTGAATCTCCCCATTTCCAGCTTCATTCCATTCCCCCTAGTCCTATCACTACCTGAGATCCTGAGAAGTCCCTCCCCAGCCTTCCTGTAGGCCCCCTTCAGATACTGGAAAGCCACAATGAGGTCACCTCGGAGCCTTCTCTTCTCCAGACTGAACAGCCCCAACTCCTTCAGTCTGTCCTCATAGGAGAGGTGCTCCAGCCCTCTGATCATCCTTGTGGCCCTTCTCTGGACACGCTCCAGCACGTCCACATCTCTCCTGTAATATGGGCTCCAGAACTGGACGCAGTACTCCAGGTGGGGTCATACCAGAGCTGAGTAGAGGGGGAGAAGCACCTCCCTTGACCTGCTGGTCACACTTCTCCTGATGCAGCCCAGGATCTGATTGGCTTTCCGGGCTGCAAGCGCACATTGAGAGCTCATGTCGAGCTTCTCGTCCACTAGCACCCCCAAGTCTCTCTCCTCAGGGCTGCTCTCCAGCCAGTCACTGCCCAGCCTGTATTTGTGCCTAGGATTGCCTCGACCCAGATGCAGGACCCTGCACTTGGTCTTGTTGAAGCTATGATGATGGTATAAAATCAGTAAATAGGCTTTGAATAATTTTAACACACAAGTATTACTGCATAAAATGTAAACATGATTACATACGCCTTTTCATAGTATTTTGTTACATAGGCGAGCTATTGTCAAAAGAATAGAATAGAATAGAATAGAATAGAATAGAATAGAATAGAATAGACCAGACCAGGTTGGAAGAGACCTTCAAGAAGCCATAAATCCAAATGTTGAAGGCAAAGGGGGGCAAAAGCAAACATGTGGATGAACTGGTGAAAATAAAAACAGATAAGTAAAACTAGAGACCAAGTAAAGGATATTGTCTGTGACAGTCTACTTCTAATATCTGATTAGTAGCTGTTTAGCAACAGATATATAAAATTAATTTTATGCTTGCTTACTGCTGAGGGAGCTGGGATTGTTTAGCCTGGAGAAGAGGAGGCTCAGGGGCAACCTCATTGCTCTCTACAACTACCTGAAGGGTGGTTGTAGCCAGGAAGGGGTTGGCCTCTTCTCCCTAGCAACCAGCACCAGAACAAGGGGACACAGTCTCAAGCTGTGCCAGGGGAAGTTTAGGCTCAAGGTGAGGAGAAAGTTCTTCACTGAGAGAGTCATTTGTCATTGGAATGGGCTGCCCAAGGGGGTGGTGGAGTCAACATCCCTGGAGGTGTTCAAGAGGGGACTGGTCGTGGCACTTGGTGCCATGGTCTAGTCATGAGGTCTGGGCTGACAGGTTGGACTCGATGATCTTTGAGGTCTCTTCCAACCTTGGTGATACTGTGATACTACATATGAAAAACTACACCATCTCAGAAGAAAATTTGGATCTGAAGGTCAAAACTATGAGCTGAAAATTGAGGGCAAATAGAGCTATAATAGTCACCCATCAGTCCAGCAACTTCATAGGAAGTATGCCAAAATTTTGAGATTAAAATATAATCTCGTGTCTTGAATCTTTATAAATGAACACAGATCTTTTTAGTTGTTGTTGCTGTACTCATCTATGCTAATAAGCTTCATTCCTAGAAATTTAAATCAATATCATGTTTATTGTATTGTATGTTTGTATTTAATCATGCAAAACACATTTAAAGCATTAGAACCCCACAAATTAGAAAGGAACACAATGTATCTCAGACTTACCAATATTAATATCCTATCAACAAAACAAATTACAAGAAACTGAGTACAAATTTGGTTTAACTTTCAGAACCTCCATTATTTTGTATCCTTGAGATCATCCTTTTTTGATGCAGACATGCAGCAGGCAATTTATAGGTCGACCATTATATTATAAAATGTACCTGCATCTATTCAAGACATCTGTATATCATTGACAGCTAATATATCAGAATAATAAGTGCAAATGCTTGATCTTCTTCGATGCCTAACAGTCATTCAGGTTTTATATGTGCCTTGTGAATTAAAATTCTTTTACAAGGCACAGCAGGAACGTCGAATCCAAGCAGACAGAAGGTGAAACCAATGACAAGAGTAAATCTGGATCATATTAATGACTACTGTTATTATTTCCCCACACTCATTTCTTCTGCAGAAAAGTGAGCTTCCTACCATCACTGCTCACATACAAAACAATGATCATGATTTCTTTTCAAATTTAAACAGGAATAAAGATTTTAATTTGGTTATAAGCAAAAAAGTATATAGTATATATCATCAGAAAACAACATAGCTTTGCTGTCCAATTCTAGGCTGATTTTCTTGACATGGCATTTGGAAAAGATTTTTTTTTTTTCTTTCTGACTTATAATTCAGCCTAAGAAAGAGTAAAGGAAACACATATTACCATGCTACCATTTTTACAGTCACTTTATATCTCAGATCTGCACTAAAATATTCTTCTCTGTTCCCAAATTTCAACAATGGGCCTTTCATAATGGCATTCTTATAGAACAGTGTGGGACCCTCATTCAAATAAACTCAAGCCAAGGCTTCCAAGGAAAGCTTCTACAGTTCACATGACCTACACACACCAGTTAGAAAAAAAGACTGCTCAAAAAGGAACGAAAAGAGACAAAGTCCCATGGAAACAGACCATCCATTCAAGTGAAAAAAAAACAAAACCACCACCACTTAATTCACTGTACTGCTGTAATTGAAAAGATCATGTGTAAAGAATAATAGAGGATAAAACCTTTCCATTAAAGCAATGTCATACTACCAGCTGACCTTCACACTTTCACCTCCAATGTAAGGCATTATGTGCAGTGCAGTGTTGTAAGTACTTAAAGAACTAAGAAGGAAGAGGAAAAGAAGCAAATATTACGCTCAGGTGCAGCATGACAGAAGGAAAACAAAAAAAATATACACCAAAACAGGCTCATAAACTGCTACACAGCTATGTAAAGGCACTTATGCTACAGCTCACTCTCTCCTTGCCTTTCTCCTCTCATTCCTCTCCCCTGCATATTAAACACTGGGTTCAGTAAGGGACACAGCTTTTTGGATTCACTAATGAAGAAGCATCCTTTCTCCATTCCAAGTACATTATGTAACTGTGTAAGCAATGGAAGCGAATTCCATGGCCTTACCCTCGAGCAGTGTTCCTCTAATGTAAACAGCCATGGAGAAATCTGCTGCTGCCTACATGTGATCCAAGTGTAGGGAAAATATAATTCAAAACTTTGCCACACATCATAGCCTTACCCATTTCATTATAACTTACTGATTTCATAGAAAGGAAGGAAGAAAGAAAGAAAAAAAAAAAAAGAAAAAAGAGTTTATTTTCATTGTACCTCATTCTAAAGTAATCAATTAAGCTCACTACAATCACAGTTGACCTCTTATATGAATTATTTAGCTTGACTCATTGCAAGTGAATAGTTTTGTTTGAATCTATAACAAGATTCCCACTGATATTTAGAAATAATAGCAAAGCTTGAAGTGTTTGCATTTAGCAGCTATCAGAGCAGATATTGATTTATCTGAACCTGCTGACCATCTACTGCAGTTTATATGATAGCATATTCAATAATAATTTTGCAGAACAGTAAGCAATGTTTCCTTATGCCCTGGGGGAAAAAAATTTAAAAAAGAAAAAAAAAAAGGAAAAAAGAGAAAAAAACCTCAACCAACCAACCAACACACCCTACAAAAACAAAACAACAACAAACCCAACCAAACATACAGGCAACCAGCACCAGAACAAGAGGACACAGTCTCAAGCTGTGCCAGGGGAGGTTCAGACTGGCTGTTAGGAAGACATTCTTCACAGAGAGAGTGATTGCCCATTGGAATGTGCTGCCCAGGGAGGTGGTGGAGTCACCATCATTGGAGGTGTTTAGGAGTAGACTTGATAGGGTGCTTGGTTGCATGGTTTAGTTGATTAGGTGGTGTTGGATGATGGGTTGGACGCGATGATCTTGAAGGTCTCTTCCAACCTGGTCTGTTCTATTCTATTCTATTCTATTCTATTCTATTCAAAAAAAATCCCCACAAAAAACACCAAACAAAACACACCAAAATGCCCCAAAGAAACAAACACCATCTCCTTTATTACAAAATGCTTTCAAGTATAGTGTCAGCTAGCAAACACAGAGTTAAAGTTGCAAGGAATTGATTCTTAAGTAGCATTTTTATATTCCCCCCCCCCCCATACAGAAGTCTTTCACATGCCTCAGCTACTGAGTCTTAAAAATTGCATCAGCTCTCGTGGCCTCTGATCCTGGGGTGCAACTTCACACGAGATACCGAAGTCATACATGTCTTGACATGAATAGTTTTGAAATGTATTTATAGTGTTATGGAAATAAAATAATTAATTAAAATGATGTGATTTAAATTAAATTTTAAAAAGGACTGTCTAGGTGAAATCACATTGAGCATTCTCCCTAATGGCAAGACTGGTCTAGTTGGTTTACTAGGGGAAAGCTAGTGTGTTGTAATGAAGGGTAATCAGAGTACAAGAAACTGGCAATATGTGCTACTGTAGCTTTTGTGGAATAAACATTCACAAAGGAGAAACTCTTTAATGTTTCCTGGTCTGAGGTAACTAAGATTTCTAGGTTTGGTAAATATTTTATTTGAGGTCACTGCAACTGTTGTGAGTAAATATTAATCATGAGCTGGTTACTACCAAATAAGTAAAGTACACACACAAATCTTTAACCTTAAAACTGTGGATTAATTTTTGGCACTTTCACTTACTCTGCTAAGATTTTTAATGCTGTTTAAATGCTAAATCCATACCAGTACTGCTGCCTAGATTAAGCATGATCTTCATTGATAAATCTGAGACTTTAGAAGACTGAAGAGGTAGAATTTCTGTCCAATGACTTTCAATATCTATACTACAGACGTGTCTGTATCTGAAGACAAGGTACACTCCTTTATAGTGATTTCAGAGGAACAGAAAATTCCAGGATGTGATTCATCTCATACTAAAGGGGATGTCTAAACCAAGTCACATGAATTGTTCAAGCACCTATTTATCTGCACTGACAATACAGAGAGCGACTGTAGGTGGATGCCTATAGCTCAGAAGAAACTTATTCCAGATCTTTTGCAGCAGTGAAGATCTACCACAAAAGAAGTCAGCACTCAACACTGAACCTACCTAACATTTTTATTACATTAAAAAGGAATCGATACTTTGAACAAAGCTGTCATATGTCTCAGACACCTCAGTAGTAACATTTTTTACAAAAGAATGTGCAGTGCAGTACCTTGCACAGAGGTTTTCCTACAACCAGCTAGGTAGAGATATTGAAAAATTAAGTAATAGATAATTAGCAAAGGGCAGGCACTTTTACATACATCTTCTCTTTCAAGAGAAAGGAGTCCAAACTCGGCACATCCAATCAATTTTTAATTTTAATATTAGCTCCTGATCAGATGAAGAATATCAAAAAGCAATAATGAAAAAAAGATAAAACAGAAAGAAAAAAAGAAAACAAAGGGGAGGGAAAAAAAGGGCATTTTTCTGTAGTTTGTGTCCTCTCTATAATGGAGTTGTAAACACCTATTTGAAGACTACAGCTTTATTTCTAAATTACAGTAATACTTTAAAAAGGTTAAAACCTTGAATGACACAGTCAGCTTTTCAAAAAGAGATTTTCACATCACATTTTTTTCTAAGTCAGCTTTAACAAAGGTGACAAAATACATGGCAATAGATGGCATAAGGACCACACTAATGACATCTAAGACAATACCCCAAATACTAACCTATGTACTTAAGAGCTCATTACAGTTTGTTTCTTGGCTTTTTGTTGCTGGGGTGTTTTTTTGTGTTGTTGTTTGTTTTGTTGGTTTGTTTTAATTGTATGTTTTGGGTTTTTTCTTCTTCTTCTTTTCTAATTAGTGTTTCATTTTTGTGGTTAAGTTACTTTGGTTTAAAATAACAGAATCCTGGAGTTCCAGAATAATGGAGGTCCAGAGACACTTGGAAACCAGCCAGATGCCACATTTTTTTCCCTAAACTGCTTGCTGAGCAGGTCAGCAACTTGAGGACTGTGATACTGCTGAGTATGAAACTAGAAACTGGTTACTGAGAAGCGATAAATCACAACTAAAATTTAGGTCCTACTAAAGAGATTAAGAAAAAGAAGCATGTGATGGTTTTGGCACCTGCAGTGCTATAAGGACATTGCTTGTAAAGGAAAAACTGTTAGAGCATTAAAGCTCTTTTTGCCAAGATAAACCCAGTACAGTAGTTTGTTTTATGGTTTAAAAGGTATCCACTTTATGGTTTATGAAATCTGATGAACGAAGTCAGGAAACAGGGCAAACAGATATTCCAGGGTTAGGTAAATAGTTCAAAAGTTTCCACAGCGGAGGGGAAAAATGTTAAAAGAAAACAGGGGGTTGGGGGTTGGGTGAGAGGGAGGGGGTGAAGGGGGAAGCACAGGAAATGCTGACATATTTCTAAATGCTAAGTATGAAGCTATTTTTTTCAGTTCATGGAAAAATATCAGAAAGTACAGAAACCAACATTTTATCTGGGTTTATGTGTGGGTATGTACAGATACATCTTTGTATAGAATGTAGAAAAAACTCAGTTAAAGTGCCAAAGATTGAACCAGCCCTAATAGGAGTGGTGAAACTGTTTAGTAGTGCTATAGGAATACACAGACAAGAATAAACAAATACAAAGTGTATTTGTGCTGTTAAAATATATGAGACTAGGGAGCAAACTGCAGCACTAGCCATCGTGACTGCAGAAGCTTTAGCAGCAGAGTTCATCCCTGCCAACTCAATCCCAGCACACAGGGCCATTCGAAGCACAGACCCTTTCCAGAATTCACAGAATCATACAATCATACAACGGTCCAGGCTGGAAGGGACCACTGTAAGTGATCTAGTCCAAACCCTACTGCAGTAGGCAGGGGCATGCTCAACCAGGTCAGGTTGCCCAGAGCCCTGTTGAGTCTCACGTTGAATATCTCCAGAGATGGGGCCCCAACTACCTCTCTGGGCAAACTGTTCCAGTGTTCCCCCATCCTCATAGTAAAGAACCTGTTCCCAAGATCCAGTCTACATCTGCTCCTCTCCAGTTTGAAGACATTGCCCCTCATCCTATCACCACAGGCCTTTGTTAACAGTCTCTCTCCATCCTTCTAGAAAGCCCCCTTCAGGTACTGGAAACCTGCTATTAGGTCTCCCCTGAGTCTCCTCTTCTCCAGGCTGAACAACCACAGTTCCCTCAGCCTGTCCTCATAGCAGAAGTGCTCTAGCCCCCTGATCATTTTCGTGGCCCTCCTCTGGACCCACTCCATCAGGTCCATGCCCTTCCTGTATTGAGGGCTCCAGACCTGCACACAGTACTCCAGGTGAGGTCTCACCAGAGCAAAGTGGCAGAATCACCTCTCTGGATCTGCTGGCAACACATCTTTTGATGCATCTCAGGATGTGATTCACTTTCTGGACTGCAAGCACACACTGTCTACACATATCCAGTTTCTTGCCCATCAGCACCCCCATGTCCTTTTCCACAGGGCTGCTTTTTATCAGCTTATCCCCTAGTCTATATTGATAGTGAGGTTTGTTCTGGTCCAGGTGCAGAACCCTGCACTTGCTCTTGTTGAATCTCATGAGGTTCACCTAGGGCCCACCTCTCCAGCTTGTCCAGGTCCCTCTGGATGACATCCCATCCCCCTGGTGTATTGACAGCACCACTCAGCTTGGTGCCATCTGCAAACTTGCTGACGGTGCATTCAATTCCACTGTCTATATTATTGATAAAAATATTAAACAACACAGGTCCCAGCATAGGCCCCTGAGGGACATCACTTGTCACTGCTCTCCATCTGGACTTTAAGCCACTGAGCATCACCCTCTGGATGTGACCACCCAGCCAATTCCTTATCCACTGAACAGTCCACCCATCTAATCTGTACCTCTCCAACTTGGCAAGTAGGATGTTGCAGGGGACCATGTCAATTCAGCATGGCAGTTCAGGATTTCTTTGCCCTGTGCTGCACTCTGTCAGCACTCTCTCAGGCTAAGACTGGTAGCCTAAAAAACTCTTGGCATTCTGTAGGACCTCGTATGCTCACACTTAAAACACAAAAGGCATTCTCTGTTTCACAACATAAAAGCATTTTGTTTTGATGGTTTGCATCTCAACCCTCAAATTAGTTAAAAATATTTTCACTGGTACTAATGTCTCACACACGACTACCAGCTGGGGCTCTAAGGAAACATACAGCATGCTGCTGTGTGGAATACACAGAACCGGTCTGCTCAGAAGAGGCAGTCCCAAACAATGAGTGTATGAACCATGGTGCAGCATTTTTTAATATATAAATAATGTCTTTATTCATATTCAGACATATGATTGGGAATCCAGTTATTCACAAGCATTAGTAAAAGTACCACTCTATTTATTACTTACAACAAACCTTGGTGGCAAAGGGAAAAAATAGAGGGGAAAAAAGGGATTTGAAAAAATTTGGGCATCTTAATCTGGATCAGTATCACAGTATCGCCAAGGCTGGAAGAGACCTCGAAGATCATCGAGTCCAACCTGTCACCACAGACCCCATGACTAGACCATGGCACCAAGTGCCATGTCCAGTCCCCTCTTGAACACCTCCAGGGACGGCGACTCCACCACCTCCATGGGCAGCTCATTCCAATGGCTAATCACTCTCTCGGTGAAGAACTTTCTCCTCACCTCGAGCCTAAACTTCCCCTGTTGCAGCTTGAGACTGTGTCCCCCTGTTCTGGTGCTGGTTGCTAGGGAGAAGAGGCCAACCCCCTCCTGGCCACAAGTACTTATTTTGGTCCCTTATTTCAGACCAGTAATTAAGGAGGCATTAAATTACCCTTCCTCAACACTGAAAAGGGCTTGGTGTAGACTCACATATCTGCAATCAAATTAAGGTCTGCATAGTTAAATGCCTAAACTCAGACAAGATGCTTTTGAATCACAGAGAGCTGAGAGCTTGAGAGAGCAAGTGAGTCTGAAAGTGTGAGGAAAAAATGTAACAGAACAGCAGAGGAAGACAAAATTTGTTTGAAATGCTGAACAATGCAGTGAGGTGTTGATAGTCTGTAGAAAGAAAAAATACCCTTACAAACCTGTTAGGTGAACCGCTGTGATCTTTTTTTCCCAACAAGTGGCTATGAGGAAAAAAAATACATGTTTGGATGATAAATTGAAAGCAAGAGCACCAGCACAAAGGTCATGAAATGCTGTAGGAATTTTTGAAGAGTTTTTGTTCTGTACACTTTTCTAATAAACCTGCTTTTCTCAGTTTTGCTGGAAACCTATGAAAAACATCAAGGCCAGCAGTTTTTATCCTCAAGTGCCATATACTGCCACAATCAGCAAGCAAAACCAGGCAGAAAATTCAGACCATATGCATATGTAAGGTCTGGATTTTTCCAAAGTGTTTAGATTGCATAACATTCTATTTCTTATTAACTGCACATTTTATTTCATATTAATCTGAATACAGTCCTTTATATACTCCTAAGAGCAACAGAACCGAAATTAATCATTATGCACCACAATTTGGCTTGCTTCCACAGGAAGAGATAACAGTATTCCACTCTGGAGTATTTTAAAGGATTATGTTCCTTCTGAAAATAAAAAAAAAAAAAAAAAATCTTGATGTGAAAGGAGAGCCTAAGGAAATACATAAAACAACACTTCAGTTTTTACCTTCACATCACTGCACAAGAAGTACCAAAGCCTACTTCAGAGAAGAAAGGAGGAGGAGGAGAATCCTACACAACTGATAAATTAAAATTCATGCCCTAAAACCTTTGTTAAATGAGTGCTTAAACAATAAAGCATTATACAATGAGCACGTATTGTGGGTGTGATGAGGGGGTGTAAGTGAAGGACAACTGCAGTAGGCACCTTAAGTGGAAAGCAGAAGTGAAAACATTTGTATCCTCATCCTTTATCCCAATCACGGTGATCTGATATCTGATAAAAAGCATTCAGTAACTTCTCTCTTGCAATAGTCCCTATGTGCATAAAAACCATGTATTTCAGGACACATGGGACTAGGTTTTTCATGTTTATCCTATTATTGCTAGAAAAGGCAACTAACTCCCACAAAGCCATGATTTAAACTTGCAGCTGGCTAACGCTTGTACTATGAGGGATAAGAACAAACTACTTAAAATTCTGTTTAATCTTTGGAAATATTATCAGATACTGAATGTAGGGCTTATGATGCAGTAAAAAGAATTAAGCCTAGCTTGATATTAACTGTTTTCACATACTATTGAAACCTCATTGAGTTAAATGACTTTAACCTTAAATTTCTTTGAGATTTTCAAGGAAGGGAATTTAGGCTTGATCAGCCCCCAAATGCTTTCACACTTAACTCTTACTGACTTAAAGGGAGTTGCTCGGCTACATCTAATGTTAAATTTTCAGACAGGTTAAAATAGTGGTATGCACTTTTAGATAGCTACATATAAAAAATATACACTTGAAATAGCTGAGAAAAGATTACTAAGTATGAGGTGCTGTCTCACCAGTGCCAAGTACAGGGGAGGATCACTTTATCAGTTTTTCCAGGAGAAGGCTGTGGAACATGGTGTCAAAGGCTTTACTAAAGTCTATGTGGAGAACGCACACTTTTCCCTCATCCATTAAGTGAGTCACCCTGCCATAGAAAGAGACCAGCTTTGTCAAGAAGGACTTGCCTTTCATACACATCTGCTGATTGGTTTGATCATCTGGTTGTCTTGTATGTGCAGCATGACAACACCCAAGGTGATCTGCTTCAGAACCTTACCTGGCATTGATATCAGACTGACAAGTATAGTAGTTCCCTGGTTCCTTCTGGTCCTTCTTTGAGACGGGTATCACATTTGCTAATCTCCAGTCATCTGAGACCTCTCCAGTTAGCCAGAGCTGATGACAAATAATGGAACGTGGTATGGTAGAGCACCTTTGCCAGCTCCCTCAGCACCCTTGGATGGATGCTATCCAGCTCTATGGACTTGTGTCTAAGTGGTGCAGAAGGTTGCTAAAGATTACCTTTGGATCATGGTGGCTTCATATTGCTCCCCATCCATCTTCTAACTCAGATGGATGAGTACCCAGTGAACAACTGATTTTGCTATTAAAGACTGAGGCAAAGTTGACATTAAGTACTTTAGTATTTTCCTCATCCTTTATCACTATGTTTCTTCTGCATCCAGTACAAGATGGAGAGACTCCTTCATCCTCCCTTTGTTGCTAATATATTTATAGAAATGATTTTTACTGTCTTTTATGGCAGTAGTGAGATTAATTTCTAGTTAGGTTTTGGCCCTTCTAACTTCACAACATCCTTGTAGACTTCTGGAGTGGTAGAAGTGTAATAAAGTCTCTTTTTCCCCCCTTCTGAGTTCCAGCCAAAACTCACTGTCTAGCCAAGCCTGTCTTCATCATTGCCAGCTCATCTTTCAGCACACCAGGATGCCCTGCTTCTGCACTTTTAGAATTTCCTTCTTGAAGAATGTCAAGGCTTCCTGGAATGCTTTGTCCTTCAGAACTGCCTCCCAAGGGACTCTGTCAACCAGGCTCCTAAACAGGCCAGTGTCTGCCTGCTGGAAATCTGAGGTAGCAGTTCTGCTGATCCCCCTCCTTACTCCTCCAATAATTTAAAACTCCTCCATTTCATGATTTCTATGCTCAAGATAGTCTCCACTATCACATGACCCACAAGTCCTTCGTTGTTCACAAAAAACCCACAACCAAACAGGTCCAGTGGGGCATCTTCCCCAGTTGATTCACTCACCAGATGTTGCAGGAAGATATCTTCCACACCTTCAGGACTCTCTGCTATACTGTATTTCCACTGGATATGTGGTAAACTCAAGTCCCCCAAAATAACAAGTTTTAATGACTGTGAGACTTCTCTCAGCTGCTTATATAATATTTCATTTGTCTCTTCATCCTGGTTGAATGGTAGACTCCCACCATCATATTTGCTTTCTTGGCCTTACTCCTGATTCTTACCCATAAACACTCAACCCTGTCATCACCATTGTTAAGCTCCAGACAACCAAAACACTCCCTAACAATACAGGACTACCCAATCACCTCTCCTTCCTTGCCTATCCTGTCTGAAGTGTTTATTGCCATTCATAGGAGCACTCCAGTTGTGTAAGTCATCCCACCAGGTTTCCATGAAGACAAGTAAATCATAATTTTCCAGCTGGATAGTGACTTTCAGCTATTTCTGTTTCTTGTCCATGCTATATGCATTGAAGTAGATGTACTTCAGTTGGGCTGAGCTCATCACCTTTGAGGGGCAGAAGCCCTTATTACTTCATGACCATTCTCAGATTTTTACCTGGTTTCTAAGACATCAACAACCTTCTGCCTTTGCTGCCATGTGGAACTCCATCCCCTGTCTCCACTGAGATGGCAGAATGAGGGACTTTGCTATCACACCATCCCTTACACATTGGCATGCCACCTTAAGGTTTATTTCCAGCAAGTCTAGCATTATCCCCTTCCACATTCAAATATAGTTTGAAGTTCTTTCAGTGAGCCCTGACACTTCTGTGTAAAAATGCTTTCTCCACTTCAGGACAGATGTAATTCACCTGTCACCAGCAGGCCTGGATGTAGACCAAACCATCATTAAAAAATAAAAATACAAACCCAACAAAAACTCAAACAAATTCTGTTTGCGACACCAAGATTCAGGCCAGATATTTATCTTCCTGTTTCTTATCTCATCATTCCTTGATACTGGAAGGATGGACATGAACACTACTTATGCTTCTAACCCTTTAAGTCCTCTCAAGGCTCTGAAGCCTCTCTGGATTGCCCTTGGGGCTCTTGTTTCAACATCATCACTGCCTACCTGAGAAATGAATAATAATCTGAAGGCAAATTAAGCAAACTGAAGCATGTAAAAATAAAGATAATTCTAAATACACAAATAGACTGCATCTCCCATTGTCTTGTAAATGTCACCCTGTTTTAAAACTTCTTCCACTAAGATGAGTTGACTGTGAAGGAGGTTAGGACAAATAGCGAACAGTGGAAGTGGATATTTTTGTGCTGCCTTTAGTCAGCTGAAGGGGAAATAAGCACTTTTGTAATTCGGTCTCTCAATGCATTAAAAATTGACTGAAGGAGGTAACCTTGATTCACTATTTGTGACTAAAGTACTATGTATATTTACAGTTCTGTAATTATAATTTCCTTTGGTGTTTAAACATTGTGATAAGGACAGATGTAACTCTCCTGAGTTCATGGAATACTTCATCCAGAAATTACTTTCACCCTGGTTTATTTTTCTTACAGCACTGTCTTATCTCTTGGGTTTATAACACCTACACTTCTCTTGAAAGTGTATATAAAACTCCAGTTCTGAAGACTGAAAGCACACATACATCTACACAGATGTTTCTTTTTTTTTTTTTTTTTAAGAGAAATTAATCTAGTTAAGCAGCTTAGAAAGCACTTATGTGAAAAATCCCTCAGAATTCAGTAATGATGTGTTCATCTTTCTGCACATCTACCCAAGTTCCAAGTCACAATGATGAACATGTAAAAATTCCAAGTCAGTAGGAGAGAGAGAGAGAGAGAGACTCACAAGTGTTGAAGTGCCACTGAATCAGTGTTTCCACGACAGACTCCTTCTGGGTAAAGGAGCATAGCAGTTAGTCACAATTTTCTAACTGGGACATGGGAACACAGGGGTGACAAACACAACCAAGGAGGTAGACTTGGCCTGTTTCCTGTAGGTTGATATCTTCAGGCTTGATTCAAACCTCAAAATGAAGGAAAAGTAAGCCTGGCCTTTGCTGATGTGAATTGAAAGTTTTGCCATTTACTTAAAAGGTACAGGATAACTTCTCTTTCTACTCTTTTGGATTTTAACAGAATTTTTCCAGTTAGGAATCAAAATCTTTCTTTTTGTGCCAGAGGATTGCCTTAAGTAATAAGTCAAAGAGAGGAGATCCATACTACTCATTAATTTATTATATCTGTTATCTTGAAACCAATATATAAAACTTTAAAGTGGGCCTTACTTTTGACTTGTGTAGCCTGCAGAAAGTTAAAGCAAGAATTGCTACGAGGAAGAAGAAAAGATGGGTCACAGTGAAAAGAAAAAGGATGGACAATGTAGGAGAAAAAAACCCTCCAGTAATTTAGCTCTCAAGACAGTGTATTTTTAACTGGACTATATTGAACTAAGCAACATTGTCCTTTTAAAAATTTTCCAAGAATTTGGGACAATTCTTCAAAAGTAATTTTTCAGTAATTTTTTTTTATTAATGATTATATTGATTATACATTTAAAAATAAAATAGGTAATGTATTAAATCCCCGGTCATTCTTTCGCTGTAGTTTAAGCAGGCTTTCAACTGATAATCACTGAACATCCCTTTCTCTATTGAGGAATGTAACTACATCATCCTAAATTTATACCCAGCTCACAGAGTATGATTGAAATTACATTGATGGGTTTGTAAAATGGATATGTGTACTACTGAGAAATGAGGTAGGGAATAAAATTTATAACAGCCAGATGCAGAGGCTCTGAAGACATCTGATCGTTAGATGACATTTTAAGCATCTATTTTACATTACAGCCATATAAGAAAGGTGCAGCAGAGTTTTTCCTCAAGTTGGAACTTAACCTGACCCTCCATAAGCAAAAGTTTTCTTTTGACCAACAGCACTGTAGTGATACTGGACAGAACAACTGATGCAGGACTTCGACCCTACCCTTTACCTCAGGTATGTTTGATGAGCCAGGAGAACCCACAGAGCTTGGAAAACTGCTTTCCACAGGAATGATTGTAGTCATCTTTCTCTTTTCTTATTTTTACCATAATCATACCTGACAATTTCTGTTAAGGAGAGTTTCTTTAGATGCTGGGAAGGTGAGATAAGTATCTACTGTGTAAATAAACACAGTTAAAAATATTCTACAAATATAAGATTCGCTTTGTCATTGGTATGATTCTTGCAGTGAGACAGAGAATACGTTCTTAGGATATCTTTTGCCACAGACAATCTGAACAAGAACCCTAAAAAAAATAAAAATACATATAATTATAATATTTAAACTGTGACTCTAGAGTGCTGCTGTGTTAATTAGATAACAACTTGGAAACAAATGAACGATCCAAGATAAACCATATGCAAATAAAAATATTTGATAAGGGACTATGATGAAATTATCAATGTAACTCTTCCTAATACCAGTTTCTCAAAGTCATTTTAAATATGCAAAGGAATGGTATGAAAAATATATACAAAAGCAAGAACTAAGGCAGGATTAATGATATGTGGGGTGTTTTTTTCTGTAGAGAACGCACATTCTTCAGAAGAACTAGGATGACACTAGAGTAGGAAGCAGGATATCTTAAATTGCCTGAGCTGTCATAAGGAGTAATAAATGTTGAGCTGAGGCACTCCCACACATAGATAATATTTTGCTTAAAATATTCATTTTCCCTGGAATTTTCTATTGGCTGTTAAAGTAATAGATGCTTCATTTGAACAACTCTGATCATTAAACAACACTGCACAAAGATATCCAGGGATGTCTTTGAGCTATTGTTTTATCTGCAAGGTAAAATAGTTTGATGCATGTGCAATGATATTCCGCAACCCAATCTACAAGTGATAAAACTATGTAATACAACTTTATGACAGATAAGAAGTGAAGAACTAACATCTTAAACTGCATTCAATAAATACCACTGTGTAAACTTTGTTGCCCTGTTTCTGGAGTAAACCTATTGTTTCTCAAGAAAAAAAAAAAACATATATAGTTCTGAGGACATCTTGCTCCAGGGATCATTTGTACAGACATGACTATGTCAGATTTGCTTCCTTTGCCCCACACATTGCCAACATACTTCCCACAGGCTGTATACCTGCAGAATTTCTGGCTGCTGTTAGGCCACATCAAAGGAGACACCATCTTCACACCTTCATTTGTGCTTTAAAATTCTCATGCTGAAGTCTGCAGAATACCTTTCACAGTATTTCAGACACACCACACTGAGAAAGTACAGAATAAATAATTGCTTTGCTGTAGGCATTACAGAGAACCAGGACCATGTGCTGCATAGCACGGATGGAGTTTGGTCTGAGAGAGAGTAGCCTGGGGTGATGCTTGGCACATGAGCCCTTCTGCACTATTTGGCATGGGATCAGCCCCTTGGGGTGGATGCAAGTGCAGCAAACTGCTAAAAATTAATCAAAGGTGAAAGAAGCACTAGAAATAATGCATATTTCTGCAACCTGCTCTCTTTGTAATACTACCACAAAAGTCTTAAATCTCCCTTGAAATTCTGGAGATTAGTTTCTAGTTAGATGTAAATATTCATGCTTGAACTCAACATCATTGTAGTCAACACCTCAGCTGCAAACATTTAGAGAAAGACAGTGAAGCAACAAAAAAGCACAAAAGACCCAAGCTCTACTTTATTGCTCTGCAGCTGAGATTTACATGACACATTGAAAGTAATTTCACCACTGTCTATATTCCCATGGTACATGAGGAGTGTACATCTGTAAGTGCATACATACAGAGAAAGACAGTGCAGAATTACCTATCTTATCCCCAAGAAACCTATGAAGCTATCATCAGAGGGGGCCATTAAGTGTACCAAGCCTGATTTTTCCAAGCCAATTCACTTTTAGGAGCAGCAAAGAGTCTCATCACTGAAGGAATGCTAAAACATGACATGCCCTTGGAAGCAGCCAAGGTAGACATTAACCCGACCTTCTGTAAGGGTATGTGTACATTTAGATCTGTAGTTAGCTGTAATGGAAGAGTATCAAGAACAGCATTTAAAAGAAGATGAAAGCTTACGGAGAGTAAATACCTGACACCAGTCTGAATCTGCAAACAAAAACCATCTGGCATACCAGCGCCCACAGAGCAATGACCACATTGAACATTAACAGAAGTCTTTTTACTGCTCCCTTTTAGTCAGGGAAGTATGTCCTGACTGTGTTGCCCAGTATCTGCAACCTTGTTTCTGCAACCTTGTTTCTAACTGAAAATGAGTTGCACAGAAGGAACTGAAGACATACGAGGGCCAGTAGCAAACATGAAACACAGCAATCAGAAAATAAACCACATAAATGGTACACTAAATGATGTAGTGTCATCTACCAAGCTGGAAACTCTAGAGTAAAAAAAAAAAAAAAAAAAAAAAAAAAGTCAGTCTCTTCAATTACCTTCAGGGTAATAATATATAAAAAAAGAAGCAATTTATGTAGTATAGAAAATGATAAGGGCAGGGGGCATTGGCCAAAAGCAAAGAATAGGAAACTGGTAGCAGTAAATAAGAGAAAGCTCTTTTAAGATCAATTGGTTGCAGAAATAAGCTCCTTAAGGGCAGTTGGTTGAGGAACTGTCATTGCAGATGTTACAGAGAAGGCTAGATAAATCATTAGTTGGAAAGATGTGATGTGGTTTTGCAAGAGGCTGAGTGGCTGCCCAGTTTGATGGGTTTTAGCAGCATTATTGCAAAAAGAATATAATACACAGCTCACTCGCCCCTAGGTTTCATATTTTCATCGCAACACAGGTCTAAAAATGACCAACACTGGGAGAGACACTACTAATTTCCATGCCCAGCTGTTTATGTTTTCAACATCTCAAGAATTGTTATATTTTTAGCATCTCATTTAGATACTGCTGAGAATTTAATTTTACACTACACATTTTTATTCAGAAGAGTTGAAATTTTTCCACACCTTCTAGATTGATATTAACCACAAATGTCACTGCTCCTAAGAAGAAAACACATGCTCTGGAAAAGTACTTATGAAGTTACTGTCCTTGACAAATTTTCACTTGCACTTCTCAAGTGCCTTTGTGAGATGTAGAAAAGAATGACCATAGAGGTATAAACTGTTTAAAGGCAGAATGAAGAAGGAAGCCATTTTCTTCATTCATGAATATAAATTTGTAGATAAGCCATTACAGTATCACAGTATCACTAAGGTTGGAAGAGACCTCAAAGACCATCGAGCCCAACCTGTCACCACAGACCTCATGACTAGACCATGCCACCAAGTGCCACGTCCAATCCCCTCTTGAACACCTCCAGGGATGGTGACTCCACCACCTCCCTGGGCAGCCCATTCCAATGGCTAACAGCTCTCTCAGTGAATAACTTTCTCCTCACCTCAAGCCTAAACTTAGCCTGGTGCAGCTTGAGGCTGTGTCCTCTTGTTCTGGTGCTGGAGAGAAGAGACCAGCCCATTCCTGGCTACAACCACCCTTCAGGTAGTTATAGAGAGCAATGCAGTTGCCACTCAGCCTCCTCTTCTCCAGGCTAAGCAACCCCAGCTCCCTCAGCCTCCTCTTCTCCAGGCTAAGCAACCCCAGCTCCCTCAGCCTCTCCTCATAGGGCTTGCGCTCAAGACCTCTCACCAGCCTTGCTATTTAAGCTTTTGTTTTTTCTTCTTTTAAATGAACCAAGGTAAGAATCCACTGACATCCCAAACATCTTGTCTGAATTCCTTATTTACCAGACAATCTCAACATTCATTTGAAATTATCAAGATCAGGATTTCATTGTATTTAATGCACAACAGCTCAGCACATAAAAATAAGATTAAATAAAAAACAAATTGTACAATGCTATGAATTTATGCTCCTACTAACAACTACATCTATTATAGCTGATAAGCCATTAAACAGGTCTAACCAGCATTTAAGTACTGTGCCTCTCTGCAGAGAGAAAGTGTAATTTCAAATTCACTTTCTTGGTTACACTTGATAGGAAATGACACAGGATAGGGATCAGATATATGTGTCCATATGCCAAGCCATTATCACATAACAGCAGAGGTAACACAACTGCCTGAACTGCAACTGTGTTGTGTTAGTATGAGAGCAAAGCTTATTTACAGGTTCCAAGGAGACAAAGTCTGATACCAGCAGCTAATAACTAACAGCACAATATTGCAATACAACTGGGCTAGCTAGGATCATTGAAGACCATGTTTGGGGATTTTTTTGCAGAGCTGATAGATGAGGTTTACTTTCTTTCTGCTAAACATATGAAGCTATACTGCCTTCAAAGCAATTTTTTCTTTACTACTATTCTAGCTGTGAAGTGTCCAGAATATAGCAAGAACCAATGTCTATTGCTCTCAAATATTACATTGTGACCACTTCCTAACAACACACTCATTTACAAAGACCTTGGAAACAGGTGTCCCCAACCCTTATGCACTGGTAGTCGTTATGTTAAACACAGTTTACTAAAGGAAAATTGATTTTAATCTTTACACTGTGTAACCATTGCAAGCAAGTGTCCTACTGGCTTTAAAGCTTTCAAGGTTTGCACTGTTATATGATCCAGATACTTTGTCACAGGCACAAAACACCTATCTTGTGTCATATGAATCATGGCTTAATTCTAAGTTTTCCTCACATCCATTTTTTAAATGCAATAAAGGTCTTAACAAAATTGTATGTTAGGCAGATACTGCAAATAAGTAATGGATGCAGGATATGGTAAACATGGTAGTTTAGACTGATAATTCTGTGAAATTAGAAATGTAACTACTGTGTTGTTTTCATTCTGCAGAGGGCTCACCTTAAAATGAACATGTACTTAGGAAGTGAATTAGGACTGGTGATTCCAGTTACTGATTTATTTAGCACATGTTTGGTATTTTTTGGTTGCTGGGGTTTTTTGTTGTTGGGTTTGTTTTGTTTGTGGGTTTTTTTTGGGTGGTGATGTTGGGTTCTTTTTGGTTGCTTGTTCTGTTTTGGGGGGTTGGTTGTGTGTTTCTTTCTGATTGCTTGTTTTTTTTCCTAGACAGTTCCCAGAAGAACACTATTGCTTACAGTAGATATTCTAAAGCATGTTTCATGCTTTCCATATAAGGACCTCAAACTGACTTTTATCATCTCTAATTTTTGCTGCTTGATACTTCAACATGTGCACAGTACCCACTAACCACTGAAAGAAAGCAGTGCTGAAAATGCTATTCACAGCATGCAGCAATGTGGACAGATATACACCAAAGAGATAACAGCACATAAGCCAAGGGGGTCTTGACTCCATTCCCCACCCCCAACATGTTCAAGTCACATGATGTGTCTACTGCATTGTATTAAACACACAAAAGGTTCAAGGTTCAAAAAGGTCATTAAATAAATTGAAACAGATAATTTGTTGCAGTGATGGGAAAATGGTAGGGCACTACTGTAAAATTAAAGAGTTGGGGAGGAAGTAAGCATAAAGAGGCTTAGAAAAACATCAATACTGAAATAGATACTGGTAGAAAATAACCAGGACCAAGGCGACAAAATACCATGCAGTCATGGAATTGTCAAGGCTTTGGAATATTGGACAGGTGCCGGATTTCTTTTTGCCAGGTTGGTAAGGAATTCTACTCCGAGTATGTCATAGTTAAAATTCTCCTTGATTCCACTTAAAAGACAAATACAAAGCTAATATACAAAGGCCAATGGCATCCTGGCCTGGATCAGGAACAGTGTGGCCAGCAGGAGCAGGGAGGTCATTCTCCCCCTGTACACTGCACCTGGAGTACTATGTCCAGTTCTAGGCCCCTCAGTTTAGGAAGAATGTTGTCTTGCTGGAGCATGTCCAGAGAAGGGCAACGAAGTTGGTGAGGGTTTGGAACACAAGCCCTATGAAGAAAGGCTAAGGGAGCTGGGGTTGCTTAGCCTGGAAGAGAGGAGACTCAGGGGTGACCTTATTGTTCTCTGCAACTACCTGAAGGGAAGTTGTAGACAGGCAGAGGTTGGTCTCTTCTCCCAGGCAGCCAGTACCAGAACAAGAGGACACAGTGTCAGGCTGCGCCAGGGAAGGTTCAGGCTGGATGTTAGGAAGTTCTATACAGAGAGAGTGATTGCCCATTGGAATGGGCTGCCTGGGGAAGTGGTGGAGTCACCATCATTGGAGGTGTTCAGGAGGAGACTTGATGGGGTGCTTGGTGCCATGGTTTAGTTGTTTAGGTGGGTTGGACACGATGATCTTGAAGGTCTCTTTCAACCTGGTGTATTGTATTGTATTATCACTCACATATCTCACATGTTTAGCTTTAGAAGAGTAAATCTAGTTTGGTGTAGTCTAAAATTCGTTTTCTATAATTTAATTAAGAGGGGTTGCAAATGTTCTTAAAAATAAAAAAAAAAAAAAAAAGATCATAAGATCAGCTGGACAGATATTTTTCCATTAGCTGTAAAAACCATGAAGAATTTAATAGGTATTCCTACATTCCTTTTAGTCATGGTGATCCAACTCGATGTGAACATATAGCCATGGTTTATTTTTGACCTGGGGATAAGAACAAAGTATCATTATTCTGAGCTACCCCTGGTGAGCAGCAAAGCACCACATGCCTCCTTGGTCACTTGCCCCCACCCCCAGTAGGATGAGGGAAGAGCAAAAGAAGAATAAAAGTAATAAAATTTGAGGTCAAGGTAACAAAAATAGAAGATTATAGAAGAGAAGATTATAGGAGGAGTTATTTAATATGAGGAAGAACTGAGAAGAAAACAAAACAAATAATGCAAAGGCAATCACTTGCCACCTTCCAAGGGTAAATAGATGCCCAACAAGTGGCATTGTTGCCATGCAAACACTATTCATTAAAAGCTGGAATCTCAGTATCTCATCAGTATTGTTGTTGGTCAGAAATCTAAACTACAGCACCATATGGGTGTGATGATCTTGAAGGTCTCTTCCAACCTGGCTTATTCTATTCTAACAAAGTTGGGGAGGGATCTGGAGCACAGCCCTGTGAGCAGAGGCTAAGGGAGCTGGGGTTGCCTAGCCTGGAGAAGAGGAGGCTAACCTGAAGGGAGGTTGTAGCCAGGTGGGGGTTGGTCTCTTCTCCCAGACAACCAGCACCAGAACAAAAGGACACAGTCTCAAGCTGTGCCAGGGGAGGGGCAGGCTGGATGTTAGGAAGAAATTCTTCCCAGAAAGAGTATTTGGCTATTAAAATGTGCTGCCCAGGGAGGTGGTGGAGTCACCATCACTGGAGGTGTTTAAAAAGAGACTGGATGAGGCACTACCATTCCTGCACCCATCCCAGAACTGGGGGTAAGACCCTCACCAGCCAAGCTACCACCCAGAGGAGCTCAGCCCCTGTAAAGAGCCCCAGCTAGCACCCGTGGAGGATATTGGAGAAGTCATCAATCATTGCCCTAACAGCCGGGGGCCACCAGGCCCCCCGGCCTTTGTTGTCACCACCACCATCACCCAGTGTGCACCATGGGCACTCACCAGTGATGAGAGGAGGATCCTCAGCCCAAGTGGGCTCATCTTGGGGCTTCTGCCTTTCCTGGTAGGGATTAAAAGGGGAGTGGGTGGGGAGGGCCACACCTGGGGTGGGAGGAGACTCCAACAGAGCCCAGGTGCTCTGGGTTTGAGGGGATAAAGGGGGAAAATGGGGTGGAAAAGGGGCAGCCTGTGAAACCAGTGTTAATATTCAAATATGAATTAATGACTTTTAGTGTTTGCTAGGTGCTTAATGTGGCTACTTTCAGGATGTTCCACTACTCTTGGATATTAGATAATTTATTGACAAGGTGGTGGGGTCGATGTCCCTGGGGATGTTTAAGAAAAGCCTGAATGAGGAACTTAGTGCTGTGGTCTAGTGGATTAGTTAGGGTTGGGTGGTCGGTTGGGCTTCATGATCTTGGAAGTCTCTTCCAACCTGGTTGTTTCTGTGACTTAGTGCCATGGTTTAGTTGATGAGATGGCGTTGGGTGATAGGTTGGACTTGATGATCTCAAAGGTCTTTTCCAACCTGGTTAATTCTGTGATTCTGTAATATGAGATGCTATGAAGAAAGTCAACTCTACCTTAGTCAGGCCCAGTACACATACATAATACTAGCATCTAATAACAGGTAAATTAATCAAAACCAAAAGATTACTATTTCCCATTAACATCAGTGCAGCTCCCATTTTACATAGGGATCTCAAGGTCATATTTTACAAATTTTTCATCTAGCTTCAGATGTGAAAAACAGCTGAACTCAAACTCCAGTTCAGTCATTTTTGAGGGATGCTAGCAGGTGGGAAGGCAAAGAAAAACCCTGTTGACACAGACAAAGTATAGCAAGATTAAGTTTTTCAGGCTAAATTTTAGCAGATTAATAAATCACTGGAAGAACTGCAGTTTAATATTTTAGTCTTAGCAATCATGCCTACAAGCCTCCTTTTACGAGGGCTCTAAACTATATGCAGAATGATATACTTACTGTGAAGGTTCTCTGATGTTTTACTGCGTAAATTATTGGCTTAGGTTGATAGCTGTCATACAGAAATAAAGATAAAGTGCTATATTTTAATTAATGCATTTATTAAATGAGAATTAGGCAGTTTATCAACTAAATTATAATTATCATAGCTTTAAATGGCAAGTTTAATGTATAATCATTGATTAAAAGCTTAATTAATTAATATAAGGAGAATTCCAGCAACTTCTTTTTCGTTTGCAGTTCTTTAATTATAAAAGAATAGGTCAGATTATCTTGCTTTTCAGTGATGTTCTTGTAAAAGTTACATGAAATTAATGTGCAATTAAAGAAGGATTAAATGAAATTTTAGCTTCCAAGATGATAAATAGGGGAGTACAATCCAATAGTTTTATGCCAGCATGAAAATTGATTATTGCTAAATGAATAAACTAACAAATCATTATTTTTATTATTTTAAAGTTTATTTTACTGGAAGTAATCATGAAAGTTTCCCTAAAACCTGGCAGAGGTATGTGTCTCACATGACTGACCAATACAGATTTCTGTCCTATGGAAAACCATGCACCTTTGTGTGAGCAGCTGAAATACAAGCCTTAGGTGCTTATTCTCTGCGTCTCGATCTCCACTGGCTAGAATGGGAATGGAATGGAATGGAATGGAATGGAATGGAATGGAATGGAATGGAATGGAATGGAATGGAATAATGAATTAACCAGGCTGGAAGAGACCTTCGAGATCATCACGTCCAACCCATCATCTAACACCACCTAATCAACTAATCCATGCAACCAAGCACCCTATTAAGTCTGCTCCTAAACACCTCCAATGATGGTGACTCCACCACCTTCCCAGGCAGCCCATTCTAATGGGCAATCACTCATTCTGTGTAGAATTTCTTCCTAACCTCCAGTCTGAACCTCCCCTGGCACAGCTTGAGGCTGTGTCCTCTTGTTCTGGTGCTGGTTGCCTGGGAGAAGAAACCAACATCCACCTGTCAATAACCTCCCTTCAGGTAGTTGTAGAGCACAATAAGGTCTCCCCTGAGCCTCCTCTTCTCCAGGCATTCACAACTGTCTCAGATGTGGGCACTGCATTTAAAGTACTTAGGTTTTTTTTCCTTCCATGTATACATACCTTCACAGGTTTCTATTCCCTAGCAATTGTAATCTGTGAGTTTGCCCCTCAAAATGTTTTCCTCACTTGAGTTAGCAGCAGGAACATGGGATGGACAATTGTATGGAGCATTCCTGCTCCTTGCTTGATGTCAGCACTCCAGCTCTTTGTCATTATATGTTTAAGAATGATAAAAGACTGTTCCTTTATAAACATTTAATTCCTTGTTCTACCCAGAATGTTCTTGTCCAGCACCTATTAAATGAACACGACACAACAGCATGAGCCACAAGTAAAAATAATAATTTTTAACATAAAACTCTAAAATTTCCTAGGACTTACAAAATCATTGATAGTTACAATGTCAGTAATTGAAAGCGTTTAAAGATCAGTCACCAAGACATTCTAAATTTTTCTTAGAGGATTGTGTTAGAGTTGCATCATTCCAAACTAGTCACATTTATATATATATATATATATATATATATATAAAAAGAAAAGAAATCTACTTAATGCTAAGCAATCACAAATAAATAAATGACTTTGAGATAACCCAGGGGAAATATCATTATAGCCATCACAGGTAGTAATTATGTTGGGTTGCTTAGCCTGGAAAAGAGGAGGCTCAGGGGAGACCTTATTGCTCTCTACAACTACCTGAAAGGAGGTCGTAGCCAGGTGGGGGCTAGTCTCTTCTCCCAGGCAACCAGCACCAGAACAAGAGGACACAGTCTCAAGCTGTGCCAGGGGAGATTTAGACTGGATGTTAGGAAAAAGTTCTTCCTAGAGGGAGTGATTGCCCATTGGAATGGGCTGCCCAGGTAGCTGGTGGAGTTGCCATCATTGGAGGTGTTTAGGAGGAGACTTGACAGGGTGCTTGGTGCCATGGTTTAGTTGATTAGATGGTGTTGGATGATGGGTTGGACATGATGATCTTGAAGGTCTCTTCCAACCTGGTCTATTCTATTCTATTCTATTCTATTCTATTCTATTCTATTCTATTCTATTCTATTCTATTCATGAGTTTGTGAGCTAAATAATATATACATTTATCAAGGAAAGCTTTGGGTTGATTTATCTTTTTTTTTAAAGAGTATAGAAGATGACAAGCACAGAAAAAATACAGTTGCTTGGAACATCCAGAAGTTCATTCACATTAGCTTTTCAGATTTCAGAGATTTAATATGAGCATAAATCAGGTATTTTAATTATTTGTGAGGTCTCACTCATAGTATCTACCAAATTTTTAAATGTACTAAACACCATTAGTGAATATGTTTGCCACTTACGCAGAAATTAATTATTTATGGTTACAATATTGTCTATTTTTGTCTGAAAGATTAAAATGATCTTGACCCTGAATGAATAAATAGTAGAGAAAAGGGCTATATTCATAACCTTTAGATCTCTGTATTTATGCACCAGTGAAACATACTTTGCCAGAGAAGGAATTAAAGTAGAATCTGGCTCTTAAGGAAGGGATAGAGAAATCCATTAAGTCTCGGCTGGATTCCTTGGTGTTTCAGGGAATGTCAACAAATTAGCTTTTATTATTTGTGCCTCAAACAATTACAAGCTCAGCGATGTTTAGAATAGAACTTAGTGAAGTGAAAATACAAATCACAAAAGAACAATTTAAAGGAAAATATTTAAGGTAGTGTAATCAAAATAGAATTAAAATACACATAGCAATGCTTAAATCTCAGGGCTCCTTGAGTTCAACATCTATTTCAGAAAGGCCAATTTCATCTCAGTTTTGGAGAAAGGAGAAGCAAGAAAAGAAGCACATTGATGGAAGATTTAACTTTTTACTCTGAAAAAGCAAACAAGTGTTTAACAACTTTCTTTTTGGTTAACTAAAAATACAATTAGCTTCCTTTAACTGCTGTCACCCAGATTTTAAATCTTGCATTTATCTCTTTCCCCCAATTTTAAAATCATGTTAGATGTCTTCTAAATTCAAGCTGAGAACATATTTGAACATGTCTTAGAAGGCAGCATCTGTTAGTCCTCCTCTGTTCCAGCGCAGGCTGCCAAACTTAAGATCAGAAATAAATTAAAGAAAATGGAGTTTGTGTATGGAAAGAGTAATTTTCACTTTCTTCCATTAGCTTTAGGCATTCCACTGCTCATTTCTTTTTAATGCCTTGTTTATTTGCATTATGAAACAGAAAGAATCCAGCTTCCTTATTATTCACCTCCTCTGCACTGCCTGTCCTTTTTTTTTTTTTTTTATTCCTTTTTCTTTTTTGGTTTAATTGTGTTCTTCTTTAACTATATTTAACCTAACCTTTTAAACTTCACTACTCCCAGAACCTAATAAGAGTGTTAAAGATGCACTTAGAAATCACTGAAACACCGTACAGCACAGGGCAACAGCAACAATGTAAAGAAATACACTGGTTATTTTTGTTCTTACTTATCAGTAAATTCTTTGGTGAACCATAGACAGCTGAACATGAATATAAGAACACCTAGTAGTACATAAAATATACAAAGAGAGTGATTGTCCATTGGAATGGACTGCCCGGGGAGGTGGTGGAGTCACCATCATTGGAGGTGTTCAGGAGGAGACTTGATGGGGTGATGGGTCCCATGGTCTAGTTTTTAGGTGGGTTGGATTGGTTGATAGGTTGGACACAATGATCTTGAAGGTCTCTTCCAACCTGGTTTATTGTATTGTATTGTATTAAAATTTTCTAAGATTTGCATTCAATCTATCTGTTCAAGGTCCTGTGTTTACAGAGGCATATTTGGTACCTATAAGCATGCATATTAATTGAAACACATGAGCTTCACATCTCCCAAAAATGAGATTATCATAAGGTTTATAAGGGAAGCACGCAGCTGGACAATTCTTTCATTCCAGGTTAAATTATACAATATTGGTGTTTTAAGGAAATGATAACTGTAATATTTAAAATGGTCACACTCAAAAAAAAAAAAAAAAAAAAGAAGGAATAACATTGAGACAAATATTTCAGATACAATTAAAAAGTGTCAGTTACCCTTGAGATTCAGATGTGGGCTGGTAATTGAAACGTTCTCAGAGAAAGTGGTAATCTAATGTTTTTTATATTGTTGCTTCATTGATGATAATGCTACAGGCTGTATAAAGAGCAACAAACAAATGCCTATGTTCTTCTGTGCTAGGTGAAAAAAATCATATTGCAATTGCAATGAAGAATCTATTGAATGACTGTGCAGGAAGTTTTATCAAGGCCAGCAATATTCTGAACAAAGGTCTTATCATATACTTGCTTCTGGGTCATATTAATTGGTTTCATATCACATTAGCCAACTCCCCTCTCCCTAACAGCATACAGAAGTGAATAATGTTAAAATGTTGATAATACTTTAAGACTTAATAACTATCATGAGATTAGCATCTTCCTTTTTCAATAGCAGAGTAAAGCACTCAGATCGTATGCTGTCAAGTACCTTTCATATCATGCTAGTTGAAAAGAAATCATTAAGACGAAAGGCAGGCCAAAGATATCATATAAAAGCCCCCTCTTTAAGCAACTTCCTAAGCATACAGGCTTATATTTTATTACACTGAAAGCATTTCCAGTTGCAATGTTTCTCTCATATCTTTAATAGGACAATAGATGATTATATTTCATATAACAGTCAAATGAAATATAGTCTTATATCATCTCTTCACATTGCAGACACTGTAATAACTCAGGTTCCTGAAATACATCCACTGACATACTCCTTGTGCATTAGGGGCAATGATGTCCTCTGTCCTTTTCCTGTTTCCAACTGGTTGATCTAGTAGCTGACTACCATACAAGCATGGCACCTTAATTAAGGAATATATTAGACCTGATACAATCACTCACCATACATATAAACATGGCTCTACAGTTGTGGTTTATTCATTTGCATATGAAAAATACCACAAGTCAAATTAATTAATTAAGTTTAAAAGTAAACAACATTGTTTGAAACAGAAGCCATCAAATTTCCTCACACAAACACATCACTACCCATTAAAATAGTTGAGGGGAGATTACTAAAGAGGGAGTCCTTATGACTGAATATGTAGGATGTATTATGTAATGCAAATGGTGCATAATGCAAATGGCCTCCCACTCTCTTTGAGGGATACAAAACCATTTGCCTCAGTATCTAGCAGAGCACTGGAAGCATAACCGCAGCTTCAGCAAAAGCAGAAGAATATGTGAGACTACCGAGCACTAGCACATCCAAATTTTATTCCTGAGAATTAACAGTATTTTAATGGAATTTTAAGTATTAGCTGCACTGTAATTTGACTAATAATTTTATTTTGACTGGACAGTTCAAATATCGATTAAGCAATTAGTAAATGCCTGGTGCTACATTAGGTGCATTTCATTAGCCAACGCAAATTTTACACAGGATAGCACACACCCACAGAAAAGTTGTCTATAGAATGCATATCTCATTTAGCATATACACCAAATTTATTTAGCTACATATAAGCTCAGCACAGGTGCTTCTCTACTTATGACTGTTTTCATGGAATGATCTATATTCATCTTTTGAATCTTCAGGCACGACTCCTGCCTGCTATTATCAGCATTAGCATGTAGACCAGAAAAGGGTAAAACAAACCCAAAGGCTATTTCTACAGGCTGCAACTTTTCTGAACATCTGGGAGAGGTAGGAACGAATGAATAGGCTTTTCCTCACCTGTCACTTTGAAATGATGAATTGGTATAGAGAAAAGCAATGTGTCAGATATCCACAACTGGCATAGTTTTCTTTAGGAACAAAGTTAGGAAAAAAAAAAAAAAAAAAAAAAAAGATAGCTATGATTTTTTTTTTTTAAAGCACAATCTGTCCTCAGCTCTCTATTCCTGAATAGCAAGAATTTCACTTCCTTTTTCTAGAGTTAAAAAATCACTGCAGTATTTTTTTCAGCAGAAGCTGTAATAGGGGTACTATGTTGCAGATTGAAAGGCAGTCTCGGTAGCAGCAACTCATTATCTAAAGTTTCAGTCACAAATTTATTCTTTTAGTCAGCTGTGCTAATAGATCTTCTGTGTAGCATTCCACTCTCTGGACTACAGCTACGATAGGACAAATAAATCTTAATGCAAAATAAACCACCTGTGGTCCCCTCCCTCTCGAATACATAGCATTTGCATGAAAGCAGAATTGTGCCTCAACACACATTTTAGGCATGATGTTTAAATAGGAAATCTGGGGCGCTACAATCTAAGTTTATAGTGCCTAGTTAGATCATTTTTTTTTAACATGCATTTTCCTAAGAAAAATGCCTTGAAGGAGGAGAAGCAACAGATACTACAAATTATTCCCTAGCAATAGCCTGGAAATCAGTGGATTAAAAAAAGCCTCCTGAACACAAGATCTCCCATCAAAACCTCCAATAAGCAACTAAACCCAACAGCTCTAGTAAATAAAATAAAAATTAAATAAGCAGCTCTCCAAACACTATTGGTAGAGATTCACATAGAAAGAGACTGAGATGAAGACTAAAATTACATAACCATGAAAAATAAGCATGTAACCTGTAATCTTTCTACGGCAATAGGAGAACATTTGCCTTGGCTATTACCATAGGTCCCATTTCTAAGAAGGAAAAATAAACAGATATGAAAGCATATACCTGTAACTATACAAGTATACATTTGCCCATGTATTATGTCACTTAATATACACATTTATAAATACTTAAATGCATGTACCTGTGCATGCTACATAAATCACTAATATCAGTAATTTATACTTTGAAAGGACAGTATTGTTTTCTATGTTCAACTTGTATCTGGGGTTAAACTACAGCAGCTGCTCTATTACCTGATGACCCTTACCCAGCTGAAAAGGGTAATCAGGAAGAGAAGACCAACAGGTTGAAATAAAAACAGACTTAATAAAATAGAAAAATTAATATCAATACAAGATGTATAGACATATTCTGCCCAGCAAAAGTCCATCAGTCACTATATGTAGGAAGGCACTCCTCAAAAGCAGGAAGAGAAGCCATGTAAAGAAGAATTAAAGCGGAAAACACAATCAAGAAGCTCCCTTCTTCTCATCAGACTTTCTCCGTAATATTGAGTGCGATCAGATGGTATCAGATACATCTATCTGTGAATACAATTGAGTCACCTATCCTGGCTAACACAGAACTGCTAATGGCCTGCAGCTCATGGCTGGCCTGTGATATTTTCCCAGCAAAATGAGGACAATTATATAAAGCTGTTACAGCTCACATATAATTTCTATAATGTAATTAAGCTTAACATTGAAAATAATAAAGGTACAGAAAGAACCAAAAAATAACTACTTTATTTTTAATGGAGTTTGTATATTTGATAAGAAAATAGGAAGAGTAGTTAAGAAAGCAATTAAATAGCATACTTTTAGCTTTACAAATTTTTTTCCCCCAAGAATTATGTATATTTAGGTATGATAAAATTAAACTGTTTTCCTAAAAGTGTGATCTGAAAATTGCCTTCAGCACCACACATCACTCAAGTTAGTATACTTGGCTACTCCAGCCATTTTCTATTGCTAATCTAATCTCTCTAGAAAGTATCAACATCATTTTATGGTCCTGTTACCGTATTTCATCCAAATGGATAGTCAAAACATTACACCATAGAGACAACAGAGGTACAGTTATCTACTTGAAACAGAACTACAATATAGGCAACAAAGCTAATCAGTCTAGTTTACCTTATAATCAATGGAGAGAAAGAGATGCTGTTAGCACAAAATTTATTTGATCTCTTAGATACCCACTTTAGGATAAGAAGAATTGCCTGTAATCAGAGTCTAGATAGGAAGCTCAGGCATAGATGCTGCCCATAAGATGAATACCACCCCTTTTTGTTCTCTAAGTGTACCTACCTCTTTTATTTATTTATTTGTTTGTTTATTTATTTATTTATTATTGCTTTACATAAAATGAAGAATATACAGTACTCACTCACAGTAAAGATTAAAGATCCTATTCCATTGCCTATTCAATACAGTGTTCGAAGAGGGACAACCACAATGAGACTGAGAGAAACACAACAAAACAGTCAATAAATGGATTTGTTTTACTTAGAGAGACAGCTCTGAGTACCTGCTTGTCCTCATTCATGGCAAATAAAACCCCAAAACTAAAAAACAAACAAACAAAACAACAAGAAAGAAAGAAAAAAACAAACAAAAAACCCCCAAACCCAAACCAAAACCCACCAGGTATTTACCATTCTCTAAAAGCATGGAAGTACTAGGGAAAATGTCTGTCCTGAAGCAAATAGATCTCAATTTCTTCGTGATGGGTTTAAAAAGTCTTACTTTTATTACATGCAAACCACAAAACTTGAAAAATATTGGAAGACTTCACAGAAAACAAAAGTAATTTTCCATTTTTGTGATTTAGAAAGTATATTTCTCTTCAATCTGCATAGCTCTTTCAGCCAAACCCGTGGCAATAGAAATGTGCCAAGGTCCTATTTTGTCCCTTTGAGCAAGATGGCAGTTAAAGCACTGAAACTAACTACGTACATGTAAAGTTAAATGTTATAACTGATATTTAAGGTGACTTTTCCAAGAAATAACATTAGAATATTCTCACACTGTCTTTGCCTTGGCTTAATGTCAAATGTGAACACAGAGCCATGCCAGCCACAGGTGCTGAACTCTAATTTAACTTTAACTTTCATTACATTTCTCTCCAAATTGCGGCCAAAGAGCAGACATGCCAAGTCTTCATCTGGAACCAAAAAGACTGTTAATTGGACACCAAGGGTGAAGACAATAAGAAAGAAATTCTGGTTTATTTCCCATTGGGAAACCAAAAGTCTGATGTCAGAAAGTACAATGAGTTCCAGAGTCCCTCCATGTTGTTGTCTTCCAGTGCATGAGCATTTTCACTATCTTCCAAATTATTAGACTAGGTGAAATGATTCCTTCTTCATTTTGTATTTATACAAAACTCAGGAAAGTAACAATGCTTATAGAGTCTATATTAATCCAGTCACTCATTCACACACACATACACAAAGAAGCAAAAAGCAAACCTAAAAACAATGGTTTGCATGGCTTTACTCTGTTGCTGCACTAACGATGATACATTCCCTGTCATTACCAACAGCTTTTCATCCCAGCCTGATACTAATCTTCCAATCTGTTCCACAGAGAAAACTATAAGCAGCTGAATAATTAAACCAGTGTGGGCTGTGATTTTTACAAGTTACTGGGGCAATATGAGACAAAGAGTACAAGCATTTGTGAAAATCCTGAGGTGCAAGACTCATTTACCTAGGTTAGTCCTCTAAAAGCAAGTTGAACATATCATGCATGCTGTCTTTATAGTTTTAAAAAATAACAACAATAAAAGCCACTTCAAAATTCAGGCTAATTACAAGTTTAAGATGGAGTAAAGTCATTGCTTGAAGGTACTTGTCTTCATTATCCCTGCCCATGGCAGGGGGTTGGAACTAGATGATCCTTGTGGTCCCTTCCAACCCTGACTGATTCTATGATTCTATGATTCTATGATTGTCTACAGAAACTCCCTGGAAGAGTAGACTGAAGCAACTAATTGCTAAATATCTCTGTATTTCATTGCAACTAAATTCAGTGGGAACCAAGTGCCCAGTTGTCTTTCCACCATTAAAAGAGAAAGGTAAGTGGTAAAATATCAGCTAACTACTGACAAATAGGTAAAAATACATTTTTGTTCTACATGAAACATAAGGAAATTATTACAGTTACTATTTTCCATATAGATTCCACACACATTGTTTCCGCATTCAAATTTTATGATGTTTATTGGCTTTTTGGACCCTTTTTTTAATTAAACATCCTTTAAATATGAACCACAGGAAAACTGAAATTGTATAGTGTTGTACAAGTATCGTGGTTTTGGTGGCATTGGTGTCTGATATACACATGAGTTTGTGAACTGAAAAACATCTCCAGTCTGAAAACACCAATTTGCAACTCTTTGAACAGGTAAAGAATTCCTGGAAAACAGTGACCTCTCTTCTGCTTCTGTGTTGATAGTCTCACTATAAACCAAAAAAAAAGTATGTTTATTTGAATAACAGAAGCTTGACAGAGGCTTCTAGGACATCTCAAAACTTGGTAAAATATTAGATTTCAATGTCTATTACTGTCCACGGCTTTCTCTCTCTGTATCAAACATACTTTAAAAATAAACAAACACCCAACCAAACAACACAAGGAATAAAAAAAGGCAACCAAAACAACCAACAAGAAAAACAAATGCTTCATTTCTAATTGCTTATACTTTGGCAAAACTGCTATTCACCTACCTAAACATTAACTTGTGTGCAACATTCTCATTACCCTTTCCTGCCAGCACTAGATTTTAAACTAGCATCTGAATATCCTTGAAACAGACAGTTCATTTTCTCATGTCAGCTTTTTTTGTATCTCTTTAACATCCAGAAAACCACTTTTATTTATGTCCAATTCCTGGATCCTGCACAGCTGAGATTGCAATCTGCTGATACTTGATTTTTGGACAGCCAGTTGTACTTGTCTCATAACAAAACACTCTTGCTCTCTAATACACTAAGAATTAATATTTACCCTTGCTGAACCTTTCAGCCTGTACCAGAAATTTTAACATAAGCTGTCCAAATCTCCATCCATCCTTGACTAGGAAGATTAATAATAATTCTTTTTGATCAGTATTACTCTGTTGGCCAGCAATGGTTTCCATGGTAATCAGGTGGTAGACAGAGCTGAAGTAGATTTCATCAGTTGTAAAACAGTATTAGATTTATCCCACACTTCTAATTATATCTTACCAGGACTGACTTTTACATGCTGTAGCTCAGAGGCATAAAAAGACAGGTTTAACTGTTGGAAAGCTTCCACAAGGAAATAAATTGCAGTGTCCTTTTCTAGTAGCTGAGGCTTTTAGGGATGTTTTAGGGTTTGGTTTGTGTATTTTGGGGGTTTTGTTTTGGTTTGCTGTCTGTTTGGGGTTTTGTGGGTTTGGTCTTTTTTGTTTTGTTTTTGGTTGGTTTTTGTTTGGTTTGGTTTGGTTTTGTTTTTCGGGTAAGAGTAGAGTGCATGAGAGGATTTTTATAAAAGGAATGACATACAGTGAACTACAGTTAAGATGCATCTGCTGTATAACTCTGAGACGTTAAGTCAGTGTTTCATGTGCTAATGAGAGCAATTCAAGTCACAGGAATTTCATATCAGATTAAATCATATGCCTTCAAACCCAGCAGGTTTAAATTTGAGGATAGGTGATTCCAGCAGCAAGGACAAACACATTTTAAACCTCATGCTGTAAACTTTTGTGTTGTCATTATTTTTATTTCCACTTCTGATAGTTTCTATTTCTATCTTTAAAGAAAAAGTCCTTGGGAGAATCCAATATGAGATTTTTATTCCACAGTCCAGCTGGTTCCCCTGGCAGAACAGTAGCTGGCATATGATAAGCATGCCAAATGAATACATAATCTTTATTTTAGTGGCAAACTCAAGAGTTGGTTGGTGCCTGTTTAGAATGTGAATTAAACTTGAAAAGAAGGCAACTGAAATTTTTTATATATGCCTATATTTACTACAGCACAACTGAAGTCAAAAGATGGCAGTACATTTACAGTAAGTATTCCTGGAATCTATCGATACATTTAGGAGTGAGAGAATGGGGAACAAAAAGGGGCTAAACAAGAGCTTTATTTTGCAGGTGAAAAAGACATGGAATTAGGCTTAATGGAGATAAAGAATGCATATTTGATGAGACTCTAGGATACAAAATGCGGTGGCTTTGGCTCAAACTTGAATTTTTAAGCCTGAGTATATATCTGACTGCAAGCATATTTATTACATAAATAACTATAGCTGTGCATATACAAAATCATAGATTCATCTTTGAAACTCTGACCCTCACAGTAAGGCATGTATGTAGTCAGTAAAAGGAAATTACAAAAGGGAATGATAATGCAAATTTTCCTTCTAGTAATGACTATAGAAGTTGCCAGGAAAGGACAGAAGAAAGACATCAACACACTGCAATTTAATAAGTATGGTATTATATAAAGTCTAAGACCGCTACAATTCATGCCAGAGGTAATGAAGCAGGCCAAACTACAGTCAAACCAGTTTCCTGAAAATATTACCAGAAATGTAAATATGATTCTAGTTCATGATTATAAATGCTCAATGACAACATGAACATGCTTTGCAGGAGGTAACACGTGATGTGGTCAGTGATTCAAGCCACAGGGCTGCAGATAGATGCAGGTAGGTGGAAGGATCTGCATCAGTATTCCTTGACTCCCAGACTCGTGGCTGTAGGGCTGCCAGATCCTCACTGCTCTTGGAAAAATGAGCTCAAATTCCTTGGCTTAAGTCATGCAATTCAGAATTGCAGTTACAGTAAGGATTCTTGGAGAGCTGGAGAATTTGTGCTGTAGGCATAAGACTAAATCTGGAAATTGTCTAAATGTGATCTAAGATCTAAACCTCCAGGAAGGTATATCCAGAGGCTATGGCCAGTTAAAGAATCATTTTGATGATTGTGGAGAAGCAAGCATTGCTACTTTCATTTTTCAGCTCTAATTTTGCCTGGAGATTAAGTTGTTAGTTACCATTAGTTCTACTAGTTTGAGATCCAGTCAGATTTGAGGACCTCAAATACCTGATGCTATACTACAAGTGCCTGATACTATATATGTGTGTGTGTGTATATGTGTGTGTGTGTATATATATGTGTGTATATATGGAATAAAAAAAATATCATGTGAAAAACCCAGTGTTAAGGACAAGACTTACAAAGTAGCTGAAAAACAATACTACAAAAATAAATTCAGTAAAAACAAACAAGCATGCTAAAAAAACTAGAAGGAAAATTAAAGAAAACCTTTCAGAGTACTAGAGATTTGTAATAGGGCTGTGACCTTCTGTCAAACCATTAGTTTGTATGTGATCCAGTTCATTAATATATCCATATGAAACATCATTACTGACTGATAGCTATTCAATTGTTTACTGAAATAGATCGTACGGTCTCAGTCCACTTCCTGTTGTACAGATACCTGCATTATAATTGACATTCATGTTGACAGTACCATGAAGAATGCCAGGAACAGAGCAGAGGTAGACAAAATCTGTAAAGAGATTTTGATTTCTTGCCGAAAAAAGGTTGGTTTTGTTTGGCTTTTTCCAATATAGGATTTTGAATACTCTTTCAGAAGATATTCTTAGTAGCTAATCTGCGGCTGCCTAAACATGAGCCAGCAGTGTGCCCAGGTGGCCAAGAAGGCCAATGGCATCATGGCATGCATTAGGCCAGCAGGAGCAGGGAAGTCATTGTGCCCCTGTACTCTGCATTGGTTAGGCCACACCTTGAGTACTGTGTTCAGTTCTGGGCCCCTCAGTTTAAGAAGGACATTGAGACACTTGAACATGTCCAGAGAAGGGCAACAAGGCTGGGGAGAGGCCTTGAGCACAATCCCTATGAGGAGAGGCTGAGGGAACTGGGATTGTTTGGCCTGGAGAAGAGGAGGCTCAGGGGTGACCTCATTGCTCTCTACAACTACCTGAAAGGTGGTTGTAGCCAGGAAGGGTTGGTCTCTTCTCTCTAGCAACCAGCACCAGAACAAGAGGACACAGTCTCAAGCTGTGCCAGGGGAAGTTTAGGCTGGAGGTGAGGAGAAAGTTCTTCACCAAGAGAGTCATTCGTCATTGGAATGGGCTGCCCAGGGAGGTGGTGGAGTCACCGTCCCTGGAGGTGTTCAAGAGGGGATCTAGTCATGAGGTCTGTGGTGACAGGTTGGACTCGATGATCTTCGAGGTCTCTTCCAACCTTGGTGATACTGTGATACTGTTACAGTAGCCCTTTCCTCAGTAGAAATGTGGTGCACAGCAATACTTGAAGAAACACATGTAAATGACAGAATTTTACATGTAAATAATTTTAATTATTTGAAACTTACTGTTTTAGGTTTGTTTGTTTAGATGTACCATTTCTTCCATTAGGTAAATGGCTGTTCCGGTATTTACAGTATTCCTTTGTGTTGTAATAGACTATTCTGAAAACAGTCCTTACTACCAAATAGTAATTGCAGAAAAATGTCACCTTTATCATAATCAGCCTCATTAAATGTCATATTATTCCTAACATAGCTGCACATATTTGTAGCCATAAGTATCTTTCTGAATCAGGACAAAACCAGGGTTGGTTTCTTCCAGGCAACCAGCACCACAACAAGAGGACACAGTCTCAGCTGCACCAAGGGAAGTTTAGGCTCAAGGTAAAAAGAAAGTTCTTCACTGAGAGAGTCATTAGCCATTGAAATGGGCTGCCCAGGGAGGTGGTGGAGTCACCATCCCTGCAGGTGTTCAAGAGGGGATTGGACATGGCACTTGGTGCCATGGTTTAGTCATGAGGTCTCTGGTGACAGGTTGGACTTGATGATCGTTGAGGTCTCTTCCAACCTTGGTGGTTCTGTGTTTCTGCAAATTAATTCACATTAACTAAACTGAAAAGACTATAAGGGGGACCACTGTGCATCACACTTCAATAAAGGACATGAGGGGTGAAAGGGCACAAAGCACACAAAGCTAGAAAAACTAATTCTTTAAATTGAATAAAGAGATAATCTAGGTAACAAGGTAAAGTGTATCACTCTGGTTTAGGGTAGGAGCAACAATCAGAGTTGGTTAATCACTACTCAAGATTTTTGAGTGGGGACAGGGGACTCAAATTAATGTAGGCTCCTATTTCAACAACTTGGCCTTAGACTTGACAAGTGATAGAATAGAATAGAATAGAATAGAATAGAATAGAATAGAATAGAATAGAATAGAATAGAATAGAATAGAATAGACCAGGTTGGAAGACACCTTTGAGATCATCACGTCCAACGTATTACCCAACACCACCTAATCATCTAAACCATGCAACCAAGCACCCTATCAAGTCTAACACCCTAAACACCTCCAATGATGGTGACTCCACCACTTCCCTGGGCAGCCCATTCCAATGGGCAATCACTCTCTCTGTGTAGAACTTCTTCCTAACATCCAGCCTAAACCTCCCCTGGCACAGCTTGAGACTGTGTCCTCTTGTTCTGGTGCTGGTTGCCTGGGAGAAGAGACCAACCTCTGCCTGTCTACAAACTCACTTCAGGTAGTTGTAGAGAGCAATAAGGTCTCTCCTGAGCCTCCTCTTCTCCAGGCTAAGCAACCCCAGCTCCCTCAGTCTCTCCTCAGAGGGCTTGTGTTCCAAGTCCCACACCAACTTCATTGCCCTTCTCTGGACACGTTCCAGCAAGTCAACATCCTTCCTAAACTGAAGGGCCCAGAACTGGACACAGGACTCAAGGCGTGGCCTAACCAGTGCAATGTACAGGGGCAGAATGACCTCCCTGCTCCTGCTGGCCACACTGTTCCTGATCCAGGCCAGGATGCCACTGGCCCTCTTGGCTGCCTGGGCACACTGCAGGCTCATGTTCAGCCTACAATCGACCAGTACCCCTTGGTCCCTCTCTGCCTGGCCGCTCTCCAGCCACTCTGACCCCAGCCTGTAGCACTGCATGGGGCTGCTGTGGCCAATGTGCAGAACCCAGCACTTGGATGTGTTCAATCTCATGCCGTTGGATTCTGCCCATCTGTCCAGCCTGTCGAGGTCCCTCTGCAAAGCCTCTCTACCCTCCAGCAGATCAACACCTGCCCCCAGCTTGGTGTCATCTGCAAATTTACTGATGATGGACTCAATGCCCTCATCCAGATCATCAATAAAGTTTAGGCTGTGCCTTTAAGAGAAGGACACTTTCTGAACACTCTGGCTGAATATTTTGGTATATAAATGAAAACAAGAGATATGCTAATCCAATTTCATTGGTGGAACCCGGCTGTAGGTTCTGGTTTAGTCTTTCAGTCGGGGGCAGTCAGTCGTCTTCTTCTTCCCCCTGTACTGTGAGCTGGCCTGCTTTTCTCTCTGAAGCAACAGCTTGCTACGCAGGAACGATTCTTGCTAACCAGATAAGAGAAAACTAACTTTGTATTCGCTTTGAGCTTTAACAAAGTTTTCCCCTTTTAATTACCTTCCTTTCTCTCTCTCTCTAACCCTTTTGGGAAAAAGGGGAGGTAGGGAGGGAGAAGGGAGGGAAAGGCCGAACCCCCCTGGCCGCAGGGGGGTTGGGGAAAGGTTTCCTGTATATTTCTGTATATATTGTAAATATTGTATGTTTTTGTACATATTCATTGCATTCCATATCTGCTTGTAAAATATAGCTTTCATCTGCTTCTCCGGCTGAGTTAGCTGTGGAATTCTTTTGTGTGTGGGGGGGAACCTTCCTACTCCACCACAATGTTGAAGAGCATGGGGCCCAGCACTGATCCTTGGGGCACACCACTAGTGACTGGCCGCCAGCTGGATGTGGCACCATTCAGCACCTCTGTCATTATGTTCACACAGAAAGTACCAGGAAATGTAGGCATCTTTCATCTCTCTGCTCTTTTTACAAAAGTATGTGTCTTTCCACATTTTAGCCTACATGAAAGCCAGCCTCACGACAGGAAATAATGGTAATCACAGAAATCTCCTCATGGGCACATTATGCCTGATCAACCTGACTGCTTTCTATCATCAGAGAATTGTGTCTTTGCATGACAGGAGAATGGTGGATGTGGTATGTTTTTCTTTAGCAGGGCATCTGTCACAGTCTCTGTGTTACAGTCAAATTCATGAGCTATGGACTGTATAAGTGGACAGTAAAGTGGAAGTAAAATTGGACTGTTTTTCTTAAAGAGTGGTGAATAACAATAAAAGAGTCCACTGGCGATATAACTGGGACAAATATTGTTCAATTACTTTATTAAGAACCTAGAGGATGGGAGAGAGGGTGCTTCCTGTATATTTGCAGATGATAAAACAATTGGTGGAACCGATGCTATGCTTGAGGGAAGGGCTGCTATTCAAGGAGACCTGGACAGGTGTGAGGACTGGGCTGACAGAAACATTATGAAGTTCAACAAAGTGTAAAATCCTGCATCTGGGAGGGAATAACCCCATGCAATACAATAGGCCAGGGGCTGGCTAGATAAGAAAGCAGCTTGACAGAAGAGTATCTAAAGGTTCTAATGGGCTTATTGAACACAAGTCAAAAGTGCACCTTTGAAGCAGATAATTTCCATCTGGGATACACTAGCAGAAGTATAGTCAGCAGGTCTAGAAATGCAGTCCTTCTCTGATTGCCAGTTGTCAGACTACATTTCAAGTGCTGTGTCTATTCTTGAGGTCCCCAGCACAAGACACTGGTACACTGAGTGGGTCCAGCAAAGCACATGAACTTGGTCGGGGGAATTGAGCACATGGTATGCAAGGAGGGGCTGTGAGAGGCTGTGAGGTCTTTCCAGCTTTAAGAGGAGAGGGCTCAGGGGAGGCTTCATTATTGTCTTCAGATACTTTGTGGAAGGGCACAGAGAAGATGGAGTCAGTCTTCTTGGAGGTACATGGTGACTGGTCTGGAGGCAATGGACACAAGTTAGAGAATGGGAAATTTTCCACTGGAGACATGGGGCATTTTACCATAAGAGTGAGCAAACACTGGAAGACATTACCCAGAGGTACTGTGGGGTCTCCACAGTGATATCAAGACATTCAAAATGGAACTAAACATGACCCCAAACAACTGACCTACCTTGAGCGAGGGTCAGAGAGAGGACCTCCAGTGATCCTTTCTAGCCAATAATATTGTGCTTTCTGACACTGTTGCTTCGTCTGATGAAGTACTCTCTTACTTCTGAAGGCAGAGAAAGCCACAAAGGCCTTTGCTATTTACTAAATCTAGCAGAAGTAATACTGCAAGAAAAAAATCCTAGTAAAATCTGTTGCTGGATTAAGAGAAACGAGTTGTTCAGAGAGCTTTAAAAAACCTTGAAGTTAAATAAAAAAGGAAACTTTGTATATGCTGGCTTTCAGCATTGCAGACAAATTCATATTTAGCTCAGAAAAGGGCACTTCAAAGAAATTGGTTAAAGAGGCATAAAGAGGATGGAAGAAAAATAAACTTGACCAAGACTTAATGAACCAATGGGGTATGGTAGCCAAAGGGAAATCAATGTTTGCAAATAGGGATATGAAAAAAGCTGCAGTTATTTAAGGAAGTAACAGATAGATACACAGCAAGAGCTATGGAGGGAGCAATGTATTAGAAAGGATCATTTACGATGCTATTTTGTTTTGAAGTGCTAGGCCTTTGCAAATAAGCTAAGAGATTCCATCTTGAAGCACAGTAAGGTAACATTGTTTAAAGAAAAAATACTTGAAAAATCTTGTCTTGCAGGCTGTCACTGAATGTCACACATTCTTTTTAATCTATTATACAAGCCTGTTTTCATTTTCTACAATTTATCTAGCTTCTTGTCAGAGAGCGGGAGCCTAATACAAAGAAATTAAACTGAAAAGACAATCTCTTTAGTGCAGCTCAGAAAGAAATGTGTGCTCGTATATTAGGGATAAATGCAAGAGCATCTGTTGCTCTCTAAAACTTCGTAAGTTTGGTTTAGTTTATGTAGAAAAAGTAGTTATTCAAATAGGAATATGATCAACAGGAATCAATAGGAATAGGAATATGATCAACAGACTGAAGGAGTTGGGGCTGTTCAGTCTGGAGAAGAGAAGGCTCCGAGGTGACCTTATTGTGGCCTTCTAGTATCTGAAGGGAGCCTGCAAGAAGGCTGGGGAGGGACTTCTCAGGATATCAGGTAGTGATAGGACTAGGGGGAATGGAATGAAGCTGGAGGTAGGGAGATTCAGGCTGGACGTGAGGTGGAAATTCTTCACCATGAGAGTGGTGAAGCCCTGGAAGGGGTTGTCCAGGGAGGTGGTTGGGGCCCCATCCCTGGAGGTGTTTAAGCCCAGGCTGGATGAGGCTCTGGGCAGCCTGATCTAGTGTGGGGTCTCCCTGCCCATGGCAGGGGCGTTGGAAGTAGCTGATCCTTGTGGTCCCTTCCAACCCTGACTGATACTATGATACTACCTGCTTTTCTAAGAGCAACTACATGGATAGCTACAGAGCTTGATGATTTCAAAACTGACCTGTAGTGCTGTTAAGTAGTCAAAAGAACCTGCAAATATTAAGACTTGTAAAATCAGTCTCATAATTCAATTTTTACACGATATAACAGGTACAGTTTCATGATGAATGTGGTTTTGCATAACTCAGAGTAAAAAGCTATGTTTTCTCAAAACCAGACTTTTTTTCTTCTTCCTTTATATGGTATTTTTGAAGTATCTGCTAAAACCCCAGTGCAATCACTTCTCTTTTTTTTTTTAATTCACAAGTCAGTAAATGTGCTGCAAATGAAAAATCCATATACCCTCATGTAATGAGCATCAGATATCAGTGTGATTTTTTTCTTCCCTATATCATTCTGCTCTATTGTTGGTAAACCATGGTAGACAGCTAAGTAGCAGCACACAGGTGCTTGTTTCCCCCCAGCTGCTAATGGGATGAGAGCAGAAAAAGAGGACAAAGGCAAGAAAACTTCTGTGCCTAGATTTTTTACTTTTGTTGGTTAAAGTTTGATAAGTGAAGAATGAGTGGAAGAACAGAGACAAAACTAGAACAGAACAAGTGATGCAAAGGCTATCATTCACTACCTACTAAGGGGAGACAGGTGCCCAGCAAGTTCCTGAGCTAATTCTCATTATATAGTTACATTATGTGCTGTGGGCTACCTCTAGTTAATTTGTATCATCTGTGGAGTTATGTCAGCTTCCAATCTATTCTGCAATCTCCCCTCTTTACAATAGGGGTACCAGTGAAGAATGGATAAGGCCTTGATGCTAGCAAAGCTCTCTCTATATATATCTAATATATATATCTGGGAGCAGATGTTGGTGAGTTAGAGGGTAGAAGGGCTCTGCATAGGGACCTCGACCGGCTGGACAGATGGGCACAGTCTAATGGCATGGCATTTAACAAGTCCAAGAACTGGGAGCTGCACTTTGGCCACAGCAACCCCATGCAGAGCTACAGGCTGGGGTCAGAGTGGCTGGAGAGCTCCCAAGCAGAGAGGGACCTGGGGGCGCTGATTGAGAGCTGCCTAAACATGAGGTAGCAGTGTGCCCAGGTGGCCAAGAAGGCCAATGGCATCCTGGCCTGCATTAGGAATAGTGTGGCCAGCAGGAGCAGGGAGGTCATTCTGCCCCTGTACTCTGCATTAGTTAGGCCACACCTTGAGTCCTGTGTCCAGTTCTGGGCCCCTCAGTTTAGGAAGGACATTGAGACACTTGAACGTGTCCAGAGAAGGGCAACAAGGCTGGTGAGAGGCCTTGAGCACAAGCCCTATGAGGAGAGGCTGAGGGAGCTGGGATTGTTTAGCCTGGAGAAGAGGAGGCTCAGGGGTGACCGCATTGCTCTCTACAACTACCTGAAGGGTGGTTGTAGCCAGGATGGGGTTGGTCTCTTGGGACACGGTCTCAAGCTGTGCCAGGGGAAGTTTAGGCTCGAGGTGAGGAGAAAGACTCACCAAGAGAGTCATTCGCCATTGCAATGGGCTGCCCAGGGAGGTGGTGGAGTCACCATCCCTGGAGCTGTTCAAGAGGGAATTGGATGTGGCACTTGGTGCCATGGTCTAGTCATGAGGTCTGTGGTGACAGGTTGGATTTGATGATCTTCGAGGTCTCTTCCAACCTTAGTGATACTGTGATACTGTGATATTCTAAATACAAGATCATAGGAACACACATTCCTATGTCCAGCAGACAAGATTGGTATCAAAGTACTTGCATATAGTTTATCACTCCAAAACTGCTGGCTTACAAATATGAACAAGGGCATTGCTTCTGCAAAATAACAGAATCAATTGCAAAGTAGGTAATAAAGAGCTGGCATTCACTCCTCCCCAAAAGTCAATAAATAACAGTTTTATTATCACAAAGGTACTGGATCAACAAAAATGTTCTACTTGTAATTGTTTCTGCAAAAACTCCTACCCTCCTTTCAGTACACATCAGTTTTGTCACTCAGCCAAAGTACCTGAGGGCCACATGCAGAGACTTGTATTCCTTTCAAGCAGATAAGACAGATACTAGGGTACTGAGAGAGTTGGCAGATGAGCTTGCCAAGTCGCTCGCCATTCTTTACCACCAGTCCTGGCTCACTGAGAGGTCCCAGAAGACTGGAAGCTGGCCAACGTGATTCCCATCCACAAGAAGGGCTGGATGGATGAACCTGCAAACTTCTGGCCTGTCAGCCTGACCTCAGTGCCCGGAAAGATTATGGGGCAGATCATCTTGGGGGCAATCACAGTGCACCTAAAGGATGGCCAAGGGATCAGGCGCAGCCAACATGGATTTAGGAAGATCAATTCCTGCCTGACCACCCTGATCTCCTCCTATGATCAGGTGACCTGCCTGGTGGATATTGTGAAGGCTGTGGATGTAGTCTACCTGGACTACTCATCTGGATGAGGGGATTGAGTCCACCATTAGTAAGTTTGCAGATGACACCAAGCTGGGGGAAGGTGTTGATCTGCTGGAGGGTAGAGGGACTTTGCAGAGGGACCTCGACAGGCTGGACAGATGGGCAGAATCCAACGGCATGAGATTAACTGGTAGGAGACCTCTCCCGACAGACCTTGACAGGCTGGACAGATGGGTGGAGACCCACATGATGTCATTAACAAGTGCTGCACATTGGCCACAACAAATAGGCTGGGGTCAGAGTGGCTGGAGTGAAGCCAGGCACAAAGGGGCCTGGTGGTACTGGTTGACAGCCAGCTGAACATGAGCCTGCAGTGTGCCCAGGTGGCCAAGAAGGCCAATGGCATCCTGGCCTGCATCAGGAACAGTGTGGCCAGCAGGAGCAGGGAGGTCATTCTGTCCCGTACACTGCATTGGTTAGGCCACACCTTGAGTTCTGTGTCCAGTTCTGGGCCCCTCAGTTTAGGAAAGATGTTGACTTGCTGGAACATGTCCAGAGGAGGGCAACGAAGTCGGTGAGGGGTTTGGAACACAAGCACTATGAGGAGAGACTGAGGGAGCTGGGGTTGTTTAGCCTGGAGAAGAGGAGGCTCAAAGAAGACCTTATTGCTGTCTACAACTACCTGAAGAGAGTCTGTAGCCAGATGGGGGTTAGTCTCTTCTCCCAGGCAACCAGCACCAGAACAAGAGGACACATTCTCAGGCTGCACCAGGGGAAGTTTAAGCTCAAGGAGAGAAGGTTCTTCACAGAAAGAATAATTGGCCATTGGAATGGCTGCCCGAGGAGGTGGTGGAGTCACCACCCCTGGAGGTGTTCAAAAAAGGATTGGATGTAGCACTTGAAGCCATGATTTAGTTAGTCATGAGGTGTTGGGTGGTAGTTTGGACTTGATGACCTCTGAGGTCTTTTCCAACCTTATTGATTCTATGATTCTATGATTCTATGATTCTGTATTTGAGAGGGAAACATAAGTGCTGGTCTCATCTCCCAGGCAACCAGCACCAGAACAAGAGGACACAGTCTCAAGCTGTGCCAGGGGAGGTTTAGGCTGGAGGTTAGGAAGAAATTCTACAGAGAGAGAGATTGCCCATTGGAAAGGGACTGCCTGGGGAGGTGGTGGAGTCCCCATCATTGGAGGTGTTCAGAAGGAGACTTGATGGGGTGCTTGGTTGCATGGTTTAGTTGATTAGGTGGTGTTGTATGATAGGTTGGATGTGATGATCTTGAAGGTCTCTTCCAACCTGGTCTATTCTATTCTATTCTATTCTATTCTATTCTATTCTATTCTATTCTATTCTATTCTATTCTATTCTATTCTATTCTATTCTATCCTATCCTATCCTAATCAGGTATTGCAAGCTAACAAATAGCTGACCTTGGTCACCATAGACCCAGATTGCTTTAGACCTCTTCATGAGTGTATCCTTGCAGTATCTTTCTTGAGGAATAAAGTATTAAAAATTTCTATTTCAAAGATGGAACATTTAGGGAAGATAGACAAAACAAACAGTAACTGCATAAAGTCCAGTAGAAATAGAATGTACATTAAGGAGGAAGAGCAAAGAAATATGATTCGTATCCAACTAGTGACAGGTTTTGTCACTAAAAGCTTGATTCACTTATCTAAAGTATTGCAAAATAAGAAAAGTACAGCGTATTCTGCTTCTACTTTACAGGGTAAAAATACTCATTCTCAAGTAAAGCTATACAGCCATTAGAAGGCTGTTCTTAGGATTTTAAATAGACTTCAAAATATTTTACTTTCTCACCTGATCTTTTGCTCCTCAGAAGACCAAACTCACTCATTAAATAGACATGTCATAGTACTATTCAGTGGACTCTTCTAAGGTTTTGTTGACAGCATCTAGAAGTTTCCTATATCCAGCTAACTTAAGATTTGTTTATACTTAAGCTAACTTAAGAAATGTTTATACTGAATTATTAAAATTTGCCCCAGAATGGAAAAGATTGGAGGAATAATTGTAAGAAGTGAATGTGTCCCACCTTAGATGTGAAGCACACAGTGATATGACAAACCTGCAATAATCATATAACACTCAAGCTTATTTGCAGCAGTAGTCAGTAATTCAATAATATATGCTTAATAGGTTAGTAGGTTAGGAGTGCATTTTCTGCAGAATTACTGAGCATAAATAATGTAAAATTTAACTTGTATCAAAAGTAAATAAGAGTTAATTGTTTATTTCTTTTTTTAAAATGAAATATTTTACTGAAGAAGTCAGTTTTATTTTTTTTCAGTGTTTTGTTGATTTGTCTCAAAGAAAGCCCTGCCTGTTTCCTATGTCAATCCCATGAAATCTTAATGCAAAGGATAGGAAAGCAAAGCAGGGAAACAGCAGGGAATTGTTTTTCATTCCCCTGTCACTTTGTCAACTCTGATAAACATGTGAACTCATTTTAAAAGCAATTCCAAATCCATGAGGTGTGAGTTCATTGACAGGAAATCAGTAACTTCAAAATGAAATGCACATGTGATTTTTTTTGGTGCCTATCATCCTTCCTGACGCAACATGGTCTTTTAGATCTATACAGCATGAGCGTACGAGCATTGACAGTGCAAGACCAGCTTATGCCATCCTCCCTCCAGGAGACACAAAGCAAATGTTTCCAGCTAGTACCAGAAATGCAATAACAATGCACTTAGCCCTTACTTGTATGCTTAAGTACTTGGCAGCTTTCTTTTTCACACGTAAAAATTCCAAAATGCATGAGCTCTGGATCATCTTTTGTGCTAAATTTGGTAAGCTCCACTCATACTGTATATATATTCACACAATCATATCAAAAGCAAAGTCTGCATCTAACCTCCTCACAACTGCAGTAGTGTGGGCATCTGCAAATGATAGCCATTTTTTACGGTCCCATTGGTCTCAGTTTACAGTATATAACACCATTACTTCAATTATACTAGCGCTGCCTCTTCATGACCTGGTTCCCTGAGGCTTAGCAGTCACAGGAGGTTAATCTGGTTTTCTGATTTTTGATTTACTCCAAGTTCCAGCATCTTTACTTTTATGCAAGTTTCCTAGGGGCTGTGCACTGGAGTGGATACATGCACAATCTCTCATCTTCTTTAGTTCAGGCATAAATTCAGAGCAAAATGAAATCCTGGCTTTTACAAAGCTCAGTTACTACAAGAAAATGATGGCAGAGTCACAGAGACATTAAAATAAACAAAATCTAGAGGGCACTGCGAAAACCAAACAAACATTAAATTAAATCCTCAAAATTGTGTAACTTGGAAATAGACATAATTTGGCTTCTGCAAGCCTCTAGGAGTCTGAGACCCAGGCTACAACTCTTGCAAATATGTGGTGAAGGGAATCAAATTAAAAAACCTACCACTTGTTTAAGAGGATGGGAGGTGGGGGATATGTCTTCCTCCCTCCTCCCCCCATTATTAACATTACTCTAATCTCAGTGAAGCAAGAAATAGATCCTGTACCTTGAGAAAATGCTGCTAGGTAAAAAAGCCTGGAGCTATTTCACTCACACCTTATGACAAAAAAAAAAAGTAATGCTATTTGCCGTTACACATAAAAGTATTGCCATCACCAAGTATTGCCATCACCTGTCTTGTAACAAATGCATACTATCACTATGAACAAACACATGATCCTAATAACAGTGTGAGCCTAAATTGAAGTCCACAGTAGATACAAATATATTTAAAAGATGTATATTACCTTAAGTGCCATTTAAAGTCCCTGGAGGTCACTTAAATGACCATTTGGCTATCACTGTCTGGAGATACATTTATGTACACAAACCTAATTTTTCTGGATTATCTGCAGGCATGATAGCTGATGATAAAATCAGTAGCCAATACAATAATACAATACAATACAATACACCAGGTTGGAAGAGACCTTCAAGATCATCGCGTCCAACCTATCGACCAATCCAACCCACCTAAACAACTAGACCATGGCACCAAGCACCCCATCACGTCTACTCCTGAACACCTCCAATGATGGTGACTCCACCACCTCCCCAGGTAGCCCATTCCAATGGGCAATCACTCTCTCTGTATAGAACTTCTTCCTAACATCCAGTCTAAACCTCCCTGGCACAGCCTGAGACTGTGTCCTCTTGTTCTGGTGCTGGCTGCCTGGGAGAAGAGACCAACCTCTGCCTGTCCACAACCTTCCTTCAGGTAGTTGTAGAGAGCAATAAGGTCACCCCTGAGTCTCATCTTCTCCAGGCTAAGCAACCCCAGCTCCCTCAGCCTCTCCTCATAGGGCTTGTGTTCCAAACTGCTCACCAGCTTTGTTGCCCTTCTCTGGACACGTTCCAGCAAGTCAACATCCTTCCTAAACTGAGGGGCCCAGAACTGGACACAGGACTCAAGGTGTGTCCTAACCAGTGCAGTGTACAGGGGCAGAATGACCTCCCTGCTCCTGCTGGCCACACTGTTCCTGATCCAGGCCAGCATGTCATTGGCCCTCTTGGCTGCCTGGGCACACTGCAAGTGGTCTATACAGTATTTTATTAGTTGACCCTTTAGCTGTATTCAGGGAAGACAATTCTTGATTATGAAAAACAGAAAAAAATAAAATTTAAATATAAGTAGTAAATCCTCTTTAAATTGGAAAGCATTATCAAGTCAGCAGTCACAATGAGGAAGGTTACTTTTAAGTGTGTGTCACTCAAACCGATGTGGATTTTTTTCCTCCTGTGGTGATCTTCCACTCATCTTTCTACACCTTCACTTTTAAGCCTTTCTCATTAATCCTTGGCTTTTTTTTTGTGTGTGTGTTTCTCTTCAGTTCTACACAAAATGCAATTTTATGCACCATATACTTATGTATTTTAATAATGTTTGGCAAAGCCAAGTAAACTGCTAGTAGCTCAGGCAAATGAAGACACAATTCATTGTGTTTGTTTCTCCTGCAAGTTCTCTAAGCAAATTTTAGACAAACCTTTTTCCTCAATAACAGTGAAGTGAGCCAGTCCAATTAGTGTCACTGGGTATCACTACAATATTAATTTCCACTACCCACTCTTGCATGAGATGATATGGTGATGATACAAAATAGTATTACAGAAAAATATGTCACCTAGCTGAAAACGCTATTAAATGTAATAGTACTGCCAGTGAGGAAAAGTTTATTGAATAACAGTACAGTAATTGTTTGAATCAAGGGCAAGATAATTATAATTTACCAAAAAAAAAAAAAAAAAAAGTGATTATGAATTCATTTTCTATATAGTCCTCTCTCACAGTTAACTTCTGTGGCTTTTCTTAAGGTAGGATAAACTTCTACTCCAAAATGAGACTCAGTAATATTAGAGAAAGTCAGATCAAATTCATTCTAATAGATATGAAAATGAACATCCCCATCACTCGCATGGCATCTTAATTACCACTTCACACAGAGATTCAGCACAAAGTTAATGCCAAGACACCTTTCTCTTTTTAAATAAAAAATAAATAATAGTTTAATAATAAATGCAAACATTTGGAAGTTATACTTATCTAAAACAATCTGGCTGAACCTAAATTTCACAGATAAGCACTGGGCTGACTTGGGTAATAATTAAAGATGCAAGAAATTTGTGCTAGGAAAAGAGATTCAAAATGCATCAATACAAGCCTTTGTAAATGATCATTTGTAAGGAGCAAAAAGGTATTTAGAAAGAACTTAATGTACTTGCTTCCCATTTTTGTTCTTTTCTGCTAATGAGTTTTCATATATCGCTACAGCTGACATAAAAATGACAAACATTCACTAAAGCATCGGGATTTATTTCTTTGGTATTCAGTAACAGAGTGCTACAGTTTCCTTTCTTATTGAAATAATTTCCCCTTCATTAATAAATTTTTTTTTTTTTTATTTCCTGGGGGAAAAAAAAAAAAGGTATTCTGTCCCTGATTGTTGGATACAATGAATAACTGTAGATGAAGGTCCTATTGTTTTGCAATGCAGTCCTTAGCAGAACTAATCATACTAATAAGGACTAAGTGTGGTAATAAGTCTTTTTTACGCAGGCACTTTACGTAAATGTCCTCAAGGCAGCAGGTACTTTGCTTCAATTATTCACCAAAAATACTAGTGATGAAATGGATAACAACAAAATACATTCCTTGCTTCCTCTTCTGTCCTTTACACTAACAGTCCTTTATTTTTATCAAAGCAGTTTAGACATAAATATTTATATAGGTTAAGGCCAAACTACAAATGCAGGGTTTTCCTTTTCCTCAAATGTACTGTCCTGCTGTACTAGATTAAGCGGTCCTAGGAAGAAGTGCTTTATTCTGCTGAAGAATCTTGAGAATGAAAGAATGAATACTGCATGGGTCATGTGGCTTATTAATCCTATGATTTGTATATCAGGATCATAAATTTATCTTACAAAATGCTATTTTTTTTCCCTCTGACTATAATCAGACCTAAACATACTGTGCCTTAAGGCATACGACGATCAATAGTTATTCTCTATAGATACAACAGATCATAAGCATTATTTGTTAGAAAGAAGCAAAAAGCTAACATAAAGATGGGCATGCAAAGGGAAGGAAAAAGAAAACAACAACAACAACAACAAAAAACCAAACAGAACACTTCTTTACATAATATCAAACTCCCTGGTTATCTGCTGGCAGTGTCCTTGGAAGAACATGTAGGAGGATTACGTTTTGTTTAACTTCTCTGCTTAACCTTCACAGTGCTTGCTTACTGTGTTGTCAGTAAACATGTCTTAAAGGATATGCACTGCTGGAAGGATAGTTAAGTGCAGCATTAAGCAACTTTTCCTCAATCTCTGTGTAACTGCAGGTGGGAGTGAGCACATAATATATTTCTTAAGCAGAAAAATAAATTAAAGGAAAAAAAAAGACTGAGCAGAAATTAAAGACAAATAACAAATGGGCAAAAGCCTCTTGTTTTAATGCAGATTTCTCTAAGTGGACTGCAAGCCTAATTTATTTGACTCATGAAAAAAAATAAACTATTTTAATTTCTCAAACTCGTTGCAGATTTCATTTATTATTTCTTTGTATGATAGTATCTCCCTAGAGTTCTTGACTGAGACCAGGAGTCCGAGATTTATTCGCAGACTTGTGTGGAGACAGGCTATTGGCTAATACTACCTACGTACAAAGAACAGTAAGAGAATGAACAGATAGATGGAAACTGAGGTTAAATTAATTATTCTAAGTTCCATACAAAAAGAATTCAAGATTTCTTAGCCATAGTTAGAATCATGGAGTCATTTCAGTTGGAAAAGACCATTAAAACCATTGTCCAACAACGATTTAATTCTACCAAGTCTGGTACTAAACTTTGTCTCTTAGCACAAAATCTATGGGTCTTTCAAGTACCTTCAGGGTTGGTGATTCAACTGCCACCCTGGGGATTCTATTCCAGTCTTTGATAACCCTTTTAGTGAAGAACTTTATTCTGATATCCAGTGTAAACCTCTCCTAGTGCAACTTGAAGTCATTTCCTCCTATCCTATCACTTGTTACTAGGGAGAAGAGACCAACATCCACATTGCTACAATCTATTTTCAGGGAGGTGCAGAGAATGAGAAAGTCTCCCCTCAGCCTCCTCTTCCTCAGACTAAGCAATCCCAGTTCCCTCATCTGCTCCATAGAAGACCTCTTCTCCAGAGTCTTCACCTGCTTCATTGTCCTTCTCTGGACCCCCTCCAGCACCTCAATGTCTTGTAGTGAGGGGCCCCAAACTGAACACCGTACTCAAGGTATGTCCTCACCAGCACTGACTACAAGGAGACAATAATTTCCCTGGTCTTGCTTGTCACACCATTCCTAATGCAGGTCAGGATGCTGCTCGGCTTTTTGGCCACCTGAGCACACTGCTGGCTGGGGGCTGGACCAGATGATCTCTAGAGGTCCCTTCCAATGCAGGTGATTCTGTGATTCTATGGCTCTATGATATCAAGACTCTCAGGTCCCTTTCTGCTGCAGAGATTTCTAGCTACTCTGCAGCAAGCCTGTAGCCTTGCATGGGGCTGTTGTGACCCAGGTGCAGGGTCCAGGTCATACAACTGGCGTTGGCCCATCAATCCAGCCTGACCAGTTCTCTCTGTAGATTCTTCCTGCCCTCAAGCATGTCAACGGTCCCTTCAAACTTAATGTCATCTGCAGACTTACTGAGGGTGCACTAATGCCCTTGTTCAGATAATTGACAAAAATACTAACCATGATTGGACCCAAAACTGAGCCCTGAGGAACACCACTAGTGACTGGCTGCAAACTGAATTTAACTCCATTCAACATCTATCCTTGGGCCCAGACATCCAGCTAGTTTTTTCATCCAGGAAAGCATCCACCCATCCAAGTCATGAGCAGCCAGAAGTTTTGCATTTTGCACAAGTCCTTTCCACTCAAAATTTTTAGCAAGGGCAGAGGTCTCTGTATCTCTTCTTTCAGCAAGGACAGCAGGATCAAGAGGAGGCAATGACAGTTAATGAAAACTAAGGTGCTCAAAACCAATTCTCCTGTTGATAATGAAGCTATGAAGCAAATTTAAATAGCCAGGCATGTGAAAAGAAATAGATCATGCTGAGAGTTCTGGTTTTGTATAATTTGATGAAGCAATTGATTTACTGAATGAAAACACAAACTTGAGTTAGAAAATCAAATGTCCTCATTACCTCCTCACACATGGATTCACTCAAACATGGAAACCAATATTATCTCTTTCCTTCTACTTACAGAATATTGACAATTTTGATTGCATTGACTAATATTGTAATAGCATTCTGTTTAGTTGCACAGCTATGGAAGCATGAAAATACTTTGATAGCAATTATTTGCCCTTGGTGAAACTCATTGAAAGAGGCAGAAGCTTGCATGCTTATAGCAAAAATTGATGATGATCTGCCAGAGACATGGGAAGATGATAATATACTTTTATGGCATTTACCCATTTTAAAATACAGTTTTGTTGGAAGGCATCAGAGTATTTAGCATAAACTTCTTGGAGCTTTTCTATTTTCTCTTCATTTAGTACAATTGTTAGAGTATTCCCCTCTAACAAATTTCTGACTAATTCTTGATGTTTGGCTTATTAAGACTATTGTGCCATGATAGTTTTATGGGATGGAGGAAGATGCAAGAATTGCTAAGAACAAGAAGAGTCTTTTTTCCCCTAATGCTGATACTGATCAGATGGTACAACATGCACACTTCATCTCTAAAACCTCCCTACCACTCAGATGAAGCTACAAAAAAGATGTTGCAGGCACATAATCAGATTTTAACCTGTTCTTGCAACATTACTAACTGTCTTCCTATAGAATATCATGTGGAAACTGAAACAGATCAAATGATGACTCATTCAAAATGTTATTCTACTAAGCAGATACAAGATAATTGAACTATTATAACACAGAAAGAGAACATCCTGCTTTCATGCCTGTGAAGGAGAGATGTAAGCATAAAAGTAAGATTATTCATTTTAGATAGGCTCTAATTTTGTTGTTTAAAAATTGCAATAGAAAATACACTCTTCATTTCTTTGGTTTGACTAGCATTTCACTTTGGTTCTTTTCACCCTCCTGTGGAACAGGAGGCAAGAGACATGTAAGTACTTATCTCAATTGAATTGAAAAGCCAGTTGGATGTAATGTAGCTATGTCAACAGAAAAATATGGCAAAACTTTCATTCACTCTGTAACATTATCTGAAGACCATTTTCACTGAGTAAATTATGAGCTGCTGGAAATACTGCTCCATTTTGTACAGTAAAGGAACAGCCAATATGTCCTTCCCATAATAGTGATACAGCTTATGTAGTAGAATTGCATTTCTTAGATAAACTTAATGAAGAACTTGTCTAGTATGTGCTCACTTGGTTCAGTATACTAATTGCCTGAAGAAATCCCCAAACTACTGACAACATCTGAATAGTCTGTGTTTCAGATGATAATTTTTAACATCCTTGATATTTTATTTAGACTAATACAGTAACAGAATGTGGAACTAAAATAATATTCTTCAGTTGCTGTAGTTAATAATAAATAAGGAGTAGCAGGAAAGCATACCAATCTTTGCACTTTTTTTGCTGGAGAGTTTCCTCTGCTTTGCACTGACAATGCTGTCAGCACAAATTAAGGGTCCTGCTATATCCCGGGTAGATGTGAATGGGTCTCCTTTAAGTGGCTGTCTACATGGATGGGCTGACCTAAAGCAATTGATTCCATCCAGCTGAGCAACACAATAATGCACATGCTCAAAGGATTCTGCTCCAGGGAAGGTTGTGTGTCATGCCACTTAGTACAGCTGTCAGCAAGTACATAAGAGCAGAAAGAAATGGATAAAAAGACAAATAAAACAATTAATGGTATTCTGTATGACTTAAAAACAAAATAAATGGCTTTTTTTTGGTGATACCTCCATAGCTGTTCATACTGCTAGAATCTGACGTGATCAAAAGCTCTGTATTTTTTAAGTGGTACCAAAAAAAAATTAAAATACTAGGGTGCCTTTGTTCAGCCATTGCTGTAGTTCTGACAACTGCTTTCACCAGTATGAAATCAGCCAAAAGAAACTATGGAGCAGACTACCATTTGCAGTAATAGAATTAGTACATGAATGCATAGAGATGTATCTGAACATTTTAAATTAATTTGCTGTGCCAATATCCAGCAGTTTTAGCACAAGTTCATACATCACAGTTTCATCAAAATATGATCATCTAGCATAAAATAATTTCAGATATTCAGGTCTTTAGTGGTACAGCAATTAGTAAATATCTTCCTATTGCATTTGAAGTTAAATTTGGTATCAAAAACTGTGCCAAACTGTTGACATCTGCATCTATTAAAAAATTACATACACAGATGGAAAATAATAATAATAAAAAAGTGTAATGAATGTCTAAGTGTATATCTTTTGATGGCCTAATTTTTTCATCATGCAATGTAGCTGCATCTGGACTTTGACTTTAAATGGTCCTGAAAGTCTCTTGGATACAGTGACACGTATGGTATAGTTTTGAAACAAACTAGCAAGTCTGAAAAACAATTTTGCTGTGAAATTAGACATTCTGGTATTTTTAAATCTACATTGCCTTTTTTCTGGATTCAATAATAAGTAAGGAAAAAAAAATATCTAGGTTGTCTATTGGCATACATGAGGGAACAGAATGTGTCATGGAGAAAGAGACAGAGAAAGGTGAATTGCCTCACAGTTATAAAAAATTATGGTAGAAGCTACACTTTTTTTTTTTCTAGCTGCTAGGAACATCTGAATGGCTTTAGCCACCTGAAGTGATTCTACCCAAGGAATCCATACAGAAGACTAATCAATACAAATTGACTGGCAAGAGTACCTTTCTAAAGTAGTTGATCATAAGAGATGATGGCAGGGAGAGGTAGGAAAACCAGTTCAAGAAAGGGAGAATTTCAGTGTTGATAGTTAAGCTGAGGTTCAGAATGGTGAACTTTCAAAGTACATTTGTTATGTGAAGTGCTTCTGACTTAGAAATGAAACCCACTATCTCCTGCTTCTTTAGCCCTATTTTTTTCTCTGCTCTCAAACCACAACATACCCCTACTGGAAGCTCCTATTCTCATGTTGTCATTTTTATCCCATATAAAACTTGTTCTATTGTCAGTGTTACCAACCTCAATATTCTGTTTGCTTGAGTGGTAGCCCTCGAGGCATGCAGTAGCAACCTGTAAATGCACTGTTCTTGCATTAAGATCTGCTTTACTAATCAGGTTCAACCCACAATAACACAGTAGGCAGAGAGATACAGATGTCACTTTCACTCAATTACATTCACAGTTAGGAGGCAATTATTACAATCATTTAATAACAAGTAATTAATGCCAGAGACCATATTCTTCCATGAGGCGCAGTGCGCTAAACACACACTATGCTCAGGTGACCATCTACTGTGAAAGCATCCAATGGTCCAGACTAAGTGCATACTTAATGCAGATCTTTAGCTGTTATAAATGAGAGTAGTTCCAACAGCTATAAAAAAATAATAAACTAGATCCAAAATAAGTCTCAGGGAAGAGGTTTTGATCTATGTTCATGCTGCAGACAGGATTTTGAAAATGCTTTCTGTTGTCAAATCCTGGAAACACTTACTTTTCATTAACAGCTCCATTTTGGACCGTGTAACTGCCTACCTGTATGTCTAAATCAGTACAGAAGCAGGAGATCTTGACAGGGAATATCTCCTGTTCATTTAGGCCTCCCTTCCACTTTGAAATCATGGACGTACGTGCTCAAAACCCATCTAAGAATGGCATCAATACCAACTGAAATGGTGTAGGATGGCCCAATGCCACTGCTGCAGCCAAACACATTAGAACACTAAATTGCCAAGTGGTGGCCCACAAGATATTTAAAAGTCTTGCCATTGTGCACATTAATTCAGAAAAAATTGCTTATTTGGATGTGAGAGCAGGTCAAGATTGCATTGTATTTGTGGACTCTTGCATGGCTTCTCTTTCAGTAGACTTGGAGATATTTACCACATTGTTGTGGTTTGAGTCAACACAGCCAGCAACAAAGCAACCCCACAGCTGCTCACTCATTCCTCCTCCCCTCTGATGGGATGAAAAGGAGAAAATCCAACAAAAGTGTCAAGACAAAAGTCTTGAGTTCACTCACCAATTATGGTCACAGGCAAAAGGCTTGAGGAAACAAAATCAATTTAATTTAATCAAAACCACCACTAATTCACCAACTGGATCAGAGCAGGACAATAATAAATACAACTGGATCTTGAATACAACCCTTCCCCCTGCCACTCTCTTCCTCCCAGGTCTAGCTCTGCTATGTCCCACTCCTCAATTGTGCAGGAGAGCAATGAATGGAGATTACAGATAGTTTTAGCCTCTTCCACATTTTCCCTGCCACTCCCTCCCTCTCAGGGGGAAAATTCCTCACAGTCTTCCCCTGTGCAAAGTGTCATCTGTCCCACAGAAAACAATCCTCCATGAACTTCTCCTGTCAGCATGAACCCCTTACATGGGCTGCAATCATACAAGCAACCGTTCTCTTCAGTGTGGACCACTCTCAGAGTCATAGCCTCCTTCGGGATTGATCCCTGCTCCCATGGAGAACATATCCATATCCCAGTATCTGACACAGTCTTGTAAGAAACATGCAGTCCAGTTTCATCAAGCACTAAAAGAACCTGAGGAAAAGCTTCTCATACATTGAATGTCTTTATAAATCACTGAACTGTTAGAAAAAAATGTGCAGAAGCTTTTTATTCTGCATTTTGTGTGAAGAGACTGGCTTGAATCCTTGCTTTCAGGACATGCTCAATGATTAATCCAGAAATAAGCAAACTTAAACAGAAAAGTAACTTACACTTCCATCTTGCTATATGTGTATTCAAGGTATTCTGTGAGCAAAACCCACCAGTATATAATTGGGAAACAGAATTCACTGCAGTCCCTTTACACAATAAGTTATGCTTTTAAGTCAGGCAATGATCAAGTTTGCAGTCAAAAAAAAAAGTCAAAAGTTGATATTTAATTACAAAGCACTTAATTGTTCACATGACAGGTTTTGTGGTTTATTGCAGTGAATAAAATGCATGTGATTACATTTAAGAATGATGTTCATAAACAAGTCTGTTGCCAGACCACACACTTGAAAGACTGAGGTCAGTCTTCCAAATGTTTGATGGAGGAATAGCCTTAAATGATGTTTTAATGAATAACAATAAAAATAATTGATTTCTGTGGAACTCAGTTTTAATTTGCACATTTGCACGTGGAGTGCACATTGTACATGTGTACTCCAACACATTTTCCTACTATAGAATAGAATAGAATAGAATAGAATAGAATAGAATAGAATAGAATAGAATAGAATAGAATAGACCAGGTTGGAAGAGACCTTCGAGATCATCGTGTCCAACCCATCATCCAACACCATCTAATCAACTAAACCTTGGCACCAAGCACCCCATCAAGTCTCCTAAATACCTCCAGTGATGGCGACTCCACCACCTCCCTGGGCAACACATTTCAATGGTCAATCACTCTCTCTATGAAGAATTTCTTTCTAACAGCCAGCCTAAACATCCCCTGGCACAGCTTGAGACTGTGTCCTCTTGTTCTGGTGCTGGTTGCCTGGGAGAAGAGACCAGCCCCCACCTGGCTACAACCTCCCTTCAGGTAGTTGTAGAAAGTAATAAGGTCTCCCCTGAGCCTTCTCCAGGCTAAGCAACCCCAGCTCCCTCAGCCTCTCCTCATGGGGCTTGTGCTCCAAACCCCTCACCAGCTTTGTTGCCCTTGTCTGGACACGTTCCAGCAACTTTCCTAAACTAAAGCAGCTTTCCTAAACTGAGAGGCCCAGAACTGGACACAGTATTCAGGGTGTGGCCTAAGCAGTGTGGTGTACACAGGTAAAGAATGTGAAAGAAATCATATGTGATAAGGCAAATTTTCCATTTTTTTCCACATTGCCCAACATGAATTGATCACCAACATTGGTGAATGGGGACGAAAAAAAAATGGATACAAAATATGTTAAACAAAAGAGAAGCAAATACTGTAACTGCTTGTTTAAATGAAAAAAATCTCCAACTCTGTGAAATTAGAGTCCTGGTAGTTAGTCAGGATGTGATCTACTCAGCAACCATAGTGGCCCAAGCTGAAGTTTTAACATCTCTGTTTCGATCATTTGATACACATCACTACTGATCAGGGAAATTTTGAAGCATACGTTCAATTTGTGCATACATTTTGGACACATTAGGCACATTTTGTGATTAGTAATGTGATTAGTAAAGGCATTTCACAGTCTTGATATGTGTTCCCTTCTTGATAGAACTGCTTGTATACATCAGAACACGATGCTGTTAAAAAGTTTCAAGGGGATCATTTTGGGCAGGATTCAGTTCAACAGCAAGTGCAGAATCGATCCTCTAAGACAGTTAAACGGGGATGAACTATGTGGAGGCTTTCCCGACTGATTTTTCTAATGTTTGGTGAACTCAGCAATTTTGAAGTAAAATCTAACTATACACAAAGACATGGATAACTGAGGTTAACACAGCCCTTCTCCAGGGTTCCATTTGCTAATATCTAAATCTCATGAAACTGGAAGAGCTCTGCTTCTTTAATAAGATATGAATAAATACCTTGATATCTATACTTTTGAATCTGATAAAACATACAAATTTATTGACACTGGATTCATGATGGTTGTGCTTCAGGCTCTCTCTTTCATGTTTCTATTTCATTTTCCCCCTTTTTCTTTTTACTATCAAAACAGATTTTTTGTTCTTTGCTCTTGGCAGAAAGAGTTCTTGAAGTTAAAACCAACAATAAAGACAAATCTGAATTAGAAACGAGGCATGATATTCTAATTACAGTCTTTCAAATAGTGAGGGTATTAAGTAGAAGGAGACTTCTGACTAGAATTGTACTGAATATTTCATTATTGAACTTTAAAATAAAAAAAAAGTTTACTTTATTGCTAAAAGATAGGCAAGCCTTGTCTACTTTTCTTAAAGATCAAGTTGGTTCCCACAAGCTTTGTTACAAAAAAATGAGATGAAAGATGAAGAGTTTTTCAGGCACTTTACAAGACACAGAATAACACTAAAGTAATAGAATGCACACAACAGAATTAAACAGTTCTGGTGCAGAAGTTGGAGACTCTATTGTCTTAGCAATGGTTATTTCCCAGACTGGTTAGTCACACAGAATCACCGAATCAACAAGGTTGGAAGAGACCTCAAAGATCATCAAGTCCAACCCATCAACACAGATCTCATGACTAAACCATAGGACCAAGTGAACATCCAATCCCCTCTTCAACACCTCCAGGGATGGTGACTCCACCACCTCCCTGGGCAGCCCATTCCAATGATGAATGACTCTCTCTGTGAAGAACTTTCTCCTCACCTCGAGCCTAAACTTCCCCTGGCACAGCTTGAGGCTGTGTCCTCTTGTTCTGGTGCTGGTTGCCTGGGAAAAGAGACCAAGCCTCTCCTGGCTACAACCATCCTTCAGGTAGTTGTAGACAGCAAGAAGGTCACCCCTGAGCCTCCTCTTCTCCAGACTAAACATTCCCAGCTCCCTCAGCCTCTCCTCACAGGGCTTGTGCTCGAGGCCTCTCCCCAGCCTTGTTGCCCTTCTCTGGACATGTACAAGAGTCTCAATGTCCTTCTTAAACTGAGTGGCCCAGAACTGGACACAGTACTCAAGCTGTGGCCTAACCAGGGCTGAGTACAGGGACACAATGACTTCCCTGCTCCTGCTGTCCCTTGATACTTCCTTTTCTTCTTATCTTGAAAAAGAGTTGTCTTAGTAAACTTCCTTGTAGCCAAGCCTATCCTTCTTATTAAACATCCAGAGGAACTGTGACATTTCTTGGCAGCCTAAGAAGTAGTGTCAAACACCAAATGAGCAAGCATTCAGTGCTTAGCCATGCATAGCCATGGCCTCATGCATAGCCATGGCCTCAGGATTCTTACACGCTGGCTAGGCACTGCAGAGAACCTTGCATGACTATTTCCCTTTTCAAACCACATCTCCAAATCTGCCTATCCACAGTCACTTCGCATAGGGTTGAAGACTCAGTTTAGCCAGCATAACTTCAGGGAATTACTGGGAACACACTAGGCTCCTACAGACATCTATGAAAAGATACAGAATCCTTCCAGAGGATGAATGAATCATCCTTTGGAAACTCTATATCTTCAAAGGGAAAAACTAGATAAATGCAACTCTGCTTTCAGTGCTTCAAGTAACTGTCTTTAATCACATGGGTAAATCCTGGTATAAATTCATACAAGAAGTATGTTAGGGCTCCTGTTAGAGATGCATAAGAGAAAGGCAAGAGGTAAAAATGATGTTCATACCTCATTGTTACAACCAAGGAAGATCTAAATGTCAGAGCAGGAGGAGACATAGGATTAAATCATACGGGAAAGTATTTTAGGGAAGTACTTTTACAGTATTTATAGCACTTTTACTGTAAATACTTTAACAGTAACTTTTGAAATGAACAAATTAATTTTTAAGTGAAATGTATGTTTCTGTTTGCAGAGTTTCACTTTTTTTAATTTTTATTTTTAATTGTACCAACAAAATAGATTTCTGCCTTCTTAAAACACCAGGGAAACACGGACTGTTCCTGTGTTTCAGTGGAAATAAGTCACAGGACCAAAACACAGAAAATCTCAAATGATGACACTAGTTCTGAGTTTCAGCCGTGTACTTCATGTCGACTGAGACCACAGTAATAGGTCAAACTGAATGTCTTATGCACAGAAATTGAGATATTCTTATTTTCCTTTTAAAAGTAAGATGTCTATCCTCGCAAAACCCCCCACATATTTAGGAATGGATTTGCATTCTCACTGGTTTTAATTAAAACAAAATCAGCCATGAGAATAAAGTAACTGAACACTTTCATATCTTCTATATTTATTCAGGTTTTTTGCTAATGTCAAATTCTGTACTGATGTATACCTCAGGAAAGATTTAGTGTCCAGAAACTTGTAAGAGTATAGTCTCTGATTAATTTATTTTGATGTAACCCTAACTTACTTCCCAAATGAATTGTTGCATTCTGATAGATTTGTAGAAAGGTTTGTCTTGAGAAGGCACACAAATGCAGCGAGCCTTAAATCAGTAACAACATCAAAGCAAACAATAATATGAAACACTTCAGTGTCTTTTCCTACATGGAACAAATTTGACAAGTTTCTCAGCTTACTTTCTATCTACCACAAGGGGGAAAAAAAGTAGCCAAGAAGGATACACAGATGCTATATTCCACATGGTGGGTGCTATCCAGTACTGGGTCTGTACACCTGAGTTCCCAATCATTCCTCTCAGGGAACATGAAGGAGAAAACACAGTTTCTTTTACTGTAGAAACCTGGTCTATTTATCAAGGAACAGGAGAAAACAGCTCAGAATTCATCCCAGTAAAAGTCAAGAAATGACAGTAGCATGTAGCCTAACACATTAAATGGGAGTCAGTCATGCATTGCATCTCTACTTTGAAACAGGCAAAGGCAGACAGATCCTTCCTGAAAGAGAGAGTCAAAATATCTGGGTCAATATTTCTGGTAGGTCAAGAAAATTCCTTGGGAAAACTTCATAGGCTTTCTTGTAATTTGCCCCAAGGGAAAATATGACTCAAATCTTTCCATGACACAGGTGGTATCTTCTGAAAAATCAGTAACACCCGCTCATCAAGACTATATTAATTAATACTTCTCAGATAACTATATTAATTAATACTTCTCAGATTCCCAGGCAGAAGGATGTAAGTCCACAAACCCACATATTTTCAAATGAGATGTGTTGGTTTTGGCTGGGACTGGGACAATTTTTTTTTTTTTTATAGTAGCTAGTATGAGGTGATATTTCGGATTTGTGTTGAAAATCATGTTGATAACAGAGGTAGAGTCACAGAACACCAGGTTGGAAAAAAACTCAAGGATCATGTAGTCCAACCTTTCTGGGTAAGAACATAGTGTAAATGAGATGGCCCAGCATCTTGTCAAGCTGGGCATTGAAACCATCTGATGTAGGGGAATCCAGCATCTCCCTTGGGAGTTTATAGCCGAGAAGTGGTTACACAGACTCAAAGTATTCTGCTTCTCAGCACCACAGCAGCAAGCAGGCTGAGGGTGCACAAAAAGTTGAGTGGGGACATGGACAGTACAGCTAACCTCAACCGAGTAAATGAGTATTTCATACCGTATGACATCATGCTCATCATATAAAGGTGGTGGAAGAAGAAGGAAGGTAGGGGGAATCTTCAGAGTGACGACATTTGACTTCCCATGTAACCATTATATGTGATTTGCCCTGCTTTCCTGGACTTGGCTGAACACTGCCTGCCAGTGGGAAGTAATGAATAAATTCTGTTTTACTTTGCTTGCATGCACATCTTTTGCTTTACCTGTTAAACTGCCTTTATCTCACCCCACAAGTTTTCTTACTTTTACCCTTCTGATTCTCTCCTCTGTTCCAGCAGGGAGGATGAGCAAGCAGCTGCATAGTGCTTAGTTGTTGCCTGGGGTTAAACCACAACACCAGACTAACTTCAAATTAATTCTCCATTTTTGTAATGATGGATAGAAAATACATAACTGTAGGGTAAAAGAAAGTGAGACATTATTAAGCTGCACAGCTTCTTGCCACCACACATATGTTTACATATTGCAAATCTTTAATGTATTAAAGTTAGCCAGAATGTCAACAAAATTCCTGAATTCCTCCCAGACACACCAAATGTCTGATAAACAGACTGTCAAAATATTCCACAGATATTCCTCTATTTGAATTTTAGGTAGCTGTGAAAGAACTTATTTTTCAAGATTTGTTCTGCTACAACCAGAAGCAACTGATCCATCTCTCCGCTTTGTATGTTTCACAGCATTGTTAGCATCATTCTAACTATGTTTGCTTTGATCTTGATGCAAAACCCAGAATTCTGAAAAGTAGTAAGGACATCTTACTTCATGTATATCAACAAACTATTCACTATGAAGTCACTTACAGCCACTCTCTCATTTATCAATCTACCTCCCTTTTACTTGGTTTAAAGTGAACATAAAAAATCATCAAATAGCAACTTTGGGAAAAAAAAAACAACAATAACAATATTTTGCTTTTTATAAAATCAGAAATAAAGAATATATTTTAACTTTTGTTTAGAAAATGAGAAAATAAATACATGTAGGCTTTAGAATGTGTTAAAGAGAAGGGCAACAAAGCTGGGGAGGGTTTGGAGCACAAGCCCTATGAGGAGAGGCTGAGAGAGCTGGGGTTGCTTAACCCGGAGAGGAGGAAGTTCAGGGAGACCTTATTGCTGTCTACAACTTCCTGAAGGGAGGTTGTAGCCAGGAGAGGGTTGGTCTCTTCTGCCAGGCAACCAGCACCAGAACAAGAGGACACAGTCTCAAGCTGCGCCAGGGGAATTTTAGGCTAGATGCTAGGAAGAAGTTCTTCACAGACAGAGTGATTTGCCATTGGAATGGGCTGCCCAGGGAGGTGATGGAGTCACCACCACTGGTCGTGTTTAGGAAGAGACTGGAGTGCTTGGTGCCATGGTTTAGTAGATTGGATAGTGTTGGATGATAGTGTGGTGGCTTAACGCCCATTCTGAAAACAAAATTAAGGTAGGGGGAGGGCTTGTGCGTACTTTGCCGTCCCTGCAGGGTGTTTTCCCCCGGGAAGCTGTTCACCTCCCCACTCCCTGCCCAGTTAGGGTATAAAAAGTGGTGCGAGGGGGGGTGGGGGGGTGGGGGGAACCACGTGTTGGGGGGACACAATGTGGAGGGGGGACACAATGTGGAGGAGGGGGCCATGTGGCTTAGTCGGTAGGCCATGAGACTCTGAGTGTTGAGATCGTGGGTTCGAGCCTGCAGTGGGCAGCAGTCTAACTAGGCAGGGAGCAGGGAGTGGAACAGACTCAGCTTCCCAGGGGGAAAACACCCTGCAAAGTACCTGCAAGCCCTCCCCCCACCTTGATTTTGTTTTCAGAATGGGCGTTAACCCACCACAAATAGGTTGGAGTCGATGATCTCAAAGGTCTTTTCCAACCTGGTTAATTCTATTCTATTCTATTCTATTCTATTCTATTCTATTCTATTCTATTCTATTCTATTCTAATTCTAGTCTATTCTAGTGAAGGTTTTATACCATGGCAGGTCGATGGGTAATAACATTCTGTAAGAAGAATCTGCAATATCATATTATGTTCTTCCTCTTGCTTTCTGCTTTATTTTATCAATATTCAATGAGCGTGAGCTATATTGAAGACAGGATTTTTCCTGTATAACACTGCCTAACATCAGAAAAGGGAAGAAGTACAGCTTGCAAAATGGAATGTAATAGACTTCCCCTGTCTAATATCCTATCAAAGCGATTTCTAGATTTCTTTTTCTATTATTCTTGCATCTAGAAATCTTTAGACTACAACACAGAGTTACAGCAATCTCAGATACATGTTTTCCTTTCTCAGTTTTCTTCACAAACATTCCATTTGAATGTGATCAATACAATCCAGGAGACTGGGTGTAAGATAAAAAGGTTTTGAGGCTTTTTTCTACTTTTTTTTTTTCAGATTTCCTCCTGATCAACCCAAAACAGCACAACCAACCAAACAAAACAAATTGCCCACATTTTTCATGTGGGTACATGAAGAGCTTGCTGGACTTGCCTCACTGAAGAAATGGCTAAGCAACAAAAGTATCTGGATTATTTTTGATTGATTGTTTATTTGGAGTTTGTTGGTTTGTTTGTTTGTTTTTGGTGTACCTTCAAAATGCTAGATTTAGTAAGATTATTTTAGCAGCTTGTGCTGAGAGAGGAATGTCCTCAATGTTCTATTACTCTTGGCTCTCATATTGTTGAGCTAGAGTTAAGCTATTGTAACAGCTTTTTCATTCACTTGAATTAAGAAGTGCAGTCAGGTTGGTAAATTTAAATTGCCTTGACTTTGAAAATATCAGTTCAAGCTGAAACAAAATTGTTTTGAAAACTAGCAATTTAATACAAATTGACTACATTACAAAGTGAGCATATATTTGAGTATGCAAGCCATATCTAATACTACTCATTATACTCCCTGAGAACCTGTTAAAAATTAATATTCTATACCATAAATTCCCAGGGAACAGTATCAAATGTATTTTCACATGAAAGAAGAGAAAATGTGTGTTGCAAACCCACACAATCTGATGACCAATTTTCCTTCTGGTTTTATTCCCACAGAGCAACAGAAGGATAGTACATATGCCTCCATAGGTACTGCCTCTTTCATCTTTTGTCAAATAACCAAGATTTATAAAGACTCAAACCCACATCCAAATTCTGATGGATGCTTAAAGCACTCAGGTAATTTTAAAGAAATGCATTTAAGTTGCTCTGCCACCTTGATACAGTCATTGGAGAAAATTAATCACCTCAAGGAAGTTTCAAAACTGATATTGTTGCAGTTGCTGAAGAATCTTGTCTTTCTTCATTGTCTGGTCCTTAACACTGATAAAACAAAATAATAATAAAAAAGTGTTCTGGATCACAGTTCCTTTGGTATTCATTGAGGATATCTCATTGAACCCAGCTTACTTATGTGATACTATGCACTTAGCACTCAACTCACACTGTTTTCTTCATCTGCTAATGTCAGTATACACTCCTGTGATTTTGCAAGAAGTGCGTAGTATTCAGTCTAGCACAAAAAATCCTGCAGCACAGGTGTAATAGCTGCCAATTCAGGGGCCACTGGGTGATGAATGTACAAATCCTGCTGTTGCTCTACAATGGAATTCCAGAAATGCAGAGCAGAGAATCTCAGTTCTCTCAGAAGTCATTTATTACACCATTGCAGAATCCCCAGAATTACAGTCTTAGATTGTCCTTAACAGAAGTCGCAGAAGCCATTAACAGAAGAAATAGCTAACAGAAGTCCCTAAGAGCATTCCTAAACCCCCAGTATTGCTCTATTGCCTGAAGTAGCTGTTTAAATGCTTCCTTATCTTTAATTTAAGCAATAGAATCTAGCCCCATATAAGAGCTAGAAACATTCTCCTATAAAAAGTGCCAGCATGTCCAAATGGTCTGCCTCATGCAGGATGTCCTTCCTGGCACACATGGAATGTTCTTGTTTTGATCTTCGTGGTGCATGATTCGTCTTAGGAATCGTGTGCTCTGCACACGTCCCAGAAGCTCTTGTTTGCAGAATAGCAGCTGCCACACATGGGCTTTCTTTAAATGCTGCATTTTCTCCCATTTCAAATAACTCAAGCAATGGGACTTCTATATCCTCCCCTGCAAGACTATTCGCATTAGGTTTCCGTCATACGCTATTCTCCTATGTATTATTCATTCACATATTTTATTTTGTCCATTAGTTGTATGCATTGCTGTAATAATAAGTATTAATGCTCCTTTCCTTTAACTATCAAACATTATAGTTGTGAGCATGTAGTTCTAATGCTTTAAAGACTTTTTCATAAGCACAGATCCAAAGTGGGTATTTTTTCACTGCGGCATGACTACACTTTTCTGGTATAAATTTAGCCCTTCCTATATACTTCTTCGTAATGATTATTTGGTTTGGTTTGCTGGATTATTATTCTTACTGACACTATAATTGCTATCATATATAGCAATTTGTTTATAAATAAACATGTGAATGAACAGCAGAAAACAAGCCACAAAAATAATGTAATGAGGAGTAATTTGCATTTAGAAAAACGTTACAAAATTGCACAAAGTAGCAAGAGAGAAATGCATATTTTTCATACTATATCCAAAACTCTAAACTTCCTCTCTAAAGAATCCAGGGTTTATGGAGCACATATTAACTGAGCAAGCTCTGATCTGAGATAGGGACATACTGCTCTTCATGGCCGTGAACCAGACTTGACCACTAATAACACTGCCTGGCAAATCCTTTTGCCATCATGAATTATTTTGTAAGTTTTCATAAACTTCCTCATACCACGGTTGAACAAAGACCTTTCAGTTTCTCAAGAGTAGGAGAGCACAACCTACTCCAGAATAATAAACAATGGGTGAGAAGAGGCCAGCAGGGACTGGCGCTGTGCATCCTGCCTGGAGGCCTGTGTTACACTAACAAGGCAAAGCACAGGCATGAACCTTTCTCCACATCAGAGTGAGTGATAGTTGTTAAGTACTACAGAGTAGGTATGTCCTCTCTTCTGAAAATCAATGGATGCAGGAAACATTTCTTTGGACAATCTTCACTGGAACTGGCATGTTTCTGAAAAAAAGTACGATTTTGCTGAATTTGTGTTTTGTAACAAAACCCTCCCTTGTTCTTGAAAAATAACTTCTTATAGTTCCAGCTGTGTATTAGAAAACAAAACTTTGGGATTGACAGCAGCCAGCTTTCAGCTGATCAGCTCTTGCCCCAGTGTGGCTTATCATTACAGAAATTATGCACCATTATTTCCTCTATTCAATCTTTTCTTACAAGACATTCAGTATTTTTGTTTCAGAATGCTTTCCTTCATTAAACGTTTTCACACTTGTTTTCAATTTTTTCTTGTTTCTTCCCCCCACCTCCATCTTAACTTTGCTTTTTAATCACTGATTTTTCAAGATTTTTAGCTATGTAATACTCCCCCAAAAAACAAAAAAAAAACCAACTGCCCCCCCAAACCCCCTAAAAAACCACCAAACAAACAAAACCAAACCACCCCTCTGCAAACACAACCAAACAAATAAAAAAACCCCAACCAACCAACAAAAAAAGCAACTCACAAACAAACTAACTGGTTTTTAAGTAGGTTAGGCTACTTTTACTCTGTTGAGAAAATATTCAAGTATATTTCATATTATTTTATAAGCATATTTTAACCAGCAGCCCTTATTGGGGAAACTCCTGAAGAAATTAAGCTGGAGCCTAAGAGCAAGCTGAGCTCTGGTGATTTATGCAGGCAAAGAGTCTGACCCCAAGAGTCCTTGGTGTCACAGAAAGAACAATAAAGCCAAGAAAATACTGTCTTTACCTGGACATATATCAGTGTATATTGAATACTGAAAACATAAAACCAGCATTTGACTCAGATTTATAAATAATTTCCATGCACCCCATCTCCTTAGAAAAGCCAGCAAATTATATAATTAGATATACAGTTGTGGTTGACAATTTGATTTATTTTAATAGGGACAGCAATATACCTTTTTTCAGCACAAAGAAACATTGTGCTTTGACAAAGGCATATTATGTTGTCTCACAATGAAAGTGCTGCAGGAAAAAAAATATAGAGAGCAATACTAATATAAAGTGAAAATACCATGAAGATCTTTTATTCTAGTGTCATTTTATTTATGAATATTACACATCAGGGGTTGCCAAGGCATGGTACTCTTTTACTTACAGGTTCACTAGAGAAGAGAAGGATCATAACTTAAAAAAAACAAAGCTTCAAATATATTCAGCTGTCCTCCCCCTCATGTGTGAATGAATAAGAATTAATCTATTTTCAGCTATTATTTTAACCACTAAAGTGACAATATTCCTTAATTCATTTTTATCATGATTTTAATAGTTACAGATTGTTAGAGAGAAAAAAACATAATTTTCTCTATGCAGTTTGCTTCCACTAGAGCCAATCACTAGCACAAAGCCAGGCCAAAGACAAGGCCTGATTCTGTGCATACTGAGATCTTATGCAACCACAGGAATTCATTGTGACTGAAATTAAGATGTGCTGGAGTGGTATTTTCCCAAGAAACATTAATTACCTCTAAGATTAACTCATCTGAAACTAGATTTCCTATCTGCTAAACTGTACTAGCATCTGTCTTAGCATGAATGTATTTCCATTTCTACTTCAATGGAAAGAACACCAAGTCAGCAAGGTTCTTGGTGGATGGAGATCCTCAGCAACTTTACTATTCAGTTTAGAATAACAGTTTTTCTCACATGATGCATTTCCTATGTAGTGATCTAAATTGCTGCCTGCAGTATTAAAATACCTTTCCCCCCAACATTTCCCAAATGTTTCTGTTGCTGCACATAGGATTTGAAGCCAAAATTTGCACCATTCTCTTTCTCTTGGTCACCTCACACAGCCGAAACAAGAAACAGTGGTGCTGAGAAGGCAGTGAGCCACCTGCTCCTGCAGGAGCCTCTGCAGCTTCAAAGGGAAACTTAACAGGCAAAGACATAATTTCTTAGTCATTCATCTGACCAGCAACAACCAGCAGTGAAAACAACAGCAGGACATCTCAATCCACACTTGCTGACCTCCAAGCCAGTCTAGACAGACCTGTGAGCAGCTGAGTCATCTAATTAACTACTTTCTTGGTATGTCTGAAAGCAGATTAAATACAGCATGAAATACATCACCTCAATGTACTCGTGCTGCTGGACACTGTCTTGAGAAATCAGTCTTGAACAGCAAACTTAGAAGCATTTTAAATAATGAGAACTCAAAGGCACAGTAAGTTGACAGAACATAAACTATTTGATTTTGGATCATTCCCAGTTCTTCGTTTCCCAGTTTGCACAGACGGAAGCAGTATTTGTAAGCAAAATTAGGAGGAAATATGCTGACTGTGGCTTCCTGATAATGAAATCCATAGCAGTACTTTTTGTTGGACAGAGCAGTTATGCAGTCTAAAAGGAGAAATGACATTTTTCATGGCCACCCTAAAAACAATAATAATTTCAAAGTACTATTAAAAAAAATTAAAAAATATATATGGTTCCTGAAGGGTAAGATGGAATTTCAGAACTGACAGCAATGAAATACAGAAGATTTAAACAGCAAAGAGGATTTTGATTCTTTGCTTCATAACTTTCAGGGGCCCAAGAGTGGCACAATGTCCTGCACTATTAACTAAAGATATTAGATGTAAAAATGATAATCATGGACATATAGTACAGGATTACTGTACTCACTGTTCACAACCCTACACACTCACTGTTCGCCTCCCTACAGAACTGTATCACTGCAACTCCTGTTGCTTCTTGTCCCTCACACTAAATTCTGTAACCAGATTTTTCTTTCTGTAATACCCAAAAGTCTCCTTAATCTAACCTGTATATAACCTTCTGAAGGCTGTTACTCTCATTTCACATCAATCATTTATTCTGAGATGAAATTACTCAGCTTCTTCCCTCAGTCAGTAAAATTGTTTTATTAGCTATTTTGTTTAGTTGTTCTTGTTAGGTTTTTGTTGTTGTTTGGTTGTGGGTTTGGGTGGTTTTTTTGTTTGTGGGTTCTTGTTTTTTTGTTTGGTTGTTTATTTATTTTAAGGGGTGGGGGAGGAGGGTATTTCATCTGTTTTTATCTTAGGTAATGATGACAAGCCTCCATGAAGTTATGCTGCCTCGTAGTGTATGAGCAGTCCTAGCAATACACACTAAAGTTAAACTTGAATTGCTTCAACAGAATTCCACCAATAACTCCTAAATAATGCATTTATTAGAAATCTTACAATATAACCTATAATTTATTGTACAAGATGTGATAAATGACAAAAAGATGAACTCTCCAGAATACAAGAAATGTCATTTGGTATTCATTTCACATTATTTCTTACACGAAGTACTTTACAACACTCACCATCCTTGCAAAATAAAACCTAGCTCTAGTTATTAATATCTTTATTTAAATGCAGATCTCAGTTTCCCTAGAGACCGGTAAAACACCATCACTGAGCTATTAGGGGACAGGCAAACTTTGAGCCATATATTATCCACACAGAAAAGACTTTTGTAGGGTTTAGTGGGATAGGGATAAATCCTTTTTTTTTTTTTTTTTTTTTTGTAATTTTTTTTTTGGGCATGTTGGCAATCTATAATTGCACATTTGCCTTTCATACCATACTCTCAGTCACAGGACTGTATGCAAAGCAATTGCTTTTGTATCATGAGTCAGTATGCAGATTACAGTCTATAAATGTAACCGTAATAGGGATGATAGTAATGCTTGGCTCTCCTATAGCATTCTCTTATCAACATAATCCATATGGATAGAGAAACTAAGGCACTGAACAAACTTGAAGATTGGATTTAAATGTTTGCAAAATAGGTTACTAACATTTATTTATTTATTTTTTAATACCAGGAAATTGCAACTGTTAACTGAAACAGAAGTGTTACAAAGGCCTGTAGTGGGTACTGACTCAAAGTGATTTCTTGTCAGAATGCTGTCAGCGGACTAAGAATTGGTACATAACAAGAGAATCTATTTTAAATGTCTTGTTTCAGGGCATTTAAGACTAACTTTTTCTTCAAAACATAATTTTTAACAGACACACAATGAAGTCAACCAGTACAGCCACCGAAACAGAGTCTCAGGTATTTCTCCTCGCTGTGACACTAGAGTGTAACAACCGCTTCTTTAATGAAATCATAGGCTTTAATTTAATAAGCGTGAACACACACTCCACCTTGCCTTCTAAAGCTTGAATGTTACAAAGCAGTTGGTAGCAGAAAAAAATGTTGTGTCTCTTCACAGCATCACAGTATCACCAAGGTTGGAAGAGACCTCAACGATCATCGAGTCCTACCTCTCACCACAGACCCCATGACTAGACCAAGGCACCAAGTGCCACGTCCAATCCCGCCTTGAACACCTCCAGGGATAGTGACTCCACCACCTCCCTGGGCAGCACATTCCAATGACGAACGACTCTCTCTGTGAAGAACTTTCCCCTCACCTTGAGCCTAAACTTGCCCTGGCACAGCTTGAGACTGTGTCCTCTTGTTCTGGTGCTGGTTGCTAGGGAGAAGAGACCAACCCCTTCCTGGCTACAACCACCCTTAAGGTAGTTGTAGAGAGCAATGAGGTCGCCCCTGAGCCTCCTCTTCTCCAGGCTAAACATTCCCAGCTCCCTCAGCCTGTCCTTATAGGGCTTGTGCTCAAGGGCTCTCCCCAGCTCCGTTGCCCTTCTCTGGACACGTTCAAGTGTCTCGATGTCCTTAAACTGAGGGGCCCAGAACTGGACACAGTACTCAAGCTGTGGCCTAACCAAAGCAGAGTACAGGGGCACAATGACTTCCCTGCTCCTGCTGGTCACACTATTCCTAATGCAGGCCAGGATGCCATTGGCCTTCTTTGCCACGTGGGCACATGGCAAGCTCATGTTGAGGAGGCTGTCAATCAGCACCCCCCGGTCCCTCTGTGCCTGGCAGCTCTCCAGCCACTCTGACCCCAGCCTGTAGCTCTGCATGGGGTTGCTGTGGCCAAAGTGCAGCACCCAGCACTTGGATTTGTTGAATGCCATCATATTAGACTCTGCCCATCTGTCCAGTCCGTTGAGGTCCCTCTGCAACTTAAATGCAAAAGGATAACACTGATGCACAATAGTAGAAGTTTGCAATCTTATTTAAGATCAGAAGCTGGTAATTGATTACAGAACTGACACAAAAGAAATTTGAGAAGCAGAACACTTTCTATCAAGATCAGGGAATCAAAATATCTAAAAAATGAAGATATAATTTTTAGGTATGGTCATTTTCTTCTTATTGCACCAGTAAACAGAGAATATGACCTATAAGAGGTTTGGGATGTTCTATTTTAGTTCTTTACTAAAGTCAAAAGGACATTTGCTTGTACAAACAGGTGGCTATGTTGCAGAATACAGATGGGGAGTTAGCAGAAGTTAGGGCTAGTACATACACAATACAGAATTAACCAGGTTGGAAAAGACCTTCAAGATCAAGTCCAACCTATCACCCAACACCATCTAATCAACTAAACCATGGTAGCGAGCACACCATCCAGTCTCTTCTTAAACACCTTCAGTGATGGTGACTCCACCACCTCCCTGGGTTGCCTATTCCAATGGCAAATCACTCATTCTATGAATAACTTCTTCCCAACATGTAGCCTAAACCTCCCCTGGCACAGCTTGAGACTGTGTCCTCTTGTTCTGGTGTTGGTTGCCTGGGAGAAGAGACCAACCCCCACCTGGCTACAACCTCCCTTCAGGTAGTTGTAGACAACAATAAGGTCTCCTCTTCTCCAGGCTAAGCAACCCCAGCTCCCTCAGCCTCTCCTCATAGGGCTTGTGTTCCAAACCCCTCACCAGCTTTGTTGCCCTTCTCTGGACACATTCCAGCAAGTCAACACCTTTCTGAAACAGAGGAGCCCAGAACTGGACACAGTACTCAAGGTGTGCCCTAACCAGTTGTTCTACGAACATCTTACACATTTACTTCCATTCCCATTCCTTCTTTTCTTCTCTGGTCTGGCTGTTCTGCTGGGAAGTTGATGGTTCTGGCTGACCTTGAGATAAGACTATCACTACTTCTCTCCCAGTTTCTCTTTTTCTCACACAGCGGGGTCTGGGAGTTTTTTTTGGGGGGCACAGTGGAGCAGCTTCCTTGGTTGTTTTGACCAAGGGGTTTCTGTGCTATTTTTCTAATTGTAAATACCTGTATAATATTGTAAATATTGTATGTTTTGTATATATTCATTGCATTCCAGTGTAGAGTGTAGTTTTTGCTTTGTAAATACAGCTTTCTTTCGCTTCCAACTGAGTCAGTTGTGTTTAGTTAATGTCATGGGAAATTTCAATCCACTACAGCAGTTTAGACCAGATGCCTGACTTATATTGTGTGCATGTGTGTGCATATACATATATATACATATATATATATGAAGTAAATATTATTCATACCATAAATACAAGATTATTTATTTATCTCTAGCTGACTATGTGTCTCTAGTCAATGCACAAAAAATTATTGGTGATGGCCCATTTTAGTACAAGTGCCATTTATCCATCTGAATACACAGACCTTGTGAATCAGCTGACTCAGCCAGACAAAGGACATTAAACTAACAACTACCAAGGAGGGTGTAAAGGAGAAACAAATGAACACTCATTTAGCACAAAATCAAGACGTCAAGAATAAAATTAATCAAGGCACTAAGAAGCTTGAACAGAAATGCTTTGGTTGCCTATATATGAATGTTAGAAGTCTGAGTAATAAAAAAGAGAAATTGGAATTGGAATTGCTCTTTTATGATCTAGCTGGCATTACTGAGACCTGGTGGGAAGATTTGCATGAACAGAATGTTAAAAGCACTGATACACTGCATTTAGGCAGAATCTAGTAAGCAAAAAGAAGGTGCTATATATTAAAAAAAATAGGGGTATTATCTGCTCCTGAGTTCCCTGGTAACCCAGAAGAAACCCATTCTACATGTTCATAGACTCATGCTCTAATAAAGAAACAAACAGAATAGAACAGAATAAACCAGGTTGGAAGAGACCTTCAAGATCATTGCGTACAACCTATCATCCAAAACCATCTAATCAACTAAACCATGCAACCAAGCATCCCATCAAGTCTCCTCTTGAACACCTCCAGTGATGGTGACTCCACCACCTCCATGGGCAGCCCATTCCAATGGGCAATCACTCTCTCTGGGAAGAACTTCTTCCTAACATCCAGACTAAACCTCCCCTGGCGCAGCTTGAGACTGTGTCCTCTTGTTCTGGTGCTGGTTGCCTGGCAGAAGAGACCAACCTCTGCCTGTCTGCAACCTCCCTTCAGGTAGTTGTAGAGAGCAATAAGGTCACCCCTGAATCTCCTCTTCCCCAGGCTAAGCAACCCCGGCTCCCTCAGCCTCTCCTCATAGGGCTTGTGTTCCAAACCCCTCACCAATTTCGTTGCCCTCCTCTGGACACGTTCCAGCAAGTCAACATCCTTCCTAAACTGAGGGGCCCAGAACTGGACACAGGACTCAAGGTGCGGCCTAACCAGTGCAGTGTACAGGGGCAGAATGACCTCCCTGCTTCTGCTGGTCACACTGTTCCTGATGCAGGCCAGGATGCCATTGGCCCTCCTGGCCGCTGGGGCACACTGCAGGCTCATGTTCAGCCTACGATCGACCTGTACTCCCAGGTCCCTTTCTGCCTGGCTGCTCTCCAGCCACTCTGACCCCAGCCTGTAGCACTGCATGGGGTTGTTGTGGCCAATGTGCAGAACCCGGTACTTGGATGTGTTAAACAAGAAATTTAGGTAAGGTACTAATTGGTGTCTGTAACAGACCAACAATTGAATCTAGAAGAAAGGATTGCTAACCTGTAAAACACGTACTTCTGCTGTATAGGTGGAAAAAAAGCATTACAAAGTGCAGTTTCAACTTGAATGTCCTATGCTGAAAGTCTCACGGCCTTTACAATGTCTAAAAATTAGCAAGATGAAAAAAAAATAATTAAATGTTGCATCCTAAATGTTCTGTTTGTTACAGTTGCCTCAAATCACTAAGGAATGCTAAAAATACATGCAAGCATACCACCCTCAAAAAAATTAAATAATTGCATACATTATTGTGTAATCACATCTATCACAGGTAAACAACAGCAAATCTACCTAACTAAGATATCTGCTCTCATGAAGTTTGTGGATGATACTGAACTGGAGGGCACAATCTGTATGTTGGAGAATGTGAAGGATTTCTATAGGCTCAAAGGACAGGCTACCAGGAACACCAGGGAATAAAAAAATGATGAGGTTATAGACCTATATCTGCAATGGCAGAATTCCCTGTGCTGGTATAGATGGACAGGCCTAGTAGCAGCTCTGTTGAAAAGGACCTGTAAATCCTGGTGGCCTGGAGGCTAAAGTTCCTTTAACACATATTTATTACTCTTCCTGACCTCTTTACTTCTGTGCTCTCAAAGCCTTCAGTCAAGAATGGAACCTTATGTTTACATTAGAATATGGCATCTTCATCTCCAAAATTAAAGCTCAAACTGATCATTCAATGCCATAAAGCCAGGAAATATATACATATTTTTCATAGTTCCATGAGATCACTAGAAGACATCCAGGGAACTTGCCATAGCACTTTTAAAGCCAGTTCTTAGAACACTTACATGGTTTATTATAATTTTTCTTTTCTGTTCTGAAGCACAATGTCAAAATGACATACTGCTAAGAATTAGAAAGCCTTTGCCTTGAAGGAAGAAAAAATGCTTTCCTTCTTAACTGGCAAACTAGTACAAAACAGATGCAATGTAAGTAACATGAAATGTGACAGGTATCTTTTGAAAATTGAAAGAAATCTAAGCAAAGGCAATGACAAAGTTCAGTGTTACAGTGCATAACACTATTCCATAGGTCATCTGCACAGAATTAACCTGGTTTGGTTTGGGCTTTTTTAACTACTGTAGAAGGAAGTCAACAAAGCATTATTAAACTGTACAAAGAAAAAAAAAAAATAAGAAAGTACTAATTACAGAATCACCAAGGTTGGAAGAGACGTCAAAGATCATCAAGTCCAGCCCATCACCACAGTCCTCATGACTAAATCATTGGCACCAAGTGAACATCCAATCCCCTCTTGAACACCTCCAGGGATGGTGACTCCACCACCTCCCTGGGCAGCCCATTCCAATGGCAAACAACTCTCTCAGTGAAGAACTTTCTCCTCACCTTGAGCCTAAACTTCCCCTGGTGCAGCTTGTGACTGTGTCCTCTTGTTCTGGTGCTGGTTGCCTGGGAGAAGAGACCAACCCTCTCCTGGCTACAACCTCCCTTCAGGTAGATATAGACAGCAAGAAGGTCTCCCCAAGCCTCCTCTTCTCCAGGCTAAACAACCCCAGCTCCCTCAGCCTCTCCTCATAGAGCTTGTGCTCGAGGCCTCTCCCCAGCCTCATTGCCCTTCTCTGGACATGTTCGAGTGTCTCAATGTCCTTCTTAAACTGAGGGGCCCAAATTATTGCAATACACCATTTTGCCTTTTTTATCAATATCAATAGGCATTTGAGGTTGTTCTTTTTTTTTTTTTTTTGGGGGGGGGAACGACAGGGAGGCAGGGCTGGGGAGAGAGTTGTTTCCTAGTTTTTTTCTTTACTATAACTAATACTATTGAATGATGCACAGCTGTGGGAGGTTGGATAAGAAATGGAGTGCCGGTGACTGAACTTTGAAAAAAATAGAGGCAGAAGAGAAAGATGAGTACTTTGGAAGATTTGAAAATAGCTACTGACATAGCTGGGATAGAATCACAGAATCACCCAGGCTGGAAAAGACCTCAGAGATCATCAAGCCCAACCTATTACCTAACACCTAACACCTCCTGACAATCAAACCATGGCTCCGAGTGCCACATCCAAGCCTTTCTTGAACACCTCCAGGGATGGGGACTCCACCACCTCCCTGGGCAGCCCATTCCAATGATGAATGACTCTCTCAGTGAAGAACTTTCTCCTCACCTCCAGCCTAAACCTCCCCTGGCACAGATTGAGACTGTGTCCTCTTGTTCTGGTGCTGGTTGCCTGGGAGAAGAGGCCAACCCCCACCTGGCTACAACCTCCTTCAGGTAGCTGTAGAGAGCAATAAGGTCTCCCCCTGAGCCTCCCCTTCTCCAGGCTAAACACCCCCAGCTCCCTCAGCCTCTCCTCACAGGGCTTGTTTCCACGTACTGACTCCTACCAGCCCATGAAAGCCTACAAATGGCAAAACCCTTCCCACCCTTTAGCATTATTGACAATGGAAATTTCTTCTCTTTCTTGTTTCTACTCCTGCTGCTTCTTTAGACACCTGAAGAGCCTCCACTGAGAAAAGCCCAACTTTGGAGACAGCTCACAACAAGGCTTCTCCAAGGCAAAAAGGACGTGTGTGTGGGGGAATAAGAAATCAAAATCTGGGTTTTTGTTGTTGTATTTCTGAAGGAACATCCATTATTATAAAACAAGAGCAAAGAGATTAAAAGTGAGTGGAAACAAGGCAACATCAGAACAACTGATAAGGATAAGGCATATGATGTGATTTACCAATTCCTTGGAAAGTAATGTTTCTCTCACGGTGATTTTTGAAACTCAATTTTAAAATTAATTGATTTTTTAGGAAAATTTAATTTGCAAGAGAAAAATAGATATTATTTTATTTTACTAGTACATGTTCTTGTGTTCTTTCTTTAGTTTCAATCAATTTAAGATGGCCGAGATCTTCCACGACATGCATTTTTTGAGCCTTCTCATTGTATTGATTTCTTCAATATTAAAACTTCATTCTCATGCAAACTTATAAATGTGAATTTCCCATATTATTATTTTATTGTGCTACAGAAAAAAAGCAAAATGCCATCCTATTCCAGATGGTCCTCATGGAAATGGTGAGTACTAGGAAAAAATTAAATATGTCTTCATAGCTGGAAGAAATTACTGAAATACTTGTCTCCATCACTGCATGTCTGCAGCCATCTGAGTTAAACAGTTCCAGAGAGTAACAGTAATTGTCAGTTGACATTTTGATGAGACCTATTAGATGAGAGTAATCAATTGGTATTAAACAATCAGCAAAACAAGCAAATAAAATTATTTAATTAAATGACCTTTTTTAACAGTATTATGTTTTTTTGTCTTTTTTTCTCTTAGCTTGGCAGTGATGGAAGCATAAAACAATTCCCTCTAAGTATTTCCAACAAGGACAAAATGGCAATGATTATCTAAATCCAGCAACACATTTAAAACATCTTTTGGCCTTTTTTTTGTATAGTCCTTCCTCTTCCATCATCTTTATCCTTTCCACCCCAAAAGGACTCATCAAATTCCATGCCTGAGTGGAGAACAGGAGCCCAAACTGTCTGTAGGTTAGTGCATTAAGCACACTTTGCATAAGGATGGATTGCCTGATGGAACTAGCTGCTGACCATGTGGAGTGATGAAAATAGTGATATCCTTTATGAACAAGGTAGGGGTTTCAAGCTGATAGCTTTAACTCCTGTAAGCCTCTTGTTAAGGCAAAAAAATCTTGCTTAACTTTAATATAAGCAGTATACACTTTATTTGGTTATTTTGCCTCCTCCCCTGCCCCCCTCCCCACCCAGTATATACAATTGCCATGGCAGTGCATTTTTATGCTGACCTGAGGCTAGCTATTTTTATTGCAGGGTGTTCCATTCACTGTTCCACTGGGACAGATCCAACAATTCAGTTTTGCTTCACAGTCCCCTAACTCTGAAGTAGAACTGTTCACCTTTAAAACAAAAGTGGTTCCCCTCTGGGTACAATAACAAAATAAATTGATGGTACAGCATATACAAACTTATTTCAGCCTTTGGAGACTTGCTTATTGCCTTTCATACTCAGACACATATAAACATGGTAATTCACTCTGATTTTATGAATTGTCTCCTGACTATCATTGGGGAGTGATGGTTAGGCAGTGCTAAATGAAAGCATCCAAGGAAGGTTGAGAATGACTGCAATGTGTCTCTAAAGATAGACGAGTTGGCAGGTAATGTTATAAATTACCATCGGATGCCATTCACAGACGATAGGAGCTTCATTCTGCATGACAGTCATTGATTTGATGCAGAACTGAGATGCAACCTTTGATGACACTCCTTGAGGATAAAAGGTTATGCTTCACATTTAGTTATGAATAATAAGGTCATGTTTTAATTAAAGTAGTATCTCAGTGGAATATTAGGGCAGTGAAAATGTACAAATTAGTATGACTTGTATAACAATTGTTGCTGGAAAACAGCCTAGTGCTGAAGATAATAATGCAGAATAGCATTGCAATTACATTAATGATGCAAATAGCCCACCTCATTGGAAGAAGATGAACTATTCAATGCCAAAATTAAAAGAAAATATTTGAGTTTACATTTGACATTAAAACTGGCAAAGCAAGAACATTTACATTTAGGTAAGAAATACATAAGGCATGATTCAGCAAAATACTTAAGCTTGTGCTTAAATAAGTCATCTAACCAACACCCATTTTAGATACTTAATTAAAGGATGTAGGAGATACTAACAGTCTCAACAAGAGCCAGTGAATACCAGATATTCCAACTGATACACCAAAAGGTGATTTCAGTCTCCCAAGCTTCAGGAATTAACCTGTCATATAGCAAGTGTATGAAAGATCAGGCATGAAGATTTAACTAGAAAGTACAGTTGCTACCTTGTGCATTCTGTTGGCATGCAAACTTTATTTATTTATTCTGACATGCTGCAAAGTATGTACCACCAAGCCTGTCTTTCTTCCAACCCGCAGCTGTTCTAGTTTATGGTGTCCTCAATCCCATCTAATGTTCATTTTGCAATTACTCTGCTGTCAAATGATAAGTGAAATATAGGATGTATGCACAGTAAGTACTTAATAGCTTTAAGAATATACTTTCCATCATAATGTCACCGGTTGCTTGTCAGAATTAGTAAATTTTAAAATGTTTAGTGCTCAAACTAGCAGAGCACATCCAGATCAGAAACCAGAGATAGTGGCTCTACAGGAGGCTGGTTATGCAAATACCATGAAAACATAAATTGCTCTGAAAAGGTTGAAAACACAATATCAGATTGGGAGGACAAGAGATTATGGAAACGAGCTGTCCACCTCCCATGGTGCACAACAGATTTTCATTTCCTTTGTGTTTCTCAATGTGACTGGCCAGCCATCAAGTAAAAATAGTTACTACAGGCACAGCAATGGTTGCTGTGAGGCTCTTAGTAACTCTGTGTGCTTACAGAAATGCAAAACCTTAAGGCAACCTCGGGATGAGACCAGTTACTTTGCACTTCAGAACTGCCTTTAGGTAAACTAAAACTGGGATAGAAGCTGTTATGAATTTGTTTATAGCTGTCTTACAGACATAAGCAGGGTTTTCTAGGGCAGATTCACAACTTGCTCATTCAGACAATAACATTCCATATGACAAATCTACTGAATATTTATTTTGCATGTGTTCTACACTGTCGCTGCTATCAGTTTAGAGATAAAATCATTAAATATACATACAGCATGGACTGCAAATCTTCTTGTGGGGAGCCCCACAAAATCCTCCTGAATCATTATCTGAGCTTCAAAAAAAAAAAATTAAAATGAATTTCCTATCATTTTAATTCAATTTAGTTTCATGATAGTTGCATGCAAATTAAGAATATTAACTATGCAGCATAATGTAGCACAGATTTTTCTTGCTTCCAGTATTAGTGAGGAAATGCACATTCTTTGCTTAAATAAAACTTAAAAATCCAACATGTTTTAAGACATATGGTTGCTACTGCTAGTCATACTCCATTGTATAGACTTCTGCACTGTGAGGAACACAGGGTAAGATCATTTTTACAAAGTCTTTTTTCAATTTTTTTTTTCTTGGTAGCAGTAGTTCCCACATTAGAGAAAATATTCAGAGTAACTGGGGATTTTCTGGAAGTGCAAAACAATTAGTTATAGCTGATATTGAGAGACAGATATATATATACACACATACATATCTATATACATACATATATATATGCAATACAATACTAACATGTAATACTTAAATATCCTGTTTATCTCTCCTGGGTGGAAGGAAAAAAAAAGTTAAAGAGACTACCTAAGAATAAAATATTATTTTCTAGTAATACTTCCATTTACATAAGCTTATTCTCTCTGGGCTTATTTTGCTGGGGTTTTGGGGGTTTGGTTTAGTTTTGTTGTGGGGTTTTGGGTTTGTGGTTTGCTGGGGTTTTTTTTGTTTATTTTGCTTGGTGTTTTTTATTGTTGTTGTTTGGATTTTTTGGGGGTTTTCTTTGTTTTTTATTTAAAAGATTTGCTGGTTTTATACTTGTCTATCCTGTCTTGCTGCAAAACTAGAACCATGGTTAGTGCTCTTTAAGTGAGAATTACGTCAATAGTTTTAATGTGATGAGATTAGGATCAATATCTGGATGATATTTTCACTATTAACTTGGTTTGAAATATGCTCAGATATTTCAGTTCCTAACTCAACACAAATGTGCTGATTTCACTGGAGCACAAGAGCATTCTATTGGTAGAAGCTGAAAACCTTAAGAGGACAGACTATCATAAACATTAAACTAAAAACATTGTATGCAGTGGTTCACCCTTCACCTACAAACCCACAGCCTCAGAAAAGATAGAGAATTATCTGACACACACAAGACTTGGATTTGATTCCCAAATATTGCATGGCAGAAGGCCAAAAAGCTCTTTCTAAGCAATCCAACAAGACATGTTCTGAGGTGAAGGCAACAGATTTCTGTATTTCTGAGTACAGTTACATACTGTGTAGAAACATAACAAGACACCTGACTAGAAAATAAAAAGAAAGAAATTTAAAAAGCTTTATCACATATATTTTTTCATCTGAAGGCAAAGGAGACCTGAATGATGAATTTCCAGGTGCAACAGCGTAGTCTTAGTAAGTGCCAATATTAATAGAAATCTCCTGATAGTTAAAAGGTTTTTGAAGGCACAGCAGATTGTTTGAAGATCCTCTTAGTTATGCCTTAGCAGAAGAAATGGTTACTTCTAAAATTACATTTTAACAATGCCCCTGCAGTATGTATTTTGAGGATCTATTGCCAATATTTTAATGTGTTCACTTCAGTGCAAATAGTATTCACCCCTTGGTGACTGTTTAATTATTACTACATAAAGAAGACTGCCTTCCTTCATCTGTTTGGCAAAAATAATATTCCATTTTGTTTGCTCTACTTAGACACTTACCCTTCAAAGGCAGACATAGAGCATGATCTCAACACATTTATTAAGAGGAAACTTGACTTTTTGAAACACAAAATTCACCAGTGGGATTTAGTAAGAAGTATCAAAAGAAATCACATCAATGTTAGCATTTAAAAGCCTCCCTAGATTTACTTATGTATTAACCTTTATTCTAGAGTTGAAACTAATCCTGTGTTGAAGCTTCTTTCAACACATAACAAGGATGTTGTGTACTGGAGTCTTTGGTCTCCAAAGTTTGTAAAATGTATTAGAATTAACACTAGTTATTTCATTTTTGCTCCATTTCCATTTTGGTTTTCAGGTGTTTTCCCTTACTGTGATGCACTCAAGATCTATTGCATTGACACTTATCCACATTTGGGATGTTAATTAGGAAGCCACTTTATCATTGGGTAAGCTAGTAAGCATTATTTACTCCACACTTTAGAAGTATTCTCTAAATTAACATTTCACAGATTTATGTTAAAATCAAGAGTTATGCAAAAATTGTTTTAAAATCACACATTTCTCAAAGCAGAGGGCTTGCTTTGGAGATTTCTCTTAATTTGGACTCATCTGCTGATTTCAAAGTTCTGGTTTTATGACAACAGAGACTCTGCTAAGTCATTGGGATCACATCCAGCAAAGCACTTGGTCTTTAGGTACAGAATATATGAGGACATCCACTGATCTCAGTAAGCTGCAGGAATCAATATATTATTGCGGCAGGTTTAGGCTATGCCTTTAAAATTAGCTGCAGATTTTGAGCAGAAAAGTAGAAAAATATAAATAATTCACTATTGGGTGTAAAAAGGAAAACAAAGGATTATTCTAAACAGATTCACTGGGAAGTCATTCCATAAAATATTTCACATTTCACTTCCATTCTCATTCCTTTTCTTTTTTTCTAGCTGCTTAGCTGTTCTGCTGGGGAGTTAACTGCTTCTGGCAGGCCTTGAGAAAAGATAAGAATGATAACATTGCTTCTTTGAACTAACATTCCTTCTATCTCCTCTTTTCTTCTAGTAAAGGTGGGGGCAGGAAGTTTGGGGAGCAGTGGAGCAGCTCCCCTGCTTTCTCTGGGGAAACCAGAGTGGAATAAAAGGGGGGGGTTCATGCTATTTTCTGATTGCAAATACCTGTATAATATTGTAAATACTGTATATTGTAAGTACAGTATAAATACTGTACATATTCATTGCATTCCATGGTAGAGTGTAGTTTTTGCTTTGTAAATACAGCTTCCATTTGCTTCCAACTGAGTTAGCTGTGCTTAGTTAATGTAATGGGAAATTTCAACCCACTATATTTTATGTGTATATATATATATATATGTATATACACATAAGCACAACAAAAAAAAACCCAAACAACTAGAACATTTTTACTACCTTTCAAGGTAGTGAAAGAATAATAATGATCCCTCTCTTCCCTCATTATTACTGGTTTTTTTTCCTTTCTATTCTTTACAATAGGAAGCAAACTAACATGAGCAATTATAAATTAATATTAGGTTCACTTTTAAATGCCAATTTGCACTTTCTGATTTTCTTGACTTTATTTCTCAGTTTTATTTCTCCTTCTAATTTCTGAAATACATATGGTAAAGCTGTCAATCATCTTAGAAATCTTACAGGAAAGTAGTCAAACTTTCCCCTGGAAAGCATTAAGGGAAATTGCACATAAGGTTACCCCCTCAAACATAAACACACAAACCTCCCACTCAACCAGCACCAGAACAATAGGACACAGTCTCAAAGTGCACCAGGGGAGGTTTAGCCTGGATGCTAGAAAGATATTCTTCATAGAGAGATTGCCCATTGGAACGGGCTGCCCGGGGAGGTGGTGGAGTCACCATCATTGGAGGCGTTTAGGAGGAGACTTGATGGGGACCTTGGTTGCATGGTTTAGTTGATTAGATGGTGTTGGATGACGGGTTGGACGTGATGATCTTGAAGGTCTCTTCCAACCTGGTCCTATCCTATCCTATCCTATCCTATCCTATCCTATCCTATCCTATCCTATCCTATCCTATTCTATCCTATCCTATCCTATTCTAAATATGCAAATGCCTATATAAAGACAAGATTCCTTTTATGAAACCAAATAGAGCTAAGCTGTCAATAAGTGTAATTCTAATTTCAAATTGCTCAAAGATGCATTTCTAAAGGATTAAAAATTATATTATTCAGCTTTCATTGTTTTATACAGAAGTATTCTTTTTTTAAAAAAATATAGCTCATCATTTTATTAAACACAAATAAATATTTATGCACTTTGTCTCTGTTCAAGACACACTGCAACATTCCACTTGAATAAGAGATCATATAATTTATTTTGGCATAACAACTTGTTAGTGTCCAATTTATATCATGCTATTGCACCACCAGAAATCAGTTTTCTCTTATTTATGCTACATCACAATGAAACACTGTAAATCCATGAAAGGTTTTAAAACTAAAGTGATGAATAGTGTCCCTTAGGTGTCTGTATTGGGATCAGCACTGTTTAGCATCTTCTTCAATGACATAGAAATAGTTTGCAGGTGTCACCATACTGAGTGGTGTGGTTGACACATCAGAAGGATGGGATGTCATCCCAAGGGACTTGGACACACTCATGATGTGATCTTATGTGAACCCCTTGAGCTTTCATGAGGCCAAGTGAAAGTTCTTGCATATGGGTCAAGGCAATCCCTAGTATTAACAAAGGCAGCCTCATCCAGAAGGAGACTGGTGGATGGAAAGGCTGTACATGAGCTGGAAATGTACACTTTTGTCCCATGAAGGCAACTGTATCTTGGGCTGCCCAAAGAAAAACTTAACATGTCCAGCAGATTGAGGATGGTGATTCTGCCACTCTGCTCTGGTGAGTTCCCACCTGGAGTAATGCACTCAGCTCTAAAATCCTGCAGGTTGAAATAATACTGCTCTGAATCATTTATAGAGAAAAAGCCATAAAATGCAAACCCAGGGAAATGTGAGGAATGCATTTTTCCATTATCCTCAGGCAACTGGCTCTTTGTGCGATTTTACATATACTGCTTGTTATGATGATATTGATTAGAAAGTCAACAGAAGCTTTCACAAGGGACTGCAGATCTCTTTACTACTGCTCTGTAATATTAAAATGCCATTACTGAGTCACCAACCTTCTGCCCTGCTCTAATGTTATTCTCTGCTGATTGTCTGCCTGAGCTGAAATTTGAAACTGTCACCCACAGACTTGTAGAAGTGATTCAACTTCACTTATAGGGAAAGTGAAATTAAATATTCATCCCTGGACTGCATTTCAGGTTCAAACTGACTGAAGTTCCTCAAGGCAAAATGTACTTTAGTCATGGAAAATTTTTTTCTGATTTAAAAATTCAGGATGTCTATTTATCAGAACTGGACAGTCAAACAATCATTTATCTTAAACTTTTGTACAGAGATTCCTTTTCCTGCCCAGAGGCATGCTTCTGATTTTGGCCAGGTAAATGCTCAACATGGTTTACTATTGGCACACCTAACATACAGAGTGATGCCCATAACATGTAGCTGTTCAGATAAAATTAAAATCAATTGTGTAAGAGCTTAAATTTGGAGCATCTAAACCTCCTCACACTAGTGAGCATTTCCCAAAGTAGCAGCCTTTGAAATGAAGTGGTTCCTGTCCAGTGACTAAAGTCCAGTTAGACAGATGTAATGTCATAACTCAACTTCCAATGTACAGACTCACTTTAGGGTTTAATCATACTGGGACAAAAAAGTTCTGAGTAAATAAGATAAAATGTTAAATTCCACTCTAGACAAGATTTCTGCATACAAAAAGTGGGAAAATTCACTGATCCAGAAATGTAGAAGCAAAGGATTCTTCCTCACAAGAGAAATTTTTGGGGCAGTTGCAGCCAAATTAGTGGAAAATGGCCACCAGACTTAAAATTTGCTTCATTTACAGAATTCAACAGGCAAAACATTTTTATTTAGAGTTTTCATGTTTTATTATCATTATTCTTGCTCCAACACTGTGAATCTAGCATAGGATTTGTTCATTTTAAATACTGTATTATTAAATTCTGCTCAGATATACATTACATACACAGTGAAAGAGTGAGACAGACACTGAAGGTACCTGCATGGGCAAAACTGTCAAGAAACTTGATAAGCTGCTAAATTCCAGGCAGCCTTAGACTAATCTCTCTTCAAGCAGCAGAAGAGTGGAGGCAGATGAACTTAGGAAAAGAGCTCATGACTGTTTGCCAATGCCCAAATAGCACTGAGAAATATATAAAAATGGAAACATTTAATATAGAATAGAATAAAGCAGAATAGACTAGACTAGACTAGACTAGACTAGACTAGACTAGACTAGACTAGACTAGAATAGAATAAGCCAGGTTGGAAGAGACCTTCGAGATCATTGAGTCAAACCTATCATCCAACACTAATCAACTAAACCATGGCACCAAGTGCCTCATCCAGTCTCCTCCTAAAGACCTCCAGGGGCAGTGACTCCACCACCTCCTTGGGCAACCCATTTCAGTAGGCAATCACTCTTTCTGTGAAGAACTTCTTCCTAACATCCAGCCTAAACCTCCCCTGGCACAGCTTGAGACTGTGTCCTCTTGTTCTGGTGCTGGTTGCCTGGGAGAAGAGACCAACCCCCACCTGGCTACAACCTCCCTTCAGGTAGTTATAGACAGCAATAAGGTCTCCCCTCAGCCTCCTCTTCTCCAGGCTAAGCAACCCCCACTCTCTCAGCCTCTCCTCACAAGGCTTGTGCTCAAGGCCTCTCACCATCTTTGTTGCCCTTCTCTGGACCTTTCACTGCTACCATCACAAAGTCAAAATACTAATAAGAAAATGTGAGGTTTTTAGAATTATGAAAATGGGGGGGGGGAAAGCAAATAAAAATGCAAATGTTTATACATTCAAATTGCAACCCTCTTGGATATTCACATTCCTGTGTGCAGAAGGCCTTTCCCCTTTAAAATCCATTAGCACAGCATTTCTTTCTCTCGGTGTAAAGTAATTTTGTATTGTACGTTAAAGATAATTCTGGACATATTTTATGAGTTTGCTCCTTTCTTTGCCACAGAGAGGTGCAAAGGTTGAACTGAGATATAAAATAATTGCCAGCAGGAAGACAATAAAAAGGGAAACATATTTTTTGAAAATCAGCAAAATATGACACATATTCAGGGTTCAGGCTGGTACTGGATTTAAATGAGAACCACTGGCTATAATGAATAGTTGTTTATTTTAGTGAGCACTTTCCCCTTTGACTCTAGAATAAAATCCAAACTCAGTTAAAAAAAAAATAAAAACAAAAATTCCAAGAGCATATCAGCCAATAGCCTGACTCAAACACAAATTCTAACCTTTGGTTTAGATCTTCTGACTTAAGCTTTGAAATATTCATCCTAATACTGAAATATGTATTTTCAGTTGTTTAGTCAAAAAGAATAAAAAAAAACCCCACTGTAACCAAGTCTAGGAAGGTTTAGGTCAGCTTGTCATCTATAAATGTTATGATTACATAACATTAAATCTGCATTGCAGTCCAGTAAAAAAGTTCTTCAAGATTACATTCCAATTTTTGCAGGAAGTTCAAACTTCTATTAAATTCATGATCTGCTTTGGTTTTGGTCCATAACATACTCTCGAGTTCTGCTTTTCTAAGATTTTAAAATGCCAGAGAGGCTTGTGTTTAAATCTATGACATTCATGCCTATCCTCCTTGCATGACATAACAGTATTTTTCTCCCCAGGCTTCTCATCTATATGAAAGAAGGTCTTGGCCTCATGCTTTTCCTACCAGTGAAAAGTATTGTGTAGGAAAATCACTTCTAGATTAAGCTTGGCTTCTACCTGAACAGGTGTCAGACTTGAATTATGAAAGGATAAACTCAAATTACTAATTGCAGAACATTTCATCTCTGCTTCTTTTTGACAAACATCACAGCTAGAAATACTTAATTATTGTTTAATTATGCTTACCAGAATCATAAAAATGGGATGAATTCTGGGAAATGAATTTTTTATCAATGCTGGCAGTGCAGAAAATGCAATACTAAAACTTACCTGTCGTTAGAGATACTTTCTTTTGTCTATTAATTTATATTCATAATGAGAACAAAGAAATCGTTTGCGGTTCCTCATGGATCAAAATTCCTACTTAAAGGGAAACTAGCTGAAGAGTTTACAAGTATCAGTAGTGTGATTGAATTATTTATCCCCTGGCATTATGAATTATCCCTGAGTAATGGCTAAGGCTTTTTCCCTGCATCCTCAGTACATTTTCTTAGCTTACATGTGCACATGAAATCCCAACAGATTTTTAATCTCCAAGGCGAAATAACAAAAACAACAACATGCAGCTACTAAATGTCCATTTCACATGCCAGACAAATTAATTCTCTCATTCTGCAGCTAAGCCTAAATTATCTAAAGATAGGTACTTGGAAGAGAGGTTGCTTGTTTGTCATGCCACTACTTATAATCTCCCTCCAGCTGATTCACATATTCAACACAAGTCTGTACTATAAAGTGATACAGGATTTCTGAAACTCATAAATAGTCTTTGAGAATGGATACCACTTTCCTCAATTCATGGAATCATCCTATATTTCCTACCCTTTAGAACTGACAGAAAAATAACTATGTTCATACCCAGTGGTGAAAAAAAGCTGGGTACCTAGCTATTATAAATACACGACATATCAATGGTCTACATAATAAATATATGTTTCTCACACCTACAATAATGCTAAACTGAATTTTGAAGGTCTCACATAACTTAAAAAAAACCCCAAAAAACAAAAGAGAGAGATCATTTTCCTTTGAGGTTTAAATCAATGTGTTGTTTTTTTCTGTTTGTTTTGTTTTGGTTTAGTTAAGCTAAGCTAGGTCTTCTAAAAAATAATTTTTTAAAAAGTATCACCCTTGATAAAAGCATTGTTATAACCTTTTGGATGGTTTTATTTTATGTCGTGATATGCTCAGAATAAATTAAAAACCACATTTTTTTCCTTTTTCCTGTGAGCGAGAATTAGAATAGAAGAGAATTAATCAGGTTGGGAAAGACTGCGGTGGTTTGGGCTGGGTGCCCTCTGCTACATGGTGTACTTCCTGTGTCCAGAAGTCCAGCCCAGTGGGTTGGACACAGGAAACCAGGTATCTCCTACCATAATCCTTGCTCCGCTATAAAATCTAGCGCAGGGTCTAGCACTTCCTCTTTCTTCCCCTCGCCGGCACCTGGTAACTGGGGGAGCCATCTCCCGGCCTTGGGCCTGGCTAGTCCCAAGGCCAGGGGGATGGGCGGTCTCAGGTCTGGCCAGCCGAGACTAGCCTATCAGTGGGGAGGGGAAGAACGAGCCCGGGGGTCTTGGGCCCACCCTCAGGTGGGGATGGGATGTTTCTAGGTCTGCTTTGGGGTTTTCTTTTGTCACTGCTTCTGGTTCTCTGTACACATTCACTCTTTTCTATTTGAACTTTCCATCAATTTTGCAATCTGTTTGTCAGAGTCATTATTTCTGCCCATGATGGGGAGGGGTCTGCCTCAACCCGCTACAAAGACCTTTGAGATCAAGTCCAACATATCATCCAACACTATCTAATCAACTAAACCATGGGACCAAGCATCCCATCCAGTCTCTTCCTAAACACCTACAGTGTTGGCTACTCCACCACCTCCCTGGGCAGCCCATTCTAATGGCCCATTACTCTTTCTGTGAAGAATTCCTTCCTAACATCCAGCCTAAACTTCCCCTAGCGCAGCTTGAGACTGTGTCCTCTTGCGCCTGGGAGAAGAGACCAACACTCACCTGGCTACAACCTCCCTTCAGGTAGTTGTAGACAGCAATAAGGTCTCCCCTCAGCCTCCTCTTCTCCAGGCTAAGCAACCCCAACTCTCTCAGCCTCTCCTCACAGGGCTTGTGCTCCAAACCCCTCACCAGCTTTGTTGCCCTTCTCTGGAAACATTGCAGCAACTCAACATCTTTCCTGAACTGAGGGGCCCAGAACTGGACACAGGACTCAGGGTGTGGCCTAAAGAGTGCTGAGTGCAGGGGCAGAATGACCTCCCTGCCTCTGATGGCCACACTATTCCTGATACAGTCCAGGATGCCACTGGCCTTCTTGGCCGCCTGGGCACACTGCAGGCTCATGTTCAGCCTATCATCAACCAGTACCCCCAGGTTCCTTTCTGCCTGGCCACTATCCAGCCACTCTCCAGCCACTCTGTCCCCAGCCTGTAGCACTGGATGGGGTGGTTGTGGCCAATGTGTAGAAACCAGCACTTAGATGTGTTAAACCTCATGCCCTTGGACTCTGCCCATATGTCCAGCCTGTCAAGGTCCCTCTGCAGAGCACTCCTACCCTCTAACAAATCAACACCTGCCCCCAGCTTGGTGCCATCTGTAAATTTACTGATGATGGACTCGATGCCCTCATCCAGATCATCAGTAAGGATATCAAACAGGATGGGGCCCAGCACTGATCCCTGGGGGACACCACTAGTGACTGGCTGCCAGCTGAATGTGGCACCATTCACCACCACTCTCTGGGCTCGGCCCTCCAGCCAGTTCCTAACCCTGCGCAGAGTGCTGCTGTCCAAGCCACGAGCTGACAGATTGGCCAGGAGTTTGCTGTGGGGGACGGTGTCAAAGGCCTTGCTGAAGTCCAGATACACTACATCCACAGCCTGCCCCACAACCACCAGGCAGGTTACCTGATCACAGAAGCAGATCAGGTTGGTCAGGCAGGACCTGCCCTTCCTAAATCTATATTGGCTAGGCCTGATCCCTTGGCCAACCTGTAAATGCTGTGTGATTGCATGTGCTGCCACTTTCCAAATATAAACAAAAATTAAATTTATCAACATATGGATTCTCTGCTTCCTATGGTATATTACAGCACTTTTATTAGTTTAAATTGATCATTTTGGTCATAAAGAGAGAATCATGTCACTTAACTTTAGAAATCTTACAGGTGACATGTTTAAGTGTGCAGTAATCATGCCAGTGTCTTTATGATCAATGAGGAAAATCAGAGAAGAGTATAGAGGTGTTTTAAACACTAATCTAACAGATTGTAAAGGTCATACTGTCATATTTATGTAATTTCCCTTAGTATAAATATGGTCAAGAATGTCTTGCTCCACAGATCACAGCTAAATTTAAGAACTCAATGTAGATCCAACTGACTCAGACTGTATGAAACATTTTCCTAGTGCAACACATTTTTTCTCAAATGTTATAAATGTGACAAAATCAGTAAAGACCTTCTTTGCTTGTGCAAAAAAATTCACCATTTTATCTTAAGAAATAAAAATCTACTGAAATCAGATAAGTTATGGAAATTTGAATAATGGCCTGTAAAATAAAAGGCAAAAAACAGCACATATGAAATGTTAGGGGCATTCCATAGATAGAGGAGACTTGTATTAGAACTCACAGAAGCCGTGCAACATTTCTTTAGTTCATAATTACACTGCGTGACAGTTTTAGGCTGTGCCTTTAAGAAAAGGACAGCTACAGAATTCTCTAGCTGAAATGTTTAGGTGTAAGAAAGGAAAACCAAGATAATTCTAAAATAATTTCACTGGTAGATCACTAGAAATGTGGCTTTAAGAACTCAGTCTGAGTTCAGTTGGTTAGGTTTTTTATCTTCTGTTCCTGGCAGCCTGCTTGCAACTGACCTTGAGCTCATGAGATAAGAAAACTAACATTTTTCTTAACAACTGCTTTGAGTTAATGAAATTTCCCTTAATACCCATTTCTCTCTTTAATCCCCCTAAAAAGGGAGGAAGGGGGGAAAAAGGGTTTTGGAGGAACCCGGGTGGGGATTCTCCTCCGGAGGGTGCTTCTGTGTTACATTCTTTGCTGTACAGTTTTGTATATACTGTAAATACTGTATATTTTGTATATATTCATTGCATTTCATTCTGCTAGTAAAATAGAGCTTTTTCATTCACTTCTGCAACTGAATCTAGCTGTGGTTTATGTGGTTGGAGGATTAAGCTTTCACACTACCACATACTGACTGTCTTAAACAAGGTGTTTTTGGTTTTATGTAGTATTCTTTATAATTCAGTGAATAATGTATTGATTTACACAAGAATTTGGGGATGGGGGGAAGAGAGAGAGAGAGGAGATATGACATCCTTAAAATTACCTTTTTCTACTAAGACTGGACAGAGCTGTGATTTGAATCAGAAAGAGAAGGCATTCCTTTTCTTGGAATGTGGTGGAATGGTCATGCCTGATGAAAACACAAGAAGGAGCATGCTTCATGCAGGGGAAAAAAAAAAGGGGGGGATTAATGATCCAGACAAATTCTCTAAACCCTACTTATAAAATATCTTTTGCCTCAGTGATATTTTTTCCTGCGGCAGAAAGAAGGTATTTTATACACAAACTGTCTAAATTCCTGCATACAAACTGTTATGAGATTACAAATCTGTGGTTTGTGACTTTGGTATTAGGAGGAATATAATTTAAGCAATGGTTTTAAAAAAATAGCCAAATTTCCTACTCAATTACTTTAAAATGGATGGAATAGTTTTTTCTAGGACAGAGACAGTTTTATAGTAGTAGCTAACCATCAAACAGGCTACTTTACTATTATTTAATTTACCAGAATGTAGATTACAATGAAGTTGACACTTGAATTACCCATTATTGAACAATGTTTGGAATAGCTTCTTTTATTAATAACAAACAAACCAACCCCCCAAAAAAAACCCCCAAAATAAAAAAGAAAACCCAAACAAAATAATACGACAACAACAACAAAAATTGGAAATAAGTTTCCTGGAATGTGCATTTAGTCTGCCAAAAGAAAATCCATGTGTATAGACAAAACAGAACAAAAATAAAAAGGTGAACATATTCCTGTTCATTTTGAAGACATTGTCACAAATGACTGAACCAATAAAACCCAGATAGCCTCTAATGAATGGTGCAGTTAATCATCCTAATGGCCTAATATTCAGTTGTCGTGTCAAGAACCTATCCTCAGTTTTCTGAAGTTCATCAATTCCACACTCACACAACTACAACATAATGATTATGTTCTACTGTGCTTAACACTGAAATTATGGGCACTATTTACAATCTATGCTCCAAAGAGACAGTCACACAAAGAAGATTATCCAATAGTCTAATTATTATCTGTGACATTTCAGGCTGCAATTTCCTCTAATGCATTTGACAAAAATTGAACCTTGCAAAATGGAAAAGTTTGCACATACTAAAAATACCCAAGGATTCTTGTCATCATATTGAAATGCATTATAAGTGACACTGTACAGGCATGTGTAGAGTGAAACTCATGTCTACAGTTATTTTCCCCAAAAATCAGTGGCTCAGGTTTTGACTTACAACATAAGCTATGACATATTAATAAGAGAGTTATTACTGTTTTGATATCTAAAAGCCACAATGTATATGATGGTCAAAAATAAGCACAAAAGGATATAAGAAGAGAATTAGAATGCTCCCTTTAGAAGACTTTATTTTCCATTTTTTCATCTTTTTGCATCTCCCTTATTCCTTTTTTTCTTTTTCAGGTGGGGATATGCAGCTTAACTCTTACTGGTGCAATGGGGCTTACTTGGGGTTAAGGAATCTGACTAAGCAAATGAGGTTTTACTAAGATGGGTGAATCGATACATCTGTGGGGAAATACTCATCTGCACATTCTTAGCCCACAGCAACTGCAGGCAAATCCATACATTTAAAGTTCCTTGTCAGCAACTACAGTGTAACTGATGCATGATAACATGATCTGGCTGTAATAGTAGTTTCATTCTGCATCTAGCTTAATTGTTCATTTCCAATAGGTCCTATAGTAAAGTGAATTTTTTTAACTGAACATACATGAAAATGAAAACTCCAAAGTAAAGGTTTTTGCTACAGCTGCTATGATTCTTAGCAGCAGCTGTCATACATAGCAGCACTTGTGAATCTAAGTATCACATGACAACAAAATATTAGTAATATATTTTGGACCCTGATAGGTGAGTTGCAATACCATCTTTCTTTCAGAGTGTTATGTACCTCCATAATTCAACTTGCACAAGAATTACTGTCAAACAGGACAACAGTATCAACTATAGTAAATATTACTATAGAATATATTCCTATCTTGTTTTTCATAAATATATTTCAATCTCAATCAATAATTTAATTTTATCAAAATATATTACTAATTTTGTACCCATAGCTCCCCAGACAATATAAGCTTCTTCCTCTCTAGTCTAAATTTGGCAGAATTCAAAACTGTGGGACTAATTCCTCCTCCCTCCCCCCTGAAAACAATATTCCTGAGGCAATTTATACTTTATAAAGTTAGTGAAAAATCATTTACCTGGACAATGATAATGGGATAGATGAAATTGCCTATGAGATTTAAACTACATCTTAATGCAGGACATATTTTGCTGTGAACTCAATTTATCTTGAATATTATTTATATAACTTTGTAATCCCAATAGAAGAAATATTGTCATTTTCAGCACCACACATACGTCAATAAGAATACATATGACTACCATACTATTTTTTCCTTGCAGTTTCTTCATTTGGGAATGAAAAGTAAATTTTTCTGTTTTTTTTGTTCAACATTGTTGTCTCTAGAGTTGTAAAGTTTACATACATTACATAAATAGTGTGAATGTGAGCATGAATACTGTGGCCCTTTTATCTTCAGTGATACCTGTTCCTGGTACCTGGATGTCTTTTACATAACTTTGCTCTCCAGTAAAATTCCAATGTCCTTGCTCTTCATTTTAGACAAAAAAAAAAAAAAAAAAAAAAAAAAAAAAAAAACTTACAAGCTCCAGGCATATCAATCAAAAACAAGAGAGTCAGCACAAAGTCTAATAATGAAAACCATGATTTCATAAATCATCCTTCACAGGTTAGGGTCATCTTTTAGAAATTTCTTATCAGGGGCAGCTCAAGATTTCTCAGACTCTCATTCTTCTTTTTTTAATGAAAACAATAGAAAGGATGTCAGCATACAAATGATGTGACCCTCTTTAGCTTAAAAAGATCCTGAAAATAAAAAGATCATGCTCTCCTTTGTCCTTGAAATTTTGGAAGTCAGGATTTCTACCTCCCTCCCACAAAGTTCAATAAAAAAAGTTTCTTTCATAGCTCCATAATGAAACAAAAACATTTAACCATATGTGGATGTTATTTAACAAACTGCAGATTTAAAGAATTTTGTGTTGTAGACTCTCTCCACTGCCAGTAGTCAGTATAAAACTGTTTGCAATTGCTTGAGGGGCTTTTGTTACCACATGTCCTTAAGCAAGCCAGGACACCTCTGTTAATGGAATTACTTATTTTTATTTCCATCAACAAGTTTCAATGCATTACTTTACATTTCAAATCATTAGTGTAGTTTGATAAAAAAACAAACCACAACAAACCAAAACAAGGCTATTACCAAAAAATAAATCCTTTGCTGTCTGTCAAGCCTAAAATATGAAAAAATAAAAAAAAGTATGGTTTTCAATCCGTGCTATTAAAAATCAGATTTTTCTGCCTTCAATACAATAGAATACAATAGAATAAACCAGGTTGGAAGAGACCTTCAAGATCACCGCACCCAACCCATCAACCAATCCAACCCACCTAAACAACTAAACCATGGCACCAAGCACCACATCAAGTCTCCTGCTGAATACCTCCAATGATGGTGACTCCACCACCTCCACGGGCAGCCCATTCCAATGGGCAACCACTCTCTCTGTATAGAACTTCTTCCTAACATCCAGCCTAAACCTGCCCTGGCGCAGCCTGAGACTGTGTCCTCTTGTTCTGGTACTGGTTGCCTGGCAGAAGAGACCAACCTCTGCCTGTCTACAACCTCCCTTCAGGTAGTTGTAGAGAGCAATAAGGTCACCCCTCAGTCTCCTCCTCTCCAGGCTAAGCAATCCCAGCTCCCTCAGTCTCTCCTCATAGGGCTTGTGTTCCAAACCCCTCACCAACTTCGTTGCCCTTCTCTGGACATGCTCCAGCAAGTCAACATCCTTCCTAAACTGAGGGGCCCAGAACTGGACACAGTACTCGAAGTGCGGCCTAACCAGTGCTGAGTACAGGGGCAGAATGACCTCCCTGCTCCTGCTGGCCACACTGTTCCTCATGCAGGCCAGGATGCTATTTGCCTTCTTGGCTGCCTGGGCACACTGCAGGCTCATGTTCAGCCTACCAACCACCAGTACCCCCAGCTCCCTCTCTACCTGGCCACTCTGACCCCAGCCTGTAGCACTGCATGGGGTTGTTGTGGCCAATGTGCAGAACCCGGCACTTGGATGTGTTCAATCTCATGCCGTTGGATTCTGCCCATCTGTCCAGCCTGTCACGGTCCCTCTGCAAAGCCTCTTTACCCTCCAGCAGATCAACTCCTGCCCCCAGCTTGGTGTCATCCGCAAATTTACTGATGATGGACTCAATGCCCTCATCCAGATAGTCAATAAAGATGTTAAAGAGCATGGGGCCCAGCACTGATCCTTGGGGCACACCACTAGTGACTGGCCGTCAGCTGGATGCGGCACCATTCACCACCACTCTCTGGGCTCGGCCCTCCAGCCAGTTCCTAACCCAACACAGTGTGATCCTGTCCAAGCCATGGGCTGACAGCTTGGCCTGGAATTTGCTGTGGGCGACGGTGTCAAAGGCCTTGCAGAGGTCCAGGTAGACTACACACACAGGCCCCCTCACATCCACCATGTGGGTCACCTGATCATAGAAGGAGATCAGGTTGGTAAGGCAGGACCTGCCCTTCCTAAATCCATGCTGGCTGGGCCTGATCCCTTGGCCATCCTGTAAGTGCTGTGTGATCGCACTCAAGATGACCTGTTCCATAATCTTGCCTGGCACTGACGTCACCTTCTGAACATGATGCCTCACTGCATTTCTGTGTTTTTACAGTCATATAGCCTGGCATAGCAATGACTAACGAGTTTCACTTTAAAGTATTTCACAGGATCTACTCTACTCCATCATGGAAAAAAAAAGTTTGATGGAAAAACTTTCCTCTAGTAGAAATAAGTGAGAAACATCGGTGGCACAAAAACCCATGGGGAAGATTAAAAAGGAGAATAAAACTAAAGAAGTAAACAAACAAACATATAGAACAGAAACAGAATTATTCCTCAAATAAGACAGCTTTAAAGAATCATAACATCAACCAGGTTGGAAAAGACCTCAAAGTAGCATTGCAAGAAAGCAGTAACACCCATCTTTGTTATTTGTGCCTGTACTCTTCTGTATACAAAACTTTGGTCATGCTCTGCTATTGATTTACTAAATTTGAATGGTTTCTATGCTAATATGGGATGGATAGTGATCATATGTTTAGTTTCACTCTTAGAGGAGGATATAGATTCTTTGGATGTATCTGTACTGATGGCTGAGGTGCATCTTTAAAAATAGATATAGAGGGCAAAAGTGCAAGAACTGATCCAATTTTATGGAATTACGCTTTCTGAAATAACACATATGTGAACTGGGATCACGCGGCTGAACTGTATCCCACTCTCTGTGAAATGACATAGGCACCGATTGCCATGAGAAATAGCAAGCTGCAGATGCTCTCTTGAAAGGTCTAAGATCCTTTCTGTGATATCACAACTATTATTTTGTTCTTACCATTGACAAGCAATATTACTAGCACAAAACTTGACCTTGACAGGCTGGAGAGGTGGGCACAAGCCAACCTCATGAGCTTCAACAAGACCAAGTGCAGGGTCCTGCATCTGGGTCGAGGCAATCCCAAGCACAAATACAGGCTGGGCAGTGACCGGCTGGAGAGCAGCCCTGAGGAGAGAGACTTGGGGGTGCTGGTGGATGAGAAGCTCAACATGAGCTCTCAAGGTGCACTTGCAGTCCCGAAAGCCAATCAGATCCTGGGCTGCATCAAGAGAGTGTGGCCGGCAGGTCAAGGGAGGTGATTCTCCCCCTCTACTCAGCTCTAGTGAGATCCCACCTGGAGTACTGCGTCCAGTTCTGGAGCCCCTATTACAAGAGGGATATGGATGTGCTGGAAGGTGTCCAGAGAAGGGCCACGAGGATGATCAGAGGGCTGGAGCACCTCTCCTCTGAGGACAGACTGAAGGAGTTGGGGCTGTTCAGTCTGAAGAAGAGAAGACTCCCAGGTGACCTCATTGTGGCCTTCCAGTATCTGAAGGGGGCCTACAGGAAGGCTGGGGAGGGACTTCTCAGAATCTCAGGTAGTTATAGGACTAGGGGGAATGGAATAAAGCTGGAGGTGGGGAGATTCAGGCTGGACGTGAGGAGGAAGTTCTTCACCATGACAGTGGCGAAGCCCTGGAATGGGTTATCCAGGGAGGTGGTTGAGGCCCCATCCCTGGAGGTGTTTAAGCCCAGGCTGGATGAGGCTCTGGCCAGCCTGATCTAGTGTAGGGTGTCCCTGCCCATGGCAGGGGAGCTGGAACTACATGATCCTTGTGGTCCCTTCCAACCCTGACTGATACTATCTGCTTTCCTAAGATGGAGAGAGAAAATTCCAGGAATAATTCATAGGCATAAAGTGACGATGTCTCTGGAAAGGCCATCACAACTATATTGTAAATCTGACCTGGGTCAAACCTTATCCAGAGATTTAGGTCATGTAGCACAGGTTTTCTGTCAGCAGATATGAAACCCACAATTTGAACTGCTCACATATCCCTTGATGGTAACGCCTCTTCTAAAGTCCATATAGATGTCTACTGAGTGTGTTGACTGCTCAGCTTGAACTGCTCAAATGTCCTTTGATGGTAATGCCTCTTCTGAAGTCCATGTATATGTCTACTGAGTGTGTTGACTCAGACAGATGTTGCTGTGAACTTTATAAAGGAGTTTGAGATTTTATAGTGCCAAGTGAAAAGTTCAGACACAAGCAAATGAGATATGATTATTCATAAAAATAATTTCACTTCCAGCATTCCATCACAGGATGTCAGGGGTTGGAAGGGACCCAAAGAGATCATAGAGTCCAACCCCCGTCACTTAATCAGAGGCAAAGAAGTGTTTTAATAGGAAGCTAATGTTTATCTAGAATGTTTTTTTTCTACTTTTTCTATTATTTTGAATTAATCTATAATTTTGAAGTATCTCTAATTAATCTGCCATGAACTCATGAAAATTTTCATCCGCACTGAGGGCTGTACCTGTACGTGTCTCGGGTCCTGTACCCACTTTCCCATATATGATCCAATATATACCCTGAAATATCAAAGTAAACATTGATTCAATGTATTTGAAATAAGCATATGTCACAACTTTACTAACAACCAGTTGTGAATATCAAATAGTACAAAATAATTTCATAAAACAAGGGAATGAATATATTTTAGGTTATTTACTCAACTTCCAGTGACACAAGCTCAGACGCCTCTTTAGAAGGATAAGGATTGACTGTGAAGTGGTGATGATGACAGTGACCAGCCAGTTTCTCCTGCAGAGTTCTTGGGTGACCTTATAACTTCCATGTCAAGAAAAAAATAGTGGAGCATATGCATAAAATCAGTAATTCCTAAAAAAAAAACACAAACTGAAATATCCCATCATAGTTACTACTGAATTTACACAAATGCTCAAAAAACTTAATACAGGATAGAAAATGGTGCCAGATATACACAGAGAAGCAACTACGTGGTCAGACAATCAGAATCTTTATCACAGAATCACAGAAATATTCAGGTTGGAAAAGACCCTTGGGATCATCAAGTCCAACATGGTTCTCCTCTGGATCCACTACAACACAGGTCCATACCTTTCTTGTACTTTGGAGGTTGAAAGCAGCCCTGAAGAAAAGGACTTGGGAGTACTGGTGGACAAGAAGCTCAATATGAGCCATCAGTAGGCACTTGCAGCCCAGAAAGTAAATCATATCCTGCGCTGCATCAAGAGAAGCATAGCCAGCAGGTTGAGGGAGGTGATTCCCTCTCTACTCCACTCTGGTGAGACCTCACCTGGAGTACTCTGCCCAGTTTTGAAGCCCCTATTACAGGAAAGATATGGACATGCTGGAGTGTATCCAGAGATGAGGCCATGAGGATCATCGGAAGGCTGGAACACCTCTCCTGTGGAGATAGACTAAGAGTCAGGGTTGTTCAGTCTGGAGAAGAGAAGGCTCTGAGAAGATCCTATAGTGGCCTCCCAGTAACTTAACAGGGCCTACAAGAAAGTTGGTGAGAGACTACTTAGGATGTCTTATAGTGATAGGACCTGGGGGATGGAGTAAAACTAGAGGTGTGTAGATTCAGATTGGAAGCTAGGAAGAAGTTCTTCACCATGAGGTTGGTGCGACACTGGAGTAGATTGCCCAGGGAGGTAGTGGAAGCCCCATCCCTGGAAGTTTTTAAGGCCAGGCTGGATGTGGCTCTGAGCAACCTGTTCTAGTGTTAGGTGTCCCTGCACATGGCAGGAGAGTTGAAACTGGATGATCTTTGAGGTCCCTTCCAACCCTGGTAATTCTGTGATTCTGTGAGATAGATGTTGTACTCCTAGTGTGATCTCATGATAGTGGAGTAGACTAGAATCACCTCTCTTGACTTGTTGGCCGTGATTCTTTTCTCTGCAGCCCAGGATACAGTTTGCCTTCTGGGCTGCAAGAGCACATTGCCATCTCATACTTCTTTTCATTCACTATTAGTCCCAAGTCCTTCTCTAAAGGTCAGCTCCCAATCCATTCATCCCTCAGCCTGAATTAATAGTAGCAGTTGGCCTGACCTTGAACTTAGCTTTGTTGAACCTCATAAGGTTCACATGGGTCCACTCCTCCCTGCCAGCATTAGCCCACAAGAAGAAGAATGTAGTTTCCCTTTCTTTCTTTCTCTCTTTCTCATAAAATACATGAGTTTGTATTCATATGTACATATAATGTATATAAAATATACACAAATATATATATATACACTAATTGAAATGTTTTCATTATTGCAGGGTGAATATAGTGATAGCAAATTTGCATCAAATTTCTCTCATTTGAAGAAAGGTTTTAGAGGAAAGGCACTCAAAAGCATTTACTGAGCATCTAGCCTGCCCTGTATCTGAATGGCTACTTCTATGCAAGTCATAATCTTAAGAACTGTGGAATAATCATCCTTTGAATTAGTATGAGCACATACTCCTCAAAATTCACAATACCAAGCCAAACCCTACTCTAAGTAACAACCCCAAAGTTTGGTGCAAATTAATTGGTCTATAAGACAGGATGGGACTAAATGTTTCAGTGCTTCATACTAAAAAGCCCACTTGTAATTAGGAACCAATAGCCTTTATTCCTTCTTAAAATGAAATGCAGACATTTGAAATTTAAGTTCCAGGAAAAGATGCAGTCCATCAGTTTCTATTATTAGATGAAAAGACAGACATATAACCTCACATGACAAATTTTGTCAGGAAAGCTTTTTGTGTGCCAACAGACCAGCACCAATCCAAACTTAGAACACTGTGCTCAGAGAAATACACTGATGCGCTTTTTGTACTCCACTGGAAAAAAAAATCCTGTTTAATCAGGAGTATCTAGTGGATTATATAATTCATTTTTTTTAAACTCTATTCTGAGGCTAGTGTTGCTAAGCTGGCAAAACAGGATGGTATTAAGAGAAATTAACTGATCCTTGCCAAGGCTAAGAAAATATCTTTTTAATATTATAAGAATTCTTTACAAGTCATCCTAATGTGATTTGAATCCCTCTGTTTTAAAAGGAATTAGCGTATCAAAAAAGATTACTTCTCTTTTCTCTTTCTCATTTATTACTGACCTAAGGAAGTATGTAATAATTCAATTTAATTTATATTTCCCTGAAGAAGTGCAATTCAATGGATAATACATGCAGAGCTTCTGTATTAATAATACCCAGCTGGAGACACTAGAATACATATGGTACATAGTGGTTACAATTAAGTAGGAAGACCTGAGACAGAGGCATTTGTATTAGTAGCTTTTTACTGCTTAGGAAAGTAATGGACCCTAAGGCAAAGCTGAGGGACTTCTTTATCTGCTATGATTAAAACTATTGATAATTCCCAAAGTGGTAGGTTCGGCTGCTGCTCCACATTTTATTGCTTGAGATATTAATGAGAAAACAGAAACACTGTCTGTGCTGTTTAGTTAATACCAGAGGCCATATTCCATTTGCCATTTCATCATGATTAGTCTACATTGCTGTGGTGGGTTGAAGCTTCCCCCAGCACTAACTTTTAGCCAGACCAACTCAGTTAGAAGTAAACGAAGCTGTATTTACAAGCAAAAATTACACTCTACAATGGAATGTAGAATGGAAATCTGCAGCTAGATTTTAAAGGCATAGCCTAAAACTACCACAACTGTTATATTGATTTCATATTTTATGAAATGTTCCTTGGCTTAACCCATCTACCAAGAGAGTATAATACCATTACTGGCATGCCAGGTCTTTTGTGAAACCTGAAAAATATCTTTACTGTGACTGGCTGTATAGTTTCATGTGCTTCTACTCATTGATGTTTGGATATTAATCCAAGTTAGAGTGAAATTTGTAGTTTAGACTAAAATATTGCTTCCATAAATGATACATTGATTATTTGTAGAAATACTGAAACATAGAGTACAGCAGAGAAATGCCACAAAAGAGAGTGGTAGCACAGTCTTCTCTGTAATATCACTACACACTGAAATGATGCTTGACACTTATCTCCACTCAACACAGACTTATTGAATACTAAGAGTTATCCTTTGAAGTGGGATCAACAATGAAATATTCCATCTAAGCAACAGCACACTGGAAGAAAAGGGATCACTGGTTCAGTCAGTCACATGATGAGGTATAGTCAGAAGCCACGCAATGAGAGTTGAAGCACTGTAAAAAGGATGAAATTAGTTTGTCAAACTGCAGTGTTTAATGGTGAGAAACAGTCATGATAGTAACTCTGCAGAGTGGCTTATTGGGGCATGAGATAGCCAACAATATCAGACAAAAATGCACTTCTGACTGGCAACAGTCCAATAAAATTCTAAATGGCATGCCTAACTATTTAGTAGGTTAAGGTTACTACTTTGTCTCCCTAAACACAGTCAGTCTTTATGCCATTATTTTGCCCCTCTACCTTTTCCATGGTAATGGTTCTATTTTTATCTTCAGAAAGACTTTTGACAGATGTCCTTTTCCTCTGTCCTCTGTAAGATGCCCTTCTTTATGTCCAGTCAGTAAAACAGTGAATGACTTTTTAAAAGGCAATCAACCAAACAAAATCACATCACACTACTGGTTTGGGAATGTCTTAAACCATGAAAAATAATTAATATTTCAATTTTAAAGTTTTTATTTTAATTTTGCGCAAGAGTTCTCATATTTAACCAAGATCATAAGGACACACCAGCAGACTGAAAACATAACTGAGTAAAGATGTTGTATCAGTTCTCTATGTTCACAGGCCAGGAGTGCTGGGCACTATACTTCGGCCACAACAACCCCATGCAGCGCTACAGGCTGAGGTTGGAGTGGCTGGAGAGCTCCCAAACAGGAAGGGACCTGGGGGTGCTGATTGACAGCTGCCTAAACAAGAGCCAGCAATGTGCCCAGGTGTTGAAGAAGGCCAATGATTCCTGCCCTGGATCAGGAATAGTGTGGCCAGCACAACCAGGGAAGTCATTCTGCCCTGTACTCAGCACTGGTTAGGCCACACCTTGAGTCCTGTGCCCAGTTCTGGGCCCTTCAGTTTAGGAAAGATGTTGAGTTGCTGGGAGGTGTCCAGAGAAGGGCAACAAAGCTGGGGAGGGGTTTGGAGCACAGCCCTGTGAGGTGTGGCTGAGGGAGCTGGGGTTGCTTATCCTGGAGGAGAGGAGGCTCAGGAGAGACCTTATTGCTCTCTCCAACTCCCTGAAGGGAGGTTGTAGCCAGGTGGGGATTGGTCTCTTCTCCCAGGCAACCAGTACCAGAGGACACAGCCTCAAGCTGCACTAGGGGAAGTTTAGACTCGAGGTGAGGAAAAAGTTCTTCACTGAGGGAGACATTTGCCATTGGAATGGGCTGCTCAGGGAGGTGGTGGAGTCACCATCCCTGGAGGTGTTCAAGAGGGAGTTGAACTTGGCACTTGGTGCCATGATTTAGTCATGGGGTCTGTGGTGACAGGTTGGACTTGATGATCTTTGAGGTCTCTTCCGACCTTGGTCATTCTGTGATTCTGTGAACACTTCAATGTGTCATATCTCTAACAGCTATCCCATTATTCCCATTACATCTCTAGAGGGTGAAGTTAAAGTAGTGTAAAATAAGGGCTTAGCATGTTTTGATATGTATTTACAATACCCATAATCATAGAATCATGCATTTACTCTGACAGCCATAAAACAATAAAAAGGATAAAATAATAATGTGTTGGGAGCACAATAAGGCTCAAAGATAATGGGACTATTTGAAATGAGACAGATAAGAGATTGTCTGTTTCTACAGCTCACCAGCTAGCTTGCAAGCCACCCAGCCGGAACAAATGGCCACACAGTCAGATTTCTCTCTTACTCATAAACTTCTCACTTTGCTTAGAGCCAGCACTCTAGAGGGACTGCAAAATTAGACCCCCACACTAGATTAAATATGGTTACATATTTTAACAGAAAATTCCAGTCATAATGGGAACAAGTTTTCAAACAGAAGCCTATGGCTTTCACTGAAATACCATTACAGAAATCACAGTTTGCTGTCACATTTTATCAAACAAACAAAAAAACCCAAACCCAAAACCAAAACAAAACTAAACCAAACCAACAAAAAAAGTGAATTGCCCTTGATTATGTTTCAAAAGAAATATTATAAAATTTGTCAGACTGGCAGAAAAAAAACCCAACCAACAACCAATTAATATTTCACCAATGAAATACTATTCTGGAGGTGTTCAGGAGAAGACTTGATGGGGTGCTTGGCTGTATGGTCTAGTTGTTGGGTGGGTTGGATTGGTTGATGGGTTGGACGCGATGATCTTGAAGGTCTCTTCCAACCTGGTGTATTGTATTGTATTGTATTGTATTATTATTGTATTGTATTGTATTGTACTATTTATTTCTCAAAATGATATGATAGATAAATTAATGGATAAATAGATAGATAGATAACCAATGCAATATAATATCTCTCCAGAATTCATAGATCTATGTCAATGTAATAGCAACTAAAATTCCATGCATATGTTGAAAATACCTGTTTATTTACTCTGTTTGAGGGTGCAGAACAAGTTATTTTAATTCTGGTATTTTAATTCTGGTATTTTAATTCAAGTTGTTTTAATTCTGACTTAATTTTATGGTAGATCATCTATTTTAATTTCTCTGACCATTCTCAGATGTCTTTGTGATATGGCTCCAGAGAGGGGACATAGCTCAGATGTGAGTGTCTTTTCAAGACAGAAAAACTAACATGCTTAAGCTGCACAACTTACTCTTTTTATTTGACAGATCAGTGGCAGTCCCATTAAACTAAGATATATGCTTTTACATTAGCCTGACAAGGGATTATACTAAATAAAATGTTTTTGACTGGCATGAGTTTCCTATTACTTAATTTGTCCTTTGCTGCCAGAATCAGTATATATAAAGGAATATAATATGAAGAGTCCTTGTCCTCAGGCTCCTTGAAATTACTTGGAGGCCAGCAGTCCTGAAATTCATCTGTAGTTATTTAGGATTTACTAGTATGCTGTTTTCTAATCATGCTAATACTAACATTTAAATGCATGTATTTCTCAAAAATAAATACCATTCTGATTGATAATTCACTAACAACAGTTTTACATTGACATTTTTGCATGTGCACTGAACTATGCTTTTATCTCAGATACACACTTAAAAATAGAAATTTTGTCATTCAACACATTATCCTATTTTTTTTTTCTGCTGCATTTTATTTCTCTGCCAAGTGATAAGGTAAAGGCTGATGAACTTGGGCTGTTCCATGATATTTTTAATCTAAAGTGTTTTAGTGGAAATGGCCAGTTAACAGCTTTGATCTCACATGGATAGTTCTCAGTCTGGTTTCTAATGTAGCCAACACACCATCACACAACAGTTTTTGTGACCTTCAAAGAATTCAGTCTTTGCCACATGAACTAAAGAAGAGCCTTGGTCAACACAGAAAGAATTATACAGATCACAAAATAGACTGTCTTTTTTAAATGAGCCAAAAGTAAGGTTCACACCTGCTCAAGCAAGCATACAATGTGTGTCCTGATTGGAAATCTCTCTTGCCAATTCTTTCCCTGTTTTATGGAAAGGACGCATCAGAGTTCATCATTTCCACATTCACAGCTGATATAGCCACAAGGAAAATCCAAAATCTAAAATAAGACTAACAATTCCACAGAGTCTTTCAGGTCACAGAAGAGAAAAATCAAATTTGTGTGGTTCAGGAGGCATAAACTAATTCAGAATTAAATCTGCTTTTTGTACATCTTATCCCTAGTTTTGAATCAGCAACTCAAGCAGTTGCTCAGTTTCCATGGAGTCAGAGGTTTCTGCCTTATCAAATCAAAAGTGTGAAATAATTATGCTTTACATCTAACAACTCAAGTGGGTTCACACTGGCTACCCACTTGTAGACACTGAATATCTAATTCCTTTGATCCAACTATATTAGCTCATTAAGCAATATTTTCTCAATAATTTTTGTATGTAAACATTGAACAAAAGGCTAAATATTGTATCAAAGAAGAACTGAATACTGCATAGCAGCGTTTGATGATAGCAGCCAATTGCCTCCCCTGCAGTTGGAAGACAGCTTGGGTAACTATTCCAAAGATTAATGAGCAATCAGTTCTAAATTAAACCAAGACCTATGTTTAAATCTTTTCCCCTCACACTTTTTACAAGTCTGAATTTGAGTTGCACTCACAGAGATAAAACACAGCATTTGGCTTTGCATTTTGTAGAAAATTATTAGCAGAGTAAAAAATTGGTTCTTTAGCATTTCCTTCACATTTTTCAGCTTTTATTTTCCCAAGCAATTTGAAAGTAAATGGACTGTAATGAGTTTTGCAGCTTCTGTACCGGGCTATAAACAGAAGTTTCCTGTCAGTCATTTCTAGAAACTTACACAATGCCATTTTGAAATCAGAAGTATTAGATTTTTTAGTCTGTTATGCTCACAACTCTTCTGACAAGCCACTTTCACACCAAGCTCAGTTTTTAATTATTGACAAAACATCTGAGTAGTATGAAACAAATAGTATCCTGAACAATGTGGGAAAGCATTACTGAAGGCTTTCAGCAGGTCAGGAAAAGTCAAGTTACTTTGCAGCCTCTATAACTTTGCACCTTTACCTCTGCATCAGCGCAGTTTCTAATACTATACAGAGCATACAACCATGCAACGGTAGTTATATATTGTAACCACCAACGTAGATTCCAGGTTAGACTAAGGTCTTACAGGAAAGGAATATCAATGCAAACAGGACTGCTTTTGGACAGGTGGAAGAACTTCCAGAAATCCATGTCTTACGCATTTCCGTTCTAATTTCCTAACTGCCCTCTCTTTCCCTTCTTCCTTCCTTAATTCCAGCCTGTAATCATGAAGCAGGAATTAAAGCAGAATAAAAAGGATTTACCTCAGAGACTGAAAAAAGATCAGCAATGTAAAAGTCAGAAGATGACTTTCAGGACATATAAATTGCTGTGAAAGTTCCTCCTGACTTTGCCCCTTCTAGTCTCTGCACAGCTTATTGTGCATGTGCGTATCTATAATTAAAGGTACCTGCAACCAAACTGTGTCGGGTTTTTTTGTTTGTTTGGTGGGATTTGGTTGGTTTTTTTGGTGGTGGTGTTGGTGGTGGTGTTTTTTGGTGTTTTTTTTTTATTTACTCATTCTTTTTATTGCACAAAGAGAAAAATCACAGAAGATAATTTTGATGAGTTTAAAACTGATGAAGGTCTAAACATGTTAAAATTGATTAAGGTACAATGAACCACTGAATCGATAGGAAGAAGAATGTGCCTTGATGAGATATAGAAGAAATTAAAAAAGCATTACAGTGGTATCAGTCATTTTGATACTGAGTTGCAGTTAAATGATGTGCCACTCTGACAGTCAGACATGGATTTTCCCTTCTTACTTCCCAGGATATCTCAAATAAAAGAGGTATACTTACTTCATTGGTTTTTTAAAATAACAACTACATGAAGCAAACATTAAAAAAAAACCTGCATTACATTTTTGTACCTTCCTTTGTTTAAAAAGTTAACAGTAAAATGTAAAAGTGTGCTTGGTTTTTTATTTTAATGTAGTAAAGAATCTTCCATCAAAACACATTTTATTCAATGAAAAAGCCCACCTGTGAACATCAGAACATACCACAACTGTATTACAATACAGCTGTTACAAGTTTACCAGATGATGGTGGTTAGATAAAAAGCAATATCTATTGTTGAATTCAGCTGTTGTCTGAAAGCACACTTTGAGCTTTGTGAAATAAATGAGAGGAAGCACTTCTGTGAACTGATTTAATATATTTAGTATTGACAATGTGCTTAATATCATACAAATAATCAGTTGAAACTGGGAAATACATGGCTCACCCACACTGGGTAATGGACTTCTAAGCAGGAATAGTACGTTTTCATTCTGGCAGAAGGGCTGGGATACAGAAACTTTATATCCACGTTCATTTTTCTATCAGGAGTTGTCAGTTAGGTATAGCCTCATACAAAAATAGGGTATTTTTTGTTTTTAGACCAAAGATATTCCATCTTAGGAGTTTCTATACCAAACTCACTCATTTCTAGATACATGACTGCAGGGAAAAAAATAGGACTTGTTTACAGCCATCACCAAAGACAAGATAAGAGTGTATTGATATCTTGATTTTTTTCATGTGCCAGCATCCTTTCCACCTCTAGTTTCAAGCATAGCTTTCTGTACATGTCTAGTTTCAGTACATAAATGATGTAAAGGAGAAGAAAACATCTCTGTATCACACAGTTTTAAAGAGCTTTCTTGAAAAACATCACATGCTGGAAGAGTACCATAGTTCTTCTGAAGGTAAGTAATTTAAGGTATTTACAAGTAGCTCAATGTATGGAATGTTTATTACTGGTAGCTTAAGTTTGCCCATAATAAGCTAATCTTAGCAATCTATTTATCCATCACTAGTTATGTAAACAAGAAATATGAGTCATAAGTAATGAAACAGTCATGAATAAGGTTTAGTTTTTGAAAAGCTCATGTTCACATTACTTTATCATCATCATGTTAGATAAATTATTGTGCTATATGCAAATAAATGGAAAGTAATGGAAAACAAAAAAAGACTTGATTTCTCTGTGACACAGCTTCAGAATTTAATAAGTAGCAATGTTGTGCCATGGTTATTAATTTCCTTTGGAACCAAATATGCCCTTTTCTAACATACATTATATTACAGTTTTGATTTTAGTTTTCATTACTTTTTTGATGCTTATTTTCTTTGGGTGATTGGCTATCCAAGCGTGTTAAGAATAAACTCTTTTACAAGATTGGTCCTGCCATTACAGAAAGTTTTCGGAAACATAGTCCATTTCTCTTCTATATTATGACTGAAAGACTGACAAATTTATTCACTTACTTATCTAGCTACCTTACTTACTAAGAATAGTAAGTGATTTGTTTCTTTATGCTTCCTTGACACCCCTCTGTCCCATTCATCATCTCTATCTGCAAACGGTCAGTTCTGAAGGCAAGATCAGTCCCGAATCCCCAGAGGAGGTACGGATGAAACATACGAGGAAAAGAAAAAGAAATAGACACACTGATAAAGGAAAGAAGACAGAAAGACTAAACAAACAAGTGAATTAAGAAGATATTTGGAGAAGAATGTGTGAAAAGGGTTTAATTTGAAGAGATAATACATAAGATCAGGAATTGCTCTGGATCATCTACAGAGATAGGTCAAAGAGGAGAAAGAAAAAAAAATGAGAGAGAAGAAAAGGCAAGAAGAAAGTTAGTGGAGAGCATAAGGAAGGAATGGTTTGGTAATGAAACACCAGCAAAAGAATGTATGTAGAAATGTAAATGAACTGGTTAAATGCATTGGTTGAAGGAGAATTTATCCAAACGGACTAAGACATCACCTTCAAAATCCAATCCTAATGTCACCTGCAGTAAGGACCAAATGCAAAGGAAGGACTTAGTGCAAAGGAAGCAAAGTTCCACTTACCTGTATTGATAAGATCCTACATTCACTCCCCTTTGAAAGGTAAGACCATTCACTATTGATGCTGAACCATATTTGAATGAATGAACCCCAGATTCACAGGTTTAATTAGTTATATTTTACACACAGCTCTCCCAAATATCTATTTGTTAACATGGCCTATATACTCTAGCTTTTTACAAACTTTATGGCTGAACTGTTGAAAATCAGGTTATGTACCTGAAAATAAAGCACTTTGTGAACTTTATGTGAAACTTAGAGTACAATTCTCCTGGGAGCTTACAAGAAATTTGAAAATATATAGTTAACAGAAAGATTAATCAAAGGTTAATAGTTCTTATGTCTGAGCAGAGTAGATAGAAAGGAGGGACACTATAGTATTTTTTCCACACGTTAACTCATTTGAGCTAGACATCTCTGAGGGCTGTAAAGTGACTATTCTACCTCTGCTACTAGAATGAAAACAGTCTAGGGACACAGTAGCGCATTAGTGTCTAATCAATTTGACATCAGCTGAGGAAAAAGGGCAAAAAGCTGTATTTAAGAAATCAAAAGCAATGTATGCAAAAAGTATTACACAAATTAATCTTCTATATAGATGCTGAAAATGATCAATCAGGTCTGAAAATATCTTGCAAAAATGTTACCCTGAAAGAGTGCAAATCAAGACATTAGATATTCTAGTAATTGTAGATACACTGATATTTCTTTACACAGAATGATAAAAATCAGAACAGAATACAGTGATAGTAAAATAGGGAAACAAACACAGATAAACCAGGACATACCAATGTATGGCTGTGTTCATATACAATGCATTTCATATTCTTTCTAACATCTCTGATAAACACTTTAGTTATCAGAATTTGAAATCAGCTACCAGAACACTATTCAGCCTTCTGTTACAAAATAGAGAATGTGGGCCTCTAGATGATTTCTGCATTATCAGATGAAACTGGGCAAATTCAGAAGAACAGCCAAAAATTGTCAATTTCAAGACATCCTGGATAAGGTTAAGGATGGATTTGAAGACATACATCTCCAGCAAAGCTGACTTAAAGCTGACAAAAGAATTAGGCCCACAATAATCACTGTAATTTAAGGTCTCCATTTTCTATAAACTCTCTCTTTTTTCCTCCTATCAGCCAAACACATACCTTACACTTCCATGATGACCGCAAAAGCATGCAAAAAAATCATACTTATTAAACATTTCTAGGATGACACCACAGATTATGCCCACTGTCAACACTTTGAAAAATCTGGTAACCATAACTTTGGCTCCACACAGTCACAGCTATGGGCCAATGCCTATTTAAAAAAACTAAAATAAAATTAAATGGATAATTAAATGGATTTTTTTTCCTGATGGACATACTTCAGCTCTTACAAATGCAGTATCAAAGCAATCCTGATGGCCTGCATCAGGAACAGTGTGGCCAGCAGGAGCAAGGAGGTCATTCTACCCCTGTACACTGCACTGGTTAGGCCACACCTTGAGTCCTGTGTCCAGTTCTGGGCCCCTCAGTTTAGGAAGGATGTTGACTTGCTGCAATGTGTCCAGAGAAGGGCACCAAAGTTGGTGAGGGGCTTGGAACACAAGCCCTATGGGGAGAGGCTGAGGGAGCTGGGGTTGCTTAGCCTGGAGAGGAGACTGAGGGGTGACCTTATTGCTCTCTATAACTACCTGAAGGGAGGTTGTAGACAGGCAGAGGTTGGTCTCTACTCCCAGGCAACCAGTAGAACAAGATGACACAGTGTGTCAGGGGAGGTTTAGGCTGGAGGTTAGGAAGAAATTCTACACATAGAGAGTGATTGCCCACTGGAATGGGCTGCCCGTGGAGGTGGTGGAGTCACCATCAGTGGAGGTGTTTAGGAGGAGACTTGATAGGGTGTTTGGTTGCATGGTTTAGTTGGTTAGGTGGGTTGGATAATAGGTTGGACACGATGATCTTGAAGGTCTCTTCCAACCTGGTCTATTCTATTCTATTCTATTCTATTCTATTCTAAGCTGTTCTACACACAAGATTCACATTTCAGAGTTCAAAGACATTTTGCTGTTTTACACTACTAATACAGGAATTTAGTTTTTGTCTTCTTGATCTATGGCACAGGAAAACCTGGAAAGTTCCAAAATTAGAAGAAAAGGGTACATTTGCACTTTAATCACTTGTCTGGATTTACTGCACATAAATCAGACATTCAAACCTTATTGGCATATCCAAAATGATACTCATAGATTCTCCCTGACATCACTTAACAATCTTATATATTATGTGCTTTATCACATAGAAATTTATGGAATCTGATATTGAGGGCTTTTTATTGAGGGCTTTTTTTAAACTTTTTTTTTTTTTTTTTAAATTCTATTTTAAGTTTTGATTCAGAATAAAGGCAAAAAGAAAGAATAAACTTCAACTTTGTCATCTTTTGGAAATAAAATTATATTCATTTTATTAAAAACAAGCAAACAAAAAAAAAACCCACCTCAATGACAAACTGCTGTGCAATATTACTAAAGAAAAACAACAACAGCAATAAAAGTATATAGAAAATTATGCACTGAAAATAACAGTTACATCTACCTGACTGTAGATGTGCATAGGATTTAGTCAGTCCAACCCAGGACTGCTTTCACGTCTGCACGATGCACTGACATGTACTGACACCCATTAATCCTCAACAAAGCTTTCTTGATGAAACTGCATCACATTATTGGCCAACTTTCAGGAAACATATGTCTTAAAATTGCTGTTGTGTAATTCTATGGATCCTATACAAGTTGAGTTCAAACTCAGAGCACAGAAAGTCTGCATTAGTGAGAGATTTAGCTGGTCATCCTCTTTACTTATGTAAGTGGGAGCAAAACACTATAATTACTGGTTATTCCTTAGGGAGGGGAGGAGGGGGATGATCCTCAGGATAAGTTGCCTTTTGGTTTTGGAGTATTAAGCTACTTAAATAGGGAGAGTGTATTGAACTGTTCTCTATATTAACATCATATCATCTTATTGCACCTTTATAATTGGTGCATCTATATTTCTAATTTCTTAATGTTTATATTGAGGCTTTGTGGAATATTGAGTTTCCATGTACACATTGAATTTTTTGTGTATTACAAGTGTCACGTGATGGCAAAAATCCTTCTCAGTGCAATGACCTCTTTATGCATTGATATCGATTGGAATTATACAGTTGATAGAATTAAACTCAAAATTAATTGTATTCCAAAGTAAGTTAAAATGAAATCATGTAAAAATTTTTATGCATTATCTTCAGAAAGCTCATGAGCATCCACCTTATAATCTAACATTTCTGGCTAGTTTGTCACAAAAGGAATGAGAGACGATCTGACAACATAAGCTTAGCATCTAAATACATCAATTTTAAAGCTAAATAGTACTATTTTGGTCAGTTATTTGGTTATTTGGGCATTAAAGATTCACATCCCAAACTCATTTTCATACTTACTTCTTTATGTAAAAATGCATACTATGTTTTAATAATTTTTTATGTTTGTCCACAAGTAGAACCTGTGGCTAAATAACCACCTTCAGCAAAGGATTGATCATTATCAATGCAAGCATCTGATAGAAAAACACAGTAAAAGTGGAGTGCTCCATAAACAACCTTCAGTTTTATCAGAGTTCACTTTATAAATATTTATAATTAATTGATTTAAGAGAATTTAATCTACCACATATATCTTCAGCAGTTCATGCTTCTTGCTAAGAGGTCCCTCTATGCTTTTTCCTTTTCATTAAAAAAAAATAAAAACTCTCATTATTCCATATAATTTTTCTGGCATAACTATTTTGAAATCACTATTTAAAAAGCTATTAACCCAGACTATTGAGTGCAAATAATATCTGTCTGAAAAGATATGACAGTCTACATTTTTCCCCCCAGTACACTGTAACTACTCTGCTTCGCAGATATTTTCTGAAACAGCTCATAACTCCCACTGAGGAAAAAAAGTATCTGTGTTTTTTTTTTCCAAGAACATGCTTCAAACAACTCCATCACTTCTACAATCTGTGGATCACATAGCTAGGTGGGGATTAAAATCTGCCTGGAAGTCATTCATATTAATTCCACAAAGGAGTGACAAAGTCAAACGGTGCACCACTGCCAAGGCCTGAGTGGCACTGCTCCGGCAGTCAGCTTCCCTGGGGACTGATTGCTACCACAGCAGCAGAGAATCTCTTTGCTAGTCTCCTCTAACTGTTGTTGACCTATCTTTGCTAACCCCTCCCAAGTACATAATAAATCAAGCACATTTTACATGAAAAATGAAGTAATTACTCGGTGAATCCAACGGCTAATTGCACACGGATGCCTCTGGGAGATGTGGGACAAATCCATGTCAGATTTTGAAAGGCAGAGAAAAAGAAAACTAAGTTAATAACTTCTCAAATACTGACAGACTGAGAGGGATTGAAATGTACCATTTCTTCAGAAAAACCAATACCTTGCTTAAGAGAAATGGAAAATTCTAGCTATATAGTTTAGCTTTACAGCAATAACAGGAGTGATTTTGAGGAAACAGTGTACCAAAAGCAATCAGTTATGAGGCTGCACTTGCTTATGTCAGATATCATTATTACACATTATTTAAAGTAACCTTCTGTGTTTTTATACCTTCCTTGTTTTCTACCTGCTCTGCAATGGGTACTTCTGAGTCCCATAATTTCTCATTCAATTTAATTCAGTTCACTTGCTGCCTCTTTGCCCAGCTGCTCCCTTGATTGCTCCTTACCCAGCCAAACCTTCCCCAAACTCCCATTACCAATGTATTTCTCTTGCTGTTTAAATGCCACAGACCTGAGTTCAACAGCTTTTTCTGCCTTGTGAAGGGAGAGGAAAAATGTGATGGGGACAGAGAGAAAGCAGGCGAGACACAAATTCACTTGCTCTCATTTAAGTTCTTTGCCAGCCTTTGCTCAAATCAGGTGCATCAGGTGTGATTAGTTTCACCCTTGCAGCTCTGACATGAAAGAAGTATTTTTGTCATATTTGAGCATAGTATCTCAATAGTAAGGGGAACTGTAAGAAACCAGAATACACTCAATGCCTTTTTTTGGAGGTAATAGTAGTGAAGTCCCGGTAAGTATCCACTGAACATATGTGCTTTTTCAACTTGGCTAAATTTGCTTGGATTGTCACAGGATAGCAAAAAAAAAAAAAAAAATTATCCATGACACAAATGCCACTCCTCTGCCAAATTTCAAGGTCACTTACAATTTAGTTTTGAAAAACAACACACTTTTCTCCAGCCTAGCTGCTGGAAACAGCTGAACCATTTTGGAGGATGTTTTTAAGTTGTTGTCCTGAGATGACTAGCCAGCATGGAAAATTTTAATCTAAATCATTACAGAACCTGCCAAGCCTCCTATGTTTAGTGTGAGACTCACATTTTCACTTATTTCCTAGGTGCTCCCACAGCAGTTACTTTCATCTCACAGGGGTACAGGGCAGCGCTGAGGTCTTGCCTGCAATTCAAAACACCATCAGCCGGATAGAGCTGATCATGTTCTGGGCCCCTCAATTTAAGAAGGACATCGAGACACTTGAACGTGTCCAGAGAAGGGCAACAAGGCTGGTGCGAGGCCTTGAGCACAAGCCCTATGAGGAGAGGCTGAGGGAGCTGGGGTTGTTTAGCCTGGAGAAGAGGAGGCTCAGGGGAGACCTCATTGCTCTCTACAACTACCTGAAGGGTGGTTGTAGCCAGGAAGGGGATGGCCTCTTCTCCCTAGCAACCAGCACCAGAACAAGGGGACACAGTCTCAAGCTGCAACAGGGGAAGTTTAGGCTCAAGGTGAGGAGAAAGTTCTTCACCGAGAGTGATTCGTCATTGGAATGGGCTGCCCGGGGAGGTGGTTGAGTCGCCGTCCCTGGAGGTGTTCAAGAGGGGACTGGTTGTGGCACTTGGTGCCATGGTCTAGTCGTGAGGTTTGTGGTTACAGGTTGGACTCGATGATCTTCGAGGTCTCTTCCAACCTTGGTAATACTGTGATACTGTGATCTGATGGAGGGTTGTGGTGCTGGTTGTTTGGGGTTTTGTTTGTTTGTTTGTTTGTTTTTAGTGAAGGGTTTCAAAATAAAATAAAAAAATCTTAAAATAATAACAAAACCTTTACAGTTAATTCTCTTATATCATGTTTAAAAAATGAGGTGAATTTTGTAAATTACATTTGGATGCCTGTGCTTCCCCTCTTTTTATTAGTTAGACTACTCAGCAGGGGAGCCAAACCTTGTTATATCAGAGGGGATAGCACTATGAGAAAGAAAGAAAAGGGAAAAAAAAAAAGAACTGGAATCTCTGACCTACAGTTTCTTTAACTATTTGAAATAAAGCACATTTAGACTCCAAAGGTTTAGATTAAAGATTTTAGTTCCACAGGGGAACTTCAAGACTTTTTAAAAGCAGAAAACAGGAGACATTTACCCAAGAGTTATAGTGTTTTAATACAGAGATATCTTCAAAAAACAAAAAGCAAAAAGCTCTTGGGCATTGGAGGATCTGAGGTAATTGGATTTGATCAGATAAAGAAGGCAGCAACTATTTACATAACAACAACAAAAAAATCCACTATGGAAAAATAATCTTCCTTTCATGATATCTTGGAAACAATCAGGCATCAAAACATTACTTTCATGCAGCCACGTTTTATTTTCTCCTTAGGCTTAATCAACATGCAAGGATGAGTCTGACATAGTTGGCAATTAAAACTTCATTCCTGCTATCTATGTCTCCTTAGTTCTCTTCAAAATGCTTAACTTTGTTAGTCTAATGTGCTTTGTTTATATAAAGCAAACAAGGTTTATTTTCATTGTAAAACACCAAAACAACAGTGTCATATGTCACAGATATGATAGATGATACAGGTAGCATTGTATTTGTTGTAGCAAAGAGGTTAAACTCACAAAGTTAGCACCAATCAGTACTACAAGATAAATATGTAGATAGTCACATCCAGTGGACATGATAGTGCTTGTGTGCATGCATGCGTGCATGCTAGAAAGGAGAATACATTACTGTTACACGTTTTTAATAACCCTTCCTTTATAAATGCACCTCTGGGTGTAGTTGTTTTGGCTTTCAACAACCAAATTTCTGTCATTTCAGGTCAACTCAAACTTGAGAGGGTAGGAAAGACAGGGGCAACCTGCTTGGATGAATTCCTATATCTCATAGGTTGGAGAGAAAGCATGTCTCATTGTTCTTGATTGGCTAGACAGAAGGACACCAAAAAGAGTAAGGTCCTTGAGTTTACTCTGAACTTTGTGCTGACATGGCTAGCACTTCAGTTAGCCTGGTTATGTACATACAAGCCTCAAACACAGAAACAACACGAAGGGTCAATGTCTATATATTAATGTCACTTAAAGATTTTTCTTGGGAGGGTTGCTTCTAATTTCTGCTGAAAAACTGAAAATATTCAGAAAAATGAAAGTTCTAATACTGTGCAAAACAGCCTGGGTTTTTCATCCCCAAATACTCCAATATAAAATTTCTAAGAACAAGTATTTCCTCATAATTATATTGAAGATGGACATCAACACAATTACATATGTTAACATGATCAAAGCCCAGCAATGGCATATTAAATCCTAAACACATTTTTATGTTTACATATTCAAAATATTTTCCAGCAAAGTATCTTGCCACCAAGGAAGTGAGTGCAGTAAACATATTAGCTTCTTAAATACTACGCCCTTGCAAAGAAAATGCACATTTGGGAATAAGATAAAGAAGATAACAAATTTGTCTGGTTTCAGAAAGGGTTTTAGCAAAGTTTATTTGTCCTAAACACTACCAGCATAGTAATTTTTTTGTGTTAGCTTTTAAAAATATTGACACATATTTTTTTGTCTCTTTTTTCTTTTTTTTTTTTTTTTTTTTCCCAGTAATAACCCCTTAAAGATACTGCATGCTTAATGCTGTGAAATCATACGGTCTCGGTGCTGTTTTCTGTTACTGTAATCTAAAAGAGTTTACACAGGGTGGAAATGATTAAACATGCTTTCTGAAATACTTTGCAAATCAAGTTTTTTGAAGTAGTTGTATAATCAGTGTGGAAATGCAGATTTTCAGAAGAGGTTTTTGTTTTCTTCTCACTCTCCTTCATTACTTCCACACTCTCCCCAAAGGAAACACTGATTTTATCTTCACATTTGTTTTTTTAAAACACTTATTACCACGCCAATAATTTTCCTGAAATCTCAGAAAGAACAACCTTAAATCACTACAGAAAAACTAAACAAAACAAAGCAACATACTGCCACATATGGAACTGAATATTCAACCTCTGAACCTCTTGCAACTCAGTTCTTGGTATATTTCTGATACATGACGAAGTAGTGATAAGGCAGTGAGTTTGATGATAAGTGCTAAATCTGACACACTACAGATAAATGAGAATTACTGATAGAAAGCTGCTCTACTTTTACTGCACTGTATGGAAAAGTGGGTTAATTTCCATCTCCCTGTCAGGTACCTGAAAACAACAGGCCTTATCCCTCCTTAATCTCAATGGGTTACCTTCATAAGCTCTTTGAAAGTTATATATGGAAGCTGGAGTAAGCCGATTAGCAAGGGTTGTTTGCAATCGGACATCAGTAAAGTACATAATAATACTGCAACATTACTGAGAATACAGAATGAGGATGGTACTAGTGGGAAGATATAGCAATGTTATTTAAGACACAGAAGGGTCACATAAAACTCAGAAAGTAGCCATATACATTTTCAAATACCATTTTGAAACAACCATTTAAAATTTCCTAACTTTGAAGAGGGCACCTTTCATGAAATGACTTAAACCACGAAATCCTCACTGTAGATCACTTTCTAGGTAGGCATTTACTCCTTCTCAAAATTTGACTCTCTGAATTTCTAAAACAATCATTAATAGAACTCATTTGTATCTATCAGGTATATTTTATTGAAATTTCATCTGTATGCCAAACATTCTCAAAAGTAACATTTGCATTTTTCACTGGATTAATGCAGCTTTTGAAAATTCATACTAGTATTTTGTACTGGAACTCATTAATAGTTGTATTGTGACAATAGTTCAGTTATTTATATATATATGTGTATATTAACACACACAAACACATATATATATACACACACACACACCCCCCCCCCTTCTTTTTCTATTGCCTGAGAGTACAGGCTAAAGAGGGAGCTGATTAAAAGTAAAAATAAGGCAGAATCTCACATACATTAGTTGAAATTCTGTATGATTCTCCTCTGAGATTAGACAACCTTTTGATTTAATTTTTCTTGACAGTTCAGTATAATACTATGACAGACAGAATGTCCTTGGTTATTAGTTTTGCTTCCTCTCACTGTTTGTCCTTGTCTACTGCAGGTGCTTTGCCTGAATCACATCACTTTTTAGATAAAGCAAATAAACCAGAAATTTTTTTTTACCTACAGTTTTTGATTAAAATAATATGAAGATTCTAAATACATTTTTGTTGCAATTCTAAGTATTGAATCACTTTGTTTAACATAGAGATTTGTGGAAGGGGAACTAAGATGTATGGTGCCTGCCAGTACTTTTAATGAGCATACATGCCAACTTTTGAGGTTGGACTTACCCCCAATTTACATTAGAATCTATCAAACATATGTAAAGATATCCACATAGACCAAGCTCCTAAACATTCTGAGCATGTTAGCATGTATATTTAATTTTGTTGGCCAACACAACCACATCCAAACATGGAATAGCCCAGACAACACAGTAATTCCTAAGTATTATGGAAGTGCATTGATACTTTACTATTGTTTTGTAGAAAAGAATGTGGTCAGAAATAATTGGTGACTGAGCTGATGAAGTAAAGCCCTCTCTTCACCTGGTAATACAGATACAGCCAAGAATACTGACATAGGCACTTTGAGATATAAATGTATCTAACCTGAGGCGGGTTGATGATAACACTCAGATACTGAGAGAGGTTTCAATGACACATAGAGTAGAGTAGAGTAGAGTAGAGTAGAGTAGAGTAGAGTAGAGTAGAGTAGAGTAGAGTAGAGTAGAGTAGAGTAGAATAGAATAGAATAGAATAGAATAGAATAGAATAGAATAGAATAGAATAGAATAGAATAGACCAGACCAGGTTGGAAGAGACCTTCAAGATCATCGCTTCCCACCTATTATCCAACCCACCTAATCAACTAGACCATGCAACCAAGCACCCTATCAAGTCTCCTCCTGAACACCTCCAGTGATGGTGACTCCACCAGCTCCTTGGGCAGCCCATTCCAATGGCCAATCAACTCTCTCTGTATAGAACTTCTTCCTAACATCCAGTCTAAACCTCCCCTTGTGCAGCTTGAGACCATGTCATCTTGTTCTGGTGCTGGATGTCTGGGAGAAGAGACCAACCTCTGCCTGTCTACAACCTCCCTTCAGGTAGCTGTAGAGAGCAATAAGGTCACCCCTGAGTCTCCTCCTCTCCAGGCTAAGCAACCCCAGCTCCCTCAGTCTCTCCTCATAGGGCTTGTATTCCAAGCCCCTCACGGAATTTGTTGCCCTTCTCTGGACACATTCCAGCAAGTCAACATCCTTCTTAAACTGAGGGGCCCAGAACTGGACACAGTACTCAAGGTGTGGTCTAACCAGTGCAGTGTACAGGGGTAGAATGACCTCCCTGCTTCTGCTGGCCACACTGTTCCTGATGCAGGCCATCAGGATTGCTTTGATACTGCATTTGTAAGAGCTGAAACATGTCCATCAGAAAAAAAAAAAAAAAATTTTGAATTTTATTTTAGTTTAGAGGGAGCCAGAACTGGACACAGTACTCAAGGTGTGGCCTAACCAGTGCAGTGTACAGGGGCAGAATGACCTCCCTGCTCACTGTACTGGTTAGGCCACACCTTGAGTACTCCACAGTAACACATGATATTGGAGGTGCATTAAGTCACACAACATATTCATACAATTGAAATGAATTCCTAATGCCAAAGTGAGAACAACAGTTGTTGGTAGCTCTTCCTTAACATACTCCTGTACACCTGGATATGGGGGTGGGGGGAAATAGAAATACTTATTAAAGTATTATTATTATTATTAAAGTATTTCTATCTTAAATCTTAATTTCAGAAATAGAAGCTGTGATAGATTTTCAGCTTCAGACTTGCACATCAGAATAGGAATGTTAGCTTATATTTAACTCATACAATTTAGTACTATGATAGATATTTTTCAGGAACAACACCAAGAAAATTACAAACATGTACGAGGTTTTCACCCTCTCCTTTAAATAGTGCTATCTTAAAATTTCAGCTTCCAACAAAGATACTGTAAAATATACATGTTTAATAACAATAATTCTTACTTATCCTTTCATCCATTTATCCTTAAATCTTGAGTGTTTTGTTAATATAGTAAATTTTACCCCTGGGAAAACAAGACAATGACAAGTGACATCTCTTTTCCCATAATATACCAGTAACAATGGGGAGAAAAATCTTTGTTTAGCTGGTCCCAAGATCACCTTTTCAATTTCCATTCATTGATTGCTCATATGAGAAAGATATATGGCAATGCAATATATGGAATAGGGTAGATGAACTATTCTGATTAAATAGAAGTTGACTACAATCTTTGCAAGAATATTAATTGTTTAATGTTATTGCTCTACAGCCTACTAAAAATATTTCTAGGCTTGCAAGCATTTTCTGATTTCTCAGACTGAGTTGCACATCTTTCTGGAAATTTTCAGTATCCTACTCTTCATGGCTCATATGCATCATTACTTGTCAGTTCTTAATTGTAATGATTGTAGAGGTTTTAAAGGGACAACAGAGTTAATCTAGCTTTGAAAAATAGCTAGGGATGGATGGAAAATACTTATTCTTCCCTTTTATGCATTTGTGTACAAAAACTGCTGTAAGAATAAGAAATTAATTGTCTGCAGTTTAAGCCACCAGTAGAAACCTCTCAAGAATACACATTAAAGATGTTTTAAGCAGGCTGGTATCCAAACCTCGCTGAGATTGCTGATTTTAAAACTAATTCTACTGGTCTTATCCTAGAATAGAATAGAATAGAATAGAATAGAATAGAATAGAATAGAATAGAATAGAATAGAATAGAATAGAATAGAATAGACCAGAACAGGTTGGAAGAGACCTTTGAGATCATTGAGTCTAACCTATCATCCAAGACCATCTAATCAACTAATCCATGGCACCAAGCACCCCATCAAGTCTCTTCCTAAGTATCTCCAGTGATGGTAACTCCACTACCTCCCTGGCCAGCCCATTCCAATAGCCAATAACTCTTTCTATGAAGAACTTCTTCCTAACATCCAGCCTAAACTGCCCCTGGTGCACCTTGAGACTGTGCTTCTACCAATTAGCTGTACCAATAATCTGACAGAAGATATACTGATAAACCAAAAGATGCACAAAATTAGCTCTGGAGGTTTTAAAGAAAAATAATTTTATTCGATTTAAACCAAAGATAACTGCTATAGAAAGTGATGCAACTTAAAACTCTCAAAGCTCTGATTGCAAATGTGCACCTGTAGCACTGAAGGCTAAGTAGAATGAATGACTCAAAGTTCTTTTACATTTATGTCTATGTGCAATTTGATATCCAAAACACAGGATAGTTACATTCTCTTTCCCAACCAATTCTGTATAGTCACCTTAATTCTCGTGAATGTCAATATGTACCAAAAAAAGCTATACAAAAGGTGATGGATGACTGCCTACTGGAGAGGCAATTCCAATTTTTAGCTCTCAATGCAAAATTAGAGCTTCCATATACTGTCCTGTGCCTTTCTCATCCCATCTGGCTTTCAAAACTATGTGAGACAGTCACCCATTCATATATGCAACATGGCTAATTCTCTTTCATTTTAACAACTGCAAAATTAGTCTTGTTCCTTTTTAATCCTTTTAAATTCACTACATAGGCATTAAACAGACCAATACAGGCAAAGGCTGACCTGATATCATTGCTGTATCTCAATTCAAGTATCCAGCTACCACAATTTGGACAGAGAATCACTGTGGTGTTATCCTTAATTTATTCCACCATTTGCATTTATCTGAAATGTGATACATAATGAAAACAAAGGGGATTGAAGTTGCTAAAATGATGTTCTTGAAAAGCTTTTATTAAGAGTTTGTTCTCAGACATCCTGAATGGTTTAGTTCTTATTTCTATTTTTCAAGGCAAAATATAGGCAGACACATGTTTGATTTGTATTAGAAAATTAGCTGTAATGGAGTCTACTGCATAGGAGTCTAGAACCACAGGAGAAAAAACAAAACAAAACAAAAACCCAACAACCCAATAGAAAATAAAACAAAACCTCAAACAAGCACCTAGTCACATACCTAGTTCATTTGTCCAGTTTTCTGGTATTTGGGAAGAAAAGTCAACACATTTTTAACAAGATGTTTGATTGAACAACCCAGTGTTCTAACCTCATTCCTAGTTGCAAAAGGGAAATACACACTTTTGCAATCTTTTTTTTTTTTTCTTTTGCCCTTTCTTAATAGCCCCTCACAAAATGAGGTTGCAACATCATTTGAGGTTTCTGGTGTTTTTTGAATACATCCATCCTGTACACACACTTTAATAAGTTTTCAAGCAGTGAGTTACAACATTCCAAAAGATAAACTACATGAAGCCCTTTGATGTAAGGATATAGCTATCTTTATCTTTACATGTATATTGACCATGTGTGAGACAGCATAATGTAGAGTAACCATAGTAACAATACAATATGTTGAGCATATTGGGTTGAAAACTGTCAAGTGCATTGGACATGCAGGTCACAGTGGGGTTTTTTATCCTGTTGTTGGATCAGACCTGTACTGGTGCTTTATATTAACCATCTTTATTATACATAAGCAGTCTCTAAAACTCCCCAAATAAAGCACGAATTTCAGGCTAATTTAAAAAATGATTGCATGCTGGAACACAGTTAGGAGAATGCTTTGTTTGTGGAATCCTTTGAAGATAAATCCTAAGCAGAGCTTTTAATCTACACAAGCAGTAAAATAATGTGCTGGCCTGCACATATCTGTATCAGAGAAAATATGGAGCAGTATAACAAGACTGATTTTGAGGAAAGCACTATACCAAAAGTATATGGTTAATGTAGTGTTCCAAAAACCAAATTAAAACCACAACCAAACAACAACCAAATACAAATACGATAAAAGTTCTCAAACCACAATCACATCCTATTTCTCTTCCTTCAAACTACGACCTGCACATTTTTAACACCTGAATCATTAACATATTTGAAAGGAAAATCAGGAAACTTAATCTGATTCTGGGGATTGATCATATGGGATTTAGTTTTCTGAATGTGTCCATAAAAATGAAGCAAACAGTTATGTTTTCTTGAGATATTATTAATTTTATTAATTTATATGGTTCTTGATGTATCTTCTTGTGGTGGAGTAGGAAGGTTCCCCCCCCACACACAAAAGAATTCCACAGCTAACTCAGCCGGAGAAGCAGATGAAAGCTGTATTTTACAAGCAGATATGGAATGCAATGAATATGTACAAAAGCATACAATATTTACAATATATACAGAAATATACAGCAAAGTATGTAATACAGGAAACCTTTCCCCAACCCCCCTGCGGCCAGGGGGTTTGGCCTGCCGCTCCCTTCTCCCTCCCTACCTCCCCTTTTTCCCAAAAGGGTTAGAGAGTGAGAGAAAGGAAGGTAATTAAAAGGGGAAAACTTTGTTAAAGCTCAAAGCGAATGCAAAAAGTTAGTTTTCTTATCTGGTTAGAGAGGAATCGTAGAGAGAAACGAGCCAGCTCACAGCACAGGGGGAAGAAGAAGACGACTACTGACTGACTCCCCCGACTGAAAGACTAAACAAAAAAACTGCAACTGGGTCCCGCCAATGAAATTGAATTAGCATATCAATGTTTTCATTCTAATATCAAAATATTCGCCCAGAGTGTTCAGAAAGTGTCTCTTTCTTAAAGGCACAGCCTAAACCGGTCACACTTCTATGATAAAAATGGTAAAAGAAGAGAGGTTCATGTATTTTCTCACTTGCAATAAAGTAAATAGGTAGCTAATTCAGATTTCTGGCAACCCAAATTTAAAACTAAAATTTCAGTTTTCATTCTATCTACATAAAGAAGTAGAAACATTTCTTAGATATGAATACCCAAGCAGAAGATAAATATGCATTAACTAAAAACATCAGGTGAGGTTCCTGTGTTTTCCCATCAAATCTAAAGTAAATCACTTTGAGTTCTCAGCATTTGAGATCCTTCACAAGGAAAATCTGAAGTATTATTAGTGTTATCATATTTTACCCTCTCAAATTTTATTGTGATGAGGTCCAGCCCTCCTCTATTGCTTAGTAGACATTGTTGGAGGAAAATAGCTGGATTTATTTGTCTTTCCTTCACCTCTGCATTCCATTTAACTGTAGGCAGAATTGTGGAACAGCAATAGCCACAGCACTGTTGCAGAGATGACAGCACACACCAGTATTCACACACTCTATGGTGCTTCTACAACTGTAGCAAGGGAATCTGTTTTCAGAGTTATTGAAATGCACCACAAATTTTAAAATGGCTTTTTCATAAGGAGTGACAAAAGGTATAGTCATTAACACCCAGCATCCTTTTTTGTGGTTGTATAGGAGATGCTCAGAAATTATTTTTTTCTGTTCTTTCCCATGGTGCTGTCTTTCCCTATGACTTCTATAGGCCAGCTGTTTCAAGCAATGTTTTGTTTTTTTACTAAACCATGCCTATAATAAAAGTCCTCAAATAAAATATGGACCAGGTATGTCAAAAGCCTCTAACTAAATTCAGGTTGCCCGTTAGGAAGCCTTCATACCCTGTGGGCTGCTCTAAGGTGTACATGATGACTGAGAAAGCAACCTCTGACCCACTGGCTTTTTCATGCTCTAACTAGTAAGTAGGAAACAACAGGGGTTGAGGGGATCTTGACGAAACAGTGCTCGTCTGAGCGTGACAAATTGGAAAATGGGCTCTTCTGTATTCTGTAATGACAAGAATATTTAATAGGCTGTGTAGGGGGTACATTAAAAAAGATGTTAGCTAGCCTGAAAGTACACTCCTGGGGTGAAGTCCTAGTCCCACTGAAGCCAATTGCAAAAAATTTCCATCAGCTTGAATGGGGCCGTAATTTCACTCCTGGTGTACATCCACATAAAAATATCTATTTAATTTTACAATAGATGACGTATGCTTTTTGATTCTACACAAAACACTGAAAACATCTGTTTAGGTAAAAAGGCATAGGCCGGCATTACAGCTCCTGAGGCATAAAATAAGCCAATTTAATTTTGTCTTCCTACTTCACCACTCTCAAAATGAGAGTCTGCCTTTAGGTGCTCAGTGGTGAATTATGTCAGCTGTATGTTTTTTATCCCACAGTTCAACAGGGTGTAGAGAACCATAACATGGATTATTGAGAAATGGCTTGCAGGAGTGAAAAATAAAATTTATCTAAGTAGGCTTTTCCCCCTCTTTGCTCATAACTGCAATATCAGTAATTTGGCTCCTACTGACATTTATAAGAATTGTGACCACAGAAAGACTGAAAAAACTACTGTCAAGAAGTGATCCAAGGGCTGGGTTATAAACTTAAGATCTGTGTTAAAGTTCTTTCTGTTCCAGTAATACCTTGGCAAAGTTACTTTGGACTCAATTTTTAAAGGTGTTAGGCTTCTAGAAATACAGACAGGCACCAGATTAGATTCTCAAAAAGTGGTTAAAGTTTCCAGCTCTTTTTAACTTCTATGCTGACTTTACAGAATGGGGGGAAAGGTATAGATTTCTAGGATGGCCATAAAGGAACTTGCATACTCTACACATGCTTCATAAACATAAAGATACTGATGATTGTGAAATATTTATTCACAAACAGTGATGGGCCCCATCCTCTTTGATGTCTTCATTGATGATCTGGATGAGGGGATTGAGACAGTCATCAGCAAATTTGCAGATGACACCAAGTTGAGAGCAGATGTTGGTCAGTTAGAGGGTGGAAGGGCTCTGCAGAGGGACCTTGACTGACTGGACAGATGGGCGGAGTCCAATGGGATGGCATTCAACAAATCCAAGTGCCGGGTGCTGCACTTTGGCCACAACAACCCCACGCAGAGCTGCAGGCTGGGGTCGGAGTGGCTGGAGAGCTCCCATACAGAGAGGGACCTGGGGCTGCTGATTGACAGCTGCCTAAACATGAGCCAGCAGTGTGCCCAGGTGGCCAAGAAGGCAAATGACATCCTGGCCTGCATTAGGAATAGTGTGGCCAACAGGAGCAGGGAAGTCATTGTGCCCCTGTACTCTGCATTGGTTAGGCCACACCTTGAGTCCTGTGTCCAGTTCTGGGCCCTTCAGTTTAAGAAGGACATTGAGACACTTGAACATGTCCAGAGAAGGGCAACAAGGCTGGTGAGAGGCCTTGAGCACAAGCCCTGTGAGGAGAGGCTGAGGGAGCTGGGGCTGTTTAGCCTGGAGGAGGCTCAGGGATGACCTCACTGATCTTTACAACTACCTGAAAGGTGGTTGTAGCCAGGAAGGGGTTGGTCTCTTCTCTCTAGCAACCAGCACCAGAGCAAGAGGACACAGTCTCAAGCTGTGCCAGGGGAAGTTTAGGCTCGAGGTGAGGAGAAAGTTCTTCACTGAGAGAGTCATTCATCATTGGAATGTGCTGCCCAGGGAGGTGGTGGAGTCACCATCCTTGGACGTATTCAAGAGGGGATTGGACATGGCACTTGGTGCCTTGGTCTAGTCATGAGGTCTGTGGTGACAGGTTGGACTCGATGATCTTTGAGGTCTCTTCCAACCTTGGTGATACTGTGATACTGTGCTACTGTGCTACTGTGATCTAAAGAGCCACAAGAAGAGAAAGACTGCAACAATCAAGTCCATAATTATGATATCTTTCCTTAAAATGAGCAGTATCTTATTACTCAATCTTATTTATATAAACAAAGATAATGGGTGGTAAAGTAATAAGGTATGAATAGAGGTAGCAGACTCAGACTGAAGATGATTTTGTTTTCGCATGCAACATTGATTACCATTTGGATTAGACTAATGTACCACTTATCAGTCGGAAGTGGTAGACAGGGAAAAGAGGAACGGAAGAAAGCTTAGTGTAATTATTATTCTTTGTAAGCGAATCAGTATGCTTTACATGTCTCTTTTTTTTTTTTTAATCTACGTGTGTAAAAATCCCTTTTTGCAAACTGCTGAAGAGTTCATTTCATTAATCCTTCAGGAAGAGCTTCTGTCAGATGCTTTAACTAATGGCTCTTAGCCTCTGGAGAAAAAGGGAAATATTTAAAAGGAAAATATTACTTGGATCAATAATTAAACACCTGAATTTTGGGGTTACTTTTTAAAAAAGGAATTATGCATTATTATTCTTGTCAACCTTGCTTGGCACTGACTAGTGACTTTAGAAATCTTGTTGCAAGACAAATCTTTTATTCGCTATTGGCCATTGCCTTTAAGCTTAAATGTCCTAAACATTCTGCTTTGGAGAACATACTTCAAAGTGCTCTTTAATCACTACTACATTAACTGCTGTCAGTAACCAGCCACTTCCATGAATGCTTAATACTGGAATGACTGATTTTTACTAAAGTTTGTATTAACCATGGGTACATAAACAATTACAGTCCAGAAAAATCTATGAATAAGAACCATAAAGTACATAGTGAAGCAGCTTAAATTTCTCTTTTTCAGTATGACAAAAGCTCATATATTAATTCTGGTCTGTAAATGAGTCCATCAATTATGGATTCTGAACACTGCTATTATTACTTTAAGATAGATTTTAATGTTCTTTCTCATACTGGGTAGTACTTCACTGTGAAGCAGTCTCATTATTGATTTTAATAGGACTATTTATTAAGTTAAGTAGTTTTCAATATGAGTCAAGATTTAAACTATTAAATATCAATTCACATAGTCTAATTAAGTATTTTAAGTAGGGAACATCCAAACTACCACTTTAGTTTTGACCAGGGCTGCACTTCTAACAGGAATCTCTTGAACTTCCCATTTAATTCTCTTTGGCTCACAGCACAGACAATACTTAGAGGATGCAGAGAGAATTTTTCTTAGATGAAATTTAGACACAAAGGACACTCTAGTTGCCAGGATTAACAGTAATGGGTATTTAGTCCACATCAACAAACCAGAGCTACTGGTTTGCCACTCTACTTACCACTATAGGTGCATTTCTAATATACTCTAAATACTGACATCTAAACAATGAAAATAAAATCAGTTCAGAATAAAAACTCTGGAATGTGCACAATTTGAAAACTGTACCCTTTGCCAATTTATTTATACAGGTCCACAGTGGTTATTAGATAGAAAATAAAAACAGGATCCTGATTACCCCATAGGCTTAATGGAGATACCAGGCATCTCCAGAGTGGTGATTCAGGACTGCAAGACAATGATTTAAAGGAGACAATGTTAACCATAGAATCATAGAATGGTAGGGGTTGGATGAGATGTCTGGGGATCATCAAGTCCATCTCCTCTGCCAAAGCAGGATCACCTAGGGTAGGCCACACAGGAACACCCTCTATGGGTAGGCTGTTCCAGTACACTGGCACCTTCACAGTATAGAATTCTTTCCTGATGATGAAATGGACCCTCTTGTGTTCCAGTTTGTGTCCATTCCCCCTTGTTCTATCATGGGGCACCACTGAATTACTTCTGTGACTACTTCATTCCTTTGTCTTTGGCTAATTTCATGTTTTACGCATAAAAGTGCACAAGAATGTAGAAAAACTTCTAAGGAAAGACCTCAGACTGAACAGTTCCAAGATGCTCTAGTATAATCCATATGAAGTAGAGCACTAAACACCAAGCTGTCATGGGGAGCCATAAAACCATAAGCATCTCCCAGTTAGCATTTCATCATCATTAGCATTTTCATCATCTGTTTCTATCTACTTATCTCTCTGTGCTCTGCCACTGAGCTCCTGCTCACCTCTAGGTTTCATTCAATGTTTATTTCCAGCAACAGCTGCTGTAGGCCTAACTTATGGGTTCGAAAGCCTAAGTTGTGAGGGAAGGAAAGAAGAAAGGGAAATAAGATGGAAAACTCAGGTAAAAGTAAGCCTGATTTGCTTCTGACAGTGAGAAGCAGTGCTTTCAATATATTCTTGTCCTAACAATATACAGTTCCTATCCCTATTACTCATTCTCAGTCTGTTTATTGTATCACAGTGTACTGTTAACATAAATAGTATTGCTGCATTTTTATTCTAGTTTGTTTTCAGGTTTTGAGGCTTTTCTTGGGATTTCTATGCTTTGTCATTTTGCCATTTGTTGTTCAAAACTACAAAAAAGAGTTAAGCCAGTGTTGGAAGGAATTCAATATAAATACTATGTCACAGCTATATTCTATGAAGAAATACAGACAGGGATAAAGTTAGAGGGAAAAGAGTCTCTGTCGCAATGAAAATCTTCTGTTTCACACACTTAGCTAAAACCAAGGAGTTCACCTCATCTCTGACGTACGAATCTGTTGAAGTAAATCTGAGTTCTATATAGAATAGAATAGAATAGAATAGAATAGAATAGAATAGAATAGAATAGAATAGAATAGAATAGACCAGGTTGGAAGAGACCTTCAAGATCATCGTGTCCAACCTATCATCTAACACCACCTAATCAACTAAACCATGCAACCAAACACCCTATCCAGTCTCCTAAACACCCCCAATGATGGTGACTCCACCACCTCCCCGGGCAGCCCATTCCAATGGCCAATCACTCTCTCTGTGTAGAATTTCCTCCTAACATCCAGTCTGAACCCCTCCTGGCGCTGCTCAAGTTGTCCTCAGTGGCACTTCACATATGTAATAAAAATATTATTTATACTTAAGAAAAATACAGCATCTACTTAAAATTACTATAAAACCATGTGGGGCTGAGGAGGGCAGGGAGGGAGCAAGGGAATGGGTGTATAAAAAAAATAATTGGTGTTTCAGAAATAAATGGGAAGTTTACAATGTCAAGATTGTTAGACACATCTTTCCCCCCAAATTTCATTATTTCAAATACAGCAAGCAGCTACTTTTAACCTTGATTTTATATATGTGAAAATGCATTTAGACAATTGTGAGGAAAGACAAAATATCAGCAGAACAGTAATGTGTCGACCAGCATTCTCTTCCTGAATAAAAATAAGAAAACAATTTATTGCTTAAAAAAGGAATAATTTTTTTTAAAATTACATTAACAAAGGGCAAAGAAAGAAACCAGACTTTAAATTAAGTAACTGTGAAACCTACAATTTAGACAGCTACAGCAATTCTCCCTATCAGTTATAGTTCTTTCTCAGATGCAGCAAAGGACAGGAAATAGGCTACAGCTTAGTATTTGTTTCAGGTCTGCACCCTAATTCACCAAATGAACATAGTTTTAAAACTTTAATTCTGGGCTATTAATTTAATCTCTTGATACTCTCTGGGTTTTCTGGGCTTAAAGGAAAGCTTCCTGAGTTCGAATACATCAGATAGACAGAATGGCAGGTTACAGGCATCAGTAGTTGGAAATCTGCTTGTAGCTATCTCAGATGGTATTGCTACTTCACAGCTGAGACCTGAGCCTAAGCATATGAGTATTCCTGCATCACTTCATACATTGGAGGTAGCAGCTAAAAGTCTAGTTTCCCAGTTAAGCCTCATGCCCATCTCCACTTCTTAAGTAATGCATGCACCCATGTAGGTAGGATGCAAGTCTCAGGTGTGAGCCTGGGCCCTTAACCAATCACGAATACTGTACTATTGCTGCTTTCTCTCCCAAGATGGAGAGAATCACATTGATTCTCAGAGGACACTTGGTCAGCTGAACTCTTCCTGCTGAGTAAAAGCAAGAAAAGTAGAAAACTTCCACAAGAGGAGTGGCAATTTCACTTGCTACTTCCTCACCAAAAGAATCCCCACCCTAACTTGTTCTTTGCTCTGTCCAGTAACTGTCATTTGGACACAGCACATAAATCAGTAGTCTTGCCTAACCAAAAGTAAAGATTTAAGACCAGGACACTTAACAGCACATAACTTTAATCATACAACTTAAATTAGGTTCCTAAAGTAGGCAGGCAGTATCACTTATCATTCTCAAACCTAATTACAGCTCTTGAGGTTGGTTGAGATGAGAGAGTTGTGTAAGTGCTAGTATAAAATGGAAAAGAACATGCACACTCATCAGTCCTTTATTTTTAAGCAGTTGGTTGAATATTTTGATGATGTTCAAAGTGCTGAGGAAGCTGATCAGTGCCAGCCCATCTCTCACTGCAAGGAAGACACTTAATTATTTTGCAATTCTAAAAGGTCAGGTAATTTAAATGAAATACAAATAATTTGCAGGACATGACACACAGCAAATAAAGTGTACCAAAAATCAATATACCACAAAGTTGTTTCTGATTTGAATAAATCAATTGTACTATCATGAAAAAGCCTACCTTCTGCATGTTTGTGTTTTGGTTTGTTTGTTTGTTTTTTTTCCTGAAACAAAAGAAAACTTCAAGTGGGGACATATCAGCATGCTTAGTGTCATTTCTTATTGTCGTATTTTCAACCGTAATACAGAATAAACTATCAAGTTATTGGTTGTCTCCCAGGAGACCACCTCTTAGTAAATGACCAATGCTTTTATTATACATGGCAAACACGGACTGCTCTTAAAAACTCTGGTCCTTCTGCATCAGATCAGAGTGCCCCTGGAGACAGAATGTGCTATGCCTTTGTAACATTTTAAGGTTATCAATTACTCTTTTGCCAGATATGCACACTATAAGATAAAACCTGTAACAAGTTGGAACTGTTATTTTAATTAGAATAAATGAGTGGTTTAGCCTGGGTATCTTTGATCATTGTCATGTTAACAAACTGAATAACAATGAAGTCTTTGAACAGCAGGCTCTGCTGGGATTTCTGTAGCATATTATGTCCAACTGCAGCTAAACCCTGCTAAGCCTATGCTTTTGTTTCTTTATGCAGTTTCATCGTAAAGGTAAATGTTATCCACAACAGTTTTACATTAAACCCCATCAATGACTGTTAAGCCTTTTATAGAGAATTGTCACTGTCAAAGGCTAATCTTCTTTCCTTTTTATCTTTTTTTTTTTTTCTGCCCGACAAAAGGCACAGATAGAGTTCATACAGATACAAGCAATGGCTGTTCACACTCATTAGACTTTTCCTACTTGTCTAGGCATGAGACAAAAGTGCACTTAAATAAAGCTTTCCATCCTAATGACACATGAGCAGAGAATGCAAATGTTCTTTATACTCATGCTTTTCATTAATTTATCTCACTGTCGTGCTCTTACTTCCCTATTTACGTTCAAAGAGAAACAATATGAAAAGCCAGAGGTATTTATATAAACTCATATGCATTTTAATGTTCCACTACAGCTAGTACTTTATTATGTCTTAAAGATGCTGATATGTTCATAGCAGACATTTCAGATCACTGTTTCTTCTTTCAGTCCTCAAGTACAGCTCATCTCTGTGTGTTCTATTTGATTTAGAAAAAGCAAGAACATGTAACAGCAGGACCTCTTATCAAATAAAGCCAGCAGTTTAAAGAAGTTTTAATAGCTTTAAAAAAAAAAAAAAAAAAAGAAAAGAAAGCCTATCATCCTTCAAAACCCTTATAGGTTTTGCAAAGTATTGGAAACTGAATGACTTGCAGTGAGCAGGTGCTAGCTAAAACTTTCTAGCTAAAAAGGAAAGGAAAAAAAAATCTCCCAGATCATTATACAGAATGGTTAAAGCATAGCACAATTTGACCTTGCAGACAGAGACATTCAGAACTGTAAATTCACTTACTGACCTTTTTGACACTGCTTCATCATCATCACTTTCTCATACCCATAAGCTCACCAGTATTGATGCACTGCTTCAAAATGCAACCATGGTCACTACTCCACGCTACAACTATGGAGCTCCTTGCTTTCAGCCTCCATTTGACACAGTGGGATGCCCCTTAAATGCCCCCAAACCTAAGAAGAACGACAAAAGGATCTGTGGCCAAGCAACTTCCCTCACTGTGAGCACAACACAGCATCTCAAAAGGAAGGGGAAGACTTTTTTAGATCTTCTCTTCATTACATCCCTTGTTGCCAGTGCTGGCTTACTGACTCAAGTCACTCTCTGGTCCTGCTGAGAGGGTTTGTCAATCCAATGCAATTCCTCTAATTTTAACCAGTATGTTTATTGGAAAATGTAGCATTTTCACTAGTGAAGTTTGCAGGTGACACAGAAGATTCATGGACTAATAAGTACTAAGGACGTGTTACTTTTACAGAGCAATGCAGATCACTGAGCTCAAAGGACCTGTCGAACAAAATACCTTTCAATAGAGTAAATAAAAGCTAATGCACCTGGGAAATAACAATTCAAGCTTTACTTAAAAATTAGGAGCCTTAGAAAGCAGTTGCATAGAAAGGATTGTCAAGGCCCTGAAGGCCCTCAAAGGACATACTGCCTCTGCACAGGCCCTGCAGGGCCTTCCCATACCCTCCCCATGGCCCCAAGGTTGCCATAGCAGTCCCCCAGGGCGTCAGCCCCTGCTCCAGTTTACATGGGAACAGCACCAGTCTCCAGCTCCCCACAGCCCTGTCCTGCCTGGCCATGTGCCTCACAGAGCTGGGCCCACCTGTGGGCTTGCAGCCTGGTCTGGCCACAGCCCATCCCCAGTGAAGTGCTGAACACCCCAGGGCTGGGACTGGCTCAGTGCCCCATGGCTACCTTGCCCCTAGCTGGGGCATGAGATGGGCTCTTGCTGCCAGGTCCTGCCACACCAGACTATATGATGATGATGGAATGGATGCAGATTCCTCTCAAAAGACACAAATTAAAACCTCCTTGCCTCCCCCACCTCCCTCGCTGCCCTTGGAAAACAGGTATGGGGCGCTGGAGATCGAGGGTGAGGTGATGCTGATGCCGGAGGACACACCATCTGGGGTCTTCCCTGAGGCTAAACAGCCTAAGGTTAAACAGCATAAGGTTAAACAGCCTAAGGTTAAACAGCCTAAGGTAAAGCAGCCTAAGGTTAAACAGCCTAAGGCAACGCAGCCTAAGGTTAAACAGCCTTCCCCTGGCATCAGGACTTGCTCCCTAAAAAAGAAAAGGAGGGTAATTGTTATTGGTGATTCCCTCCTGAGGGGAACAGAAGGTCCCATATGTAGGCCGGACCCATCTCATAGGGAAGTTATTAGCCTAGCAGGAGTCCAAGTTGGAGATGTTACCAGAAGGCTGCCCAGTCTGGTACAGCCCTCAGATTATTATCCCTTATTGGTTATGCAGTTAGGGAATGATGATGTTGGTACCAGGCCTCCCAGGGCTATCAAAAATGACCTCAGGGCCCTGGGAGATCTGGTTGAGGGGTCAGGTGCACAAATAATTTTTACATCAATACCGTTAGTTGCAGGAGGGAACACAATAAGGAACAGGTCAGCCGCTGTAGTCAACAAGTGGCTTAGGGGCTGGTGCAGACGAATGAATTTTGGGTTTTTCAATCTTGGGGAACTTTCTACTGCACCAGGTCAGCTGGTAACAGATGGAGTACATCTGTCCCAGAGGAGGGGAAAGGTCACAATACATGAGAATGGCCTGTCCCCCAAAGGTAAAAAGATTCTGGGAAGGGAATTAGCAAGTCTCATTGACAGGCCTTTAAACTAGCTTCGAAGGGGGAAGGGTCGGAAACCAGTGCCCTCAGGCAGGAGTCTGGGGGTGATAAGCTAGACCTAGAGGTGAAACCAGCAGCCCAGCTGCAGTGCATATACACTAATGCACGAAGCATGGGTAACAAACAAGAGGAGCTGGAAGCCTTGTTACAGCAAGAAAGTTATGATGTAGTTACCATCACAGAGACATGGTGTGACGACTCGCATGACTGGAGCGCTGCAATTGACGGCTGCAGGCTCTTCAGGAGAGACAGGCAAGGAAGAAGGGGTTGAGGGGTGGCCCTGTACATCAGGGAGGCACTGGATGCCATTGAGATGGAGATCAGGGATGATTGGGTTGAGTGCTTGTGGGTGAGAATTAGAGGGAAGACCAACAGGGCAGACATCCTGGTTGGAGTCTGTTATAGACCACCCAACCAGGAGGAGGATGTTGATGAGGCATTCTATAGGCAGCTTAAGGCTGTCTCAAGATCACCTGACCTCGTTCTCATGGGTGACATCAACCTGCCTGATATCTGCTGGGATCTCAACACAGCAGAGAGGAGGCAGTCTAGGAGGTTCTTAGAGTGCATGGAGGACAGCTTCTTATCCCAGGTGCTGCGCGAGCCCACCAGGGGTAAGGCTATGCTTGACCTCCTCTTCACCAACAGGGAAGGGCTGGTGGGTGATGTGGTGGTCGGAGGGTGTTTAGGTACCAGTGACCACGAGATAATTGAGTTTTCGGTATGCAGCCAAGCCAAGAGGGGGAGCAAGAAGACCTCCACTCTGGACTTCCGGAGGGCAGACTTCAGGCTACTCAAGGAACTAATTCAGAAGGTTCCTTGGGAATCAGCCCTTAAAAACAAAGGGGTCCAGGAGAGCTGGACCTACTTCAAGGAAGAACTATTGAAGGTGCAAGAACAGGCTGTGCCAGTGTGCCGGAAGATGAGCCGCCGGGGCAGATGGCCAGCCTGGATGGGTAATGAACTTTTAATAGAACTAAGGGAAAAAAAGAGGGTGTATTAGCTTTGGAAGAAAGGGGAGGCAACCCATGGAGTGTTTAGGGATGTTGCTAGGACATGTAGGAAGAAACTTAGGGAGGCAAAAGCCCATTTAGAACTTAGACTGGCCTCTGCTGTGAAGGACAACAAAAAGTCCTTCTATAAATACATCAATAGCAAGAAGAAGGGCAAGGACAACCTCCACTCCTTGGTTGACACGGAGGGGAACGTTGTAACAAAGAATGAGGAAAAGGCAGAGGTACTTAACACCTTCTTTGCCTCAGTCTTCACTAGCAGGGCAGAACGTCTTCCAGACAGCTGGCCTGCAGAGCTGGCAGAAGGAGCCAGAGAGCTGCATAGTTTCCCACTGCTCCAAGAGGAAGTTAGAGATCTACTGAGCCGCTTGGACCCCCACAAGGCCATGGGACCGGATGGGATCCATCCTAGGGTGCTGAGATTGCTGACAGATGAGCTGTCCAAGCCACTTTCCATCATTTTTCAGCAGTCCTGGCTCACTGGAGAGGTCCCAGAAGACTGGAAGCTGGCTAACGTGGTGCCCATCCACAAGAAGGGCCGGTTGGATGAGCCAGGGAATTATAGGCCTGTCAGCCTGACCTCAGTGCCAGGCAAGATTATGGAGCAGGTCATCTTGAGTGCGATCACTCAGCACTTACAGGATGGCCAGGGGCTCAGGCCTAGCCAGCATGGATTTAGGAAGGGCAGGTCCTGCCTGACCAACCTGATCTCCTTCTATGATCAGGTGACCTGCCTGGTGGATGTGGGGAGGCCTGTGGATGTGGTCTACCTGGACCTCAGCAAGGCCTTTGACACCGTCCCCCACAGCAAACTCCTGGCCAAGCTGGCAGCCCATGGCTTGGACAGGATCACGCTGTGTTGGGTTAGGAACTGGCTGGAGGGCCGAGCCCAGAGAGTGATGGTGAATGGTGCCACATCCAGCTGGCGGCCTGTCACTAGTGGTGTGCCCCAGGGATCAGTACTGGGCCCCATGCTCTTCAACATCTTTATTGATGATCTGGATGAGGGCATTGAGTCCATCATCAGTAAATTTGCAGATGACACCAAGCTGGGGGCAGCAGTTGATTTGCTGGAGGGCAGAGAGGCTTTGCAGAGGGACCTCGACAGGCTGGACAGATGGGCGGAGTCCAATGGCATGAGATTTAACACATCCAAGTGCCGGGTTCTGCACATTGGCCACAACAACCCCAAGCAGTGCTACAGGCTGGGGTCAGAGTGGCTGGAGAGTGGCCAGGCAGAGAGGGAGCTGGGGGTACTGGTTGATTGTAGGCTGAACATGAGCCTGCAGTGTGCCCAGGCAGCCAAGAAGGCAAATAGCATCCTGGCCTGCATGAGGAACAGTGTGGCCAGCAGGAGCAGGGAGGTCATTCTGCCCCTGTACACTGCACTGGTTAGGCCACACCTTCAGGACTGTGTCCAGTTCTGGGCCCCTCAGTTTAGGAAGGATGTTGACTTGCTGGAATGTGTCCAGAGAAGGGCAACAAAGCTGGTGAGGGGTTTGGAACACAAGCCCTATGAGGAAAGGCTGAGGGAGCTGGGGTTGCTTAGCCTGGAGAAGAGGAGACTGAGGGGTGACCTTCTTGCTCTCTACAACTCCCTGAAGGGAGGTTGTAGCCAGGCAGAGGTTGGCCTCTTCTCCCAGGCAACCAGCACCAGAACAAGAGGACACAGTCTCAGGCTGCACCAGGGGAGGTTTAGGCTGGAGGTTAGGAAGAAGTTCTACACGGAGAGAGTGATTGCCCATTGGAATAGGCTACCCGTGGAGGTGGTGGAGTCACCTTCACTGGAGGTGTTCAGGAGAAGACTTGATGGGGTGCTTGGCTGTATGGTCTAGTTGTTGGGTGGGTTGGATTGGTTGATGGGTTGGACGCGATGATCTTGAAGGTCTCTTCCAACCTGGTGTATTGTATTTTATTGTATTGTATTGTATTGTATTGTATTGTATATGTGGATTCCCCACTGATCACAGGCCCAGGGGACTGCCAGCCCACTCACATAAATAATTGCTCTTAGTGCCACAAGTAGGAGACACTCACACTGAGGGTTCCTTCCAACTCAATGCAATCTGTGAATCTGTGGAACACTTGACACTCTGTGAGATGATAAAAAAAACAGCCAGGCATCCACACTTCAGTAAATAACAAGAAAACACAGAAACCATCTCAGAGATCTTCTATGAGAAAAAAATCAGCGTATGACTTGCTCATTGTTTGCAAGTACCTGCACATCCAGAGTGGTTTGATAGTGGGAAGTTTCAATGTTCCAGACTGAAAAATGGCTTGAACCTGAACTTAGGTAAATTCAGCCTGATTTTTCCAGCTGCGTGGATGAGCAATCACTTGATGACAGTATCACCAGGTCCTGCATCTGTTGTAACCATACTAATCATTACCACTTAAAGGTTGCTTGTCTTTGGAAGGGTATCTTCTATTCCAGATTTAGTAAAACATTTGTATAGGATGAAGTCAGGAATTCACCCAATGTTACAGCACAGTCACTAGATTTCTGAATGCTTTGACTTACCTCAGAACATCAAGTGCTTGCTCATGAAACTGGCAATTTGAAAGGGGACTGAAAGTCAATGAAACAAAATAATAACTCCAAAGCAATTATATGGGATGCTTTGGTAGTATTTTTTCTTTCTGTATAGATGTAAAAATATATAGCAGCTCTTTTGATCTGTTCTGTTCTACCTATTCATTACTTCTGTAATGAGCTGAGACATATTTTCATATTTCTACCTAAATTTGGCTTTCCCCTCCTTTCTAGTTCTAAATCATCTACACCCATTAATATAATGACCCGGGAGAACAACTGAAAAGGGAAAATACATGAAATTGCTCTACTTGCACATTCAAATGGTGCAAATATTACCCCTTCCTATAACTTAAACTATAGGAAAATGTGAAAATACAGGGGAAAACAAAGAACTCACACAGGATGCAGACCTCGCTTCACTGTGCATATTATAGACTGGTAATGGGAAGCACACTGGTATTGTAACGGAACTATACACTGAAGTTACTGTATTTTGTTATGCATAAACTACATTTGTTTCATTAGGTATTTTGTATCACTGTGCTAAATCAAAAATCTCATATAACATCTGTTATCTTCAAATAAGTAAATTTTATATTAAACATTACACCCTACACATGCAGAATATCTAAGAGAACTCAATAAGCAACTATTGGACTTTGACACTTTACAACTAATAAATTCAAGTCTCTTCAGTAACCACCTGCAGCTTTTTCTACCGAAGCTAAGCCAGTTCTAAAGCTGGTGTAAATCAGAGTGGTTTCAGTTGTGACTGAAATTATGCTAATTTACTCTAGCTGAAAGTCTGATATGTGAAGACTGCAAGACAGAAGACTAAGCACATGCTTTAATGAGTTACTGAATTAGGAAAATAATGAAATTTACTTATTGTTAAAGTGTCTTCTCTGTGCCAGAACTGGAAGGGGAAAAAAATAGATCTTACGTAAAAGGTATGCTTACCTGATTTTAGACATGCAAAGGAAGTCTTATGGCTCCTTTAGAAACTGAGATGAAGAGAAACAGCTGAATGGCAAACCACATAAACAGGAGGATACAGAAGAGTGTTGATGGCCACAGAAATTGAATATAACTTCCTCATTATCACAGAGATCATACTATACCAGGGGGAGAAAAAAACCTTCCCTAACTTACACATGGATATACAAAATAATACAATTGTTTCAAGTACGATCTCATATCTTATTGGTGTTTTCTGAGCTCTGTGATATAGTTTGCTTCTGTTCCCCATGGCACTGATGGATTTAGCAAATCTAATAGATTATTGTGTTGCCATAGCTGAATAAGTGCTTAGCAATGGTCACTCACAAGATGTTTTTTGTTTGTTTATGATAACTGGCAGTAGAATACAAAAGCCTTCTTTGAAACAGTTTGTCTTTTGAAAGAAGAGAACCTGGTTTTGTTAGTTCCTTGGAACTTTTTTTCATGGAGACAGCATCCCTTCAAAAGATGGAACTTTATCACAATTTCTTTAAATATATGTTACCCTGAAAAGGCTGCAGTCTAGTTAAACTAAGTTCATGATATGTACCTTTCTCTGCAGCAGTGAAGGAAGAGAAGTGTTCTGTGAGCTTAGAAACTTCATTAGCAGCATAAGAGTCTATGAAAACCTGACAGGGCAGATTCTCCCTCACCAGGATATTAAACTCTGAGAAACACCTTGCCTTTTAAAACTAAGGAGAACTGAAAAATGGAATAAAGGTAAGAAAGAACACAAAACTTGATGATCAACCTTCTACTGCTCAGTGGAGAAAACAAGATGGGCAACAAAATTTCTTAAACTCCTAACATTATTGAAAAACACACGGTAGATTAGCACAGCACATTTGATATGGCTGTGCCTATTTTGCCAATCTATCCATTTCAGCAAGAAATGAAATTTGGCCTGAACCATGTATCAAACTGCCACTTTCATTCACCCAAATTAAGTGCAACTTATGTTGTCTGAACAATGCAAGCAGTAAATTAGATATTAGGTCATTTCTGACATTACATCTAAAGCTTAAATTTCTCTGAGGAACTCGAGCTTAGTCTTACATGTGATGTCACTGAAGACACATGTAAAAGTTAGTACACACACTGCTAACAGTCATTAAAAAACAAAAAAAAAAACCAGAAACAAAAAAAAAAGATAAAAAAGGGGGAAAAAAGAAAAGAAAAAAGAAAAAAAAAGAAAAAAAGAAAAAAAGGAAAAAAAAGGAAAAAAAAGGAAAAAAAAAAAAGAAAAAAAAAGAAAAAGAAAAAGAAAAAGAAAAAGAAAAAGAAAAAGAAAAAGAAAAAGAAAAGAAAAAGAAAAAGAAAAAGAAAAAGAAAAAGAAAAAGAAAAAGAAAAAGAAAAAGAAAAAAAAAAAAAGAAAAAGAAAAAGGAAAAGAAAAAGGAAAAGAAAAAGGAAAAGAAAAAGAAAAAGAAAAAGGAAAAGAAAAAGAAAAAGAAGAAAAAGGGAAAAGGAAAAAGAAAAAGGGAAAAGGGAAAAGGGAAAAGAAAGAAAAAGGGAAAAGGAAAAGGGAAAGGAAAAGGAAAAGGAAAAGGAAAAGGAAAAGGAAAAGGAAAAGGAAAAGGAAAAGGAAAAGGAAAAGGAAGAAAAAGAAAAATAAAAAAAAAAAAGAAAAAGAGAAAGCTCTGAATATTTGAACTACTTTTGTCTCTCTCTGACAGCAATTAACACATATTCCCAAAGGAACTACTGAAAGAAGAAACTGAGGATTCCCTTTGGGGAGGATAGTAACTGTAGCAGGCATTAAATATGCAAGCAGCCATTAGGCATGATTAAAGATTAATTCTGTGTCATAGACAGGACCCGGGGTCACTGCAGGTCATGACTTTCATCTTAATTATTTGGCTTACTGTTTTTATTTAATTAGCTTGGCTTAATGAGTCTTTGGTTATAGATGTCTGGCACAATGGAATATTGTGCACCATTTATTAAGTAAAAGGCTCAGCTATTTAACTTCTTCCTAGTAGATAACTTCCACAATCTCAACAATAAGATTCAGGATAAAATCAGAATGGATTCTGTGTAAGAATATAACATTACAAACTTATTTACATCTCCAAAATTGACATTAGAGATTTTACTGAAATTGATGGGGTGCCTGACTCATAATTTGATGATAGTATTCTTGTGCTGCTTATTTTATTAATTGCATTGATAAAATTCTCTGCAAGACAACATCCATAGCTCTTACTAGGCACCATGTATTGTACTGACAATGTTAGGCTATTTCAAGTCTTGGTGTTCTGTTCACTGTTTTTTTAACACAATACATTCAGTGTTTTTTAACACAATATATTCAGTCATAACATGAAAGTACTTAATATTTTTAAATCAACTTTTAGAACTTTTAAAATCTAAACTATAATAAATATTTCCATAACAAAGATATGACAAAGACCTTCTTAGTCTTTTTATTAATTTTATTTGCATTTTCTTCCCTCTAAAACCACAACAACGAAGAGTTCATTTAATTCTTCTATCTCTTCTTAAACTTTGCCTTACAGTCAAATTAATCACACGTATGACTGAATCTTAATGCAATGTGGTTTTCTCCTCTGTTTCAATAGGATGGATAATTAATCAAACACCTAGTAGTTAAACAGAGCACCTGTAAAAATGAAAGGACTGGGGGAGACAGGCTTATAATTCAAGTATAGCTAGGAGAACAGAAGGCTTTCTTCTTTCTTCTGTTCAGATCCTCTGTCTTCCATATCAGAATGAAAAGAAAATTAGCCTGTCATCAAAAAAAATTGACAAATTATCAAAGTTCCGGAAAAAAAAACCAACAGAAGTGAAAGTTCTCCTTCTCAGTGTCCCCAAAAATGAATCTACTTTTTCAAGGTAAAAACTAGCAAAACCGGGACAGAAATTTTTCTGTGAACTAAGAATGCTTATAAGAGAGCAAATACTAGGGAAGCATAGTAACATTGTGGTGTAATTCACAAAAACAATGCTAGAATAAATTTGCAGCACATTTGGTACAAATCAGACAGATATACTGGTAAACTACTAGGTAGCCTGGTACATACTGGTTTAGAATCTTTAAAGACACCAGGAATTCCAATTCATCTAATGGTTATATTCAGGATTCACTTGAAGGATGAGGCTAAAGTACATGAAGAACAGGAAGAAGGCTGTAGCCCTAAAGTCATGTTACTAATTTTTTGGAAATACTGTATGAAATCAAATACTGCTCAGCAAATCTTTTGTTCCTTGAAGAATGAAGCCATCCTCTTGTTAGGAAGATAATGTCTCTTCAGCATTCACTGATGGCAGAGAAACAGGCAGATTGCCTCTTAAATGTTTACTTTGATAGTGGCCAGAAGGCTTACAACAGAATAAATCTGAAAATTAAAATTCAGATGGCAAAATTTCATGGCAGCTATGAGCATTGCTATTAGTGTGGTCAATAAGAAATGTTTATGAAAGTTTTGCAGAGTGAGAGTTTCTGCTAGACTTGGAGGGGAAAAAAATTAAAACAGAAAAACAGACAACAGCAGAAAGCCAAACCAAACCAACAAAACAAAACCAAACAACCAAACAAAAAAACCACAAACCCAAAACCCAACCAATTAAAAAAAAAAATCAATGATACTCTGAATTGAAAAGCTGACAAGAGATTATTTTCCCAAAATGTGGCAACTGCACACAGGTCTATCTGATATATCAACAGAAGAGCTAGTTAGAGGTGACAAATTCTATCATCTGAACAATGTAACCTGGTGGGCTGACTTGGGCAAAACTACTTAGAGGACTTCAAATAAGCTATTTTGTTAATGCAATGGCAAATACTAGTGACATGTATAACTATGTTAATTTTTACACCAGGAATTAGCTTAATTAGCTTTGTACATAAACTACCACAAACTAAATATCTGACTCGTAACCCTCTCTTCTTCACCTAGAGTGAAATAAACAGGATTTAAAGCTGAAAGTGTCTTTCTTTAGTTATTAGGCATATAACTGAAGACCAGATCACGTGAAATAAAAGCTGAATTCCCCACACTGTCCCTTTACCTGAGCTTCTACTGACGAATTCTGTACATATACCACCTACATTATTTCCTCTATCACCTATTACCCTTCATCAATAATTTCCTTGGCTTCTCTCCCATCTCTTTTTCCTGCTTGATTTTCTGATACAAGAATTGTGCCTCACTACAAGGAACCTGCATTTACTTTGGTATTAATAGAGCTTTACTATAAACACATGTGTCCTAAGCACAAAGACAACTGATACTCTGGAATGGATCCAAGATCTGTTTAGCTCAATATCCTGTCTCTGACAGAGGAAGATGTAAGAAACCTACAACAGTCAGATCCAGTGTTGTTCAATCTAAAATACAGGGAATACTTCAACCTTAAGATGCAAGCATTAATTTCAAAACAATGGGTTATGATTTGTCACAAGACATTAAATGCGTTGTCAGTGTCATTATTCAAGATTTGATCTTGTCCTGTATTAATGATCCCTAGAAGCAATTTAAATGTACATGAAAGACAATAATTAACCTAAAAATATTTCTGGACTGCATAACATTTAGTTTCAATTTATTGTCCTCTTTTTCTTGTGTTCAGAGACAGGCAGAATTTGCCATGTGGATTTATAACATAAACTAGAAAATCTGCTTTTAATTTTCCTTATTTACTCATTTTCTTTTGCAGCAGTTTGTCTCTTCCAACAGAATTTTTCCACGCTCTTCGAGGTTGCATTTCCTGATGTTCAATCTCTTTTTTATATTGTTTAAGATACATGACTCATCACTACCATACAGTATCTTAGAAAGGTATTTAAAGCATTATGATATCTTTTCTATTCATTGCTATCCCTATTCTCATACATGCGAAAAGCTTGATTCTTTTTCCCCTACTTCATCTGTATGTTAAGCTGAATTGTTCCTTGAGTTATACATGATCACACATGATATATATTATTTTTTTTTAAAGTTGGTATATCCAATTTAAAAGAATGTAAATTATATGATTGAATTCAATTACAAGCTATTTTATTAAGTTTCATTGACCATTTGTTTCTGCTCTCTTGGATACCTAGTAAACCCCATGATTTCTCTGATCCTCAATAAACAGCTCTTGATGTCAAATATCTACCTCATTACTCTCTGTGTTTTCAAACTATTAATACAAATAATTTAAAACAAATTCAAAAGCAAAAGGCCAAATTCAGAAGCTGAACTCAGCCTTATTGCAGAAGTTTTCAAATGAGAAAAAAAGTGGCATATTTTTTTCTTGCACCCTGTTTTAGCAAACATTTGTGCTGCGACAATACTTCATTTATTTTATTAACCTGTCAGAGCAATAAGAACTGTTGTGTTATAAGGATATTAGCAACATTAAAAATAAAAGAGATTTATTGACAATGCACTACTACTTAGTCATTAGACTACTCCTTCAGTTATAATTCCATGTTGTTATAGGAATTCAGTACTGAATGTCTTTCAAATGATTGTTAATGCTCTGTTTTTCCCTGAAACAGCAACAGATTCTTTTTTGTTAATTTTGACCACATGAGAAACAGAAAAAAAGGGGGGAGGGGGAAGGAGTAAAATTAGAACAATTCAGAAATGGCCATCACAACTTTCATTAGCAAAAAAGTAAAGTCCAGGGATGGGACCAGGTCTCTGGTTTAGGCATCAAGCAGACAGGAAACAAGCCAGTGGTTGCTAGGTGGTACATTTAGCTATTTTCCAACACTCATTTCACAACGTATTATGTTGCCAGCTTATCTGGAATACCTTCCTGAACATAAATGACAGAAAGAGTTGAATTTCCATGTCAAGGAAGACAGTATGTTCAAGCTTAGTGTAAGTCTTTCATATTCAGCAGCCAGTTTAATGAAGTGTTATAAACAATTTATATGACCGAGTTTTCAGGGAAAAAAAGTTTCTTTCCTTTCTCATTTTGCATAATACTTTCCTTAAGTTAATGGCATGAGGCAATGGGGAAATCAGTTGTTCATCAAGTTGTAGAAACCCTGGCACATTCCTCCAGATCACTAAAGTTATCAGGCAGTAAGTGAAAAGTGTAAATAATCTTTCTGTCAAAATTTGTTTAATTATTATACAAAAATTCATTAACCCACAACAATTTTAATCACATCTGGCACTAAAATTATGTATCTGTCTTGCTAACAAAACATCAACAAGCCAAACTTCTAGAGGGATAAAATGAGTGCAACATAAGTAAAAATCTAGTTTCACTGAGTTGAAAGATCTACTTAGTGCTGTCATAATTTTTTTTCTCACTCAATTTCCTAGTGGTTATTTGAGGTTACAGAAGGGAACAAAGTTCCAGAAAAGATGGAGTCAATATTACAGCCAGAAGAAAGGATTATATGAAACAGAGGAAGTAATGGAGTAATAATAACTGAGCAAGGAGCTGTTTCCTTGAAAGACTGTATATCTGTGTAACTGTATAAACTGTGACATATCAAAAATGCAGATTTGTTTACTCAGTAACAGATAAACTGTGAGAGACTAAAGCTTGTCTCTCCTGGTGTGACTCAACAAAGATAAAATCACTTTCTGCTTGCCCAGACAATAGCTGATGTGCGTTGGGCAGAGCCACTGGAAGGACTCTTGGAAGGTGCAAAGATAACATTGCTCACGGGACTGCAGCTGGCCTACAACAATGGCCCAAGGGCCCAGCATTCACACCTTCAGGACAAGATCATTTCCAGCCATCAGATACCCCAGGAAAGGACAATGCTTCCTGATGTGTAAAGAGTGTGTGGGTAGGTAGATGGGGAAGGAGGAGGCGGAGGCCTGCCCCCCTCCATCCAGTGGCTGCCCAAACTCACCTGAGTACACAGAAAGATTTCCTGAGGAACGATACCTGGACCTAAAGATGATTTCCCAGAACGATATCCTGGGGAACAACACCTGGACACTTGCCTAAGGGCTAAAAAACTGAATAAAAGACTGAAGCAACTACTGGCTTGGAGGAGAAAATTGGGGAAGCAAGATGCAGAAGAAAGAAAATGGCAGCACACGCTGGAAACATCACGGGGCCAACACAATGGATCTCGGATTCTGAAAACCCTCTCTCCGTGCTCTAAGTTCTGCCTGCTGCAATTCATGGAGCTGAAGAAGCTGCCCAGAGGAGCTCAGCCCTTCTACAGCCAAAGCCTCAGCACCTATCCTCCACAAACTCAAACTGTCTTGGGGGTGAGGGGTGTGGTAATATAATTCTTTCCCTCTTCTCCCTTTCTTCTCTCTCTTCCTATTCACTCTCTCTCCCCTTCTGATCCCTCCACTTTATTTATGTCCATCCACTTTATTTATGTAATAAATAGTCTAGCTGTTGATATTTTGGCCTTGTTTGTGCCTCTAATTTCACAACACGGGCATATTCATTAAAAACCTGAATCTCTTTCCCTCTCCGGATCGAGACATAAACTTAATTCATTGTACTGCCACCTACAAGGTTCAATTGTGTATTGTATATGGATACTGATGTCATGACTGGTATTAACAGAAAGTGGTTATAAACACCCAAGTTACCATTATTTACTTATTTTTTTCATAGATTTTTTTACTAATTATTTCTAACATTTTTTTTCTTAATTTCAGACTCCAACTTATTATACAGTGAAAATACACCATTAGCTTTAGAATTCAGTATGGACTATAATTACTATATGCACCAAAAATGCAGATCACAGACACTCTCATCAGGCTTCTCCCTATTCATGGAAAATATACATATTTTCTTCCTCTGAAGTAACAATATTCTACAGATTCAATTTTCATGCAATGATTAAAAATAACTAAATAAGATAGCATTTTTGAAGTGGTCTGTTTCTGCTTTTTCTGTGCTTTTGAATTCTTTACTAGTCAAAAATATTCAAATGAGGAAGATGTGTCTTTGAATATTAAACAAGGTAAGTCCATAGCCCTTGCACTTTGAGTGGAAAGAAAGGACAAAAAAAGGCCAAAACAAACAAGAAAAAACCCCAAACACACAAGAAATACTTACATGATTCAATCAGTTTTGAGATTTGCATTACCTATGAGGAATGAAACTTTCCTTGTGAATCATATATAAGACTAATATTGCCTGGACTTGTTTTATTCATTAGGCCGCACCTTGAGTCCTGTGTCCAGTTCTAGGCCCCTCAGTTTAAGAAGGACATCGAGACACTTGAACGTGTCCAGAGAAGGGCAACAAGGCTGGTGAGAGGCCTTGAGCACAAGCCCTATGAGGAGAGGCTGAGGGAGCTGGGGTTGTTTAGCCTGGAGAAGACGAGGCTCAGGGGCAACCTCATTGCTCTCTACAACTACCTGGAAGGTGGTTGTAGCCAGGAAGGGGTTGGCGTCTTCTCCCTAGCAACCAGCACCAGAACAAGGGACACAGTCTCAAGCTGCAACAGGGGAAGTTTAGGCTCGAGGTGAGGAGAAAGTTCTTCACCGAGAGAGTCATTCGCCATTGGAATGGGCTGCCCGGGGAGGTGGTGGAGTCGTCGTCCCTGGAGGTGTTCAAGAGGGGACTGGACATGGCCCTTGGTGCCATGGTCTAGTCGTGAGGTCTGTGGTTACAGGTTGGACTTGATGATCTTCAAGGTCTCTTCCAACCTTAGTGATACTGTGATACTATGAGTGCCAGATGAGGATTGAAGCACAGAACTGGAGAAGGTAGCTCACAGGAGGAAGATGTAAAGGTGAGGATATAGAGAAAAATCTATTGTCTATTGATGAGACAAGAAGCCATATTCCTCCAGCTCTGAAATCTGTACTCTGTGTTTACATTTGTCCTCAGATTTTGTATATACATCCTCCAGCTCACTAATGCAGACCTGATAAGTGAGACTGGATGGAATTCCCCTGAGGATACTAAAAGAACTTGATGGCGTAACTGACTGCAAGTTTAGAAAAAGTGCATATCTACGTATCTAGGACAGAATAAACTCATTCACCAATATACTGGGAAGCATCTGGTTGAGTATCAGACCATTTGCAAGTGATCTGGGTGTAAAGCCGAATGGTGTGCACTCAGTGTTAGACAAAACACATACAGGGCTACGTAAAGCAAACTGTGGTCAGCAGATAGAGGTAAATTATTATCTTCTTCAATTCATCCCCAGTGAGGCTGCATTTGCAATACGTGTTCAGTTTTGAGTCTCAGTTCAAGAGTCAGGAAAAATGGGAAGTGTTCAATGGAAGACAGCCATTGAGTTAGCAAGTGCCTGCAGATTGAGGAAGCTGAGTTTATTCAGTCTGTTGAAGAGAAGGCAAGAGGAGGATAATCCTACAAGTACTCAAAGGACATCTATGACTGCATCTGTCAAGCTCTTGGCAATGGCAAATTCTAAAGCAAGGAGCAACTGCTGTAAGCTGTGACTTGGAAGCGTTACACTTGGCATTAGGAAAAGCTTTTGTACAGTACTGGATCAGGTCACACAGAGAAATTGTGAAGTCATCTTTGGAGATTTTCAAGACTCATCTACAGAAAACATGAGGCAACCTGTTATAGTCAGTTTCTTCACTTCCTTATGGAGGCTGAAAAATACAACCTCCAGAGGTCTCTTCCAACATATACATATTTCTGTAATGAAGATACACATCATTCTGTAGATGGAAATATGAGTAATGTTTCTTAGAGAAGTGTAGGAATAAATACAAAAAGTGAAAGATGCTGAAGCTGCTCATATGTATAGACTGAATTTTATGCAAAGCAGGGACACTATGTCCTCTACTGCTTAAAGGAAAGTTTTATATCTTCCTTATTGAGGGAAAATATTATTTGGTTAGCACTTTCCTTCAGCCTTACCCAAGACTACCAATAGTTCAATAGGTTCTAAACAATAGAATCCAAACAAATAAACAAAATCAGTTCAGTTTGCAATTTGACTTAATGTCAGCATTAAGACAAAAATGTCCTGGTTCAGTTAGTAATCATAAAACAAATTGCTCCATTTCACATCATAGTACATTGTTTTCATGCATAATTTTCTTAATCACTTGTATTATTTGATGTTATTAATGTATCATTTGCTTAGGCATAACATCTTGCTTATGCTGCATAAAATACAAATGCAACCCCCTAACTTAGGAGAGAAAAAAATAAAAGAAAAAATAAGAAGAAAGGCTTCATTATATGGAGAAAAATTTGGATACTGTTACATGATCTGTATGAATGTCACCAAATATGGTAAAGCAATGCTTATGCGTTACAAAGTGTAAGGTCATATTACCAGATCTAATTCTGAAGTTAGCTGCGTTTTGAAGAGGATAGGCTAGATGACCTCCAGAGATTCCTCTGGACACAAATTATGTTAGTCTGCCATTACTTTTAACAAATGATGAAGAAGAAATATAAATGAAACGTACTTCTAAGACTCTCAATCTTTTCTAAGGGCTGAAAAAACATACTGTTCATAAGCATGCACACAAGTGAATCATAGAATCACAGAATCACAGAATGTTAGAGGCTGGAAAGGGCTTGAATGATCACTTAGTCCAACCCACCTGCAAGAGCAGGATCACCTGCACCAGCTTACACAGGAATGCATCCAGGTGAGTCTTGAATATCTCCAGAGAGGGAGACTCCACAACCTCCCTGGGCAGCCTGTTCTGGTGCTCCATCACCCTCACAGTGCAAAAAATTTTCTTCATATTTATGTGAAACTTCCACCCATTGCCCCGTGTCCTGTCACTGGGCACCACTGAGAGAGTCTGGCTCCATCCTCTAAGGGCTCACCCTTTACATACTTATAAACACTGATGAGGTCACCTCTTAGTCTCCTCTAAGCTAAAGAGCCCCAGCTCCCTCAGACTCCCCTTGTACAGAAGATGTTCCATTATCTTAATCATCCTTGAGGCTCTGAAGCCTACAGGGTATGAACTGTGGAAAAAATATCCTCTTTTATTTCTTTGCTTTGGGTTGTGTTGTTTTGGTTTGTTTAGACTTAACGTACTTTAAACCACTTATGTGCCAACAGACAAGTCTTTGAGGGAATGATTGATGTTATGTAACAGAGGCAATATGTGCGGTAGTGTGGCAGGGTGAGCTAAGGACGCAGCTTTTTTCTGTGCTCAAAATGTGTTTGGTATAGTGGGTTAAAATAACAGCAAAATGTGACTTTTATGTGCTAATACTAAGATAAGTGAGGATACACAGACACACAAATATATCCTCAACATTTACAATACCCTTTTCTTCTCTTCCTATCTAATACTTGCCTTCACATCCCATTATGTCAAGTCAGGTGCTATAGTGCTACATGATGGATATAATCTAATGTGACAGGTCACAATGTAGCATATTATTTGGAAGATTGGGGGAAAGGCAGTTGTTATGAAAATGCTTGTTAAAGATGTCTCAGGTTTGTTTGGTGTTTGGGGTTTTTTGCGTTGGTTGGTTTGGTTGGTTTGTCTTTTTTCTTTCTCTGTGTGGGTTTTCTTGGTTGCTCTGTTAATAGTTTGGGTTTTTTGGTTTTTAACCCATACAGAAGAAAAGCCTAAGCTGTCAAGTTGTATGTAAACGTCATAATTCATCTCTAATGCAAGAGCCAGGAATTGCTCAAGACGCGGCAGATGTTTAAAAGGTGTAAACAATTAAAGAATGGATCACTAAGCAGACATTCCTTCTAATGAGCCAGCAAAAGGAAAACCTGTGCATGTTTCAGTGCTTTCTCCATTTCACCCTAATAGAAACTCCAACTAGGTTAAAGCATATCTCTGTGATTGTTAAATAGTCAATACATCCAAATAAATCTATGTTCAACTACTTTGTGTGGATACAGCTTCAGTTGTTGCCTTTTGCCTTGTTTGGCTTTGTGTCCCATTTACAATACAATACAATACACCAGGTTGGAAGAGACCTTCAAGATCATCGTGTACAACCCATCAACCAATCCAACCCACCCAACAACTACACCATGCAAGCATTTTAGAATCCTCAAAGGGTGCTGGCAGCAGTTAAGAATAGGAACAGATAAAAGTTTTTTCTCTCTTCTGGCATGGAGCACTCCTTTTTCCTTGAATAATTACTTGTGCTCATTTTTAGGAGCTAAATACAATCTTCAGCCACAAAAGATGAAGTCTGAAAGTAAATTTCATGGGACTTTATGAAGCAGTTATGCTTGGATATTAGAGAACATAAATATTTGGCAGGTTCTGTTTTGTTTTGTTTCCTAATTATTTATTTGTCTTTTGATTTACTATGTTAAGTTTGGGCTTCAGATAACAGTTGGGGTAAGGGGCGAAGTCTCTCACAGACTTAGGCAGACTTAGGTTGTCAATCAGCCACAGAAAATTATGTCTCTAATGCCTGATTCTGCCTCAGAGATTTCACAGACAGAAAGGGAATCAATGGAAAGACTCAAACAGATTTGAATTATTTAAGAAATTATTCCAGAAGCAGGAACTACTTAATTATACTCTGAGTACAGGAAGGTATTTTGATCTTGTAATAATATGGGTACCACAAAAATCAGAGAATAAAGAGAGGAGAATGTGCAGTGTCATTAATATTAGATAGTAGCAAAATATAATTTCTGTAGATACCTTGATAAATTGTTTCAAGATGTTTTATCCCCAAAAGTTTGAAGCAGCTTCCACATTACAATATGTAGCATATGACTGCAAAAAACACTGAACTAAAAACAATGAAAATCTCAGTATTTTATCTTTCAGCACAAGTGACAAATTATGGAGCACTTGTCTTAAAATAATAATTAATCCATGGGAGGCTTAATTTCTGAACACTCAGAAGATCATAACTTCATTGTGTTTTGGGAGATCCCATCTGCCCGTGTTTGATGAAGCAGAATTTGTTGCACTATAAAGATGAGGAAATGGGTTTATATGTATCAAAAATTGTAACATACATACATATGGAGTATCTGTCTTTACATTTCAGTGATGGCAAAATGTGAAAGGGTGCGATATTAGTAAGAATATTTGCACTACTACAGCATGGATAGGTCAAAGTTAACAAAAAGCATATATATATGCTGCAATTTTCTATCTCAGAAGGATTTCTTTGATTTTTTTTTTTTGACCCAGAAGTAGGTGTCATAACATATACTGTCATACATTTCGCCACAGAACTACAATGATGTACACTTTAATTTTTTATAATCTTGTCATTCATATTTCTGCACATCAAGTGAAGTAACATGAAGCAGCATGCAAATATATGGGCCCAGAGGATGACATTTCCTCATTCCCGGATCAATCTTCAGAACACTACTCTGTATAAAAATGTTCCAGTCCCTTGATATCAGTGAGGATACAAGGTGTTCTTATTACAGCAATGTGTTAAATAAAACAGGTAATCTGTGTCCAGTTCTGGGCCCCTCAGTTTAGGAAGGGTGTTGACTTGCTGGAACGTGTCCAGAGAAGGGCAACGAAGTTGGTGAGGGGTTTGGAAAACAAGCCCTATGAGGAAAGGCTGAGGGAGCTGGGGTTGCTTAGCCTGGAGAGGAGGAGACTCAGGGGGACCTTATTGCCCTCTGCAACTACCTGAAGGGAGGTTGGTCTCTTCTCCCAGGCAGCCAGTACCAGAACAAGAGGACACAGTCTCAGGCTGTGCCAGGGGAGGTTTAGACTGGATGTTAGGAAGAAGTTCTATACAGAGGGAGTGATTGCCCATTGGAATGTGCTGCCTGGGGAGGTGGTGGAGTCACCATCATTGGAGGTGTTCAGGAGGAGACTTGATGGGGTGCTTGGTGCCATGGTTTAGTTGTTTAGGTGGGTTGGATTGGTTGATGGGTTGGATGTGATGATCTTGAAGGTCTCTTCCAACCTGGTCTATTCTATTCCGTTCCGTTCCATTCCATTCCATTCCATTCCATTCCATTCCATTCCATTCCATTCCATTCCATTCCATTCCATTCCATCTCAGGTTCGAGCAACACAATCTCAAAAATAGCATCTCAAAAAACCTGAAGGAAGAATACTCTGACATACTTCAAGAAAATTGTAACTGCTGATGTACAGAACAAAAGCTGTTCTGTAAACCAAGGCAACTGAAAGCCATATAGATTTTTGAGTAACATGAAAGAGGATTCTTTCACATCATAGTTTTACATCAGTACAATCTCACCTTGGGGGTGGTGGAACTTCTTATTTTCTTAATTATTTCTATGATTACTGATAAAACAAAAGCAGCCCTCTTATTAAAATCTGTTCTAAATTTCTATCATCCATTAGTATATTCTCGTATCCATTCAAGCATCACAGTAGGAAAAGTGTATTATTACCACCGCGAATCTTAGGTGGTATTTTGCTAAGGTTCATCTGTTGCTACTTTACATTAACAGACAAATAATCCAGTACGATTAGCACTGCATGTTCTCTCTGGAATTATTTAACATTCAGACTTCTGATTTTATTTAAAGGTCTAATAGCCTAGATAGGAAAAATAACATAATATCCTAAATGATGAAAAAAACCCACAAAAACAAACAACAACAATAAACATACAACACAAACAAACAAAAAGTTACCAGGACTTATTGATTTTTAAAGTTATTATTTCACATAATTTCCAGAACAATCTGTTCCTGAAGCCAAGTTTCTCCACAGGCATGGTGTTTCTTCAAAGGTATGTTGTTGTGCCTTTTTGGTTTGGTTTGGTTTTCAATTAATTTTATTTTCCCATTAAAAAAAAAACAACACCTGTTAAAGAATTGCAAGGGTTTCTGTTTTAAAATCATAATTATTACAATTGATTCCTTTAGTAGATTTAGAGAAAATGTAAAACAAATAGAGAACAATCTATACCTGAGCATCAGACTGACATTTCATAGCATAATAGTCTTGCTTTATATTTTAGGTCACTCACAAGCTCACTGGAAAGACATTGAATAATGCAGCAGCATGAATGTTTATATCTTTGTGAACAACATTCACTACCGACTAACACCCCTGCATTTTCTATTACACGATGTCTAATTAAGCCCCATGATGCCACTCTCAAATCTGACAAAGCAGAGATAATTCCTGACATTTTCAAAAACTTGGCTTATGTTCCCTTTCTTTTTACAGTGACACAAGCTGGGGCTTCAAACTGACAACGACACTGCAGCAAGTTTCTGGGATTTTAGTCTTTTTCACACAGTAGTTTACTCAGAATGAATGGAATTGCACAGAGCTTTATTTGTCTTTGCAATCTTCAAGTGCAGAATCATGACAACCAATAGACCAAATTTTGTCCTTGCTTGCCTCTCTTCAACTTCCACCAAAATCAATGGAAATTACGTCTTACACTACCCAGGGAGTGATTGGGTCCACCGCACATGGAGACAACTACCACAGCACACATGAGGTGATAGGTCATGTCACTTCAGTTGTCTCTTTCAGCACTACACAAATACCAGAAGAGGCAAACATAAAAGAGTAAAATAGCAAGAGTAGCACTCACTGTCCTGGTGCTGTGTCTGTCACTGCTGCTCCTCCAATTCAGCCATAACTCAGAATTTTCTCTACCACATGTGGTGCCTCACATCTACCTTTCTTGGGCAGCAGCAGGAGGTCGACCAGCAATATTTGGAGTCTGTCTTCAAGACTCATCTCTTAAACATGAAACCGTGGGGTTTCAGATAGAAGAATAAAGACAAGGGTGAAAAAGGTACTGCATATGCTTCTGAAATTATGAAAATGAGTGGAGAGGAAACAAGCAAAACTACAGATCAGATCTTTTCATTATTTCACTTGCACGACTTAAAGGATATCAATTCCACCTTCCCTTTCCTGGTAATATTGTGCTCTTATTCATTTTACTATGTTCACTGTGACACTAGCCAGAGACTACACAAGGCAAATTTCCCCATTGAAAGAAACAATAAAACAAGAAGTAGTGATGACATTTCCCTCCCCCCCCCCCCGCCATCTCACAATGATTAAGAACTGGCTTACAGGTCTTCAGAGAAAAAATAGCAAAACTCAACTAAAATTAAAGAAACCTACACAAATCACATTAGTATATGCTTTAAAAAGTCACAATTTGCTGTTTTGTTTCTCAAGTCAAAAATGAAAATAAAACAAAAAATCCTTAATCTCTTAGAGTTAGGACTGATGCAAAAATCATTAATATTTTCAACTGTAAACTCCTGAGACCATTACACCAATAGCAAAATGCCTTGCTTTTCCACAATTTTCTTCTAGAAATTGCTTTAATACATTTTTACAAGAAACATCATTTGTTCAGATTGTGTCCCAATTCACCCTGCAAACACAGACAACAAAACTAATTATTTTCAACCCCAACCTTTACCCAGCTGTATCTTTTGAAGGCAGACACTAAATTGGTGGAAAATTACATCTTACATTGGATTTCATGCTTATCACAATTTTTCCCTATCTTCTTTCTATCTGTGTGATTAAATCATTTCACATCTTTCAGAAATCATAAGTTACAAAAGAGAAAAGAATTCACCATAGAGTGATTTAATATGTCTAAAGAATATCCCCTTTACAGATGTGGGCTTCGTCATTTCAGCAGTCAATCCGAAGAGCACATAGTAATCCTTAGGAACAGTAAAGTTTCACCAGACATAATCTTCTTTGTCCAAACACAAACTTAAAGAGTGGATGATAAAGGTATTTGCAATTAATCTATGTTTGCTTTGGTTTACTTTTATTATTGTGTCATTAAGTTTCTAATGATAACAGGTGCTGGGCAGCCATGAAGTAAGAAAAGGCTCCTCACTGAACTGATTTATATTTGAACTGCAAGCGATCAAGCACAAAGGCTGAAGGTAAACATCAGCCTAGTGTGGAGAAAATGACATATTCAAGACATTGGAGGAGAAGTAGTGAATTTATAACATACCACAGGTACAAGTCTACACATTTCAGCTTCTCTAGTGAGAAAGCTATATTGTTCTAAATAACTAAACTCAATCTCTCCTTAAGTTTTTTGTGTTTCAGACACAACAGCTGAGCCCCACAAAGCCACTCACACAACTGACCCAAACACCCCGCAGCAAGGAAAATTGGGAGAAAAAGGTAAAGCCCAGGGGCTTTAGATAAGGAGAGTTTAATGGAACAATATAAAGAGATAAAATCAATCAGGGAGAACAATAATACTAACGAAACATTATATAAAGTGAGTGATACAAAATACAGCAATTGACTGTGATGGCTCATCCTGTCCCATCTGCCTGATCTTGCCTCACCATGATACATCATGACACATCCACCTGCTCCAAGCACCTGCACTTTCCCCAGCCAGCCCTTAACTTATACAGTGGGCATGACATCCCATGGTAGCAAATACCCATAGGCTTGTTCAGCTGTGTTGGCTGTGGCCCTTCCCAGATTCTTGTGAGGGGGAGAAAAAAACAACCCCCAACCCCAAAACACCTAACTCTATCCTAGCCAAACCCAGGGAATATTTAAATGCAAAAAGCATTAATATTTTTAAATGTACATTCCTGAGATCTGTACACCAGTAGCAAAATGTCACAACTGAAATCAAAGTAGTTAAGAAAAAGAATGCAGAAAGCTAAGAATCCAAAGAAACTGTACTGATGGATAAAGAGAAGAAGTGATAGAAAAGGAAATATGTATGTATATTTATTTTTCTATTTTTTATATATGGCATTTGTAATACTGTTAAAAAGGTAAATTTGGGCAGTTCCCTTTATATTAAGGAAAACTATAAAAGAGCTCCAAAGGAAAATGTAATAAATTCCTTTATTTCATGAAAATCAATAATGTGCAGTAGCTTATTTTCAGTGTTTCCTCCTGCTTTTTTGTTACTAACTCTCTCACATTTAAATGGGCGACACGCTAACATGACAGTGACTTACATCCTTTTGTAAGGAAATTAATTATACCCTTCCTAAAATGTATTTTTTTTAAAGCAATATATTATCCTTATAATCATATTGCCCATAATGGGCGTATCTGGTTGAATATGTTTGTAGACTCTGTTAAATAAACTACTGGTCTTCACATTACTCCAAACAGACCACAGGAACTACAGACCTGAAAACTAGCATTCACTAAGGAATGGGCAGCCCATTCCAATGGCAAATGACTCTCTCGGTGAAGAACTTTCTCCTCACCTCGAGCATAAACTTCCCCTGGCACAGCTTGAGACTGTGTCCCCTTGTTCTGGTGCTGGTTGCTAGAGGGAAGAGGCCAACCCCCTCCTGGCTACAACCACCCTTCAGGTAGTTGTAGAGAGCAATGAGGTTGCCCCTGAGCCTCCTCTTCTCCAGGCTAAACAACCCCAGCTCCCTCAGCCTCTCCTCATAGGGCTTGTGCTCCAGGCCTCTCAGCAGCCTTGTTGCCCTTCTCTGGACATGTTCAAGTGTCTCGATGTCCTTCTTAAACTGAGGGGCCCAGAACTGGACACAGTCCTCAAGGTGTGGCCTAACCAAAGCAGAGTACAAGGGCACAATGACCTCCCTGCTTCTGCTGGCCACACTATTCCTAATGCAGGCCAGGATGCCATTGGCCTTCTTGGCCACCTGGGCACACTGCTGGCTCAATGTATAATAATATGGCAGATTCTTCTTTCACCAACGATAACAGAAGTTCTGTGTGAATTATCCAAAATTCAGACTGAAGACTACAGTTTTCTCAATAATTTTTGAAAGACTATTTTCATGGCAATAAATGAATCCAGGAAGAATACCTTTCTATTTGTATGTTTTCTCATCAAATAATTGATAGAAATATTATTTTCCTTGAAACAGATTCAAATGAATTGCTTTCTTGAGTCTTTCTTGAGTAACTCTTAACAATGAGTAGTTTGATTTGACAGCTTGTCTGTTCTTAGGTGATGCTATATGACAATCATTCACCAAAGTATTTGATTAGTTTATCATTACCTGTGCCTTTGTTTAGAATATGGTTTTTAAATATCCTGCCTCACTACTCAGTGTACTTTGTCACCATATAACGTGAAGTAGGCAAGTCTGCTGTTCGAGTTACTGCTACATTCTTTCAACATTTTACACCAGTTTCTTTCATACTGAATACAAGTTTAGATGATCTGTAAAGTACAACATTTGGGTTTAGTTTTAAAATAGAGGTAACTCTGAAAAATTAAGTTGCAATAAATTAAGAATAATAAATTAGTATTAGGTAGTAGAGCTGAGTATAGGGGGAAGGAGAAAACAGAAGTTAAATGATTTTTTTCTGATGACCCCTATATGTGTTATGCAGACATTAGTTCCAATGGACTATGAACACCCAGCGATCATAGCGTATGTTCTGTCATAATACCATCATGATAATGGAAATATTGTAAAGCATCACCAAGTAGGAGTGTGTTTGCAAAAAGAAACATTGAGCAGTTAATAGTCATAGCTTCAAAGGACAAGGATAAGCACTGCTTGACCTATCAAATCAGAAACCACAGTATTGTTTTGGAGTAAGACTTTGCAAACAAGTATTGTTTTTCTACAGTGACATAAAAATGAAGCCCCACAAAACCACCACCACATTGAGCTTTCTGTGTTTTGAAGCTGTCTGTTTCAAGATGAATGACTGATGTATCACTTTGTGGCAGCTTTAGGCTGTACCTTTAAAGTTTTCCACAGATCTTGAACAGGAGGTAGCAGAATGTAAATAAATTACTACTGAGTATAAAAAAGAAAATAATGATAAGTTCTAAACAATCCCATTGAACAGATAATAGATATAAAGTTAGATGTGCACACTGTCTCTCTCTTTTCAGCTCCCTTGCTCTGGGAGACACTAAGTTGCTTCTGGCTGTCTTTGCTGACATTGGCTGCAATATTTTGTTTTGGCTAAGTCTGGCAAACAATTCTCTGCTCTTTCTCTTGTCCCTTTGTGTCCAGGGTGGAAAAGGAGGGGAGCAGGGACGGGGAAAGCTATTAGCTCCCCTGGTTTTTGGCCAGTGGGGTTCTTGTGCTGTTTATTCATTGTAAATACCTATAAATACTGTATATATTTGTATGTTAAATGTATATTTTGTACATAATCATTGCATTTCATTGTAGATTGTAGTTTTGCTTCCAACTGGGCTGGTCTGGCAATTTTAATGTTGGGGGAATTTTCAACCCACCACACATTTCCTCTCACTTATGGAAGATTAACTTCTAAAGATTTTATTTAATTGTAGATTTTATTGTAGATTGGATATTTCAAATTGTTAACCCATTAAAATTTTTGATCAAGTGAACTAGTTAATCTAGGTAGTGTACGTTACGATAGACAGTTAAGTGCTTCCCAACACATATGTCAAGAAGGGATTAAATTACTTCAATATTCTTGGATGTTACTGTTCTACCCAGTATCTCCTAAATAGAAAACTTAATTTATATTAAACAAAAATGCTGTTATGATAGATTGACTTAATTTCCTTACAGCAAAATTAAGATTTATGAATTTTTAGTAACACCAATAATGTACAATAGTTATGCAGGTTTATGCTGATGAGAAGGAGGCAATGCATATAGATGAACATGAATAGTATGGATAAACATTCTATTACTATATTTGTATCTACTTGTAACATCTAGACATTTGACCAGATTTTTCTAATCTGTCTTTTCATGCAGACTAGGGAGCATAGTACACTAAAGTTATGGAGAAATAGCAGAAGATAAATATGTAGCTTTTACACAGCATTTTTTTGTTTCCTCCATTTCTCCTATAAGAGTCCATTTTAGTAGCTGGTTGTGCTAAGTTCTGGAAACAATTTACTGATGTTGGAAGAGATTACAATGGAAGAGATTACAATTACAATTACTAAGAGATTACAATGGTTTACTACAAGAAAACTTTAATTAAAACCAAACCAAACAAACAAAAATCACAACAAAACAACAACAGAAACAGCCAACAAAAAACCCTCAACAAAACAAAACAAACCTTTCAATGAAATTGTAGTTCATCTTTTATCAACTGTAAATTTCTTAAACAAAGGTAACCCAAGCATAGAAAACAGGAATTGGAACCTCCCTTTGGGATTTCTTCTTGGACCATACATAGCGATTTCCTCCAGTTCCAGTTTCATCCTCTACTGCTCTTCAATGTTTTGCAGCCACCTAGCAGGTGAAGCTCTTGAATTGGACCCAGGCACAACACAGAATCCAGCCACACTGCTCTAAGGCACTGTTTAGTGTTATGGTGGGTTGAAAATTCCCCCAGCATTAAATTTGCTAGACCAGCCCGGTTGGAAGCAAATGAAGATGCATTTGCAAGTAAAACTACAATCTACAATGAAATGCAATGAATATGTATAAAATAGACAGTATTTACAATATTTACGGTTGTTTACAATTAATAAACAGCACAAGAATTGCCCTGTCCAAAAACCAGGGTAGCTGCTAATAGCTTCCCACTCCCTGCTCTCCTCCTTAACCCCCTGGACACAAAGGGACAAGAGAAAAGAGCAGAGGGTTATTAGAACTTCGCCAAAAACAATGCAGCCAAGGTCAACAGCAGCCAGCAGAAGCACAAAGTTAGTCTCTCCCAGAGCAAGGAAGCCAAAAAGAAAGATTTTTTTTACCAAACTAATTCTTATAGTAGATATCTCTCCAATGGGATTGTTTAGAATTTACCATTATTTTCCTTTTTACACCCAATGGTGATTTATTTACATTTCACTACTTTCTGTTCAACATCTGTGGCAAATTTTAAAGGCACAGCCTAAAACTACCACAGGTATCTAAACAGGGCCCTGAATATGTTAACTGTGCTTGATAATTTTACTGAACTACATTTATTTTTGTTGAAGCGGTCATAGACTGTCATGATGAGTATGTTCAATCTGATATACAGAAAAAAATGGATTAGCATCAGTCTAAGTGAAAAGAGATGTAAGTCATGATGTGCGACTTCTAATTTTAACACAAGCTTTCCTTGATCTTCTTCTATATTTAGTATAAGTTAAAATCATTTCTTGACAAGTAATTTTCTTAAAATGTAAGTGACAAATATGAATAGATTATGTAGGATACCATTTATGTGAAGTCCAACGTATTCTTTGCATAATGTGAGGATACATTGACTAAGAGCATATAGTAGCTGCACAAGTGTTCTGGGACAGGGTTCATTTTCTCCATAGTAGCTAGTATGGATCTATGTTTTGGGTTTGTGACCAAAACAGTGTTGATGATATGGAGATGTTTTAGATATTGCTGAGCAGTTCTTACACAGTGTAAGGGCTTTTTCTGCTTCTCATCCCATCTCACCACCAAGTAGGCTGGAGGTGCCCAAGAAGCTGGGAGAAGACAGAACTGGGGAAACTGACCCCCACTGACCAAAGGGATATTCCATAGCATATGGTATTTTGCTCAGTACACAACACTCAGGGAAGAAAGAGGAAAGGCGAGGATCAGAGTGGTGGCATTTTTCTTTCCAAGTAACTTGCCACATTATGGAGTCCTGCTTTCCTGGAGATGGCTGAACACCTGCCTGCTAATGGCAAGCAGTGAATGAATCACTTGTTTCTCTTTGCTTGCATACATGTCTTTTGCTTTACCTACTGAACTGTCTTTATCTCAACCCATGATTTTTCTCACTCTTATCCTTCTGATTCTTTCCCCCATTCCACTGGGGTGGAGTGAGTAAGCGAATGACTATGTGGCACTTATTTGACAGCTGGGGCTAAGCCAGGACAACAAGGAAAGAAAGAAAAATGGACTTGCCAGTTCCCTGCTGTCATTTTGTTATCACATGCAGTGAAGCCGCATAAAAGATATGGCTGTAAGATCCACTTCTTTAATGATTTCTTACTTAATGAAATAGCTCCTAAGATTTGTCTGAGGGCAAAGACAGCAGCCTCTCCATGTGGGTAATTCCCTTCACCCTAGTCCCCATTTAACTAATTAAATGTTCTTTAGAATTTGAAATCACTAAGTATAAGAAAGCTCCTGAGAATCATAAGCAAAGTCAGGAGGACATTTCAAAAACAGGAATGGTTAGTATAGGACAGTCTAGGGAGTACATGATGCTTTCAGTATTGTCTTGTATGGTACTTTAGGGCTTTAATAACTCTTCCTGCAATGTTGCAAGAAAAACTTCTGATCAATACCAATTATTTTTCTCACCATAGAAACAAGGTTTAGTTAACCCCTTGAGTGTCCTATCCTGAAATAAAGAGAAGATATATTTTTTTGCATTGATGAAGGAAACAGTTCATCGACTGAAATGAAATTATTGCTGTAACAAAAGTGCTTCTACACCCAAATTTTAGTTGAGCATGTCACTCAAACAATCACTGCAGTCCATCAGTTTAAGGGTGTATTTATAAATTATTAATGTAAATAAAACAAAGCAAACCCCCCACATTGGAATGTACTGCCCAGGGAGGTGGTGGAGTCACCATCCCTGGAGGTGTTCAAAAAAGGATTGGATGTGGCACTTGAAGCCATGGTTTAGCAGTCATGAGGTGTTGGGTGACAGGTTGGAATTGATGATCTTTGAGGTATTTTCTAACCTTATTGATTCTGTGATTCTATGATTTTATGTTGCTATCATAAAATTCCTACAATGACATAAATTAAAAGGCTTCTACCCTTGAGTGTCTTCCACTGTTTCAGTCACTAGTGCCTACTCACAGAAACTTTGGTAGAATAAGCAAAACAATCATTAAAAAAAAAAAAAAAAAAAGAGCATGTCTATTTTTTTACTAATTACTTTTTTTTCAATTGCATTTTGCTAAAACACAATGTAAAGAAGGTACATGAAGAGGTATTTTACTGCCAAGTTATGCTGTTAAAAATATTTTCCTTTTGCATGTAGAGTGGGAGACAATTTACATAGAGAAAACATTTTCATTACCAGACCTTATGCATCTACATATTTTTATGAAAACAGACTAAATAATTACCAATGCAAGTAAACAGTTCTGGATTTCTTCCATCTTTGTACTAGACACTGGTTTTCACACCAAACACTCAATTAAATTGCTAGATATGTTTTCTAATTTTTTTTTCTGCAACGAGGTGGACAGCCAGAAGAATTAGTGAGCTATCTATCTATATTAAAGGTCTTAAATATTATTGCTAATTCCAAATAATTAATATAAAGACAATATAAAAAATAAGATCATTACTGGTTAGGCCACACCTTGAGTACTGTGTCCAGTTCTGGGCCCCTCAGTTTAGGAAGGATGTTGACTTGCTGGAACGTGTCCAGAGAAGGGCAACAAAGCTGGTGAGGGGTTTGGAACACAAGCCCTATGAGGAAAGGCTGAGGGAGCTGCGGTTGCTTAGCCTGGAGAAGAGGAGACTGAGGGGTGACCTTATTGCTCTCTACAACTACCTGAAGGGAGGTTGTAGCCAGGCAGAGGTTGGCCTCTTCTCCCAGGCATCCAGCACCAGAACAAGAGGACACAGTCTCAGGCTGCGCCAGGGCAGGTTTAGGCTGGATGTTAGGAAGAAGTTCTACACGGAGAGAGTGATTGCCCATTGGAATCAGCTACCCGTGGAGGTGGTGGAGTCACCTTCACTGGAGGTGTTCAGGAGAAGACTTGATGGGGTGCTTGGCTGTATGGTCTAGTTGTTGGGTGGGTTGGATTGGTTGATGGGTTGGACGCGATGATCTTGAAGGTCTCTTCCAACCTGGTGTATTGTATTATTGTATTATTGTATTATTGTAACTACCTGAAGGGAGGTTGTAGACAGGCAGAGGTTGGTCTCTTCTCCCAGGCAGCCAGCACCAGAACAAGAGGACACAGTCTCAGGTTGTGCCAGGGCAGGTTTAGGCTGGATGTTAGGAAGAAATTCTATACAGAGAGAGTGATTGGCCATTGGAATGGACTGTCCGGGGAGGTGGTGGAGTCACCATCGCTGGAGGTGTTCAGGAGGAGACTTGATGGGGTGCTTGGTGCCATGGTTTAGTTGATTAGGTGGGTTGGATTGGTTGATAGGTTGGACACGATGATCTTGAAGGTCTCTTCCAACCTGGTCTATTCTATTCTATTCTATTCTATTCTATTCTATTCTATTCTATTCTATTCTATTCTATCCTATCCTATCCTATCCTATTCTATTCTAAATAAAATTTCAAAAATATAGGAAAAAGCATATTTGATATCTTTATCACTGCTACAGTATTTTTATGGCAATGAAAATCTAGATTCTTCTGAAGTAAATGACAAAATCTCTTTTAAGATTCTATTAATGTTTTATATCTGTCTCTCAGTTTATCCCTATCTATGTATTTGTAAGTATGCATGAAATGTTTAATTCCTATAGACCACCAGAGCTTTGTATATATTCATTCAGTATAACAGACCATCTAATGGAACTAAATCAGAGCACAAAATAGATTAATGTGACAGAAGAAACAAGTAATGAATTTTTAAAATCAAATCAAAGTAGCTACCCCTGACAAACTTCAGAAAGATGTGTATTCTAATTATACTGAGATATACAGAAAAATAACCAATGTGGTTGAATAATCTTTGGCAATGGATTTATCAACACATACAATTAAATGGCTTTGTATTGCCTTGTTTAAGCTACCTAAGGCAATATATCATTTATGTGGCCATTTTAGAAAGTGAAGCTGTCTATAATCATATAGAACTATGTAATTACTCAGAATACAGTACAATATTCCTTCACAATCAGTATACAATATACAATATAATAATAATAATACAATAATACAATAAACCAGGTTGGAAGAGACCTTCAAGATCATCGTGTCCAACCTATCAACCAATCCAACCCACCTAAACAACTAGACCATGGCACCCAGCACCCCACCCAGTCTCCTCCTGAACACCTCAAATGAAAGTGACTCCACCACCTCCACGGGCAGCCGATTCCAATGGGCAATCACTCTCTCTGTATAGAACTTCTTCCTAACATCCAGCCTAAACCTGCCCTGGCACAGCCTGAGACTATGTCCTCTTGTTCTGGTACTGGCTGCCTGGGAGAAGAGACCAACCTCTGCCTGTCTGCAACATGGAACTATCTGAAACAGTTTTGTCAACCTAATTTAACCAAAAGCAGAGAACAAGCCAGTGCCCTCTAGAGCTGCCACTGTTCTCTGCATAAGCTTGAAACAGCATTTCCATTATTGATTTTTTTCTGGCTTCTATGACAAACAGGGACACATTGTTATTATTTGCCATCTCCTCTGACTCACTGGGAACTATAAGCTGTTGCAATGAAATATGTTTAAAAGTCATGTAAAACTTTGTTTCAGGTATTAGTCTAGAAAAGTTTTCCTAGGGAACACAAATGTTTTATTGAGGAAAGAATATAGTATGAATCAGCTTGACAGGAATGCTTTCCAAAAAAAAAAGAAAACAACAATCAAAAAATAATTTTGGACTGATGACAAAAGAAGATCAATCTTGCTGGAAGCTTTTAATAAAACTTTCTAAGGACCTCTTTTCTCAATGTTTCTTTTCTCAATGTTTCAATTTCTCCACTGTTATTTTCTAGGTAGTACTAGAAGGAATACTGAACGAAGAACTTTGAATCTTAATGACTTTTTGAAGAAAAGGAAAATAGGAATGCTAGCTAACAGAGGACCTAACTTCCTTTTATTACTTGCTCAATCTATTGCTAGTACATATGGACACAACAGCCTGAAACACAATGTCATACAGGAAAAACTGAAAAAGGCCCAGCCAAACTGCGAAATGCCATTTGTTTCTGTTTTCATCATTATAGTTGTCCACTGCTTTATTAAACACAGTCTTAATTCTGATTCCTGGGGGAAAACAAACAAGTAAACAAACAAAAACAACATAACAAAACAAAACAAACAAATAAACAAAATCATCCAATGTATTTACAAATGTTACATATTCCTTAAGAATATGAAAGGACATATAGCTGGCAACAAATATAACCACTTTGTATTCCAATCCTTCTTTTGACTTTAATTATAAGAGAGGCCACTGCCGGAGGTTTCCTTTCTGTACATAAGGATTTCTCCTGTGCTCTAGTTGATCTGATAGACTAGACTAGACTAGACTAGACTAGACTAGACCAGGCTGGAAAAGACTATCCAACACTATCTAATCAACTAAACCATGGCACGAACTGCCTCACCCAATCTCTTCTTAAAAACCTCCAGTGATGGTGATTCCACCACTTCCCTGGGCAGCCCATTCCAGTGGCCAATCACGCTTTCTATGAAGAACTTCTTCCTAACCTCTAGTCTAAACCTCCCCTGGAGCAGCTTGAGACTGTGTCTTCTTGTTCTGGTGCTGGTTGCCTGGGAGAAGAGACCAGCCCCCGCCTGGCTACAACCTCTCTTCAGGTAGTTGTAGACAGCAATAAGGTCTCCCTTGAGCCTCCTCTTCTCCAGGCTAAACAACACCAGCACCCTCAGCCTCTCCTCATTTTAACTTCTTCCACTATAGCAGCTGAATATCCTTTAATGAAAGCATTTTTACTTCCTTTTATAGGTACTGATACCAAAACTGTGATGGATTATTTTTTTTTAAGAGCAATGAGAAGTGCTGGGTAGTGAGAGGAAGAAGAAACCAAGGATTATTTTTTCAAGGAAAGGTTCTTAATCAAAAACTTGAGGCTGAGGGATAATTGGATAAAAATTAGAAGCAACTCAGTAAAGGCTCTTTCCAGACCTAATGCATGCTCTGTACAGCATATCATTACACTTCCAGCTGTACCAGGAACTAAGAAGCAGGGAGGGAATAAAAGCTACAAGAAGATAAAAGATTTGGAAGAATTTTACATTAGGAAAATGAATATTTGGAACCTGATAAAGATAAATTAAAAATAATACTTTACGTAAGTGTGGCAGTTTTAGGCTATGCCTTTAAAAGTTAACTGCAGATTTTCAAGCAGAAGAGTGAAGAAACATAAACAAATCCACAGCTGGGTGTAAAAAGGAAAACCAGAGATTATTCTAAATTAATTGTATTGGGCAGATGTGAGATGTACTCCCAGCAATATCTCACATCCCACTTCATTCCTTTCTTCCTTTGCTGGCTGCTTTTCTGCTCTGCTCAGATGCAAGGATCTTATCACTACTAGCTGACCTTGCAGATAAGACTAACAGTACTCTTCTAACTTTTCTTTCTCCTTTCTTCTAATTAGACAAAAAGAGGGGGGGAGGCTGGAGGAGAGGGGGTTGGGGGGAAGTGGAGCGATTACTCCCACTCCTTTTGGGTTCCTAGAAGGTTCAGAGGGGTTTCTCTGCTGTTTTCTGCCTGTAAATAACTGTATAATATTGTAAATACTGTGTATTTGTACATATTCATTGCATTCCATTGAAGAGTGTAGTTATTGCTTGTAAATACAGCTTCCATTTGCTTTCCTAATTGAGTGAGCTGGGCGTCTTGTTAATGTGGTGGTAGATTCTAAACCATTATAGTAAGTTTTAAAAGCTTAACCATTTCTTTCTGAACTGAATAACAAACAAAACAAAATATTGAAAGATTTTTTTCCTTTGGATTAAATTAGGTCACTTTAAGTAGTTTACTGAATTAAGCTCACCATAGAGGAGAAAGTTCTTCACAGAGAGAGCTTTTAGGCATTGGAATGGGCTACCCAGGGAGGTGGTGGAGTCACCATCCCTGGAGGTGTTCAAGAGGGGACTGGACATGGCACTTGGTGCCATGGTTTAGTAGGCATGAGGTCTTGGGTGACAGGTTGGACTTGATGATCTTTGACGTCTTTTCCAATGTTATCGATTCTATGATATTAACCTCAGCAACTTTTGTAAATTAAAATTGCTAAAACTATTTGGTGGCATAGCAGAAGGAATGTGAGAAAATCCCCATGAGACAAAAAATTTCCATCTGGATTTCATTATGAAGTCATTTTCCTATAATTTACTTTATCAGCTTAAGTCATGAAAGTCATTAAATGAATTATTACATAATGATAATTCTCAAATGATAATTCTCTGGACCACCTCCTCTGTGTCCAGGAGCTATGTATACCTACAAGGAGAAAAGCAGGAAGGAATGCTAGGAGGCCTGCCTGGATGAACAAGGAGCTGCTGGACACACTATCACTTAAAAAGAAACTCTACAGGAAGTGGAGGGAAGGACAGATAGAACAGGGGGTATATAAGGAAGCTGCCCAAGCAGCAAGAGGCCTGGTGAGGAAAGCCAAAGCAGAGTTTGAACTGAATCTAGCCAGGGGGTTAAAGGGAACACTAAGAATTTCTATAGGTATGTTAATGGCAAGAAGAAGACTAGGGAAGGTGTGGGCCCCCTCAGAAAGGAAAGTGGTGAATTAATCACAAGTGATGTGGAAAAGGCTGAGGTACTCAATCACTTCTTCACCTCAGTCTTCACTGCAAGGGCCTCCAGCCACACTCCTGGTGTCATGGCAGACGACGCCAGGGACGGGGAGGAAGAACTGCCCACCATAAGTGAAGCACAGGTTCATGATCACCTGAAGAACCTGAAGGTGTTCAAGTCCATGGGACCCGACAGGATACACCCACGGGTGCTGAGAGAACTGGCAGATAGGTTGCCAAGCCCCTCTCTATTATATTCCAGAAGTCATGGCAGAGTGGGGAAGTCCCCACAGACTGGAAAAGGGGAAACATTATTCCCATTTTCAAAAAGGGCAAGAAGGAGGAACCGGGGAACTACAGGCCAGTCAGTCTCACCTCTGTGCCCGGAAAGATCATGGAGCAGATCCTCCTGGAGGCACTAATGACTCAAAAGAACAGTGAAGAGGTGATTGGGAGTAGTCAGCATGGCTTTGCCAAGGGCAAATCCTGCCTGACAAACCTGGTGGCCTTCTATGATCAGGTGACAGCATTAATAGATGAGGGGCGAGCAACTGATGTCGTTTACCTGGACTTGAGCAAAGCCTTCGACACTGTCCCGCACCACCTCCTGGTCTCCAAGCTGGTGACACATGGGTTTGATGGATGGACCACTAGATGGATAAAGAATTGGCTTGATGGCCGCACCCAAAGAGTGGCTGTCAACGGGTCCATGTCCCAATGGAGGCCAGTGACAAGCGGAGTCCCTCAGGGATCAGTCCTGGGACCTGTCTTGTTCAACATCTTTGTGGGTGACATGGACAGTGGCATCGAGTGCACCCTCAGCAAGTTTGCTGATGACACCAAGCTGTGTGGTGCATTGGACATGCTGGAGGGAAGGGATGCCATCCAGAGGGACCTGGACAGGCTGGAGAGGTGGGCACAAGCCAACCTCATGAGCTTCAACAAGACCAAGTGCAGGGTCCTGCATCTGGGTCAAGGCAATCCCAGGCACAAATACAGGCTGGGCAGTGACTGGCTGGAGAGCAGCCCTGAGGAGAGAGACTTGGGGGTGCTGGTGGACGAGAAGCTCAACATGAGCTCTCAATGTGCGCTTGCAGCCCAGAAAGCCAATCAGATCCTGGGCTGCATCAGGAGAAGTGTGACCAGCAGGTCAAGGGAGGTGCTTCTCCCCCTCTACTCAGCTCTGGTGAGACCCCACCTGGAGTACTGCGTCCAGTTCTGGAGCCCCTATTACAGGAGGGATGTGGACGTGCTGGAGTGTGTCCAGAGAAGGGCCACGAGGATGATCAGAGGGCTGGAGCACCTCTCCTATAAGGACAGACTGAAGGAGTTGGGGCTGTTCAGTCTGGAGAAGAGAAGGCTCCGAGGTGACCTCATTGTGGCCTTCCAGTATCTGAAGGGGGCCTACAAGAAGGCTGGGGAGGGACTTCTCAGGATCTCAGGTAGTGATAGGACTAGGGGGAACGGATTGAAGCTGGAAATGGGGAGATTCAGGCTGGATGTGAGGAAGAAGTTCTTCACCATGAGAGTGGTGAAGGCCTGGAATGGGTTATCCAGGGAGGTGGTTGAGGCCCCGTCCCTGGAGGTGTTTAAGACCAGGCTGGATGAGGCTCTGGCCAGCGTGATCTAGTGTAGGGTGTCCCTGCCCATGGCAGGGGGGTTGGAACTAGATGATCCTTGTGGTCCCTTCCAACCCTGACTGATTCTATGATTCTATGATTCTATGATTCTATGATTACACAAAAACTGTGGGTTTACACAAACATTCTTCCTATTGTTGCATGGGCTAATACTTCATTAATAAATTAACTGAACAACAAAAACTTTTTCACTAATAGTGTGCTGCCTTGGATCTGTCAGAAAGGAGGTTGTGGAGTTTCTCTTTCTGGTGATATTCAAAACTCGCCTGGATGTGTTCCTGTGTAATCTGCTGTAGGCGATTCTGCTCTGGCAGGGGGGTTAGACTAGATGATATTTCAAGGTCCCTTCTAGCCTCTGAAATTCTTTGATTCTGTGATATGTCATTCATTTTGGGTCTGTCATTGATCTAAAATGAATATTTGCTAAAATGCAAGTGGTCATAATTTTATATACTTTTCTATACAGAAATAGAATATGCCGCCCACCTACAAATGTGTGGCACACACTGGAAGAAAATCATATTCCTTTTAATTTGTTAAGAAAAATAAATCTAATTAAATGTTTACAATTATAATAGTAATCCAGTTCTGCAAATATTTATTAGAACTTCTAAACCGCATTTCGGCTCATAAAAAAGGTAGCAGGCTGGGAGAATGTTGTATTTGTTTCCCTGTTTAAGTCATGTCTGAAAAAAAAAAAAACAGGTAAGGAGCTACATGTTGTACCTTTATCCAAAGCACAGTATCACAGTATCACCAAGGCTGGAAGAGACCTCAAAGATCACCGAGTCCAATCTGTCACCACAGACCTCATGACTAGACCATGGCACCAAGTGCCATGTCCAATCCCTCTTGAACACCTCCAGGGACCGTGACTCCACCACCTCCCCGGGCAGCCCATTCCAATGACGAATGACTCTCTTGGTGAAGAACTTTCTCCTCACCTGGAGCCTAAACTTCCCCTGGCGCAGCTTGAGACTGTCCTCTTGTTCTGGTGCTGGTTGGTAGAGAGCATTACCCTATTGCATCAAATTTCTTAGACAATGAAAACAGTTTTAAATGATCTATACTTCTGTGTTTGGTGTTTATGCTAGATTACCATCTGCACATAGGTAGGACTGAAATGCTAAATGATCTTCATATTCATGAAGCTCAGATGCAAAAAACTTGTATTCTCTTGAGAGACTGTTCCTTTGCAAAGCATAAACGACTCTCCCAGTTTAATGTCTGTGAATCTTTCTGTTTTCCTTGGATGTTTCTCTCTTTTGTGTGTGTGTGTGGTTTTGGGGTTTTTTGTTTGGTTCGGTTTTTTTGTCTGGTTGGTTGGGGTTTTTGTTTCAGCGGACCAATACAGACATAAAGAGGTTAATCAGGGAAGCCAGCCAGCACAGCTATAAAGAATGAGTACATGAGAGGAAATCTTTCTTCTAAAATAGTGATTAAAAAAAAAAAAAGGAAAGAAATGAAGGATGAAAGAAGGGGAAAAAAAGAAAAACAGTTTTAAAGGGATGAAGCAACAGTTTAAAAAGATTTAGGATAGCCTAAGTTCTCTGTGAAAAGACTACATGGCACTTTGATCATGGGTTACACTATTTATGTGAGGAGAGGATTTCTAAAAGAATTCCTGCTGTACTTAAAAGTTATGGACTGGCACCAGAGGTGATATTGTTGTAATGTATGAATGTTATACATGACAGCTCCTATAGAAGCAGAAGCCTATTTAGTGCTACAAATCAACAGATCTCTTTCACTTCCCCCTCCGACAGAGTTAAATATTAGGATAAGAGTTACCTATGGAGATAGTATGTTATAAACTAACCCATCTTTACAGTCTAACATTAAAGAACTTTATAATTTCATTGAAGTACTTAGGAAGAAATATTTGTATTCTAATAAAGGAAAGGGGAGAATGTTGTTAGTGAGGGGTGAATTGAGTGCTTAACACTTGTTTGAGTTTACAGGTCGATTTTAATTTTGTGTTAGGGATTATAGAGGAATCTGTCAATAAGACAATGCTACAGAAAATACCTGAAGGCAGTAGAATCTGATGCAAAACTTCCCATGTAAATTATAATACTGGAAGCAAAATAAATTTTGAAGTTGTTCAAACAGGCTACCTAGATTTCCATAATCTCAGAGGTATCAAATCTCTGGCTGGTTCCAACACTTGACTTCTTACAGAAAATAGAAAAAAAACCCCAAGAATTATGGGTATACAGAGCAGGTATGTAAAATCAGAGAATTAATTGCAAAAGTGTCTTTTCTCAAAACAAAGCAGCAAGCAAACAAAACAAAACCCCGAACAAATAGAATAAAATAGAATAGAATAGAAAGAATAAAATAGAATAGAAAATAGAATAGAATAGAATAGAATAGAATAGAATAGAATAGAATAGAATAGAATAGCATAGACCAGGTTGGAAGAGACCTTCAAGATCATCGCGTCCAATCCATCATCCAACACCATCTAATCAACTAAACCATGGCATCATGTACCCCATCAAGTCTCCTCCTAAACACTCCCAATGATGGCGACTCCACCACCTCTCTGGGAAGCCCATTCCAATGGGCAATCACTCTCTCTGTGAAGAATTTCTTCCTAACCTCCAGTCTAAACCTCCCCTGGTGCAGCTTGAGACTGTGTCCTCTAAAAGCCCTCAAAGACAAAATAAACCCAAAAAACCCAACCCCCCCAAAAAAAACCCAAACAAAAAATCCAGAGCAACAGACACCACCAAACATAAAAGGCAAAAAAGGCCCCAAATAAACAAACAAAAAACCCCAACCAAACCAGTGCCAACAAAAGCACTCAGAATTAATACAATTTTTTCATACTTTTCATATTACTCTAAAATCACCTTGATTGAATCCGCTCTCATAAGATATTTCTATTCTACACACACTGGCAGAGTAAATTACTTGGCATTTGTGTTTCCCTGTGCCCATTCTGCACCCTCCAGGTGTTAAGAGGAGCCACTTCTGAGCAGAGATTGAATCCTCTCACCATCACTAAGCATGCTGTCACTCACTTTCCCTTTATGTGCCCCCAGCAAGAGGATGGGAGTAGTAATGTTCTCTGCCAAGTCCCTGTTAGTAATTGTTCCCAAATAAATTAACTGCAGTGCACATTACTAGATTTCTTAAACAAAGTAGGCATTTAATATCTGTTGGTGCCCCAAGACAGGAACTGTACAGAAAGTAAAGCATGGGAGTAAAACAGAGTTTATTAGGACTTACTTTACCAATTATGCATACATCCTCTCCATTTTTTTCATATCTTAAGAACACAAAGATCTAAAATAACATTCAAGTATACTGACATATTAATTTTGAAAACTTAAAACTCAGTGACTTAATCAAAATGCATTTGTGTCCCAATTACATTATCAATACATTAATTAAGAGAAAGGACAGTAGGAAACACAAAATGTTTTACAAGCTTCATAAAATGATTATTTCAAGAGGGTGATACTGATAGAGGTCCCTAGCAAGATGAAGTAAAAATCTTGAAAAGAAAAGCACTGAGAAGATGATGGAAGTATAGGCAGTAATGGTTTACAGAGCACTAGTCACACAAGAAATGTCTGATAGCTTTCTGGTACAAAAATAAGAATTTTCAATTAATCTAATTCCATTAAATATAACATAAACTGTAGAGAAAATTTACTGAAACTATATTTAAAACCAGAATCCCATTGAAATATATATTTCTCATGAATATATTACTTGGAATAGAATAAATAGAATAGAATAGAATAGAATAGAATAGAATAGAATAGAATAGACCAGGTTGGAAGAGACCTTCAAGATCATTGCGTCCAACCTATTATCCAACCCACCTAACCAACTAAACCATGCAACCAAACACCCTATCAAGTCTCCTCCTAAACACCTCCAGTGATGGTGACTCCACCACCTCCACGGGCCTCCCATTCCAATTCTCTCTGTGTAGAATTTTTTCCTAACCTCCAGACTAAACCTCCCCTGGCACAGCCTGAGACTGTGTCCTCTTGTTCTGGTGCTGGTTGCCTGGGAGAAGAGACCAACCTCCACCTGTCTACAACCTCTCTTCAGGTAGTTGTAGAGAGCAATAAGGTGTCCCCTGAGCTTCCTCTTCTCCAGGCTAAGCAAGCCCAGCTCCCTCAGTTTCTCATCATAGGGCTTCTGTTCCAAACCCCTCACAAACTTTGTTGTCCTTCTCTGGACACGTTCCAGCAAGTGAACATTGTTCCTAAACTTTTGGGCCCAGAAGGATGTTGACTTAAGAAAGAGTTATAAAATTTTTGAAGTAAATATCCATATTATGGTCACACTGTTACATGAATAGTGATATTATTCCCTCTTTGAAAAGATTGAGAGAGGAAATATATGAGGGATAAGCATCAATAAAATAGTTTTAGAGAACTTGGAAAGGAGTTTAAGTACTTTTTATTAAAATGAACTTAAAGGTTTTATCTGAAAATTGACTATCATGTACATCCTACTAAGTTTCATAGCTACCAAATAAGTGCAGTACATTTTTTGGTATGGTGAAGGAATAAAGCTGTTACGAAGGTAATCAAATACAATATGGGACAATACTGTACTTTGTCTTTTAACAAAATTAATGTGCTTTTAAAAATAGCAATAAATTTAAAATTTCACACTTACCCACCCAAGTTATATATTATAACAAGGGCATTTTCATTCCTATTCCCTTTACTGTAAAAATCAGTCCAGCTTCAGCGCTTACACAATTATATTTGTGTAAATTAAAACTAGTGAATTGCATATACAGGGGAAAATTCAACAACTTAAACACAATATGAGATTAAAATAAATGTGTTTATAGAACATCAATAAATAGATAGAAGTGTTTCCATTCAAGTAAAGACAGAGTAATCAGTAATCATGTCTGGGAAGGAGGCAGAAATGGGTCAAAGATGTTTTAAGATTTGTTTGTTTGGTTTTTTTTTTTTCCTCATCCTACTCTACTTTAATAGGTAATAAATTAAACTCATTTCCTCAAGGTGAGTGTGTTTTGTTCATGATGATGATTGGTGAGTGATCTCCCTGTCTTTTCATTGTATTTTATCTCCCTTGTTCAGTTTGGGAGGGGAAATAGGCAGCTTTGGTGGGCACCTGGCATCCAGATATGTTCAACCAACCACATTTAGTCAAAATAGTGTTGGATGTCCTTGACTCAATTCCCTTTACACTCTGTCCCCTATGATAGAGTTTCCTTGAGCATATTCTGCTAGCCAACCACTTGCTAGTTGAAGCCCTTGCTTGTCAAGCTGCCTGAAGACAAGTGCTCATGAGTCAATCGCAGTGATGCCAATGATGCAGACATAGACTAATTTCTTTGAAGGTAATTTTAATCCCATATGGTCTTGATTTTTGACATGTGTGACTGATGCTTGTCACTGGTATTCAAATTAGGCAGTGGGTAATAGAGAGAATTTTCCTTGCATCAGAAGCTCTTGGATTACTCGGTGTGAAAAGCTGTAATTCAAGTGGAAGAGAATAGAGGAGGACAACAATCCCATTGATGATCACATCTGAGCCATCACATTCCCTAGCTGAATTAAAATGAACCTAGGCAGTTACATTCATAGACTGCAAAAACCAAACCCAAACCCAAACCAAACCAAACCAACAAAGAAACACACATGTATTTGGCTGTCACTGCTGTGGATACTGTTTCATATAGCAGACTAGTTTAACAGAAGGCCCACAGACTCGTGTAACCTATCAAAGTACAGTAAACAGGGACCCTTCACTAAGGGCAATCATTTTAACAAGCAACTTCTCTTTTTTGGGATTAAAATGCTCCAGATTCAAGTTGTGGTTGCATCCAGTTCATAGAATCATAGAATCATAGAAAAAGAAGGTTGGAAAAGACCTCAAAGATCATCAAGTCCAACCTGTCATCCAAGACCTTATACTACTAAACCATGGTACCAAGTGCCAATCCCCTCTTGAACACCTCCAGTGATGATGACTCCACCACCTCCCTGGGCAGCCCATTCCAACAGCTAACAACTCTCTCTGTGAAGAACTTTGAGTTCAGTTGAGGATGAATGGGCAGAAAAAGCAGTAAGTGTAGAGAAAGCATGAACATTTTCTGTGTTGTTTGCAGAGCTGCTAAAAATACATTTATCGGAGTGTTACCTTAACTGATTCCAGGATCAGTTAAGAAAATTGTCCTGCTACTGACAATCCATACTAATGTTAAATCATCATAACACTGTAAAAAAAAAATCGATTACAACCTGTAACAGAAAATGCTTTGATGTGGCAAAAATGTCATCTGTAGAGAGTTATGTACCTAGCCTTCCTGAGAAGGTATTTCCAACAACTGCTAAAGAAAGTTAAACAACAAGCATGTAAAAAACCAACCAACCAACCAAAAAAAAAAAAAAAAACCAAAAAAAACCCCCACACAAAACAAAAAACCCACATTGTTTTTCAAATGTATTAGTATTAATAATGGAAGTTTCAGCTCTTCTAGATTGATCTGAAAAGGTTTGGATTTTTTTACATTCTTATATTATTATATACATTATTATATTATTAAATATATATTCTTATATATAAAAGAAGGCAAACGGCATCCTGGCCTGCATCAGGAATAGTGTGGCCAGCAGGAGCAGGGAGGTCATTCTGCCCCTGTACTCAGCACTGGTTAGGCCACACCTTGAGTACTGTCTCCAGTTCTGGGCCCCTCAGTTTAAGAAGGACATCGAGACTCCTGAACGTGTTCAGAGAAGGGCAATGAGGCTGGTGAGAGGCCTCAGGCACAAGCCCTACGAGGAGAAGCTGAGGGAGCTGGGGCTTTTTGCCTGGAGGAGAAGGCTCATGGGAGACCTTATTGCTCTCTACAACTACCTGAAGGGCAGTTGTAGCCAGGACGGGGTTGGTCTCTTCTCCCAGGCAACCAGCACCAAAACAAGAAGACACAGTCTCGAGCTGCGCCAGGGGAAGTTTAGACTCGAGGTGAAGAGAAAGTTCTTCACAGAGAGATTTTAGGCATTGGAATGGGCTGCCCAGGAAGGTGGTGGAGTCACTGTCCCTGGAGGTGTTCAAGAGGGGATTGGACATGGCACTTGGTGTCATGGTCTAGTAGTCATGAGGTCTTGGGTGACAGATTGGACTTGATCATCTTTGAGGTCTTTTCCAACCCTGTTGATTCTACAATTCTATATTGTTGAACTGATATACACAAACTTAATCCCAGTACCCATGGGTCATTATATAAAAAAATACTAATAGGACAGTACCTTTTACCAGTATCAGGTGTTTCTAGCCCATTCTGCATGGTTGAAACCACACTAAAACTGAGAAGTATCCTGGGTTTTTTGGAACCATAATTACATATTGACAAGTTAAACTGTGAGACCTAAATCAAGGAGATTTGGGCTATTATGCGATCATCCTCATGGGACAAACCTAAGGGGACATTAATTATTTTGCCATGGCCTAACTCTTTTTCAATTTTCCCTTCTTGAGTGACATTTAATCTTGGAGAAAAGGAACTATGGAAATAACAAATTCAAGGCCAGTATAGCATGGATGTCAGAAAGGGTTGCTATATAATAATTTAAATAATAATAGATATTGTTTCTTAGGAAAATGTTTAATGAAAAAATACAAAATATCTTTTCTTGCTTCTTAGTTATTTTTCATCATCTCGATTTTTCTCATCTGATATAGTTTTGATTTCCAAGTACTTTAGAAAAAGATTTAATTTACTGAACAGCCACTATTGTTAAATTATTGGTGTTTTCAAATTATTCACCAGTTGATAAAATGGAGTTTATAAATAACATATAATGAAGAAAGAGGCCATTCAAAGATTTTTTTTCTTATATTCTCACATAAGACGACAAAATTGAAATGGGATTAACACTAAAAAAAATATATATTGCACATTTGAGGAATAACTAAATGATTTCAGCGTGACATACTATAAAACATCTCCTTAGGAGCCAATTTTAGGTCAAAAACTATGCTTATCCTCCTTGTGTTTATAGTGCATTCACTTTTAACTCATTTCAAGAGTTAAATTTCAACTTTCATTTCAAGAACTTGCTAATGCCAAAATAACGATTATCAACTATGTTACACCTAAATTCTACACACTTTAAAAAAGAAGAACAAAACAAAAGCGCAAACCAACACAATCTTGTTACCAAGGTTTTAGCTTAAATTTTTAAGCACAGCCAAATAAAATTGTCAAATACAACAGATGCAATAGAAAAGAAAATAGAACAATATACACCCACGTAAGTACTCATAAAGTTGAACAAGTTAAACTTTCTGATAAAAAGACGAAACACTGATACATAATGAACACGAGGAAGCACTCAAATAACTTTGGAAATTTGCATCTAGCCATATGAATAACATAAAAGTGCATCATTATGTATGCTTACATCATTTGTTCATCCCCAATATTTGATCTTCTGCAGCTAAATCTCACTAAAAAAAACCCACAACAAAACAACACTGTAAACACTGTTTGGATTGGTTTTACTGAACTCATAATAAGTTTATTTTTACAAGCATAAAAGTATATTACCCATAGTAAGAAAATTCAGTGCAACAGATTCTTTAAGGTTAACTGATTCTTGCTTGAAGGTTAGGGCTTGCCTGTATGGGAATATAACTTCCCTGCATACATGTTTCACTAACTTGGGGTCCCTCGTCTCTGTCAATGGAACACATGAGGTGCAGTGTGTCATAGATCACGTCTGCATTTTGATTACTAGTGAAGCTCCATAGCAACTGAAATAGAAGCAGCCTGTTCTAGCAACAGGAGATTGCTTTCATATTTTACCAAGATTGGGTGTTCCACTTGAGTTATAAAGTAGTAGATTACTTACTGGGTGTTTTTTTGTTGGTGGTTGGTCGGTTGTTTTTTAAGAAAAGAAAAATGTTTACAGAGTAGAAGTTTTGACTCTTTGTAAACTTAGGCGTCCAATGTTCAGCAACCTTTGCTGATGCCCAGTGTGGTGTAAGTTTCATAGGGACATACTCAAGAGAAGACAATATGATTGCATATTAAATTAATAAACTTTAGGGAATAAATTTTATTTAAGCTATTTTTAAAATAGCATTAATACTATTAAAAATAGAAGAGCAAGACTGAGCGTGAATCTAAAACTCAGAAGAGCAACATAAAACCAAATCAAACAAACAAATGAAGAGAAGCACATGAAACAATTCTAAATTGATGGCAGAATAACTGTGACCTTTCCCAAGGGAATTATGCTAAATAGGGTGGATAAATGAAAACTTCAAAGTTTCCCACATAGAATTTTTATCAAATTGTTCCTTAATGAGATTGTAATTTAATGACTAAACCCTCAACTATAAATAGAAAAAACAGGGTGCTGGATGATTTTTAACTCTATTTCTGACCTCCTTGGCAAGTTTCTACCCTGACTGCAAAGTTTGCTTTTATCCTAGAAAATATATGTATTTACAAAGGGAATAGTGAACAGCCACAGTTTCTTTCATCCTCACTGTTCCTCCTTGGTGTAGTGAAACCCACAGAGGAGTTTGGTGTGGTGAGAACTGAAACAGTTCAGTCAGTCAAGAAAAATTTCCATTCTGTTTAATGTGTGACCATCTAATAAATCATTGCCTGCCTGCATACAGAAGGCTGGAAGGGATAGTCGTTCCCTGGGCAGGACTTCCACGCTATATACACAGGAAATGAATTCTGGTTCATTCCTGCCAGCTCTGTGCCTCACAACCAGTTGGATGACTCCAAGCAAGAGCTGCATGAGTATGTCTTGAAAGGTGTAGACTGCCTTGTAATATTCTTCTTTGTGAGTTCATTGTACTTTAGATTATGAATCCAGTCTCTTAAGTTTACATGTCTCATCTGTGCTATTTTATGCTAAATTTCTATCCCTACCCAGTTCAGGTAGGTTCTAAGGCAATACTGCCTATATGTTAGTCCTGCTTTTGTTGACTAGTTAACTCTGAACATATTTGGTATTGCATTGAGATTTTGCTGTGTCCCTTTGGATTGGTGTACAAGCATTCACTCATATACTTTTGGATTCTGTGGCCTAACCTGATCATTAACTATGTTTTTTGCTTCTTTCTACAGATTACTTCCTATCTTTTTTTTCTCCTTTATCACCCTCCCTATTGCACCCAACCTGCCTACAGTCTGAATTCAGACCAAGACTAATAACTAGGCTTTATCATACATATGTCATAAAACTGTGGAACTGCTGTCAGCGGGTTGTCCAATCTATGTTCCAGGAAGGTACACTATAAAAAACTTTTTCTCTACAATTGCTGTCTCTCCTGTTCACTTGGAATATTGTGCCTGTTCTCCCCACTTACTACTTGCTTGAAAGTATTTGTTCACTATCATACAGAGCCAGTTTCTTCCATAATTCTTCCTCTCTTCTTTCTAGATTTCAACATCTAGTAAAGAATATCAACCTAGGAAAATACTCCAAAAACTAGGAAAATACTCCAGAAACAGGAAAATAATAGATTGTTACTTCTCTTAAAGCTTTTCTTTATACTTACTGTATCTTTATTGTTATAATGTATCCAGTGCCCTCTCTAAGAACACAGAAAGGCAGCGCTGTTTCTGTAGCAGGACAAGACTTCAATATTGCACTTCTGCGAGGGAATCTTTCAATAACTCATTTCTCTGACTGAATGAATTTTGCATTCCTTCCCTAAAGCAATCCCTCATGTAACCTCCCACTCTCTTGGGTGATGCTCTATTTAGTAGGTTATTATAAAAAAGCAAACATTCCTTATTTTCTTTCTCTAGCATCAATAATGCTTCAGCTACATGTCTGGGTCCACAGAAGCTCTTTACATTCAATCTTAGAGCTGGATTTTTAATTGTGAATCTCAGCCCTCTGTAAAAATTTAATCTGAGTCATGAATGGACATTTAAGTTTAGAACAAAATCTTTGTTCTAAATATTTATAATTCCTCATCTCACTTATAGTTTTCATCACCATGCTGACTTCTTGAACGCTGGCAGCATGAGCTACATATAGAAATTGTGGAATATAATTCTAAATTTTCAGCTGCCTGAGATCACATCTATTCCTCAGATGTTTCCTAGCTCCTCAACAGGGCATCAGCTGTGTTAGCTAATGGCTAGCCACAAAACCAAAATTATTATCTACCAAAAAGGAGAAAGCAACAGAACTGTAGAACGCTTCAAGTGGTGTCTATAGCAACACCAGGGAAAACTGGACTGTGAATGACATAATCCTGTAGCCTACCATCAAATAGAGGTGCCTAAATTCTATTTTACACTTATTTATTTACAAATAAAATACATTAAAAATTATCTTGGTGTAATTGTTAAAAAAAAATGTGGTGTCTGATTCTTGTACACAGAATCTGCATTTTAAACTCTTCTCAAGAATAACATCTTTATTCAAAACATGAATCATGTGAAACTTTTAAGTTGAGCGTTTCATTTTGCCATTAATGAGCATGTCCAACTCCAGAGAACTTCAATACTGCAAATAAGGACAAAATGTATCCCTTAAATAATTAATTGCAAGTCACATTCATAATAAATACTGCAATTTAAAGTTTGCTCTACAGCTATTCATTGTCAATATAATACTTCTTGGAAGAAACAGATATTATGTTATTATTAATAAGGTCTTGATATCACTGTTCTTTACATTCAATAATAACAGTTTAACAAAATCCCACAAGGGGCAATGTCCTCAATTGGTTTTACCAGGCATTTTTATTCAAATTCTGTAAATGCAAAGCAAAAACCTCTTATGCTGATACACAGATACTGTAATTGGGACAAATTATTCTGGGTTTAATGTACATTTTTGAACAAAAGCACAAATCATCTGTAGGACTTCAGCACACAAATCTATGGTTTTAAATTAGGTAGAAATGATTTTAAGTGAAGGCTCCTCTTAACATCAGGGGAGTGCTTACTTCTCTCACTTTGCTTTGTACGTGGCAGGCCTCCCAAACTCCTACTGTTAAATCAGAATTAAATAGCCTTAATATGTATGATAGTTAACATTTTCAGAAACTATGCATTAAATCTGCAGCCTTAAACTTCTAGTTAAGGAATGACTCCAACACTTCAGGGCTTTACACATATTCATTTATCTTTACTTTCTCTTGCCAAGTGGATGTTGAAGTGCAAACTGTATGAAAGTTCACATCACCTGGATCTGTTTCTGTAAGATTAGTGGAGGAACATCTTAATTTGAAACTGATCTTTTTCTTCCACAGCTTTTAAGTCTCTGAACTCTAAAGCTCGTATTAAATATGGAATAGGAATAATGGGGTTTAATTTTTAAAGACATTAAATACCCTCAACGAGCTGGTTAAGAACTGTAGAGTGACTTTGTCTCCAAAAGACAGCTTAGCAAATCCAGTAAAATAGTACCTTAGCTTTCTATATGAATGAGAGTGTGTTCATTCCTCAGAATTTAATTTCTCCTGAACAACGTTAAATGAAAGAAATGCGTGAATGAAGTTCCATTTAGAACCTAGCATCTTACCACTACCAATACACTGTAAGTCATACTAAACCTTCATGTACTACTCTGTCAAGGTGTTTACATATTCTGAATATGTGCAGCATTTAGTAATAATGTTGTTAAGAAGTTTGTTCCCTACTTGTATCCCAAAAAAGCATACTCATTCCTTCCTTAATATTATTAAAAGACCATGATATATTGAGATATCAGTATAGATACAATATAATGGCAATTTCTTTTCATTCACTTACTTACATTACTCAACATGAATTTCAACTCTGTTCTACAGTCTAAACTGGCAATCAGATTAAAGGAATTAGACCTCTAAATTGCAGCTGTCAATAATAAGCTGTCTGTTTAGTGAGGAAGTATCAGGATACATATAGTTACATCTCATCTGAAAAAGCAGGGAACATGTGGTAATCTGGATCATAGTCCAGCACTTTCCCCCCTTTGTTCATAACCTCTTTCAGGACTGATGATTCTACTGATGGTACTTGTAAGTGTCTTGAAGACCTGAAACTACTGTATCAGTGCCTTGTGTTAGCTCATACTTCATTTGGTGTTTCAGTGTGATTTTGTTTCTATTAATATACCTCTTTTTGTCAAGTGGTGTTAGCACTGTAGAAAAAAATGAGACAAAATCCTTGGCCTATATATACTTTTTAAAAAAATTAAATAAAATAGTAGTCTCAGAATCTCTTCCTAAAATGGTTTGCACAGTCTGGTCTAAAGTAACTTATTTGTACAAGTGGACCAAAGACAAGGAAAAAAATAAAAGAAAGAGAGAGAGAGAAAAGTAAGGACTTTCTGACCTGCCGTAGATCAATAGTGATGGAGAACATTAGACAAAAGCTAAGTGAACTCCTGAAATGTTCTGCTTCATGGATCATTTTGAGCATACCCAAGAACACTATAAAGGGCACCACAGCTACAATTTCAATAAGGTCCAAAGTAAGCATTATGGAGGGGGAAAAAAAAAAAAAAAAGAAAGGAAAAAAAAACCCAACACACAGTTAAAAACCCAGTGTACAGCAACATCAAGAAGAAAAAGAACTTGTAATCTGTGGGCTTCACAGCTGCTAATGACATTCCAAAGGAAACTGAAAGGTACCATGTTGTCAACTCTCCTATAATAATCAAGGTTTAACTTTAGTATTATGGGGAGTTGACCCTGGCTGTATGCCAGGTGTTCACCAAGTCACTCTATCACTTCCTCTCAACAGGACAAAGGGAAAAAAATACAGCATAATGCTTGTGGACAGGGAGATTGCTTACCTACTACCATTGCAAGCAAAACAGACCTGACTCTGGGAAATTAACTCAATTTACAGTCAATAAAGCAGAGCAGGGTAAAGATAAATAAGAACAAATATAAAACCCCTTTTCTCACACCTCTATCTTCTTCCAAGGATCATCTTCACTCTTCAGTTTTCTGCCTCCTCCCCCTGAGCAGTGCAGGGAGATGGGGAATGGATATTATAGACAGTTCATTGCACACTCTCTCTGCTGCACCTTTCTCTCTGCTGCACCTTCCTCCTCACACTCTTCCTCTGTCCCAACATGGGCACCCTCTCATGGAATACAACCATGAACTGCTCCAGCATGAGTCCTTCCCACATTCACACACAGTCCTTCTGGAATGGACTTGAAGAGTTCTCCACAGGGTCACAGGTCCTACACTCGGCTCCAGCTTGGAGCCTCTGCAGGCTGCAGCTTCTTTCATGGCCTATCTACCTGCTGTGACATGAATCCTCCATGTGCTGTTGTGTAGCATTTTTTACCCTTTCTTAAATGTTATCACAGAAGTGCTGCCTATGTGATTGATTGGCTCAGATTTAGCCAGAGGCAGATTCTTCTTGGAGGTGGCTGCAACTGTCTTTGCCCAACATGGGGTCAGCTTCTGGCATCTTATCACAGAAGCCCCAATGCACCTGAGCCTTTCCCCACGAGCCAAACACAAGTAGCTGCAAGTATATTGTGTGACAAAAAATGATACAGGAAGTGGTGATGATGTGGCTGTGGAAGAGTATTTCTGTATTAAAATAAATCATACTCTGTGAGCAAAATATTAAAATCCTCCCACAGTATTTATTGTACACTATAAATTAGAAGACAAACTTAATATGGCACTTCTCACCATTTACTCTCAAATAGGATTACAACACAGACCAAAGTACCTGCTTTTCTCTCTAAGCAAAACCTTAAGGCAAACTGGGAGAGCAAGATATTCTTGATGCGGAAGACTATCTTAATGCCCATTTTCCATGTAACTGCTGTCATCCTAACAACGTATTTCCAACTGTGAGAATACAGATAGCTTCCTGCAGAGCTTCTAATCTCAGAACCATTCTGCAGAGCAGCCAGGAGGATGTGCTGGCGTAATGAGAAAGCTGCTAACTGCTGCCTAGAGATATAACATGTCTGCTCACTTCTCAAGCTCTGTTGGCTTGATACAGGGATCCTACCTTGGCTCCTAAATCTTTCCTTCCCCAGATGCCAACACATTATTCTCACACCAGATAGCTTAACTTACCAGCTGCCTACAGAACCCCTGAGATCCCTTTTAATTCTATACAAAGCAAACACACGAGGTCCATAAAATGTTTCCAAGTCAGTCAAGACTGCTAACTACTTGGATTTGCAGTGAACACGCTGATGTCTGGATGAAGTTGACATTTAGTCTTACACTGCAAGTGAACACAAAATATGACAAAGATTAAGGACTAGTATGCACAAGGTCATCCTCCATTGGAGGATCATTTAAAAGACAACAGCAGGTTATTCTGCAGAAAGCAGTCTAAAGTACATCAAGAAAGGATGCTAGTCCAGTATTTTTTTCCTCCACAATAAGTTTAAAAAAATCTTCCTTTTGCTTGACATAATTTCCCTGTAGCATTGTGCCACTTCCACACAGCCATCCATAATTCTTTGCCTGCTTGAAACAATCTTCAACATGCCACTCTTGTTAATGACTGAGATACCCCCTGATGGTGCTTAACATTTAATAGTGCTAGAGCTCCACGTTTGCCCAAACAACCTTCTCCATTTACCTTACCTCAAAGGCGTTCTAATTTTTCTTCAGAGACAGAAATCCTTTAAGCCCATTGTATCCTTAGGCTACAAATTTACTGAGATTTAGGTTTCCAATAAGAGCACTGAGATGAATGCCACCTTCTCATTTATGAATCAATTTTTGCCCATCGGCTTTGCAGCGTTATTACTTTTTATGTTCAAAGGAGAGAACTGCAGGAATACATACATTCATACACACATAGTGTTGGGGGGGGGGGAGGAGGAGAGAGAAAAAAGAAAAACTTAAAATTAAAACAGAGTAAACCAGTAATACAGAAATCACAGATGATATACAATCAGAATCAATAAGGTTGGAAAAGACCTCAAAGATCATCAAGTCCAACCTGTCACCCAAGACCTCATGACTACTAGACCATGGCACCAAGTGCCACATCCAATCCCCTTTTGAACACCACCAGAGACAATGACTCCACCACTTCCCTGGGCAGCACATTCCAGTGCCTAACAACTCACTCAGTGAAGAACTTTCTCCTCGCCTCCAGCCTAAACTTCCCCTGGTGCAGCTTGAGACCGTGTCCTCTTGTTCTGGTGCTGGTTGCCTGGGAGAAGAGACCAACCCCCTCCCGGCTACAACCTCCCTTCAGGTAGTTGTAGAGAGCAACGAGGTCTCCCCTGAGCCTCCTCTTCTCCAGGCAAAACAGCCCCAGCTCCCTCAGCCTCTCCTCCATAGGCTTGTGCTCAAAGCCTCTCACCAGCCTCGTTGCCCTTCTCTGGACACGTTCAAGAGTCTCAATATCCTTCTTAAATTAAGGGGCCCAGAACTGGAGACAGTTCCGGAGCCTAACCAGTGCTGAGTACAGGGGCAGAATGACTTCCCTGCTCCTGCTGGCCACACTATTCCTGATGCAGGCCAGGATGCCATTGGCCTTGTTACATGTAGTCACAGTATCTTTCTCATCTTCAGGACTCTTGCTTTGATCATCAGTACTTACCACAAAGGCAAGCACGCTGTTTCTTACTATCATGAGCTACATTTCAATATAATGCTTCTGACTGGTTAAAGAAGCACTTTTCTTTTCATGCACCTCAATTCAGCTGACACTATCATCTATCTTCAGTGGTTAGCTTGCTTTTGCTCTCAATAAAGACAACACTTCTTCGCAAAATTCTGTGAAGAAGGAGTAGCATATGAAAAAAAAAAAGAAAAAGCCTAAAAATCCAGTGCCCCTTCTTTGCAGCAAAATTTCAAACAGAAAAAGCAATACACTGAGTGATTTAGAAAGCTTAGTTTCAGGAATCATGATTTTCAAATGACTGAGTTCTAAGTTCTGTTTTATTTTAATAGTGTTTTGAATGAAATTAATACTGATCTTCATGTACAGCCCAACAGGCTAAGCAATTCTAATTAGGGAATTATGTGGTCATGGTCATGTATCAGGTCTAGATAATCTATAATCCAATTTTAACTGCTTGCTGAGAGTCAGATAATATTCTTGCTGCATGGCTTAGAATTCATCTCATTTGAGGAATACCATACAGATCAAAAGATGGAATCAATTTTCTACCATAAGTTAGCTTGTCATTGTGGAACTCTCCTTGACTACAGACACATCCCATGTAAAAATGGAATTGTCATACTAACCAAGCAGCACTTTTGTCAAATCCTGATGGCACAAAAAAAAGAGAATTTCAACTCCATGTATGACAGCTGAAATGTTACTTTTAGGTACATCACTATATCATAAAAAAATCGTTTAGCAATAGGGACACATTCAATTGATGAGACAGGAGGTGTCCTGAGGGTTCATGAGGTATCTAGAAAGGTCAAACACCTGAGCAGAATCATTATGGAAGTGTGCCATTTGGAAATGTATCACTCCAGATTTTTCTGAAGACACAGAAAACATCTTCCAGGTTAGCTAAACAAAATATTAACAAAAACAATGACTTGGGAGTTCAATCTCATCTCTGTATATATATGCTTAAAGGATGCTCCTGATCAATGGGTGAGTAGGTCCCAAGAGACTCTCTATAAAAATTGAGCTACTGACTCATAAAATGTAATATAATAAGCCAAGGCTTTCTCTTAACACCACAAAACCTAGCACCTTCACCTGGCTGCTCCATTTATGTCTTACTCTCTAGGATTTTTTCACATCTTTATTCTGCTCACTGTACTCTACATCAGGATTTCCAGTTGCAGAGACAGAAGGTGGAAGTGACATAAGTAATTGTAGGCTTACATACCTAAATATGCCTTGTAGTCAAAATAGGAAAAAAATAAAGAGTGGGGGAAATAATCAAAGAAATCCAAACCAAAACGAAACAAACTCCTCTCAAGAGTGCTGTTGCTTGCATTTTCAGAACAAGTCTTGCATAGCAAACATCAGGAAAAGCCATTTTGAAAGGTTATCTGAACTCATGTTAAATAGTTGACTATTCAAGCGAGCGCAAAATAGATCCAAAGGATAAAATAATAAAGCACCAGGGACAAAAGACCTACACACTATTTAACAGAGAATGAGGCTCTCTATAATGGAAACATAAGCAGAGTCTCTTTCAGTACCTTGAAAAAAATGATTGCAAGCAAAAGCTTGTGAAACATCAACGCATTTTCTAACAGCTGTTTGCAGTTTCTCCTTTTAAGCTGCTCACAGTTCTATGCCAAAGCAGTAGTTTCAGGGTGAAAATAAATAAATAAATAAAAATCTGAGTACTTTACAGATACAAGCATAGCCTCACTCAGAAATAAATTATAATGGTATTGTTTGGTTTAAAACCAGGTTTTTTACAATGTGAATTGAAATCACAGTATCACAGTATCCTTGAGGTTGGAAGAGACCTCGAAGATCATCGAGTCCAACCTGTAACCACAGACCTCACGACTAGACCATGGCACCAAGTGCCACATCCAGTCCCCTCTTGAACACCTCCAGGGACGGTGACTCCACCACCTCCCCAGGCAGCCCATTCCAATAGCGAAATAAAACAATATGAACTGAAGAAACCCTTCTGTTTTCTAAGATGCATTTTTAAGATTTATATATACATTATTTAATATTCAGAAATAGTTTTTATAGTTTCTGGAGGAGTCATTCTGAATGGTATTATACTTGAGAGGGAATGGAGGAAAAGAGAATACAATGTCTCCTCCTCCATTTCCAGAAAATAACAAACAAACAAACTCACAAGTATGAAAACTCAGCTTTTTTATTTTCTTTCTTAGGAAGCCAGGAAGTGAGATTCTTAGAGTAATGTGTTTGAGATTGTTGTGGTTTAACCCCAGTTGGCAGCTAAGCACCACAGAGCCGCTCACTCATCCAGTGGGACAGGGGACAAAATCTGAAGGATGAAAGTGAGAAAACTTGTGGAGTGAGATAAAGACAGTAAAAGCTGCACAGACAAGCAAAGCAAAGTAAGTAATTCATTCACTGCTTCCCATTGGCAGGCAGGTGTTCAGCCATCTCCAGGAAGTCAGGGCTCCATCATGCATAACAGTTACTTGGGAAGACAAGTGCTGTAAATTTGAACTGCACCCACTTCCTTTTTCTTCCTCGACTCTTTCATTTCTGAGCATGATGTCATAGAGTATGGAATATTCCTTTGGCCAGTTGGGGCCAGCTACACCAGTTGTGTCCTCTTCCAGTTTCTTTTGCAACCCCAACATACCCACAAAAAAAGGACTTGACTCTGTGTAAGCACTGCTAGTAGATAAAACATCCCTGTTATCAATACCATGTTGGTCACAAATCCAAAACATAGCCTCATGCTACCTACCATGAAGAAAATTACATCCAAGTCATCTGGAACTCTTAAGAGCTTCTGTTGTACAAAGCAGACTGCCAAATGCTATGCTTTTCCTTCCCAGGCTCCCTTTTACTCATATGGAAAGCAAAACTTTATACTATGAAAGTGTTCTAATTAAATTACATGGTTAGAGCCCTTATAAGGAGTTGAAATGGCAGACTTAGACTCTATAGCTTCTTCACATATGAAAACACAAAAATTATCTGTGATTAATGGTGGACAAGAAGCTCAACATGAGCTCTCAATGTGCGCTTGCAGCCCGGAAAGCCAATCAGATCCTGGGCTGCATCAGGAGAAGTGTGACCAGCAGGTCAAGGGAGGTGCTTCTCCCCCTCTACTCAGCTCTGGTGAGACCCCACCTGCAGTACTGCGTCCAGTTCTGGAGCCCCTATTACAGGAGGGATGTGGACGTGCTGGAGCGTGTCCAGAGAAGGGCCACGAGGATGATCAGAGGGCTGGAGCACCTCTCCTATGAGGACAGACTGAAGGAGTTGGGGCTGTTCAGTCTGGAGAAGAGAAGGCTCCGAGGTGACCTCATTGTGGCCTTCCAGTATCTGAAGGGGGCCTACAGGAAGGCTGGGGAGGGACTTCTCAGGATCTCAGGTAGTGATAGGACTAGGGGGAATGGAATGAAGCTGGAAATGGGGAGATTCAGGCTAGATGTGAGGAAGAAGTTCTTCACCATGAGAGTGGTGAAGCCCTGGAATGGGTTATCCAGGGAGGTGGTTGAGGTCCCGTCCCTGGAGGTGTTTAAGACCAGGCTGGACGAGGCTCTGGCCAGCGTGATCTAGTGTAGGGTGTCCCTGCCCATGGCAGGGGGTTGGAACTAGATGATCCTTGTGGTCCCTTCCAACCCTGACTGATTCTATGATTCTATGATTCTAATAGTTCCTAGTTTCTTGTTGCTCTCTCTCTGATGACCCCAATATAGGTGAAACATGGCTTATTATCTTTGGCTTTATGATTCAATATTCTTGTAAGCCACTAAGGAAGCTTGCCTTCCTAGTGGGAAACACAGAATAATACAGCTCTTTTAGGAGAATGCTTGCTGTTCCACATGGAAAGATTTTGTTGAAGAAGCAAAGGCTAGAATACATCTTCAGATGGAGACAAGAGGAGAAGAGTACATTTTTCAGCATAGATCCTATTCTGAAATTTTACACTTATGAGAGTTGCCTTAGGGACATGATAGGATCCTTCTCTGAAATACAAATATATAGACATTCCAAATATGAATTTCTGAAAACTGCAGTATGTATAACTAAGAAGAGTTACGACATCTTCTGCCAAAATTCCTGCATGGCCATATCACAGAGTTAATACCTGACAAATTTCTCTTATATGCAAGTAGGGTCTAGATAGAATAGAGCATCCACAGGAAGATAAAATAGAAACTGAGCTAGTGGAAAACAAGAAATGAAAAGACTGTAGGAGAGATTAAAAACTAACCGTAAAAATCTCGCTGGGATCTTCACTAGTAAAGATGAGTCAGTATTGAATAGCATTTTTCTCTAAACTCTGAGGATATTTTCCCAGGCAACTAGATTAAAATACCCCTTCTGGTGGATTGACCTTGGCAAATTGCCAGATGCCCATCCAGTCATTCTCTCACTCCCTGTCCATGACAAGACACGGGAGAAAATAATAAAGAAATGCTCATGAGTTGAGACAAAAATGAGACGAATGCTTAACACTGATCTTGACAGACAAAAGATGCTTCACTTGGGGAAAATTAATTTAATTCATTGTGGGTTAAAATAAAGGTGGGCAGTGAGAAATAAAGAAAAGAAAAAAAAGGCAAGTTAAAAAAAAAAAAAGCAATCATGCAGCAGTACCTTCCCCTTCTTTTTTTCCAGGCTCAACTTCACCCCTTGATTCCTGACTTGTGGATAAAGCTACTCTAGTGTTGATTTCTCCATGGGCTGCAGGGTGCTAGTGCCTGCTGTGGCAACTGCAGGGCCTTCTCACCCTCTTTCTCCTTTCACCTTGCTGGTTTTAGGGTTATTTCTATAGATATTTTTTTTCTCCACTTCTCATTGCCAAGCAACATTTTATACCCCTTCTAAAATATATTTTCCACCAACTGTTGTGGGGCAGTTGAAGCTGGCTGGCTGGAACCCCTCTGGTTGAGGGGTCAGGTGCACAAATAATTTTTACATCAATACCGTTAGTTGCAGGAGGGAACACAATAAGGAACAGGTCAGCCGCTGTAGTCAACAAGTGGCTTAGGGGCTGGTGCAGACGAATGAATTTTGGGTTTTTCGATCTTGGGCAACTTTCTACTGCACCAGGTCAGCTGGTAACAGATGGAGTACATCTGTCCCAGAGGAGGGGAAAGGTCATAATACATGAGAATGGCCTGTCCCCCAAAGGTAAAAAGATTCTGGGAAGGGAATTAGCAAGTCTCATTGACAGGGCTTTAAACTAGCTTCGAAGGGGGGAGGGTCGGAAACCAGTGCCCTCAGGCAGGAGTCTGGAGGTGATAAGCTAGACCTAGAGGTGAAACCAGCAGCCCAGCTGCAGTGCATGTACACTAATGCACGAAGCATGGGTAACAAACAAGAGGAGCTGGAAGCCTTGTTGCAGCAAGAAAGTTATGATGTAGTTGCCATCACAGAGACGTGGTGGGACGACTCGCATGACTGGAGCGCTGCAATTGACGGCTACAGGCTCTTCAGGAGAGACAGGCAAGGAAGAAGGGGTGGAGGGGTGGCCCTGTACGTCAGGGAGGCACTGGATGCTGTTGAGATGGAGATCAGGGATGATAGGGTTGAGTGCTTGTGGGTGAGAATTAGAGGGAAGACCAACAGGGCAGACATCCTGGTTGGCGTCTGTTATAGACCACCCAACCAGGAGGAGGATGTCGATGAGGCATTCTATAGGCAGCTTAAGGCTGTCTCAAGATCACCTGACCTCATTCTCATGGGTGACTTCAACCTGCCTGATATCTGTTGGGATCTCAACACAGCAGAGAGGAGGCAGTCTAGGAGGTTCTTAGAGTGCATGGAGGACAGCTTCTTATCCCAGGTGCTGCGTGAGCCTACCAGGGGTAAGGCTATGCTTGACCTCCTCTTCACCAACAGGGAAGGGCTGGTGGGTGATGTGGTGGTCGGAGGGTGTTTAGGCACCAGTGACCACGACATAATAGAGTTTTCAGTATGCAGCCAAACCAAGAGGGGGAGCAAGAAGACCTCCACTCTGGACTTCAGGAGGGCAGACTTCAGGCTACTCAAGGAACTAATTCAGAAGGTTCCTTGGGAATTAGCCCTTAAAAACAAAGGGGTCCAGGAGAGCTGGACCTACTTCAAGGAAGAACTATTGAAGGTGCAAGAACAGGCTGTGCCGGTGTGCCGGAAGATGAGCCGCCGGGGCAGACGGCCAGCCTGGATGGGCAATGAACTATTAATAGAACTTAGGGAAAAAAAGAGGGTGTATCATCTTTGGAAGAAAGGGGAGGCAACCTACAGAATGTTTAGGGATGTTGCTAGGTTGTGCAGGAAGAAAATTAGGGAGGCAAAAGCCCATTTAGAACTTAGACTGGCCTCTGCTGTGAAGGACAACAAAAAGTCCTTCTATAAATACATCAATAGCAAGAAGAAGGGCAAGGACAACCTCCACTCCTTGGTTGACACGGAGGGGAACGCTGTAACAAAGAATGAGGAAAAGGCAGAGGTACTTAACACCTTCTTTGCCTCAGTCTTCACTAGCAGGGCAGAACGTCTTCCAGACAGCTGGCCTGCAGAGCTGGCAGAAGGAGCCAGAGAGCTGCATAGTTTCCCACTGCTCCAAGAGGAAGTTAGAGATCTACTGAGCCGCTTGGACCCCCACAAGGCCATGGGACCGGATGGGATCCATCCTAGGGTGCTGAGATTGCTGACAGATGAGCTGTCCAAGCCACTTTCCATCATTTTTCAGCAGTCCTGGCTCACTGGAGAGGTCCCAGAAGACTGGAAGCTGGCTAACGTGGTGCCCATCCACAAGAAGGGCCGGTTGGATGAGCCAGGGAATTATAGGCCTGTCAGCCTGACCTCAGTGCCAGGCAAGATTATGGAACGGGTCATCTCGAGTGCGATCACACAGCACTTACAGGATGGCCAGGGGCTCAGGCCTAGCCAGCATGGATTTAGGAGGGGCAGGTCCTGCCTGACCAACCTGATCTCCGTCTATGATCAGGTGACCCGCCTGGTGGATGTGGGGAGGCCTGTGGATGTGGTCTACCTGGACCTCAGCAAGGCCTTTGACACCGTTCCCCACAGCAAACTCCTGGCCAAGCTGGCAGCCCGTGGCTTGGACAGGAGCACACTGCGTTGGGTTAGGAACTGGCTGAGGGCCGAGCCCAGAGAGTAATGGTGAATGGCACCACATCCAGCTGGCGGCCTGTCACTAGTGGTGTGCCCCAGGGATCAGTACTGGGCCCCATGCTCTTCAACATCTTTATTGATGATCTGGATGAGGGCATTGAGTCCATCATCAGTAAATTTGCAGATGACACCAAGCTGGGGGCAGCAGTTGATTTGCTGGAGGGCAGAGAGGCTTTGCAGAGGGACCTCGACAGGCTGGACAGATGGGCAGAGTCCAATGGCATGAGATTGAACACATCCAAGTGCCGGATTCTGCACATTGGCCACAACAACCCCAGGCAGTGCTACAGGCTGGGGTCAGAGTGGCTGGAGAGTGGCCAGGCAGAGAGGGACCTGGGGGTGCTGGTTGATTGTAGGCTGAACATGAGCCTGCAGTGTGCCCAGGCAGCCAGGAAGGCCAGTGGCATCCTGGCTTGCATCAGGAACAGTGTGGCCAGCAGGAGCAGGGAGGTCATTCTGCCCCTGTACACTGCACTGGTTAGGCCACACCTTGAGTACTGTGTCCAGTTCTGGGCCCGTCAGTTTAGGAAGGATGTTGACTTGCTGGAACGTGTCCAGAGAAGGGCAACAAAGCTGGTGAGGGGTTTGGAACACAAGCCCTATGAGGAAAGGCTGAGGGAGCTGCGGTTGCTTAGCCTGGAGAAGAGGAGACTGAGGGGTGACCTTATTGCTCTCTACAACTACCTGAAGGGAGGTTGTAGCCAGGCAGAGGTTGGCCTCTTCTCCCAGGCAGCCAGCACCAGAACAAGAGGACACAGTCTCAGGCTGCGCCAGGGCAGGTTTAGGCTGCATGTTAGGAAGAAGTTCTACACGGAGAGAGTGATTGCCCATTGGAATCGGCTACCCGTGGAGGTGGTGGAGTCACCTTCACTGGAGGTGTTCAGGAGAAGACTTGATGGGGTGCTTGGCTGTATGGTCTAGTTGTTGGGTGGGTTGGATTGTTTGATGGGTTGGACGCGATGATCTTGAAGGTCTCTTCCAACCTGGTGTGTATTGTATTGTATTGTATTGTATTGTGTATTGTATTGTATTGTATTATTGTATAAATGCTTGTGTCTAGAACAAGGCAGCCAGGGCCTCTCCTCACTGAGGCAGCCCCTGCAGCCCCCAGTGCCAGTGGCTGGGCATCTACAACAAATGTATCTCCACATAATCATGACAACCACACCCAACAATTTGAAAAAAAAAAAAAAAGGGGAGGGGGAGGGGGTGTTGTGGGGGAATAAAAATATTAAGCTATGAAGTTGAAAAATATGCCTATTTAGCAAAAAAAAGATGTACACACCCCTTTCATAGCATAGAGCTAGGCTGAGTAATGAGACAAAGGTTCTTTCTAAGTATTTGTAGAGAATTTTCCCTATATTGTTCTGATTTATAGTCCAGATTAAACAATGAAACATTTATATTTTCTAAATTTAGTTGAAACACTTGAGCCAGAAACGTTAAAAATAGTTCAGGGAACAATCACAGAAACAATGTAAGGCCATGATTTATGCAGCAGGTTCAGACTGATAATGAGCAGAACTGCTAATCAGTGCCCACAGATATTCAATAATAAATTCAATAGGCTGATATGGGTATTTGTACTGCAGCAAATATTAGTCTAATGATTGAATTAATCTTAACACAGAGAAATTCTCGCATGTAAAATTTGTTTACCACATAACATACTAATGAAGATAAAACTAGTAGGTCTTTTTTTACCCTTATGAATTAAGTGTTATGTGGGAAGATATGTCAAGGCATTAAATGGTAAAGCTTTGTAAGAGGGACCTGAAAAGATATGAGCAAACAGGAGATAGCAATAGATAAGGTACTTGTTCTTCATTACATTTTGTATGGCTGAATACAAATTATTTGATTAGCACGGTGTATCAAATAAGCTGCTATGCAAAATAGATCTAGAAATAACCAAAGTGCTTCATAATTAGCTGATCATTCTGGTGCTTCCTAAAATTGCATTTGTTGGATAAGAAAACTCCATGTACGTCTGTGCACAAGACCAGAAGCTTAGCTCTCTATGCTAATTAACTTTTATTTCTGATCATCACACAAATGTGCTTACAATGATAACTAAGGACAACGTTCCTCAAATATCTTGCCTGAAAAGGCATCACCTTGAAACAAACAAACAAACAAACAAACACACTGCATCCCAATAATGAAAATTATTGCTTTTCTCCCCCTTAAAGATGTCCACTTTCTATTATAGGTACAACCATCACAGTAGAATGCACTGTTTTCAGGGCAGTTTGTCCCTTTATTATGCAGACCAATGGCCTAGTCTGGCAAACCCTCCAGAAGGCAGATGATCAGCAAAGTTGATCCTCAACTACAAAAAGAAGCTATAGATTATTTTCAATTATTTATTTTCTTTTCTGTAACTGGTCATTTCTAACCTATGTTAAACTGGGGCTTTATAGTATCATAGTATCAGTCAGGGTTGGAAGGGACCACAACCCCCCTGCCATGGACAGGGACACCCCACACTAGATCAGGCTGGCTAGAGCCTCATCCAGCCTGCTCTTAAACACCTCCAGGGATGGGGCCCCAACCACCTCCCTGGACAACCCATTCCAGGGCTTCACCACTCTCATGGGGAAGAACTTTCTCCTCACGCCCAGCCTGAATCTCCCCACCTCCAGCTTCATTCCATTCACCCTAGTCCTATCACTACCTGATAGCCTGAGAAGTCCCTCACCAGCCTTCTTCTTCTGGAGGCCCCCTTCAGATACTGGAAGGCCACAATGAGGTCACCTCGGAGCCTTCTCTTCTCCAGACTGAACAGCCCCAACTCCCTCAGTCTGTCCTTATAGGAGAGGTGCTCCAGCCGTCTGATCATCCTCGTGGCCCTTCTCTGGACACATTCCAGCACCTCCATATCCCTCTTGTAATAGGGGCTCCAGAACTGGAGGCAGTACTCCAGGTGGGGTCTCACCAGCGCAGAGAGAGATATTTATTAAAATATCATCTGTGACTGGCTGATTCAAATGATCAAAGTTGTGGAATAAATTGCATCAAAACAAAACCGCTGTTAATAACAGAAGTAGATGCTAACCCCAAGTTTATAGTCACTTAAGTTTCAATGGAAAACATATTTGGGTTTTTTTTGTCTAGTAAAATAATTTAAATGATCTAATAATTTAATTTGGGCTAAGAAGTATTATAGGCCAAAGTAGGTCAAAAACCCTCAAGCATCTTTTCATCCTTACCATTAAGTCTGAATATAACACTCTGCATACCTGCCTTTAAAAGAAATACATTTGCATATGGCTTATACTTTCGTTTCAGAGGGACCAAGAAAGAATGTATAGAAATTATACACATTGGAGGAAGTAATACCACATATGATATAAAAAGAACCCCCAAAAACCCAAACAAACTAAACCTCACCCTTATACTAGTGCTAGTGTTAGCAGAGAAGTGCAATATACAAATGGTCAGTGCTGTCTGCTCCTAAGTATTACATCTGGCACCATGACAGTTGAATGCTACCAGCTACTCTATACATGCACCTCAGACCTCATAACCTCAACCTAATTATACCTATTTTAACTGGAAGGAGGATGAATTAGGAAATATGACACTCATCTTTTACCCCAACTAAAGACTTTGCTTCTGTTTGTATTGTTTTCCAGTTTGCTCTGGAATTTCACAATCTTGGTAGAAAAAGCAGTCTTTCCTTCAAGACTGTTCACTTGACAGAATGATTCATGAAACCGTTTGAGCTGTAAATAGAACAGCTTTCCAATTTTTGAGCACACAGAACTGTTCTAAAATGTTTCAGTGTACATGGAAGAATTACCTATACCAACACTGGATCCCCAAAACTCTATACACCATGCCTACACTCTCTTGCATAATCTATCCAGTTGGCAGTTTACCTTTACCTGACAATTTCCAAGACATTCTTTTATCTGCCTCTAGTAACACCAGGTGGATCTCTCTCCTTTTCTTCTTCTGCACTTGTGCAACAGATTAGGCAATATAGCAGGCACATCTAAACCCATGCCACTGAAAAATATTGAATCAGATAATTGTTAGGGTTGGAAGAGACCTCAAGGATCATCTTGTTCCAACCCTCCTGCCATGGGCAGAGACACCTCACACTAGATCAGGTTGCTCAGAGCCACATCCAGATGGGCCTTAAAAACCTCCAGGGATGGGACTTCTACCACCGCCCTGGACAACCTGTTCCAATGTCTCGACACCCTCATGGCAAAGAATTTCTTCCTAACATCCAATATGAATCTTCCCGTTTCTATTTTTGTTCCATTTCCCCTGGGCCTATTATTACCTGACACCCTAAAAAGTCGCCCACCATCTTTCTTGTAGGCCCCCTTCAGATACTAGAAGGCCACAGTAGGTCTCCTCAGAGCCTTCTCTTCTCCAGACTGAATAGCCCCCAATATATCATATCTCAAAACCAAACATATTGATTTCTAAATGAAATGCATAAGATATACAGACATCAACATACGTTGCTCCTAGAATTTATTCTTTTAGTGTGTGAATACCCATAACAGTTGAATTAGACAGAAGGGTAGAATATAAATTCAGTTGAACAAGCAAGAGATACAGAATACAGAATTAACCAGGTTGGAAAAGACCTTCAAGATCATCAAGTCCAACCTATAAACCAACACCATTTAATCAACTAAACCATGGCACCAAGTGCCTCATCCAGTCTCCTTTTAAACAACTCCAGTGATGGTGACTCCACCAGCTCCCCGGGCAGCCCATTCCAATGGGCAATCACACTTTCTATGAAGAACTTCGTCCCAACATCCAGCCTAAGCCTCCCGTGGTGCAGCCTGAGACTGTGTCCTCCTGTTCTGGTGCTGGTTGCCTGGGAGAAGAGACCAGCCCCCACCTGGCTACAACATCCCTTCAGGTAGTTGTAGACAACAATAAGGTCACCCCTGAGCCTCCTCTTCTCCAGGCTAAGCAACCCCAGCTCCCTCAGCCTCTCCTCATAGGGCTTGTGCTTCAAACCCAGCACCAGCTTTGTTGCCCTCCTCTGAACACGTTCCAGCAAGTCAACATCTCTCCTAAACTGAGGGGCCCAGAACTGGACACAGTACTCAAGGTGTGGCCTAACCAGTGCAGTGTACAGGGGCACAATGACTTCCCTGCTCCTGCTAGCCACACTATTCCTGATACACACCAGTATGGTATTGGCCTTCTTGGCCACCTGGGCACACTGCAGGCTCATGCTGGGCCTACTATCAACCAGTACCCCCAGGTCCTCTTCTGCCTGGCTGCTCTCCAGCCACCCTGACCCCAGCCTGTAGGAAGTCCAGAGTGGAGGTTTTGTTACTGCTACTCTTAGTTTGACTGCATATTGTAAACTCAATTATTTCATCGTCACTGGACCCCAGATTGCCTCCAACCACCACATCTCCCACCAGCCCTTCCCTGGTAGGCTCACACAGCAGCTGTGATGTAGAAGCTATCCTCCATACACTCTAAGAACCTTCTAGACATCCTCCTCTCTGCTAAGTTCCCAGCAGATATCAGGCAGGTTAAAGTGTCTCATAAGAACAAGGTCTGGCAATCTTGAGATAGCCTGTAGCTGCCTAGAGAATAATTCATCAACCTCTTCCTCCTGGTTGGGTGGTCTATAACAGACTCCAACCAGGATGTCAGCCTTGTTGGCCTTCCCTCTAATTCAGGCACTCAACCTGATCATCCTTAATCTCTAGTTCCATGGTGTCTAGAGCCTCCCTGATGTGCAGGGCCACCCCTCCACCCCTTCTTCGTCACCTGTCTCTCTTGAAGAGCCTGTAGCCATCAATTACAGTGCTCCAGCCATGTGAGTTATCCCACCATGTTTCTGTGATGGCATCTACATCATAACTTTCCTGCTGTAACAAGACTTCCAGCTCCTCTTGTTTGTTGCCCATACTGCGTGCATTAGTGCACATGCACTTCAGCTGGGCCTCTGGTTTCCTCCCTGACTCCAGTATACCACCCCTAGACTCCTGTGTGGGGGACTGGTTTAGCCCCTTCCCCCTTCAAATCTAGTTCAAAGCCGTGTCAGTGAGTCCTGCCAACTCCCTTCCTAAAACCCTTTCCCCTCTGTGGGATAGGCTATTCTCATGTGGAAGGATCTTTCTCCCCCTCTGTGACAGATGTACTCCATGTGTTGCTAGTGGACCTGGTGCCATAGAAAGTTCCCCAAGATTAAAAAAAAAAAAAAAAAATAAATTCTGATGGTGGCTCCAGCCTCTGAGCCACTTGTTAATTACACCTGATTTCCTGTTCCTTTCAGTATTCCTTCCTGCAACCACGGGTATTGATGAAAAAATTACCTGTGCCCCTGATCCCTCAATGAGTTTTCCCAGAGCCTTGAAGTCCTTTTTGATTGCCTTAAGACCTCTGGTTTCAGTCTCATCACTCCCTAACTGCATAACTATCAAGGGACAGTAATCAGAGGACTGTACCAGACTCGGCAGCCTTCTGGTAACATCTCTGACCCAGGCCCCAGGGAAGGAGCAGACTTCCCTGTGGGAAGGATCTGGCCGACATACGGGGTCCTCTGTTCCTCTCAGGAGGGAATCACCAATAACAATTACCCTCCTCTGTTTTTTAATGGAACAAGTCCTGATGCAGGGGTTGGGCTATTTTGCTTTAGGCAACACCTCAGATGGTGTGTCTTCTGTCTTCTCATTCACCTCACCCTCAACTTCCAGCGCCTCATACTTGTTTTGCAAGGGCAGCTGGGAAGGTGAGGGGAGCCGTGAGGGATTTACTTTGCATCTCCTAACTGGGACCTGTATCCATTTCCTGCTGCTTCTTGGGTCTCCTCCCTCTGCAAGGGGAGCCTCCAGAGTCTGGTTCCTCAAACCCAACTCCCTTTCACATTCCCTTACAGTCCTAAGTCTAGCAACTTCCTCCTTCAGTTCAGCCACTACATTAAGCAGATAATTGAGCTGCTCACACCTAATGCAGGTGTTATCTCCACTGCACCCCATTTCAGGTGCCAGGCTCCAGCACTCTCTGCAGCCAGTTGCCTGGACACCTGCCTCCTTAAGTTTGACCTCAGTCTGGGTCAACACAGATCTTTTGAAAACAGCTTTGCGGTGAGTTACCACCATCCCTATCCTTGGCCACATAACCTAACTGGAGAACACTTCAGGAACGAGCCCACATGACTCAGCACCTCCCACCCTCTGGTGAAAACACCCACCACTGCAGCAGTCTCCACCTATGCCGTGCCAGCCTCTCAGGAGAGGAAAGCTGGCTTGGAGGATGGGGAGGGAATGTCCTGGTCCACATGGTGTGCTGCCCCGGTGCTGCCTTGGTGCAGTTGCAGATCTCAGACTCAGATCTCACACTTACAAAAGGTCACAGAATATATTGTTCCAAAAGTGAAAGTCTGTGCCTCATGAGTCTTTTGCACTAAGACATATTCCAAAGAATTAGTTGGTATTTCATAATGTTTCTTTAACTTTTATTTTGTTTTTACAAAAGATATTTTTTATTATTTGTTCATGTATGTTCTTGTGGAACCAGCTGATCACTCTTAAGCTGAAAAGCGAAGAAAGCATGCAAAGTAACTTACTGTTTGGACATTATAGGACTCTTCAGTATGTTTTGCTTAATCAGACTTCTTTCAAAGTATAACTCTTAAATACTAATGTTACTATTGTTTTGAAAATAACACAGATAAACTCACAAGTGTCTTTTTCACACTAGTCCCCTCTTTTACATGACCATGTACCTTCTACCATGTACACAGAGAATAGCTCAGAACTGCTGTCTGAATTTCAGGATAGAAAGTGGTAATTATACATGGTTTTAACAAAAATAGTATCATAGTATCAGTCAGGGTTCGAAGGGACCACAAGGATCAGCTAGTTCCAACCCCTGCCATGGGCAGGGACGCTAGGGACACTAGATCAGGCTGGCCAGAGCCTCATCCAGCCTGGGCTTAAACACCTCCAGGGATGGGGCCCCAACCACCTCCCTGGATAACCCCTTCCAGGGCTTCACCACTCTCATGGGGAAGAACTTTCTCCTCACGTCCAGCCTGAATCTCCCCACCTCCAGCTTCATTCCATTCCCCCTAGTCCTATCACTACCTGAGATCCTGAGAAGTCCCTCTCCAGCCTTCTTGTAGGCCCCCTTCAGATACTGGAATACAGTATTTTGTTCTACTGGAAGGCATGACTCATAGACTTAAGTGTGTATAATGTCCTATTAGGGTTAAAGAGCCTCTTTTTATTAATTTTCTTAGAAATTAATTGGGCAGGTATCCTATGCCTAATATAATAGTCCATATATTCAGAAACAGACATTAAGAACACAGTCTCACAGTTAGAATTTCTTGAGAATGTGACCACAAATGTCTGTAGAATATCAACAGAACAAAACCACTGATCTATCAGCTTGATTCTATGATTCTGTTTTCAATGATGTCCAGCTTTATGATCATGCCCTCTCTTTAAATGCTGAAGGGAAGCTGGGTAGCCAAAGGTCAGTATCATTAGTAAATATCTAAATTACATGAACATCTATGTACCCTACCTGACCATGGCAGTTATGTGGATGTCAGTATGCAAAGATATTCATGTATTCAAATTTTACACTTGCTCAGCACCCGATACTCATCCATATCTTGTTTGGTATTTTCACTCGTCTGCAAAAAGTCTCATTAATATGTTTCCAAACACTGTAGTTGCTCACACAAATAGCAATTTCTACTTTTAATTTTCTATTTGCAATGAAAAGGTATGGCTTACTTTCATAATGAAATGATAATAAAGGACATGTATGTATAGCATTCAAAAAGACTCCAACAATCAAAACCCCCAAAAACTACACCTGGAGTAGTGGCAAAAGCAATTGCCTCATACTATTCCTTTCATTTCTCATGAGACGAAATACATAAACTAAAACTATCATCCAAACAACTAATCCACTGTGCTGTGGATGATTACTTTCCAGGCACTTGGTTCCTCTTCTGAACGATTCAGTTAATTCAGCCGAAAAAGGCAGCAGTTCAGGGAAGATTTTGACTGCACTTTTAATTTCACAAAATAACCTACAAATTACTTTAAAATTGTTGGTAGCACTACACTACTACTAACCACCTACATATTTTTTGTTGAAAGACTGTATCTACAATCCATTAATTAATGACTACGCTGTGCTTGCCAGATCACATTCACACTCAACCAACCACTAAGTGGCTGAGTTTCAAGGGCCTTGCAATAACAGTACCAATTAAAATCAGCTTCTTTTGTTATATTTTTGCAAAACCAACTCCCATGCCAAAGAACAACAAAACCAACCAATCAAACCCCCAAACACATAGAACCCAACAACAACAAAACACAACCAACCCCAAAACCCCAACACACAAACCCCAACAAAGAAAGAAAACTCCAAAACACCCAAGGGGAAAAATGAAGGAGAAAACATCAATTTTGTATGCCCTTGCTGTGTTACAGTATTAAGCCTTTGGCAACAGTGAAATATGTGCTTGCATATTTTAAGTACATTGTAAATTGCAATAGTTTATGTGCTTTGACTAATAAGTTGCTTTCACTTAAGTTCAGTAATTGACCACAGCTCTTTAGCAAGAAACTACTTGTCAATATTCAGTAAAGGTTAAACATCAAAACTGGTCAATTATTCTATCACATATATATTTTACATAAACAGCAATGAAGGACATGTAAAGTGATAAATATTCACACTATGAGGTTTCTGGATTAATAAATATTCAATGTTTATAACGTCGAGAAGGTTTTCATTTTTTCTAGTTGTTTTAGATGGATGAATCATTTATAACTGATATTTTTACTTGATACAAAAGTATGTCTTCACTAGCTATCTCCATGACATTTTCCATAAATGCAGCTATGCAATGAAATCCTCAGGACTGTTTAGTAAGGATAAAGTAAAAGAAAGAAGTTATTCACTCTTTCTCAATGAACTTATCCACTCCCTTTAGATCTTCAAAACAACAAAGATCTAATCTAAAAGAATAACTGGGCATATCACCAAGAAAGCAAAAAGAATCCTTCTCCTAAATGGTGGGCATATATAATTTAACTTCAAGTTTTGTGTTGGAAATGGCCCCTTTATTTGGTGAGCTTTTCAGGGTAAAGAACTTTAAAAAATGCCTTAAATGTGTTGGGAATATATAAGCGTCCAGTATTTGGATGGTAGTTCAGTAATGTAAATTTCTTCCAAAATTATATGTGAGTTAGCCCATGGAGAAAGACATACACTTTATGAAACACTATGCTTAGATCAACGTTCAGAAGTGTCTTTGCTGGACTTGCTCCATATTTCCAGTGCCAGCAGAGCACTGGAGATTCAGAGCCCAGCACTGAATTTGGCTCTTCAAATATATCTCTACCAGTGCTGAGGAGAGGTGAAGTCTCATCTCCATCAACCTGCTGGCAACAGCCTTCCTAATGCAGTATATGAGGTTGTTTTCTTCAAGGATTTCTGGATTGGGGTCAGTTTGTTGTTCAGGACTCCCAGTTCTGTTTTTTGATTGGTCAGACTCAAGTCTGTGCTGTTGCAATAGGGTTATTCCTCCTCCATTGGAATTTTTCCTCTCCTTGAAGCCATTAGCAATCCTAATTTGACTTACAATTTGTAACCACTCAAATGCTGAAATCAACAATTCCATGCTAAACTTCACACTTTTATTCTCACAACTGTAATATTTCTTTTAAAGTAAATGCTTGCCATTGTGAATAGGAGTTGCAGTGCTAAGTCTCCATTAGAAACAGAATGGGAAACATCAGAAAATGAATCTTCATATTGATGTAACAGAGTCATAGCTGGCAATTATGACTTCCACTGAATTTCAGAAGCACCCTCAAAAATCCTAAGCAAATAGAGCTGCCATAATCACACTATCACACCTTTGTAAGCTGCATTGTCTTGAATACAGTTTACTGGATAGAGTACCTAGAATGCTGATAGAGCCCATCTAATATATTTGACTATGACTAAATATGTATGTATTCAGTAGTGCTTTTTACTTTCATTTCCCATGGAAAATCTCTAAAAATAGAAAAATTTGTAATTGTTCTATTGCTAAAAAGTACTGTTATATAGCATGCTCATGAGACATGTAAAAATACCCACTCAGGTCAAAACAATGAATGATAAAGAGAGAATTTTAGGTTTTTTTTAAAGTCTGTGATTTAGAAGACTTATATTTTATTTTTCTTGTGAATTTTTGAATTGATGACATTGACTATGTTGTTTACCTGTAAGAGTTTCAGAAGGCACTAAATGATTCACTACTCCTGCTTTTTTTTGTTGGTTGGTTGGTTTTGTTTTTTTTTCTGGACAGATATTTTTACAAAAAATAAAAAAGAGAAGATGGAAGAAAGACTTTTTTTAAAAATATAAGTGTTTATGAACAAAATATTGCAGCATTCACAAGGTTGCAAAGAACTAAGTAGTTTAGTACAGATCCAAGATGACCTGAGCACAATGTCTAAACTATGGACACCAAACAGTCCAGTTAGCAAATTGAAGGTGAAGAGTTGATTCAGTCAAAGTCAGTAAGCAACAGAATATGGTTTCCTCTGTCACTGAGTATCATTAAATGAAGGAATCTTTCTGAAATATATGCTGTAGAAAGAAGCAGTAATGACACACTTTTTTATAAGTTATTAGCTTTGATTTCTGACCTGTATGCAGGAGACAAAACTGGACTAGACTAGACCAGGTTGGAAGAGACCTTCAAGATCATCACGTCCAACCTATCAACTAATCCAACCCACCTAATCAACTAAACCATGGCACCGAGCACCCTATCAAGTCTCCTTCTGAACACCTCCAATGATGGTGACTCCACCACCTCCACGGGCAGCCCATTCCAATGGGGAATCACTCTCTCTGTATAGAACTTCTTCCTAACATCCAGTCTAAACCTCCTCTGGCGCAGCCTGAGACTGTGTCCTCTTGTTCTGGTGCTGGCTGCCTGGGAGAAGAGACCAGCCCCCACCTGGCTACAACATCCCTTCAGGTAGTTGTAGAGAGCAATAAGGTCACTCCTGAGCCTCCTCTTCTCCAGGCTAAGCAACCCCAGCTCCCTCAGCCTCTCCTCATAGGGCTTGTGCTCCAAACCCCTCACCAACCTTGTTGCCCTTCTCTGGAGACCTTCCAGCAAGTCAACATCCTTCCTAAACTGAGGGGCCCAGAACTGGACACAGTACACAAGGTGTGGCCTAACCAGTGCAGTGTACAGGGGCAGAATGACCTCCCTGCTCCTGCTGGCCACACTGTTCCTCATGCAGGCCAGGATGCTATTTGCCTTCTTGGCTGCCTGGGCACACTGCAGGCTCATGTTCAGCCTACAATCAACCAGTACCCCCAGGTCCCTCTCTGCCTGGCCACTCTCCAGCCACTCTGACCCCAGCCTGTAGCACTGCTTGGGGTTGTTGTGGCCAATGTGCAGAACCCGGCACTTGGATGTGTTAAATCTCATCAAAACAGTCCCTTATGCCTCAAATTTTTATTCAATTCTGGAAGTCAAAGACTTCCTGTTGGCAAAGAGAACTACAATCTCAGAGGCAGAATCTAAATGTTGAAGATGAATGATTTCAGACTAGGAATATGATACCCACTTTAACACTCTGGTGGGTTAACCTTGGCCGCAGACAGGTGCCCAGCAAGCCACTCTATCACATCCCCTGCTCAGCAAGACTGGGGAAGAAAGTAAGATGAAAATGCTTGTGGATTGAGGTAAGGTCAGGAAGACCACTCACCATTTACCATCATGGGTGGAATTGACTCAACCTGTGGAACATTAATTTATCACCAACTAAAAATAGATTAGGATTATGAGAAACAGGAAAAATAAACTAAGAATGCCTTTATCCAGCCCCTTACTTCTTCCCAGCTTCAACTTTCAACTCCTTTACTTCCTACTCTTCTGACTCCTTCCTCTCACTGCCCCCACTGAGTGGCACAGGGCAACAGGGAATGGAGTTGCAGTCAAGTGATAATACTTTGTCCATGCCGCTCCATCCTCCTCACACTCTTCCCCTGCTCCAATGCAGTCTTTCCTACAGGCTGCAATTCTTTGTGAATTGCTCCATTATGGGTTCTTTCCATTGGGGACAATACAATACAACACAATACAATACAATACAATACAATACAATACAATACAATACAATACAATACACCAGGTTGAAAGAGACCTTCAAGATCATCGGTCCAACCCATCAACCAATCCAACCCACCTAAACAACTAAACCATGGCACCAAGCACCCCATCAAGTCTCCTCCTGAACACCTCCAATGATGGTGACTCCACCACCTCCCTTCAGGAACAGACAGCTTCAGCATGAGCAGGGATCTGGTAGCCAAAGTGTCGTGGGATGAAGCCCTGGAGGGAAGAGGGACCCAGGACAGCTGGTCAGTATTCAAGGACCACCTCCTCTGTGTCCAGGAGCTATGTATACCTATAAGGAGAAAAGCAGGAAGGAATGCTAGGAGGCCTGCCTGGATGAACAAGGAGCTGCTGGACACACTATCACTTAAAAAGAAACTCTACAGGAAGTGGAAGGAAGGACAGATAGAACAGGGGGTATATAAGGAAGCTGCCCGAGCAGCAAGAGGCCTGGTTAGGAAAGCCAAAGCAGAGTTTGAACTGAATCTAGCCAGGGGGTTAAAGGGAACACTAAGAATTTCTATAGGTATATTAATGGCAAGAAGAAGACTAGGGAAGGTGTGGGCCCCCTCAGAAAGGAAAGTGGTGAATTAGTCACTAGTGATGTGGAAAAGGCTGAGGTACTCAATCACTTCTTTACCTCAGTCTTCACTGCAAGGGCCTCCAGCCACACTCCTGGTGTCATGGCAGACGATGCCAGGGACGGGGAGGAAGAACTGCCCATCATAAGTGAAGCTCAGGTTCGTGATCACCTGAAGAACCTGAAAGTGTTCAAGTCCATGGGACCCGATGGGATACACCCACGGGTGCTGAGAGAACTGGCAGATGAGGTTGCCAAGCCCCTCTCTATTATATTCCAGAAGTCATGGCAGAGTGGGGAAGTCCCCACAGACTGGAAAAGGGGAAACATTACTCCCATTTTCAAAAAGGGCAAGAAGGAGGAACCGGGGAACTACAGGCCAGTCAGTCTCACCTCTGTGCCCGGAAAGATCATGGAGCAGATCCTCCTGGAGGCACTAATGACTCAGAAGAATAGTGAAGAGGTGATTGGGAATAGTCAGCATGGCTTTGCCAAGGGCAAATCCTGCCTGACAAACCTGGTGGCCTTCTATGATCAGGTGACAGCATTAATAGATGAGGGGCGAGCAACTGATGTCGTTTACCTGGACTTGAGCAAAGCCTTCGACACTGTCCCGCACCACCTCCTGGTCTCCAAGCTGGCGACACATGGGTTTGATGGATGGACCACTAGATGGATAAAGAATTGGCTTGATGGCCGCACCCAAAGAGTGGCTGTCAACGGGTCCATGTCCCAGTGGAGGCCAGTGACAAGCGGAGTCCCTCAGGGATCAGTCCTGGGACCTGTCTTGTTCAACATCTTTGTGGGTGACATGGACAGTGGCATCGAGTGCACCCTCAGCAAGTTTGCTGAGGACACCAAGCTGTGTGGTGCAGTGGACACCCTGGAGGGAAGGGATGCCATCCAGAGGGACCTGGACAGGCTGGAGAGGTGGGCACAAGCCAACCTCATGAGCTTCAACAAGACCAAGTGCAGGGTCATGCATCTGGGTCGAGGCAATCCCAGGCACAAATACAGGCTGGGCAGTGACTGGCTGGAGAGCAGCCCTGAGGAGAGAGACTTGGGGGTGCTGGTGGACGAGAAGCTCGACATGAGCTCTCAATGTGCGCTTGCAGCCCGGAAAGCCAATCAGATCCTGGGCTGCATCAGGAGAAGTGTGACCAGCAGGTCAAGGGAGGTGCTTCTCCCCCTCTACTCAGCTCTGGTGAGACCCCACCTGCAGTACTGCGTCCAGTTCTGGAGCCCATATTACAGGAGAGATATGGACGTGCTGGAGCGTGTCCAGAGAAGGGCCACGAGGATGATCAGAGGGCTGGAGCACCTCTCCTATGAGGACAGACTGAAGGAGTTGGGGCTGTTCAGTCTGGAGAAGAGAAGGCTCCGAGGTGACCTCATTGTGGCTTTCCAGTATCTGAAGGGGGCCTACAGGAAGGCTGGGGAGGGACTTCTCAGGATCTCAGGTAGTGATAGGACTAGGGGGAATGGAATGAAGCTGGAAATGGGGAGATTCAGGCTGGATGTGAGGAAGAAGTTCTTTACCATGAGAGTGGTGAAGCCCTGGAATGGGTTGTGCAGGGAGGTGGTCGAGGCCCAGTCCCTGGAGGTGTTTAAGACCAGGCTGGACGAGGCTCTGGCCAGCGTGATCTAGTGTAGGGTGTCCCTGCCCATGGCAGGGGGTTGGAACTAGATGATCCTTGTGGTCCCTTCCAACCCTGACTGATTCTATGATTCTATGATTCTATGAGTTGCCCAGGGGACACAGTTCCAGCCTACTCCTCTGAATGCTCTTTACAGACTGCAGCTTCCTTTAAGGTATGTACACCTACCTACTCTAAGGTGAGATCCTCCATGGCCAGGGGACACCATGGTCTTCTCTGTAGGCTGCAGGGGAATCTCTTATCTTACTGGATCACCCTCTCTGCCCTCTCTTTCTTCAATGACTTTGGTGTCTGCAGGGTTGTTTCTTTCACATTTTTCTTATTCCTCTCTCCCAGCTGCTGTACAGCTTTGGGTCTATTTTGGAGCCGGTAGTAACAGTCTCTGTCTAACATGGGTGCAGCCTTCCCCAACCTTGCTGAGTATCAAATACAAACACTAGGGGAAACAGATCATTGGACTATTTTAAAATACAGGCTTGATTAAAAACAAACAGACAAACAAAAACCCCCACAAACCAACAACAACAACACAAAAAAAACCCCACAAACCCCCAAAAAACCCAATAACAACAAAAAAACCACAAACAAAAAAAAAATCCACAAAAACCTCCACAAATTTGTGTGAAATTCTATGCTTATGACAGAGGTTTGACTAGATAATAATGCTTATAAGCTTCAAAAATCTATGAATCTCTGCAGCAGATTTGGGCTGGCTAAGAGTTGGCTTGTAAAGAGATAACTCTTACCAATAGAAGAAACTCTTAGCAACTCCTTAAATAAATCTTTCATTTTTGTGTGTACCACTGGCAAAAGTATCTGAGGTTTTAAACTGTCCTACCTGTCATCATCTATGGCATTCACAGGCACCAGCTTTCAATTAATGCACAGCCTTCCTTTGTTTAATCCTCTAACCCTTCTTACAAGTCTGAATAGTCCCCATACCCCATCCAACCTTTCAGCTCACTGCTGAGGACTCACAATTTCTCATCTTGAATGGCACCGCTAGCTAGAAAGTTCAGATGCATTAAGTGGTCATCACAGGGAAGAAATGGCACAAGTTCCCTTTTTGTTGCTCATTCAGTGCCTGTGCCATCCTGATTTACACTCCAATTAGCTTTGGTGTATGGGAGAGTAGAATATGAACAGATGTAGCACAGTGGCTGTTCTAAACCAAGACAATTTTAAAATTCTTACTGTAATGAGGCAGCAAAGAGATCTAGAGATAGCAATGCCTCTTCTGCCTCTCAGATTTTATTTATCTTTTTTAAAGCAATAAATGCATAGGTTAAGATTGAATTCAGACTTCAGACCATTTTATAGCCCTTCTGTAGGCTAATTCACCAACTTGACTCCAGTTTTTCTTACTCCTACTTGCCTGTAGCTAAATGTGACAGTGTTAGAGTCTGTGTGAGGTATGAACTTGTGTTTAATGAAATGGAGGAAATGACTCAAAGGCAAATGTTCCTATCTTAGTTCACACAGAGTCTCAAATTATGAAAACACAAGAAGAACTATGGACAGTGACTTATCCAGAGCTAAGCATTAACAGAGTAGCATTTCTTCCTACACCTTAGGATGTTCAGCTATGGACTTTAATATTGCCAAGTAAGACGAGAAACTTTTGAGGCAGCAAAATGAAAAGCAGGATTAAGCAGAGAGCAGGCCCTCAAGGTTAAACCATCATCACCCACTGGGTGTATTGATAGCGACACCACAAAACCAAAGCTCTTTGCATGAAAGGCTTAGCTTCTCCACTTGGGACTCTATCATATGACTAAATGTAATACAAGACAGTCTTGCCATTACTCTGAACTTTAATCATAATTAAACCACCGCCACAGAGATATTCCAACTTATTACTAGAATTATAGTATGATTTAATGCCCCTGACATCACTTGACTAAACCATCATAGTGTTAGGTTTATTTAAATCTTGGAACTCAGGTATTTATCAGTTACATCCATACATACAATTTTAATATACTGGGAAAAAAAAAGCTATCCACAAACAGTATTCCAAGAATATGGAATTGCTTTGGAATTTGTAACTAATATCTTATGACATAATATAATGTTCCACTTAATTTGAAGGTCATAATTTTTACTTAGTAAAGGATGAGTTCCCAAACAGGGTTTTTGTTACAATATTCCTTGTTTTTTTTATAGAGCTTTGTGTTGTGTAATGTATATTGATCCTACTTATTAAAGAAGTGTAGAAATTAGGAAAGCATTTACTTAGGGCCATAAATATATATCAGAAAACATAAATATTATATTTCTGTCTGGTTTTAAACCATTGGAACTACTGCATAGTTTCATCCACAGGGTATAGTAGGCTTTCTCCCTAGAGCAGTTCTAACACTTCACTAAATATATACCATTCCTCTTTATCTCTTTGAAGAAAAAATTAATCACACCCACAGCTTGCAGTTACCAAAAATATGATGCATCAAGCATTTCCAAGAAAGTGTATTTTTCCCTTTTTTTCACACTAGGAGGCATATTTTTACTTCATAAAGTTCCACTGCATAGCTCAGCCTCATGAAACCCTTAGATATGTTAACAATTCCAATCTAAATTTAAATCCCTGACAACCTTTACAAAACCACAGCAAAAGAAGAATTCTTCACTAATGAGGTGGGTTATTCCTTTTATTGAGATGAAAGCCACATTTACAGTAATAAAAAATAACATTCTGCCCCCGATTGCCGACAGACAAAGCCACCATTTTCTTTTGAGAGATTACTGAAGAAATAATTGACATTAAAATGTCAGACAGCTGTACACATTCAATGCAACTGACGATAAAGAAAATGTTTGTTTGATAAGTGCCCTTTCCTATATTCACACTTAAAACCATTAAAATTTAGGGTTTGGGGTCTATAAAGTCACACAGGTATGTATTATTTTATAGTGATTTTGTTTGCTTCTTTGTTGGCAGGTTTTTAGATACTACAGAAACTTAATCTTTTCTAAATTCTTATCTGATATGCTAAGACATAATCAGCTGATTGATCTTTGGAATATATTCCTTCACTTTTTTATAAGAATTGTAAAACATACATAAAGTTTTCAAATGCAAAAAATAGTATTAATCTTGAGAACATGGGAGGTCAGCGCTCCACACAACAAAGCACAATTCAGAATATTCAAAATCATTAGATTCCAAGAAATTATAGAATCTCCTTTTTGATATATACTTTTGTTTTGCTGGTTTTTGGGTTTTTTTATAATAGACTCTCAATACTATAATATTTGCAATCTTTCTCTTTTGTTTGTCATCATGGTGACAAATAATCTGTCATGCTGTTTTCCCATCCTGTTGGCCTGTGGTTCTGGCAAAGTCATGGTCAAAAAGGCAAGGGTAAAGTTGTTAATCACTACATTTACATGCAATAAAAACATTTTAACATACACAAATCTTGTCTAATCAATATTGTGTGCAAATTTATGTCATCATAACTGCAGCTCTTGAATAATGAGATTTCCTGTCTCGTTCCTTCCATATTTGATTTGTCAGCATTATCATTTGAATTGTTGTCATTATAATTTAATTATGCAAGGGAAAACCACAGTGCTGGTGTCAGTCTTTAAAGTTATATTGGTTTTAAATATGATGAACTGTTACTCACTGATGTAAGAATTTTTATAAAGCAGATCAGGACACAAATGAGACAAAGGTAAAATATGAAGAAATTGCAACTGGTAGGTTAACACCATAATTTTCTGGCAATCAGTTAATAGTGATCTATTAACAATGGCAAAATGGAAAAGATATTTTAGCAAACTGAACTAAAGCCTTGAGTTAAAATACAAGCCTATTAAAAATTAGTTTGAATGACGAAAACCAACCATGAACTACAGTATTCATTATATACATTCTTAGAAATTTTATTTTTTACTTCATATTTCTATCTTTTTGCCTTCTTCTTATAAGCACAGTCACAGTGCATGGCTGACAGTGTCAGTATTTAGTGTCTATTTTAGTTTCTTCCAGTGAGATTGCTGTTTAAAGATTAGATAGATGAATGCACTCTCACTGTGTATGTTTCTTTCATTAAACCATGCAATTGCAGCTCTCATGTCTCTGTTGAAGTTAATGATTGCAAGAAATATGACAATAAAGTTTCTTATACCTTGTGGCTTTAATAAGGTGTTGTTTTGGTTGATGTTTTTGTTGCTGTTGTTTTGGTTTGGTTTACTTTTCTATTTCAGGTTTTGAAGACCTAGGCCTTGGTCATTCTTCAAATAGAATTAAAATAGTAACATATGAATATTGAGAAACAGAGGCTGCATTTTTATTCACATAAATTCATGCTGTACAATAATAAACACATAATTCATTAGGCATTAAATTAACTAACCAAAATTGCTCTCACCATGAGGTAAGGACTTCACTGCCAAGATTAACATCATATTCCCATGAGCTGAAGCAAACCTTTACTTAAAATGAAGTTTCACGAAAATAGTGGGACAAGTCTTCATTTTTTGTGTAGATTTTTTTTCTTGGAGATCATAAGAAAACATTACCATAAACCACTTTTCTTTTTTCTCTTTAGTTGAAACATTTTAAATCAAAATAAAATATTGTTCTGAAACATTTAGCATACAAAACTGGCATCAGTACACAAACATGGTACATTCCACTAAGAAATTTCCTCACTTTATAGATGTAGCATGTACCTCAGCATAGCCAAATTATTTTCATAAACACCAATCCCTTAAATATCCACTGAACTGTGGCTCCTTATGCTGTTAAATACTACTATTTAACATTTCACTGCAAAAAGAACTAGAAATTGATTTGCATACATATGAAAGGATACAGTATCGAAATGATACTACATCAGTTATTTTAACCCCATAAAATAATTTTGCCCGATCACCAGATAGAATTTTTTCTTCTGAAAGTTGTCACAGGATTTTCAATAACCACAAAGTATCTTAAAATCCCTTTCATATCTCATCCAAAAACTTTTGTCTGCAGTAGAAAATTGCTTTTGACAAATGTCTAGGCAAGAACTTGATACTGAGTAAGACATAAAAGAAAAATCCATCTAATGGGCAGCATTACTCCCTTCCTGCTTAGCGTTTTCTGTAACAGTAATGACTATGTAATTCCCTTCTTAGTTTGTGAGATTTCATGAGATACAGAATGTATGGATTATTTCAATGTCTGCCCTAATTCAGTCTTAGAAAAGGCAAAAAAATCTATACTTAAATATCTCACTAATCATCCATGCAGTTTGATAGTTGGATTTACATGTTTGCCATGAATTTAGTATCTCCAAGGCTAAACTAGGTGCAACCACAAACTTCCTATACAGCTGTTACAAACGTGTTCACCTGACTAATCTTCTAACAGTCTCTGTAACAGGGATGAATAGTTCATCATGAGTAGCACACTACATTGTGTCTGACACAAAATTTCTAAAAAAACATGTTTAATAACTTGGTCTGAAGTTTACTAAGCCCATTTTCCTAACTCATGAAGGATTTTTATGTGACTATTCTTTGCTATTCTTTCATACTTCTTTGTATTTCTACAGATTTACGGTTTAAGATCATAGTTACAACAACATTTCCATTTGGGTAAAGAAAATAAAATGTAAGTGTCATATCTAGGAGAAAAAGGAAAGGAAAAGGAGAAAAAGGGAATAGGAACCTAGAACACGACTCTTGAGTTGTTCGCACTGTCTCTTCATTGAGTTTCACCCAACACACCTTCTCAGTCTTCCCAAAGAATGAGGTAAAAGTTTCTCAGGTCAATGTGTCACACTTCCCATTCTCATCTGCCATGATTTAAATGTCATAATTCACATCCAGCTCTGCCCAAATGAGAACATGGACCTTAATTTTGTTCATCAGATCCCCAGATCTTTCCTGGTTTGTACAGGCCCAGTGACAATTTAATCATCTATACAAAAAAGGAGAAAGACCAAAGGGAGAAACTAATTCTTATTTCTATACTCCTGGGATGCAAGAGAACACAAGTTCATTTACCTTCCAAGGGCACTGATAAGACTTTTAACCTTCATCTCCACATTCTACACAGAAAATGAAAGGTTTAAGGGCACTATTACTGCCCACTCATAGTTTATGGTAGGTCCAGTACCAAAATACTAGTCAAAATATTGGTTAAGACTTCCCTTCATTTTTTAGTGCTGACTGTCACAAAAAATACTGCAATAATGTAAATGTGTTGCAGAGAAGAAAGAAGAGCAAAGACAGAAATTCCTATATCAAGTAAATTGCACATAAATATTTGTATGAAAATGCATATCCTACAGTTCCAAAAAGCAGAACATCATGACATTTCAACCTAACCAAGAATCCTTGTGTTTCTTGCTGTTAGAGGAAATATTGTAGGCATTCGATAGAAATCTGGGCTCTTTACACTTTTCAGTGCTTCACTGATTTGCTGTTTTCTGTGTTAGTCTAACATTAACTAACACTGTGTTAGTGCAACCTCCATGTCCTTCCTCTTTAAAATTATATTTAGAATTACTTTCCTAAAAGAAAGTCCAATGCTAAATAGCAACAGCACCACAAACATTAAGGAAAGATTGCTACCCCGTAGGACTTTCTTCTTCCCAGCTCTTCTCACTTACTCTGCAATTAGTATGGAGCCTTTTTTCTCTTACTGGACACATGTTTGTTTCTACAGTAAAATTACAGCATGAGGCACTTCAGACACACTGCAGTATTTCCTACCAAATGTTTTGAGCTATATGACAAAATATTCATGCACATGCTTAAAACCATTTTGATGTTGCAAAGATCAAAGGGATGAAATAGAAAATAAGTGAGTTACCAAAGGAATTCAGATAAGAAGAGCACTGATGGTGACTCACCAGAGTTGGGGTCAGAGTTGCCATCAGCTTCAGTCCTCTTGTCCGGTGAAGCCTGGTCGTAGAATTCGTCCTGCGGCTGAACCAGAGGGAGAGGGTGTGAGATCAGGGTTCCACCACCCACCGGCTCGTGGTCTCCTAGACCACTGTCACTGCAGCTTTCCTGGGAGCCATCAGGGAGGTGAAATGTAACACGGCGCTGGGACTACAAAGAAGAGCACAGGACACACTGATTAGTGCTCTTCTTTTCTGTTCTCCTGACTCTTTTGGGTTTTGTTGTTTGCTTCTTATTACAAAAAAATGAAATATTTTTTAACATAAAAATAGATTCCTGGCAATGCTTATGAAGCAATTTTTATTTATCATATTTGCTCGTTTGTTTTGGTTTGGATTTGGATTTTTTTTGTCTTTTGTTTTCTTTTTTTTTCTTTCAGCTTAGATTTAGGACATTCCACAGAGGATGGCAGGCAGGAGAGGCAAATTTCAAAGTTTTGCACAAGCTCATCTGTGAAGTAAACTTCTCATAAGAAAGTGACCATTGGACCCATATATTCTTTCAAATTGTTATAAGCATGATCTATAAAAACTCTGAGAAGCAGGAACATTGCAAACTATGTTGTGAAATGTAAAGAACATTAAAAAAAAGTGGTAAGCATATATTTCTGAGGTTAAAACTTGGATTATTACTATTCAAACTGCAAACATGAGTCTACCAAGTTAAAATTTCCTGAAGCTCTTTAAAAAAACCCAACTAACCACAGTCATCCCAAAGGAAAAAAAAAAAAAAAAAAAGAAAATCTGCAGTGCACACTTGGATTAATTAACCGTTATTGATTCTAAACCTCTTTCATCTGGAGAAATAACCCGACTTTGTGAATTGTGGCCATGGAATGCTACAGTGATTCCCCATGAGCTCCAGTGCTGATAGCACTGCTGCGAATGTTTAGCAACTGTGACCGTGGGATTCATGAAAGGAATATTATGGGTCTTCACGGATCAAAATACTGCATCTTTGAAGCACTGGAAACAACTAGTTCAAGAGTACCTCAAGAGAGTGGTTAAATTAAGGTAAGTGCATCTTCCCACAAAAATGAGTTTCAGCAGCAGGGAGCCTTGAGTGATCTGGTTAGCTAGATTGGTTTAAAATAAAGAAGAGATTCACAAAGTTTGTCTTAAACAATTGTTTAGTTTAGTCATTACTTTCTTATCAATGTTAGCCACCTGAAAATTAGATCTAAGCTAATCATTCAAGATTTCCACAGTCAGAAAGGAATATCAGGAAGATATTACAACAGGTAACTTCCACTAGCTATTAATATTTAAAGTTAAATTTGAGTGTCCCAAATACAAGAAAGTTTTCCTGAAGTTAACAGTATCAGTATTAGGCCCTGAAACTTTTTCTTTTTTCTTTTGCCCTATTTTTTCCACTCTTTTTTTGTTAATGAGGAAATCCTCAAGTTAATATTACTAACTGTATGTTTGCTTATTAAAAACTATTTGTTAATGGTAATTGCTACCATTTTATAGGATGATCAATATCCTCTACCAGTTTTCTTTTCATTCCTCTCCCATGGGTGGACATAGATAGTTAAGTCAGTTTTTGGGTTACTGTGTGATTCGGTATAGAAATAAATGTAGTACTATTTGCTCTTGGCTGTGATTTTATAATTAGCATTTTGCTTTTAAGTTCCTTTTCTAGCTTCAGGATTAGAATCCAGCTATAGCAAAACCAAACCAAATAGATCCTCTGAGTCATTAGATTGTACTCGTTTACATCAGCGGAGGGCTTGACTCTATATACTATCACTAAGCAAACTTTTCCTACATAATTAAATACTTTTCCTTATAACTTTTTCATTCTGGAATTCCCACCATGAACAATTTTATTTTATTTTTAATCACCAGCAATTTCTTTCCCTTCAACATGTACAAAAACTAAATATAGCTAGCTAGACAGCTTAAAATCTTCTCTTTCTGCATTTATTTTCAGTAACCTAAATTTAGAGATCTGTTGTTTTTTTTTAAGTAAGAATTTACATCACTAGTTAATCAATAATAGGCACAGGAAAAGAAGATTACTTTAATATTTTCTAATTACTTTATTTTTTTTTTTATTAAAAGACTCTATGCGAAAATATGAATGACTGAGAAAATAAAACCTTGAAGTAAGGGAGGAGATGGAAAGTTCAGAATCTGCTCTGATTCTATACTGACAGGAGCCAGTCAGCCAGTAAAATGGCACAGGCCTAACACTAATACTGGCAACTTCTTAGCTGATAGTGCTATAAATTTTTAAATCCATACTTGAAGCGATAAGAAAAAAATATATCAACTTGGCTTTCTGAGCCTCCCACTGAGGACACCACAAATCACAAAGGATTATAAAAAAGCTAAAGGTCACATAAACAGTGATCCCATTCCAGAGATGATGAATGGACAGCACACAGTCTGTCAAGAAACTTTAGACTAAGCTGTGCCATCAAAACAATGAGGAAAAGCCTTCTGCAAAGAGAAATTCAAAGCAAACACTTTGTTTATATATGTTGAGACATATATTTGTTTATATATGTTAAGACATATATTAATTGTAAGGGAAACTGCCAGTCAGTCTACTGGGAGTTTATGCTGGTGTGTGGCCACCTCTGCCAGCTGCCCAGTCTAGGACCCTCCGGCCTGCAGGCACCCAGGGTCCCTGCCGAGGTTGAGGGATGCATATGCCAATTTTACCTTTCCAGTGGCATAGCTACTTCCATACTAAGACTGACTACATCCCAGATGCATAAAGGCACTCACATGGACAACATGGGCATGGCCACAGCTGTGGCTATACAGAAAAAGTGCTGCCCCCAGCAGCATCCACGTCCAGGAATTCGCACCAGACACAGCCAGCCACATCCCCTTATCTTCTTGGGCTGGCAGAAGCAGAGGGCCAGTAGTGAAGCACACACACCACACTCCCCAAGTTCAAAAGCTTATGCATATCCAAGGCTTCCCCAAGCATCAACACAGCCCCCTCTGCCTGCCCAGAACCTTTGACCGAACTTTGCTCCCCCTTATCTTTTCCACAGATCCCCAGTTTGTCAGCTTGCTTGCTGCACAAATGCAACATTCACACACTCGTCCCACAGGCACCCCAAATTAACATTCCCTTAATACCACTGTGGTGGTTCAGGCTGGGCACCCCCTGCTGTGGCCACATAAGACACACCCCTGGTGTTCCGAGGGTCCAGCCCAGTGGGTGGACACAGGAAGCTGCGTGTTTCATCCCATAACCGGCTCTCTACAAAAACCACTTGCAGGGCGCTGTGCTTCCTCTTTTTTCCCCTCACCGCTCCTACGGGGATGGTCCCTACCTGGTAATGGAGGGGAGTCATCTTCAAAGCCTCTTGGGGCCTGGCTAGGTTCAAGGCCGGGGGAAGGGCAATCTCAGATCTGCTGAGCTGAGATTAGCCTAACAGGGGAAGACGGCGGGGGGGGAGGGGAAGGGAAGAAGGAGCCCTGGGGGGTTTTTGGATGTACCCTCAGGTGGGGAGAGGGAAGTGTTGGTGATGTCTTTGGGTATGCTTTGGGATCTCTTTTGTCACTGTGCTTGTGGTTCTCTATAAAATATTCATTGCTTTTCCATTTAAACTTTCCACCACTTTTGCAATCCATTTGTCTGAGTCTTTTTTTTTTTTTTTGCCCGTGGCGGGAGGAAAGGGAGGATCGGCCCTTCAACCCACCACAACCAGCATGGACCCTCCATCCACCTGATATCCTTGCCCAGACCAGGATCTCTTACTCCCTGTCTGGTGCAGCCTGGAGTTTGCCAAGCTACACGTGCACCACCCACACATCCACTTCATGTAAAACACACACTCGCCCTCAGGAGCTGGCACTTGGCACATGGGCTGTGAGCTGTGGTCCTGAACTAGCACTAAGCTTTTTTTTTTTTTTTTTTTTTTCCCTCTCCAGTAATATGAGGGATTATTCTTTCAGACGAAAACCAACCAAAAAACCTCAACCAAACCAAAAAAACAATCCTACAACATGCTTAGACTATGCATTTATCTACTACTCTTTTGTGAAACCAAATGCAGCTTTGTATCATGTTTACGGAAAGACAGAATCAAGCTATTCTGGATAACTAGGTTTATAGTAGGTACAACACAGGGAGTAATAATAACAAGTAATTACAATTTTTAATTATGCTATTACATATGCAATATTATAAACAGCATGATGTGGGGCTGTGGTTCAGGTTCACAACACTTGGCCAAAATTCAAATCTAAAATCTATGACGTATTCAATCATAAGCCATCATTCAAGGGGAAGGAAATAGGAGTTTTCTTTGGATCCTGAAATACATGCAATCCTTATTTTTAATCAGGAAATAAAGTATCATTGTTACATGAAATTCAAAATGGATAGGAAAATTCAGCCAAAACAGTATGATTTTAATCATTTTCAAAGTAATTTCAATATATATCTCAGAACTGTCTGACTCAGTAGGTTCTTGAACATGGGCTGAGTTTTAAAATCAGGAAAAAAAATCTTACCACTTCCATGAAATCATTCTTTTGATCACCTATTGCACAGAGTCTATAATGCTCATTCAGGTACAGCGTGACTTCATACCCATAGGAGATACAGAGAATAATTAATTCTGTATCTTAAATGGCAATAAAGGATACAAAGCTCTGGTACTGATAGAAAAGACAGTTCAAGTGTAATTTGAACTTAAAGGAAAATTTATTTACTGTGAGGGTGACAGAGCACTGGAACAGGCTTCCCAGAAGGGTTGTGGAGTCTCCTTCTTTTGAGACTTTCAAAACCATCCTGGACACATTCCTGTGCAACCTGATCTAGGCATACCTAACTGAAAAGGCAGGTTGGACTAGATGCTCTCCAGAGGTCCCTTCCAACCCCTGCCATTCTGTGATTCTCTAATAAGAACACATTCCTTTTTCTGTTTTCAGACCAGGTGGTCAAATAGCTGATACAGCTTTTAATCATAGTTGCAACCGAAAAATGATATCAAATCAAACACACCTGAAAAGGGTCTAGCTGCTTATTTCCTGCTTCAACTAAACCAAAGACACACCCAGTACTTTCTAATAATTGTCATTTGTGGAACCACTGAATGTAATAGCTATGGTACTTGAAAATGCCAACTATTCATAGAAACAGATAGGGGAGGGCATGCATATTCCTAATCTTATTTTCAAGAACATAGAAGTGTAACCTGTACTTGACATAGCACATTGAATTTTTCTTGATCACAATATTTTATTTTGGGATAGTGAAATTGAAAACAGTAAGTTTTATCTCTGGTTAATTATTATTTTCCCTTCCTCATATTCTTATACCCAATTTTTCTCACTTCTCTTGTCTTGGTTTCAGGAATTCAGTGGTGCCCAGTGATAGGACATGTAATAATGGGCACAAAACACAGGAGGTTCTAAAGAGCAGAAAACATTTTTACTGGGAAGGTGACTGAGCGCTGACAGAAGTGACTCAGAGATGCTGCAGTGTCTCCCTCATTGGAGATACTAAAAAGCCATCTGGACATGATCCTGGACAAACAGCTCTAGGTGTCTCTGCTTGATCAGAAGAGTTGGACTAGATGCCCTTGAGTGGTCTGTTCCAACCCCTCCATTCTGTGACTCTGTGAATTCTAATTGGAAATAAAAGAAAATCTAGTAACATCTGGAGCAGTTTCATAATTTTCCAGTGCTGAAAACATTCTTCAATGAAGTGTTTTATTTCTGACAACCCTAGCCATATAAAAGGTATTCTGATAAACAAATTTGTAATTTCTTTCCATTCAAATGTGTTGGTTTGGAAAGTGGCATAGGACATTAAATTCTGAAGTCCATAGTTAAACATGGTTTTCTATGAAAAGGGACAATGCCGGTAAAGTCTGGGCATTGCTTGTGAGACTAAGCTTTTTGCTGATGCTTTATTTTCCCAGAAAACATAATACACAGAAAGAAAGTGATCTGTAAATAGTGCAAGTTCTTTTGTTGACCTGAGTGATGAAAGTCTGAAGAAGAGGAAAGATCGTGCTATGTGATAGTGAGTGTTTGAAACATCATATGGCAGCTGAGTTATGTGCTGTGATGGAAAGAGAACTTTAATATAGGAAGTATAAACACTAGTTGTCAAAACTGTTCAACGCTTTCCATTGTATACTAGCTTCTAAAATGCATTTTACTTTCAATTATGTGCTTGAATCAAATAGCAAGCTGCAAAAATCAGCATTAAGAGGAACTTCCACATGGTGAGATTGTTTTATGTTTCAGACCAGACTTTCAAGCTTTCTACAATTATTGTATTGTCTTTGTTAATCAGGGATACAAGAAATGATTATACTATTGTTCCATTGCTGAATATCTCACAGGGACAGACATTGTTATAGAACAAGCTGTAATTAAAAAAAAAGTATGCTAGGTTGCTGCAAACAGAACATGCTAAATTTTAACCAATTTGGATGCCTTCTGAATTGACAAATCTGGTACTTTAAACAACATGACCTCTTCTCCACCTAATACATTTGGAAGTTGAGTTCTATCCTTGATTTTTCAGACATGTGGAAATCACAAAACATCCCATTTCACAGCAAGCCAAATTGAGTTTTACAGAATGGTCCCTACATTTGCATAGTGGAACACATATTTGAGGATGACATAGATTCAATTGCAATTGTTACTCTTGTTATACCAGATAATAATTTGATTTATTCTGCTAAATTTCACAGTGCTAAAATTTCAGCAAACTATACTGCAACGTATTACCAGAAAGTATAAAAATAATCACCTGTTGTGTCTCTTTTGCTACTTAGTTGGGAAGCTGAACATGAGCCAGCAGTGTGCCCAGGCAGCCAAGAGGGCATCCTGGCCTGCATTAGGAATAGTATGGCCAGCAGGAGCAGGGAGGTCATTGTGCCCCTGTACTCTGCTTTGGTTAGGCCGCACCTTGAGTACTGTGTCCAGTTCTGGGCCCCTCAGTTTAAGAAGGACATTGAGACACTTGAACGTGTCCAGAGAAGGGCAACAAGGCTGGTGAGAGGCCTTGAGCACAAGCCCTATGAGGAGAGGCTGAGGGAGCTGGGGCTGTTTAGCCTGGAGAAGAGGAGGCTCAGGGGCGACCTCATTGCTCTCTACAACTACCTGAAGGGTGGTTGTAGCCAGGAAGGGGTTGGCCTCTTCTCCCTAGCAACCAGCACCAGAACAAGGGGACACAGTCTCAAGCTGCACCAGGGGAAGTTTAGGCTCGAGGTGAGGAGAAAGTTCTTCACCGAGAGAGTGATTCGTCATTGGAATGGGCTGCCCGGGGAGGTGGTTGAGTCTCCATCCCTGGAGGCGTTCAGGAGGGGACTGGATGTGGCACTTGGTGCCATGGTCTAGTTGTGAGGTTGTGGTTACAGGTTGGACTCGATGATCTTCAAGGTCTCTTCCAACCTTGGTAATTCTATTCTATTCTATTCTATTCTATTCTATTCTATTCTATTCTATTCTATTCTATTCTATTCTATGAGAGCTGGCCTTTTTTTCAGTGTGAAAAATATTATCAGTTACAGTCTCCCCACTGATGGGGGAGGAAATGACTCTAGGATAGGATAGGATAGGATAGGATAGGATAGGATAGGATAGGATAGGATAGGATAGGATAGGATAGGATAGGATAGGATAGGATAGGATAGGATAGGATAGGACCAGGTTGAAAGAGACCTTCAAGATCATTGCGTCCAACCTATCCCAAGCACATTTAAATGTTGAGAACAAACATCCTCTTTGGTTGAAGAGCTTAGTTTTGCAAAGACAGTGAATGAAGAAAGACTTGAAGACAAAGTCTACAGTTTCAGTCATGTTTTGATGTAATACCACTTTCTTCCTTTGTTCATGTAGTCATGCTCCTTCATTGTGTTTCATGAAACTATAATCCTTGTGCTATACATTCTTCCTGGGTTTTATTGGATTATTTGTTTACATATATATATAAAGATTGGATTCTCTGGAGACTGACAAGCTTTCAATTAAGGACACTAAACACAGGACTATCATAGTCTATATATGGTCATTTGGACTCGGGTTAAATTTGACCTAAAAGGAAAGCCGAGCGTTACAGTTTAATCTAGTCTAAATCAGAGTATTACCTTGTTCAACTTGGGACTATGGTAAAATGGTAATAAATTTCTAATATTTCCAGTCTTAGCCCCCATCCTCCTGAATTAATTATCTGAGACTCAGGAAAACAGTTTTAAACGTACAATTATGCAAATAATTACTCCAGATGAATGGAAAGGCAAGTGGGGGGAAAAGATGGGAACTGCTGTACACAATAAACCATAAAAGACAATTGTCAGGTGTGCTAGGAGTGGACAACTAAGCTGATGTTCAGAAACATTATTCACTCAAGTGGCTAGACATTAGTAAACCATAGTTTGTTATACATGTTCTTATGAACATGTCTGTGGGAAATAGTACTGAGAAAGGATTATTTTTAAAAGAAATAATTTTGTAGATACCTATTGGTGTTACAGCTAGGATAGAAAGGCACCTTTAGCAGACATTTATGTAGTCCTAAAAATATATATGACTTAAAAGAGCAGTAAAGTGCCTTTCTGAGGTGTCTGAACTTAACCTTTTACTACAGATGGCTAAGTAAGTTTAGTACACATATTAGAAGACTTAAGCCATTAATTAATTTCTTTGATAACTCTGTTGTTATACTCCTTAACATCAGAGAGATGTGAATTCAGAGTTTTCAAAATTAAATGCCTAAAGTTAACCTACCATGAAGAAAAGGTAGATCTTGCACAATGTTCATAACTATCTGGGCACATGACTTTAGACATTCAACACTTGAAATTTTACTGTATGTACTTAGGATACAAGAAGCCAAATATTTCTTACTGACAAAAAGATACTACACTGACTTATCTGTTGCTCTGGCACATCTTATATGAAGAGCTTATTTGTATTACAGCATGCAAAAAAAAAACACCCACATATAAACAGTTTAGTTGTAATATGTGATTTTAGTAATTGAAAGAATTCAGTGACCTCCAATTTCTTTGTTTATTTTGATTTTGGTGTCGTACTCCTCCTAGCAAGATGGATAATGCACATTACAAGTGAACTCAATTGAAGGAGAACTGCAGCAGTGCTGTACCAATTATAACAATGACCAACATAACTTCTCTTCACTTTGAGTTCTGCATTAGTAGAAGCATAAGTTGATCAATAATGCATATGAACTACTAAATTGTAGAAACAGATGTTGCTGAAATTTTACAAGTTTAATTATAACACTAAATTTGCCTTGATTTGCATTCTTTAAATCTCATATGGCTTCAGTAATGTGAACAGTGTAATAAAGATTCTGGGACTTTCTTTTAACTATAAATTACTTTTTTAAATGTGAGAAGAAACAATTGAGAATACTTTCTATCTGCAGAATGTACATTATCTAGAAACTGCATATAAAACAACCTTATTATTGTCATATACAAAAAATATTCACTGTTGTGGTAGTTTCAGGCTGTGCCTGGAAAAATTTCCACGGATCTTGAACAGATAGTAGTAAAATGTAAATAAATCACCAATGGGTGTAAGAAAGAAAATAATGATAAATTCTATGTAATCCCATTGGATAGATGTCCTGGTTTAAGGCCAGACAGATCCTCTATTGCCCTGAGAGGGGCAAAAGAATGACACTCACACAAATGAATTGGAAAGTGATGGAAAGTTTAAATGGGAAAGCAATTAGTGTTTTACAGGAAGTAAAAAGCATAGTGACAAAGAATCCCCAAGAGTACAGAGTCCCTTACAGCACACCCAAAGGCCCCCCATCACTTCTCTTCTCCCCACCTGAGGGTCTACTCAAAACCCCCAGGGCTCTTTCAACACACACACACACACACACCACTGCTAGGCTAGTCTCAGGCTGGCCACGTCTGAGACTATCCCGCTGTTCTCCTCCTGGCATTATGCCTAGACAGGCCTAAGAGGCCCTGGGCTATTGCCCCACCATTACTTAATAGGGAGCATCTCCCACAGGAGCAGAGAGGGAAGAAAGAAAGAGGAATGACCTCACAGATGGATTTATAGGGCACAGGATTTATGGTTATGTTTCCTGTGTCCACCTACTGGGTTGGACCCTTGGGACACCAGAGGTGTAACTTATGTGGCAGTAACAGAAGGCACCCAGCCTAAACTGTCACAATAGATAATAAACATAAAGCTAGTAATGTAAACTAACTTTCTTTCTCTTTTCACTTCCTCTGCTCTGGCTGGTGCTTCTGCTGGCTTTGCTGACCTTGGCTACATTGCTTTCTTGTGGCTGAGTATCTAAAAAACAACCCTCTGCTCTTTTCTCTCCTCTATCGTGTACAGGGGAGTAGGGAGCAGGGAAGGGGAAGCTATTAGTAGCTCCCCTGGTTTGTCCAGGGGGCTCTTGTGCTGTTTACAAATTGTAAAGACCTGAAAATATTGTAAATACTGTATATTTTGTACATATTCATCGCATTTCATTTTAGGTTGTAGTTTTGCTTCTAAGTGCAACTTCAATTGCTTCCAGCCGAGCTGGTCTGGCAATTTTAATGTTGGAGCGTAATTTCAACCCACCACAACTGTTATATTTGCAGTTATATTTCTAATGTTAAAGTAAATCATGCTTATAGCATTTAATGAGTTACAGAATTATTTCATCAACTAAGGTTTATTAATTTAATTTAGTAAATATGTGGCATTGTATTGAGATATGTAGTATCACCTCAGTAGCCATTCTTGATACTGCACCTTGTTGAAGCTGATTACAGTGCTGTGTATTTATGTTTTCATCACTGGCAGTCACTACAGCAGGTATGCAGAGTTATGCAGCACTAGGAAGCAGGAAATATTCCAGTGTTCTTCATGAAAAAGAAAGATGTGATAAAAAAACACCTTAGTATTCTGTTCTGCTAGCATTCTCTAGGATGCCGTATAGTGTTGGAAATCAAGCAAGATGCAGCTCTTGTGTAAAGGTAGCAATCTGCTGTCTGAGACTCTGCAGCCCTCACTCCTTATTAGAACTAAACTGAAGATTGAAATACTTCATTTTAAATTCTGTATAGAAGAGGAAGAAAAACATATTTCAAAATCCACCGATTCATCAGCAAATGACCAGCTGTCCAGTAGGAAGTATTGCATCTTAGAGCTTTAAACATAAGCAGATTAACACTGTTATAAAAGAAAAAAGATAATTTGAAGCCCTTTAAATGGTCATAGCGACATCATGATGTCAGACTTCACTTTTATTTATATGAGTTTGAAGATCTTAAATTAAGAAAACCATATTTCTCCTCAATAAAGCAAGAATCAATATATTCAGAAAAATATCCTTGAATTCTCATGAAGATTCTAAGGATATTCTGTATTAGCATGGGGGCAGGAGGAGGGCAAAGAAGGAGGATCTCAATTTAGGGATGCTGCAGGGAGAATAGTACATAAGAACATTGTCTCCTAAATTAGTACTGGTGTGTGTAGTGGGTATCTGTCACTGACAGGTCACTGGATTACAATTAATTCTGAGTCAGCAGTCATGTCTTCTGCAAGCATGGAAAGCAAAACCAGCAATAGCATTGGTCTATGAGTATATGAGTATAGAAAGCTGCTGTACATCTATTAACAAAATGGGCACTGTAGCTGTTCACATTAGATAAATGTATTTACATTGGAAAAGCTGAAAGTGGACATGACTGTCAAGGATAATGTGGTTAAGCTGGTGCATCCTGGGAAACATGCAATTTATATAATTCATTAATTTTGAAACTAACATTGTTATCCCAATCAATTGCACACACTCTAAGTGAATTAAAACACCCCTGTTAAAACATAGCTGCATCTCTACTAGTAAAATAGCTAGACAATAATGTATTTGCACCATAAAATCCTATGTTTTGTTCTATGGGACAGGATGTCCTTAAGAATTGCTTCCCTAAGAGCAAATTTCTAAATATACTTTGTGGGTTTTCTTTGTTTCTTCCTTTTTAATTTTGTATATGCAAATGCATGCTACAGCAAATTGAAAAATAAAATATAAATCCCAGCTTTTCACTTAGGATTCTTCAGCAAACAATATAATACAAATACTGACAAATTCTTCTTCTATCACATATAACACATATGTACATCTGACTGGCAAAATCTTACAATGCCAAAGCTTGGAAAACTAAAACCACAGAGAACGTTAGGACTTTCAGCAGCTGAATGGGCTCTTTTGTTTTGATAATGGATCTTTCATTCCTGTGCCATGTTGACTATTGAGGCAAATCTCTGCTGCATTATAGTCCTAAATAAGATGCAAAATGAACAGTGAGCAGACTAAGTTGTTTCCACACAAAGATTTCTGGGGGAAAAAGTGAAAAAAAGTCATCAGCAGTTTATTCCATAAGAGAGCTAAAGTCTCACTTGTTAACAAACAAGATGGAAAAAAAAGATAGAGGAAAAAGGAAGGCCCTCTTGGATGGAAATCAGAGAGATAGAGGACCGTGGTATTACTGTACTATCAACACTGCAAATACTCTTATAGATGCAGTGAGAGTAATTAGTTGGAAACATATTTTCTGCTGGCCTCATGTAGAAGTCAAATGGGAGCTTACAAGAATCACCATTATTATTAGACTTCATCCAATTTTCAGTATTGACACATTAAAACTTATAGGAAAAACAAGAACTATGAGTATCATCTGAATAGTTTTAGAAACTGATGCCTTGGAATAAACCAAAAGATAAATTTGATAGCTTGTGTTCATGTTCTAGTATTGATTATTTAACCTGGTTTGTGTCAGATCACTGTAATGTGGTAAAGTGCACTCACACTGGTGAACATTTTTTCTTTCTTTCAGTGCTCTGAAAGAATTAACTTCCTGGAAGTCTTCAAAGCTACATGAACTGATGCAAATAACCATCTACTGCTGCTGAGTTTCTACTGGAAATATATTCCATAAGTTATGTATCCAAACGTTTCATGTGATCTTGACCTGTGACTTCTCCAAAATTATCTGTCTACAAAACTAGAGACAAGAAGATATTGGACAGTTATTTTGAACATAAACCATTCAGTGAACGTTGCTTATATTTTTCCACATTTGCATACTCAAAGTTTCTCACTTCACAGAATTTGTTGGATGCCATCACCTTTGATCCAAATGTTTAAAACTGATGGACTTATTTGTGCACTTTCCACCTAAGGCACACAACCATGTCTATTAGTGGAGACAGTCAATGACTGCTGACTTTTGAGCATGACATCTACTAACATTTCAAGGGTAATATATATGTATTTCACAAATGTTAGTTTTTCATTAAGCAAACTGACAAGCACAAACCTTGTGGTTTACATCTTATTTTATGCAACAGTATTAAATAAAAGCATGAAAAACAGAGACACAGAGGAAAGAAATTGAACTTCACAAAAATACCATGAAGGTGTATGCAAATGCCCTGTGTGTCTCTGTTTTCCAGAGAATATTTACCAAAAAATAAAATAAGTCCAAAGACTAAACCTAAACCAATTGTTTATGCATATTGATATTGTGTCATGTTACACTCTACATGACTAACATGACTAGCTTTCTACAGGACAGGACACATTTCTTACTGAGAATTCAGCATGAGAATGACTTTTAAATAAAATATCAATTTATCAGTAAATTGAGCTGATTGCATTATTGTTTTGATATCAATTTCTCACATAGTAGCAGATCAGGATCATTCTGATATGCACTACGATGACAGATGGAAGAAACTATAAGGTGGTACTTAGAGATTTAAGGTGTTATCACACTGTAGAATAGATCACAGTGCTCAGTGCCTGTGGAAGCCACCTTATCTCAGTCTTCACAGGTTGACAAGGCACGTAAAGAATGCATTCCAAGTCCCTAGTTTGTTCTCTGTTGTTGACAGATCGCAGATATGGAAGTCTGAGATATTCCCACAGGAACTGCAAGCTGGTTGATAACTAGTCAAGAATGGCAGAAAACCACACCCACTTCAGCAAAAATCTGAAAATTGAAAGATTGGGGGTTTTTTGTTTGTTTGTTTGTTTGTGGTTTTTTTAGAGAGAAGGAACAGAGCAAGAAGCTGTTGTTACATTACAGTTACTGGTAATATAAAAAAGCCGTGAAAAGAACAGGCAAAACATTTCAAGGCTGAGAAAATTCTCAGCAATGGAGGCTAATTTTGAATTTCACACAATTCTGAATTTCATTTGAAGAAGGAATAAACATGGACTTAACTTAAAAGCGTAGAACTGTTTTATTTGGAAAGCACTTTTTATATCATAAGTCCAAGTTAGCCTAGCATTACCAAGCCACCACCAAAACATGTCCCTCAACACCACATACATACATATTTAAAAACATCTCCAAGAATGGTGATTCACATCTCTGGACAGCCTGTCCAGTGGTTTACAACCCTTTTGGCAAGAACTTTTTCCAAATATCCAGTCTATTCCTTCCCTAGTGCAACTTGAGGCTGATTCCTCTTGTCTGATTGCCTCTTACTTGGAAGAAGGGACCAACACTCACTTCACTACAGCCTCCTCTCAGATAGTTCTAGAGAGCAGGTTAATCAACCCCAGTTCCCTCAATTCCTCCTCATAAGACGTGTGCTCTAGAGCCTTCACCAGCTTCATTGCCGTTCCTTGGACATGCTGCAGCACCTCAATGTCTGTCTGGTAGTAAGAACCCAAAATGCAGTATTCAAAGTGCAACCTCAACAGTGCTGAGTACAGGGGACAATCTCTGCACCTGATGGCCATGTATTTCTGATACAAGCCAAGATGCTGTTGACCTTCTAGGCTACTTGAGCATGCTGCTGGGTCACACTTAACTGGTTGATGGCCAGCATCCCCAGTTTCTTATACAGTAGGCTGCTTTCCAGCCACACTTTCCTAAGACTGTAGCATTGTATGGGGTTGTTGTTGACCCAAGTACAGGACCCAGCACTTGGCTCTATTGAAACTGATAAAATTAGTCTTGGTCCACTGATTCAGACTTTTACTATCCCTCTGTAGAACCTTCCTACCTTCTAGCAGACCAACGGTCCTGCCTAACTTGGTGTCATCTACAAACTTACTGAGAGTACACTCAAGCTCCTTGTCCAGATCATTGATAAAGATATTAAAGAGAACTGGCCCCAATACTGAGCCCTGGAGAACACCACTAGTGACTGGCCACCAGCTGTATTTAATTCCATTCACTACCACACTCTGGTCCCAGCCATTCAGTCAGTATTTTACCCCACAGAGTACACTCATCCCAGCCATAAGCAGAAAGCTTCTCCAGGAGGATGCTGTGGGAGACAGTATCAAAGGCTTTACTGAAGTCCAGGTCAACAATACCCACAGCTTTCCCCTCATCCACTGAGTCACCTTGTCATAAGAGATTGGATTAGTTAAGCAGGACCTGTCTTTCATAAATCCATGGTGAATGGGTTTGTCACCTGGTTAGCCTATATGTGCCATGTGATGGCATCCAAGATGATCTGCTCCATAACCTTCCCCAGCACTGAGGTCATTCTAATAGACCTGTAGTTCCTGACAACATCCCTCTGGCTTTTTTTTGTAGATATGGGTCACATTTGTTAACTTCCAGTCAACTGGGACCTCCCAGTTAGCCAGAGCTGCTGATAAATTCTAGAGCCTAGTAAATCTAGTACATAAAACCTAGTAATGCCACTGGAAAGTTTCCTGCTGATATCAATAGGATTTGGATTGGTCTAACAGCATTTTTATTAGCACTAAAAACTAAAAAAAAAAAAGAAAAACAAACCAGGTTTTTCTTGGCATCTAACACTCATGTTCTCAATATTTCTGACTTTACCAACCTCTGCAATCTAAATTGCTTTATTCACTTTTTTCACTGAAGACAGTCATGATACATAATCTACTTTTTTGCCTTGTAGTGTTAGATTATCTTTTCCAGTGTGTGCTAAAAAGTGTTCATTGGATACAAAAATTTAAATCTGATTATGGCTTTTTAAATAAGCTTTAATATATTTAATCATCACTTAGGTTTGACATTAAGTGTTTTGTGTGTCCGTGTTTTGTGTCTCTGTGCAGATTACTGTGCTTGAACTTCCTAGAATCAATTAAATATATATTCTTTTAATAGCTTATCTCTCTAGTTTCTAAATGGAGATCAAATTCTTAAGTGCTATTAATGAAATACATAGGAGGCATGCCCTCAACGTCTGAATTACATAATTGCCAAAAAACTTAGTAGAAAATTATGTGGCAGTCAAAGCCAGGCTGACTTTTCAATATGAAATGACAGGCATATTTCATTAAAGGACAAATCATGCAGTTAGAATAGAATAGAATATGATAGAATTACCCAGGTTGGAAAATACCTTCAAGATCATTGAGTCCAACCTATCACCCAACACCATCTAATCAACTAAACCATGGCACCAAATACCTCATCCAGTCTCTTCTTAAACACCTCCAGTGATGATGACTCTGCCACCTCCCTGTGCAGCCCATTCCAATGGTAAATCTCTCTTTCTGTGAAGAACTTCTTCCCAACATCCAGCCCAAACCTTCCCTGCTGCAGCTTGAGACTGTGTCCTCTTGTTCTGGTGCTGGTTGCCTGGGAGAAGAGACCAACCCCCACCTGGCTACAACCTCCCTTCAGGTAGTTGTAGAGAGCAATAAGGTCTCTCCTGAGCCTCCTTCTCTCCAGGCTAAGCAACCCCAGCTCCCTCAGCCTCTCCTCACAGGGCTTGTGCTTCAAACCCAGCACCAGCTTTGTTGCCCTTCTCTAGACACTTTCAAGCAAGTCAACATCTTTCCTAAACTGAGGGGCCCAGAACTGGGCACAGTCCTCAAGGTGTGGCCTAACCAGTGCAGCGTACAGGGGCACTATGACTTCCCTGCTCCTGCTGACCACACTATTCCTGATACTCAATACCCCCTGAGGACTCAATACCCCCATCCAGATCATCAGTAATGATATTGAACAGGATTGGGCCCAGCACTGACCCCTGGAGACACCACTAGTGACTGGCTGCCAGCTGGATGTGGCACCATTCACCACCACTCTCTGGGCTCGGCCCTCCAGCCAGTTCCTAACCCAGCACAGAGTGCTGCTGTCCAAGCCATGGGCTGACAGCTTGGCCAGGAGTTTGCTGTGGGGGATGGTGTCAAAGGCCTTGCTGAAGTCCAGGTAGACTACATCCACAGGCCTCCCCACCTCCACCAGGCAGGTGACCTGAGGGTAATGGAGGCCTTGCACTTCAGTATTTCATCAACAGGTAATTATTCCATTAATAATTATCTTACTTAATAACAGCGTGGTGAAACTACTGGTGTCAAGCATTTGGCCAGACAATCCTCACATATATGCAGATTATAGAATAGAAATCTCACTCAACATAGGTGAGTGAGATCCTTTGATCCTTAATAGAGCACTCACATTGCACCAAGGCAGAGTGACATAACAATGTACTGGAGGAAAACGGTAGGCTCGTTAGATCAGTCTCATTGCTATTAGGCATTTCTCTGGAAGAATGTTTATAAAGTGGCTAAGACTACATTTGAATAAATCCTTATCATAAAAGTATATTTTTCTATAGGAATAGACATTTGTTGTAACTAGTTTTATTGAAAAAAATACAATGAAAAGGATTAAATAATTAGTTCTCTATCTAATGCAAAAAGAGCCTAAAACATGTATTTTTTATATATATATATACATATATATGTGTGTGTATATATATATATATATATCAGATTAGGGAAATGCCTTATGTGCACTTCAAAAAGGCTAGAGGGCATGGACTTTTCTCCATAGAGGTAAGGTTATTTATAATTATTTCTTAAGAAAATGTATATATATGTATGTATATGTATGTATATGTATATATATATACTTAAAAAACATGTAGAACTGATAATAGAAACCATCTGGATAATGTATTTTTGAATAGCAGTCCTACTAGCAACACTAAAAATAAGAAAACTAATTCAACATCAAACTATAGAGAGTTAACTTCATAATGAGGAAGACAAATGTTTCCCTCACTAGGAAAAAAATGATACGGTACATGCCCTGGGTTGACAGATGGAAGGAAAAGACAGACAGATGTGCTCTAATTTCTTGATTTCTCTCCTTTAGTCTTTTTTTTCCTCCATAAGATGACTATAAGGCATAGATGAAACTGCTTACTCAATAACACTTGCTACAGATATTCACTAGAGCAGTAATGCCAAATATCATTTATGACTTTGCCCACTAGTATCATCTGAAATGGAATTCAGTAAGAAGCAAAACGACTAACAGCTGGCGCTTTCCTTAGAAATGGCAAAACACCAACCAGGTCCAGTTTGTGCAGCCCTTGTACAGGGGACCATCTGCAATGCTAGCCTGAATCTTAACAATTAGAATCAGAGGCCAGGTCAGACAAGTAGCATCTTAAAGAATTCATGATACTGAGTTTCTAAGATAAACTGAAAATGACAGAGAAGCTAACATGTGAGAGGATATAAGCAGTCATTCTAACCCAGGGGACAGAGAGTGATCATGTGGTTAAATCAGAAGACTGATTCTGTGACAGATTTCATCATAATGAAATCTAAGACACAATAATCAATAAAAAGTCTCCAATTAGACTTAGAACCTTGTACCTGGGATATACCTTCCAGATACTGAGAACTATTAGTGGATGGGTTCTGTCAGCTACCAGTGATGTGAAACACTCAATATTTTTGCTTATTGACAAATGAGAAAGTTCATTGACTTTTTTTTTTTTTTTTTTTTTTTTTTTCAGATGGGCATAATGCTTATGAAAGCTAATACAATACTTCCAAATGAATTTAAGATGCTCAGATTGAAAATGCTGTTCAAAGAATACACATTTCTTCTACCTCGAATTATAAAATATGCTTATAAATTCCATTCACATTATGATAAAAGACTTAAAAACGAGCAGGGGAAGGATAGAAAAGGAAACATCAGAGTGCCACTGTGAGAGGCAGTCTTCAAATATTACAGGAAAGAATGCTGTTCCCTCACAAAATTTACAATCTGATTGAAGACTGGATGGAGTAATGACAACAAGTGAACCATGGAGAAATAACAAAGGTAGCAGTAACAATTTCATATGATTACTATGGCTAGCTGTGTCCTGCTTGATGGATCTAAAGCCTTATGCTCTCTGCTTGTTTCTGGGGACACACTCTCCTTCTTCTTTTCATGTCCTAATGCTGTTTTCTCTAACCTATTAATTTCACTTTTATGATGATAAGCATTATGGTCATTTCACTTTCATGATGATGAATTTTACTTCAAGATACTCCTTCTCATGCTTTGATTTTTAAAACAATAATAAATAAAAATTGCATTTACTCCTCCCTTCTCCAGACATTTCCTTGTAATTTCCAGTAGTCATCTAGCTGCAAATAGCTAGGATATCACTGAGAAAATAAACAGAGGAAGACATGTTGTAAAGTAATGGTGAAAGAATGATATTCTGCATATTATTCTGCATATTATTGTATTGTATTGTATTGTATTGTATTAAATGGTTGTGAAAACATTTTCCAATAATTGCAGGAGTTGTTTTAATCTTAGAACAGGGCATTGTTCTGTGCTACCACTCAACTCACTATGTTTTCAGGCTATGCTTTAATGTTGCTTTAAATATATTTTTAACTAAGGTTTCCTCAACTATACAAAAATCATTACTGAAAGTGATATGATACCATACATGAGTAGCCCAAGTGAAACCATATAACTACTCCTTTCTGAAATGTTTAATATTTATACACAGTACATGATATGGGCATTTATCTAGGATAATATAAAAATATTTTTATATAAACAATGTTTTATATATTGTCTGTTTTTATAGAAAGTGCTTTCTTCAATCCTGCTTTCTGTCTAAACTCAAATGTGACTAATGTGTGCACAGAACCAGCCTCCAGAAGAAATGCTTCTAACAGCACCAATGAAAAATTTCACTGGTATCTAGCACAAAGATTGTATTTAATTTCATTTCATTTTGTATTGAGAGGACAAATCAGAGTAAATATGTGGGGGTTTTTGTCCTTCTTTTTTTTTTTTTTTTCTTTCTTTCCCTGCTGTTTTAACTTCAAGAAATGATCTCTTCTGGTTTTATCCTATTATAAGGATCGTTACAAAAATGGGAAACAATTAACACTGGATTTAATGCGTGAATGCCATAGAGCTGAAGTAATTGCACTCAAGGTCTGCTAACTTTTTAATCAGGCATTTGGTTTCAAGCTGCTCACGATTGATTCTGAGAAAAGAACTAACACAATCTAGGCAGCAAAAGCAGGTGTGCCAAAAAAAGCAGACATGTTGGCAAAACCAATGCAAGTCTAGAGGGTAAAAGAAGCAAAAAACTAATGGAAAATTCTTCTTAAATCACTTTTTCTTGGGATCCAGTCATAACCGAGTGAAATTAATTGAGGTAAATGAGCACAGAGAGAGGTTTTTTTTTTACCAAAATAATTAAGAAATATGAACAGTAAACCCACAAAAGCTCAGCTTAGAGAAAACTTGCCAGTAAGAATCTTAGTGAGCAGAATTAATTAGATTGGGGAGTTGGAATTTTCACATGCGTTTTGCTACATAAATAAATAAGAAATACCATGAGAGGTTTCTGGAATTACAAGTAGAACACTTAGTATTCTCAGAATTTATTATTTGTTTTGGAGAAGAGAAAAGAAAAGATACTTCCCCCCCCATTTTTTTTTCCCTATAATAAATCTGTTCTACATGATTAAGAGAGTCCAGAAGTTGGAAGTGTTTACTCAGCATTGCACTGGGTGCACTTACAAATTAATTGCACGTGTTGATGAAGACTATGGATCTGCATGCACCTATCTACAGAATCACAGTTTTGTAAAAGAAGCAAAGGTATCTACTTGCAAGATATACTCTAAACAAAAAATTGCATGCTTACATCACTTTTCAAGTGAAAAACACACCTCCATGGTTTGCACACAGTATGACAGCAAACTCTTTACAGAATTGCCCTCAAGAAAAATTTGATTAGGCTTATACATTTGCATACCATTATCAAAGTTTGTGGGTTGGTTTGTTGTGGGTGGGTTTTTGGGGGGATTGTTTGTTTTGGGGTTTGTTTTGTTGTGTGGAGGGTTTTTTTATTAACTTCTTTAACTAAACCATCTGTGTACTTAATTTTAATGATTTTAGCTCACTTCTATACAAAATTCATCCTTATGTAGCAGTTCTACATAAGGATCTTAACCAAACTCACTGCCCCAAACTTCTGAATGAGAAATAGAAATCCATATTGATAATAATGACCCTTGTTAATGCAAACCGGGAAAGAATCTCATTTAGGTATCACTAAGCACCATCCATCTTTGGAAGAAACAACAACAAAGCCCAAACCAATCAACCAAACCACAAAAACAACCAAACAAGCAAACCCAAAAATCAACAAAAGGTCACCTAGATAATAGGTAATCCAAAAGGTTTGGCATCTTTATTACAGAGATATCTCTGTAAACCTGGTACTAAAAACACTTTCTAAAAGACTTACAAGAAACAGGATAAGGAACAGGATTGAGCTGAAACCCAGGCATTTCTAAAACAACAATATTATGCAGAACCTTAATCCTTCTGCCTAGTATCTTTTAGGCACACTTTTGAAGAAATTACTATGTCAGCTTCCACGCTTTGCTACTTTTAAGGCAAAGCAGGCAGTAATGATTTAGAACCAGATCAGTATGTTATGTTAAAAGCAAAACTATCTAAGCATTGTTGTGGGCCCTTGCTTTGTTTCCCTTTTTTTCAGAAGAGTGAGTCCTACTATATACAAGATGTACTAATTTAGATAAAGAGTGAGAGTATACAGATGCCCACATCAAAACATATGGATCCAACAGCGTCACATCAAATTCTGAGTACTGAAGTAATAGGATATCAGAAGCTTTAATCATTGCCTTATTTCCTTTAATCAATAGCTTCATCTATTGTCAAATTGTTTACCAACACCTGAAAACAGCAATTTGCAGCAGCTTGGGCACCAGCAAAGTAAAACAGCAAGGGTAGCTCCTAACTAAGGCAGATCCCTAAAAGTCTTTTTCTCTTCCAATGCCTAGATGGCAGTGATTTCACAAAGCAGTACCCAGTTCAATAGCCGCTATCTCAGCTTGGGATAAGTATGGAAGAACAGTCACATATTTGTGAACCTGCCAACACTCCAATGACAGCTTTCTCTCTTTCACCTTGCTTCTAACAGCTATCACTCAGTCACTCCACTGTCTGTCATCTGCAGGTGAGGGGTTTTACAAAATGAAAGGCAGTGGTCTGGCACAGGGCCACTCACACACTCTCACAAAAAGACCCTAATCATAAGGGACTTTCACATCTCTCTGATCTGAGAGCAATTCAGGATAGATGCCAGAAGGAAGAAGAACAAAGAAACCAGCATTTAAAAATTCAGTCAGTGGGTTAATAATACTGCTGAGATGGCTTTTGCCAGATTAAACAGACATGCTCCTTTAGACCCTACATATTGCTCTGAAACTGATTCCTCAAGCATTGTCTGGAGTTTCACAAGGGTTGGGATACCAACAATCAAACTTTGAACTAATTCTTCACATTCTAGTGAAGGTGGCTGCAAAGACAGCTAGCATATTCAGGTCTTTTCAGGCCAAGGAGAGAAAGGGCAGTTTGATTTCTTTGCAGTTGTTGTCTTTAAAGGAGTTGGACGAAGCAATTTCAACACAACATCTTATTTCTGAAATTCTTTAAAGGATAGGTATTGGAGGTAGTGAATAGTGCCTACATTCAGCACAGCATTCTGACACTTTAAGAGAACACTACAGGAGCTGCAATACATTAGTGAAGCCTGACAGGGTAAAGATCTTCCTTCACTTGCCATTTTGTTTTGAAGTGACAAGAAAGCTACAGACAACACAGGATTTCAAGATGAGGGTTCTATCTGGTACTTATATGAAGCATCATTGCATGAAATCTTCTAAGTGATCTCAATAATACAAATCAGAACGACGTATAGGCAGAAAAAAAAATATTTAAAAATTCTTACAAGCCTATTCTGAAAGTGGTTAATGCTTTAGCTTCCTACATGCCAATGGTCACTTAAAAATAAATAAATAAAAAAATTAAAATCCTCTGAGACACATTCAAACGTTAAAAGAGACAATTTGCCTATCTATGTTCATTCAGACGAATACTCAGCAGGATCACTGCCTTGTGATGTTTCTAGCACTTGGGTTAATTTCATTACACTCAGTGAGATATTCATCATAAAGAAATATCAGGATATCAAAACGCAATGTAATACTTAATTTGAGTCCACTTATATGGGTGAATCAAATTGTCAACCTGGAAATTTGCTCTGAGTTATTAGTGAATTTATTCACTCCTTCCAGGCCCTTATCAGCTTCTATATAATCTAGGCTTTTTGAAAAATTCAGAGCAGAATTTCCCAGATGATAAACTGAATGAAGGCAATGCTGTGCTTGCTTTCTAAATCAGCAGACAGCTGGAGTGCCACTGCTGTAACCTAAGGATTTGACAGGCTACAGCAGAGTTAAAATTGACAAGAGCCTTTTGTCATATTTTCCTGCTGCTATTCAAAACCCTGAGCAGTAGGAGACTGTTGAGAAGGAGGTTAATTTTGCTCTGCAGCAGTTTTGACTACAGAAGACTGAAGAAAGTAAACAGTATAGGAGTCCTTCAATGCTCTAAATTGCAGCATGTGATTTGGAGGAGATAATTTAGCAATGCAGCGACACTTTCAACGAGATTTCATAAGGTCTTTGAATCTGTGGGTTTTTTAATTTCTTGATTTGTCTCAATGTTTAACAGCAAAAATCCAGGAAAAGAAGCCTGAATGTAATTTTTAATGCATTATATTGTTCCACAATACAGTAATTTATAGAGAAACACTTTCTTCTGTAAGAAGCAATATTTAGATTGCCATGGGGACATGAGCTAGGTCTCTGCAGAGGATGCAAGACATATACACCGTGACTGGGGAAGCAGCGAGGAAGATGAGTTTAGAAATTAAAGCATAAAAGGACAAATGACTGAAACTTGACAGAAAGAGGAGAACGAGACTCAATGAAGCAGTCTGACACTTGCAGGCAGGAAAGAAGAATTAAATTAAAGGCAGCACAAAGACAGTGGATAAGACCAAAGCTGTATGACAAGCCAAGGACAAAATAAGAATAGGTATCAATTCCCATTTACCAGTGGAAGAAGAGGAAGGTGGTGAAAGGAAGCAGATGTTACAACGAATTCAGAGAAAAGCTTCTGTCTGGCATGTATGGTTGAAGTAGGAAATAGAAGGAAGAGACAAGGAGAAATCCATTGCAGAAAGCAACTAAGAGAAAATGCTCCCCGACTGAGTAATAGGAGAAAACTCTCCTGGGAATTAATAGAAATTTAGTAGTGAACTATTGCAGTGATCAGAAACAGATAATTTGTGACAAATGTGCATACTAAAAGATATGGGTTAAAAGATTAAAATTTGTCCCCTGGAAAGGCTATATGATAAATCCCACTCTGAATTAGATTTTATCCTTGCCTTCACCATACAAAATGTGCATGTAGTGCTAGGGCAGTTGTTACACTTTCTAGAAATGACCAATTAGGGTGAAATAGGTTACTTTTTAAGCAAGTGAGGAGAAATTAATATTTGTCAAGGATGCCATATTTCAGACATCACCCTTAAGATGGGATGAATCACTTTCTGTCCGTCCTACTTACTTTCCATTGACTAAAACCAATGTCTACATGACCTCATCTAAGTAAGATGAAATGTTACTGAAGCCAGGTTTAGTTTCTGTTCTTGATTTCCTGAATGGTTAATTTAGGGGCTGAGAGTTGAGATCATGCAGGCAACAGTGGCTTATGCTCCACTTCTTCAAAGCCACAAAGGGAACTAATATCCTTTTGATCCTGCTCTGAAGAATAAATGTGCTAATATTTCCAGATCATTGAGATACAGTAGTGATAAATGTCATAGCAAATTCCAGGAGAAAACTAATAGTGCTGCCTTGAAAACAGGATATTAGCACTGCAACAAATAACATCAACGTATAGTGAACAACAGGGAGGATATACTGAGGTTAGCTGAATAGAATCAAGATTCTCTGAAAACAATGATTGATATATGATTAGGTAATTAAGGATTGTATTGTAATTCCTACATGCAGAGGGGCTGAACTGAATTTCCACTAGCAGCATTGATACTGGCTTCTGAGTGGTAGATTCTGCAACTTTAAAATGATGATAAAATAGACCTTGTTCTCAGTAGATATATATCACAACAACTTGCAAACAGTAGGGAGAGAAGTCTTGCCAAGACATCCATGCCAGAACAAAATATAGTCCTGCTACAGGTAAAAAAGATCAAAGCAATTGGAAACAATATCTATGTTTTCTATACAACTTATTTCAATCATCTTTGCCAAGACCATTTCTTTTGGAAATATGGTTCTGCTTTCCCTGTTTGTTTTATTTATATCCCCTTTATCCTAGCCCAGAAATTTTGCTTCTCTTCTTTAAGAATTAAAAACACACACTGACATTACAAAGACATTCAAGTTTCTGTTTTGCACTCTGTTAAAGCCATCACTAAAACCCACTATTTTTGATTATACTCCCATTAAAACAAATGCACATTTGTTTGACTTTCCCTCACATTTTTTAATGCTCATTGTTTAGTTTCTATTTATAAGTCTCAGGGATTTTATACTGAAATGTTTGCACAAAGGCACGCTTGGCTCAATTTGTATGCTAGTCTAACTGGCAAGAAACAACAGTGTTCTGCACTGACTCCTCTCTTTGGAGAGAAAGCTGCTGTGAAAAGTGAACCTATGCACACAGTCATTGAGAAATCTAAAAGTGCTATCAGTGGAAGCAACAATATGGCTTGCTTAGTGAGGATTTGTTCTGAATGTGCTGTTTCAGAATTATTTACTAATTAAAAATGTTTTACCATGGTGAAACCCGTTGCAATTTGCCTCTTGTTTCCTAGGGTGCAGGAGCGTGAAATCATAGATGAATGAGCTGTAGCACCATAATTTGCTTCTGTCAGTTTAAATGAAAAGGTCTGAAATGAACTGCTGAAATTAGTTCTCAACATTTTTACCCACCAGTAAATGCAATTTAACTTTATGATAAACTGTAAAAGCTTACCCACCTTTCACAAACTTCTGATCTTACACCAAACAGAAGAATTATTTGCTCTATATCCTATTCTATACCCTCCTTAGATGGAAAAATTGAGGGCTCAACTAATTGGCACTGAATTTCCACCATCCAGCATAGAGAAGGATATGTTGCTTGAATGTGGAAAAGACCGAAATTCACCTTGTGCACACAGAGAGCTCCTATTATCCCCTCTGCTTCCTCCCACATACATAGTTACCTGAGACTGTTTTATTCTGATGTTTACTGTGCTGAAGCAAATAGCATCTAGAAAGCAATACTTTAACTATTGGAGTGGAAAGAAAGAAAGGACAGTTGCTTGCAGTAACATATACATGTGACTAGTATCACTCTTACTAATGGTAAAATAAAGTCATTCAGCTGTGAAATGACTCATAATTAGGATGACCTCATTCAAAACCCAGTTACAGCAAGATACTAGATAAGCAAATCAAAATCATCACTTCAGTTCTTTAAAGACAGATAGCTTGAAGTATCCATCTGTTAAGAGATACCACCTGTTCTATCAACTCACTACATTGCCTCAAGTATTAAGCAGGAAAGTCAATTAAGTCAATCCATGTGCAAAAGGACCTTCATGAAGGTTGAGCAATTGTTCTCTGCTACCCGGTATCTCATCCCAGCAAGGGAAAAACAGGACAACTCCAGAACAACTTCATCTGTCCCCTGTCAGATTCTATCTCCAGCTCTTGATTAATAATATAGGAGGCACTAATAAATACAACACCATGTATATAAAAAGGGGGTTGTCTTTTGTTATCAACACAAGGTCATTAAGTCTCTGAATCTAATGAAGTTTTTTGTTGTATTCCTCTGAACAAAAGCTAAAAATTTTGTGCCTAAACCCACTATCACCTTGAAATGCTCAGTTATCAATATATGTTATTTCAGCCAAAACCTAATAATGTTACATGTATAACCTGTGATCGCCAATCTATGCATCTTTATACAAAGTACATGTTTCAGTGTATAAAGAAGCTGTACTACATGATTCAGACTCTACCTCTCTAGCTGTAAATCAGTGTCTTCATTCTGGGGAAACTGGTTCCTTGCACTCAGCAATCATGAGAAGGAAATCTAATATGCTGTCTGAACAGAAAATGGCAAAGGGCTAGTAGTAAATGCAAAATCATGTTTATAGGGAAGCAAGAAATAATTCTTCAGGAAAATGCTGAGATTTATACTGCACCTGATTTACACTTATAGAATGCCTCAGTGAGCCTTCATTTTTACAACTCGAAGGTGGGATTGAATATTAAAGTCACACAGCCCCAAAAATAGTGAAGACACACTTAAGAGAAAATAATGATGATATAAGAAGTAAATCCTGACTACATATCTGTGAAGTGATTCTGTAGCCCGATGCCTACTAAACACAAAGAGTGAGAAAAAACTCTCATCATCAGAAAACCTGTCAAGAAAATCACTCTTCCTAGAATCTAAGAAATAGTGTGCCAGGTTGAGGAACTTCTGCAAAATCATGTCAAGACTCACTTATTGTATTGATGGTATTTGACTAGGGAAGGATGTGGTTCCCTCAGTTAGTGTAACATTGCTAGGGAAACCCTTAAAACTCCTGATTAATATTTAGTTGCGCTGAAAGCAAAAAGAGCTGGAGTGCGCCTTTTAATGATATTCATTCTCTGGCTTGCTTTTCTTTATATATAAGATTTCCCTATCTGCACACTGGTGCACTTGCATAAATACAAGTCAACATTTAGTTTTAATGTGAAGGCAAAAATATGCTTTAGTCTTCTTAACTTTTTTATGTGCAATTTTAAGTATTTTTTCCACCCTTTTTGGATAGTGACAAATATTAACAATTATTAATTTGCCTAGGAAGAAAAATAAACAAAAAGACACTAAAATGCAAAGATCGTCAAAGATCCCCAAAGATCCCCTAAAGCTCCACCTTCCATTCTAATGTCATTCTTTCAGTACAATATTTGTAAAAGACCCATGTGATTAAAAGGAGAACAGTTCTATGCCAGACAGGCCAATTTCACTTTACCATTTCAATTATCAATTTCTAATATAGCCAGAAGGTGCATTAGCACGTCTAGACAGATTTCAACAGAGTCACAATGAAATCACAAACAACCCAGGCCTCATCTTCACTGAGACTGGAAAAGAGGTAGATGGACAGAAGCAGTCTAATGGTCTGGTTAGGCACATAGTCTGAGTAAGCTGAAGGATAACTTTCTGTAGAATAAGTTCATTTTATCCAAGCATACATAGTTGAAATCTATCAAAATCCCAGATTTGCCAGATAAGAATTCTTTCCATGAAGATGCTTTTACTTTTTAATTTTCTGTCTGAGAATAAGTGATTTACAGTCCTTCAGTAAATAGGGAGTTCAGGGACAGTTTGGGTTCCTGGAAAATACTTACCTGTGTTTGAAAATATGAATGTGTATGGATTTTTTTTTTCCCTTTAACAGCTTTATTTTGACTAGAACAACATTCTTTTTTGTAATCTCTCATTCTTAATAAAATTATAATCTTCATCTGAAGATTTCTGTGCATTTAGATGCTGTGTATGCATGTAGGAACTGACTAATGGGGAAATGTTACATTTTGGTTTGCAATCTGATTTCCTTAGTTTTACTGTGTCCCTTCAAATAATGATATTTCAAGTTTCCTTTCTTTTGATCTTTATACCCAGATGTAGCCTAAATTTTAAAGACTTTTTTTTTCTCTCTGATAGATTTAAAAAGACATTTCACAGTTGTATCTGCACAACTAAAATCCCTATCCATCTTTTTATCTTATTCCTTAATTATAGCAATATCTCTTTCTCACATTTACAAAATGGAGTACTGCTCTATTCATTACCATTCAGATTATTACACTGATCATATACCTGCATTTTTCTACCAATGTTTTAATGACAATACATAAAAATGTGAGTTAAAAGGAGGAGAAAAGAACTATCCACAATTTTTTTTTTCCTATAAATATATGTCTGTTGGTCTTCATAAGGTATTAGGCCCTTCTCACTGCACAAGGGCAGCAAAGATAGCCACATCACAAGACCTACCTGCTGAGCAAATCTTCAAAGCAAGAACAAAAGCAGTCTGGCTGGTCAGTGAAGGAGGGGGCATGAGGAAAAGGATGTCAATATCTAGAGTGAAATGTGATGCTGATGCTTTTGTACACATTTCAGGAGGCAGATCTGGTTTGCAGTTATTGTTATTTTGCATCTGCACAGACAGTGGTAGCAGTTGTTTTCCTGTCTAGAAAACATATACAGAAAGAAGGCATTTCCACAAAAGCAAACTTATTCCACCTCTGAGGCATTTTCTAATCAGCTCCTATTCCACAGTAATTTTTCAGCAAACTTCAGTGGAGCCTCCAGTTCCAGCCTGCTGTGACTGAAACATACTGTTCAAACTGCCATCAAGGACATGCAATCCTTTTCTCAAGCAACATTTTTCGCTGGTACATACTGGATGCATAATAGCATGGAAATGGGTTCAGACCCTTTTGGATATCTGTTCTTCCCTTGTGGCTTATAGAAATTCCCCAAATTAGGGGCCATAAATTACTCATTCCATTCCTTGAGATTCAATATGTATAGAGATAACCCAAAACTTGAAAAGAATGTCCTCCATGGAGAACAGTTCTTATTCCTGAGGAAAAAAACTCTGAGCAGTTCATTGAGGTGAGGCACACTCTCAAACGTCCTGTTTAGCATACTTCTTTCAAATGTATGTTTACTTTGCAACAGTTTTCTTTTTTTTTCACAAAACATGCTGGCTATAACATGAGGTGCAGATATTTCAGATTTCTTCACTCCTGCTCTTCTCTGGCATACAGTGTCAGGATGAGTCTCCTTACAGCACCGGGGTGCTCATAGTCAGCCTTGTTCTCAGGCTGCAGCCAAGCAGAAGGTTCAGTTCAGCATTTATAACAGTGATCTGTGACACTGGCACTAGCTTTATCATATTTCAGGAGCCTACATATAGTTTCATATGGTTTAAGGTGAAAGGGGACTATTTGATCGTCTGCTCTGAACTCTCATATATCATAAACCATTAAGCTTTACCCACAAGCTCTTAAATTAAGCCCAAAGACTTCAGTTAGCAGTCTAGTTCTCAGAAGACTAAGCTTTTTTTGCCAAAGGCAGACAGAAATGTGAAAACAGATGCTACCAATCCAAACTCCACTGCAAGGGTAGACAATTGATTAAGTGAGATAAGTGATTTATACACACCTTCTCTGGTGTTAAAAAGGTATTTACTGTAGTGCCTAAAAATGTTTTACACCACTCTGGTTGCTGACTTCAGAAAAGGCTCTTTCCCTTTGTTTGCCCCAGGTTCTAATTTCTGAAACAGTTGCAATCAAGTATTTCATTCTAAAAGCTTATTATTACATTTTTCATGAGATACACTTACTAGGTACTTAAATAAACCTCGTCTTTCTTTTAGTAATGCTTGGATTGGAAGAGTATGAGTAGCACAGTCCTTCAGTTTGCTATTCTATTTCTTAATTCAAATCCTTTCCTAGCATCCACAGGCAGCAAGTGCACAATTTTCTGGTTCTGCACCTTGACTTTCCTGTTTGCTAATGTCGCAGTTCACTAATAACTGCCACCAGAAATGAGATGGTCCATTCGTTCAGTATAAATTAAAACCTCATAGGAAGGGGAAAAAAATACAGGTAGAGGATTGTTATAAGGATTCCTGAGTTGTGATAAGAGGAATTCAAGGTTACCAGCTCAATTTCAACTTCTAGTAATTCACGCTGAAGCAAAAAAAGACGGCACAAACCGGAAGTGCTGTTCTGCACCACACCTTGCTTACAAATTGCCAGTCTAATTACCTCTCCAACATTTTAAAGTGTGTATTAAACACTCAGAATATTTTGAGAAAAATCATGGAAACATTTTCTACTGGAACAGTGAATCAGCTCACAGAGTGTTGTGATTTTGCTAAAATTTGGTTTCAAAGAAGCAAAAAGCTGACGATGTCAACTGTCTTTAATCCTTTCTTCTGAAATTACTATTCATAGAATTGAAAGATATCTACTAGGTTAGCAAATCCAAACCCACGCTGTCACAGGCAGCCATGAAATGCCATCCTGTTCTATTTTCTATTTATATTATTCTGGGCATTACAGTACAATACAGAATTTAAATGAAAAAGATTAATTTGAAATTATTTTTTTCAATCCTGTCATATGAATTTTCAGATTTAGTTCCAATTCAGAAGGAAGACACATTTCAAAAGCTTGAGATCACTCAAGAAAAGAGATTTTTAAAAGGCCTTCAAAAGGCTCTAATAAAAAAAATGCTTCTTATAAATGGCAGCCGCCTTATAACATTTTTTCTCTGCTCAAAAAATTCTTTCAAATAAATCTGACAGGAGACAACAAACAAGAGAAAGAACTGGCAGCAAATGCTAAGTGCAGTTCCCACTGTTCATGAGAGAAGAGAGACCAGTAGAGAAAAAGTCTGTAAGTCTGTCATGAGCATTGCAATAAAAACACAAAAGTGAACTCAGCAGGGTACGCTAGCATCTCCATTCACACCTAGTTTCCATACAGAAATCCCTGTACACAGAAGTTAGAACACACTCCATTCTCTGTGTGCACAATCTGCACCTAAGAATTTCTGCATGCCACACATTTTAGACTACATGCTGGTTTTTCATGCTAAACTGTAACTCCACCATACAGGTCTGTGAAAAAAATTAATTGAATTTATTATCAACCAAAACTCCCTATAAGCCACAGAAAGAATCATGTTTAATGGATGCTAGCCGTTCTAAGATGTGAAGCACTCACATCTGGAGGAGACATGCAGTATTGTTCTCTTTCCCCCTTTTCTCCTTTTTTCTGTCTTCATTTTATACTTCTACTTTTATCTTCATGCAACATTGCTGAGGAAAGTGTTGCAAAACTAATGAGTAATGAATGAAGGAGAAAGCGAGCGGGTGTAAAATCTGTTTTGCTTGTTGGTGCATGACAATACTGTGTATGAATAAAATGTTTTATGCCTTTTTTTCTTTGCAATGAATTCAGAATTCTAGCATTTAGAAATGTAATCCCTGCAAAAAAATAATTTACTAGAATACACAGAAAGAGATGGGATGATTTTCCTTTTGGATCAGATTTGAGCTCTATCATGAAAACAGCAGTAATGATCCAATTGTTTGATACAGAAGTCAAACACAGAAATTACTATATGCCCCTATGGTTACCAAGTCAAGCTCTTGTGGGCTATACAAATGTGCTCAAATTCTGAGGTTCCTGGGTATCAAAGATACGAATTACGTACATCATGAGATTTTTTTGTGTCAGTGTTAAGCTAACACACCTAAATCTATTTTGCTTCCCAAGCTAGTTTACAATAAGTAACTTTGTCTTCAATTATATATTCAGATGGGAATCTCATTTTGCATTTTATTCATCAACAGAAGAGATAAAAGCAGCTAGAAAATACTTGATAGCAGAGTTTTATTGTAATAGTAAATCATGCATCTGCTATAAAAGTTGAGGGAAGCATTATGTGAGGTTGTGTTACAGTCCAGGATTTTATAGCCTTTTAAAAAAAAAAAAAAAAAAAATCAGCAATAAATTTGAATAAGGCTGAGGAGGAAAGCAGCTGAAGATGCAAAAGAGAAGTGACAACTTTTTACTGTACCTCTATTTATCGTTTATCTGTCATTTTTTACCTCCACATCTTCAGATCAGAAATCTTTTTTGCATAGATAAAATGTCAGTGACAACTTTCTATTTTAACATCTTAGGCTGTCAATGACACTTTGTTTTAATAACTTCCAAAGAATTTCTAAGTATTCTGTTTCTTATTTGGTAAAGAAATGAGAAACACAGAAGGGGGAAATGTTTGAAGATTAAATATTCCACCTCTGGTTACTTTTTTAGCAAATTAAAATACACACAGGGTGAAAGAATAAACAACAGCTCAGAGGTAATTGTTGTAAATAATATAAATCAATATAGGTTACTTCAATTGCAACATTTACATATAAAAATAGCTTTCATGCATCCATGTTTTAGCTGGATCAAATTCCACTACTTATTATTACCTGAAATAAAGATACTAAAATTTGAGAATACAAGATACTGGCTTCTTGTCTTGTTCTTCTGGGCGTGGAAAGTTGCAACACCTTTCAGGTACTGTTAGTAAATCACTTCAAAATCTAATCCTGAGCAAAACTATAGGCACAATCCTCTCCTTAAGAGTTCCAGGGGCTGTAATGCTAGCAGCAAATTTAATAAAGGATTTAGATACCTTTGTACCGAAGGGTTAGCCAGTGGTTCTGTTTTTTTTTTTTTTTCTAAATTCCTAATTTCAGAGGTTTATAATTTACAAATCCTTGTGTGCTTAAGATATTCACACAAATGCAGCTGTGGGTGTTTCTAGAGGAACAGAAAATCCATGGCATAATATAAAGCCTTTCCTTAACACTTTTCTCTGACTCAAATTAATTCTGAAAGTAAATTTCAAAAAGCTACTGCAACAAATATAAGTTTTGGGTTTTTTTTAAATTATTAAAGCAAGATGAATTTACAATCATTCAATATAATCATTGCAACACAAGCCCTATGAGGAAAGGCTGAGGGAGCTAGGGTTGCTTAGCCTGGAGAAGAGGAGACTCAGGGGTGACCTTATTGCTCTCTACAACTACCTGAAGGGAGGTTGTGGACAGGCAGATGTTGGTCTCTTCTCCCAGGCAGCCAGCACCAGAACAAGAGGACACAGTCTCAGGCTGCGCCAGGGGAGGTTCAGGCTGGATGCTAGGAAGAAGTTCTATACAGAGAGAGTGATTGCCCATTGGAATGGTCTGCCTGGGGAGGTGGTAGAGTCATCATCATTGGAAGTGTTCAGGAGGAGACTTGATGGGGGCTTGGTGCCATGGTTTAGTTGTTTAGGTGGGTTGGATCATTTGATAGGTTGGACACGATGATCTCGATGGTCTCTTCCAACCTGGTCTATTCTATTCTATTCTATTCTATTCTATTCTATTCTATTCTATTCTATTCTATTCTATTCTATATACTATTGAAGACAGATTATCTTTTTATTTTTCATCTTTCTTTGGGGGGAAAATTTTCCCATTACATCTGCACAGAAAAATCCCAGCTTTTTAAATAGTTGCAAACATCTTCATTGTACAACTAAGACCTGTTACTGTTTCTCCAGTAACAATTGTGACATATAAATAAATTAAAATGCCATTCTCTGTGAATAGAATTTTGTATAGATTTCCAGTAGGTTTAACATTCTGAACCTTTGGTGGACTACAGCTAGAGACAAACTGAAGGTGATAAAAATATATATCTTTTGATCTTTTTGAATTTGAAAATATTGAATGCAAATTGCATACGAGTTATTAGAGGCAATTTTAAACTTGCATAAATACTACATGATGTGCTCATGAAACGCAAGCACTTTCTGTGCTAAACAAAATTCCAGCCTACACCTGTTATCTTAACAGGTTTAACAGGTGTTTCATTGATATAACTGTAACACCAGAATCACGAATAATTCAGGTAAGTGGTTCAGGGATAATATAAATTTTTTTCCCTAAAATACACTTGACAAACTATGTCAGTTTTGCAGTTAATATATCTGTGGTTGCATAGCATGTCTGTCTGTTTACATGTCTTTATAAGCATGTAGATGGTTAAGCAGATAGGTAGACCACAATCTAGAAACTTGCACAAAGGTTGTACACTATACAAAATACTCAGAAAGATCTTTGTGCCTTATTAACAAAGGAAAGTACTGAAGGATAGGATAGGATAGGATAGGATAGGATAGGATAGGATAGGATAGGATAGGATAGGATAGGATAGGATAGGATAGGATAGGGTAGAAATGAGAATAGAATTAACCAGGTTGAAAGAGACCTCCAAGATCATCAAGTCCAACCTAACACCCAACCCTAACTAATCAACTAGACCATGGTTCATGAAAGACAAAATTTCATGCATTTTACCAGTGGCAGCTAAACAATGTGAAACGTTTGGAGCTGCAGACATTTGAGCTAGCAACAGTTATTACAATTAAGGATCCAATCTCAGCAGTCTAAATGCAGTTCAGTGTAAATTATATACATTGCCAAAAAAAATAATAGATAAAACCCAACTTTGATCATGCACTCATATTTAGATACAAATGCACCTAAAATGGGTGAGATGAAGCAGCCTGTGCCTGTATTTTTCAGCTTCATCAGACAGCTGTACGGTGCTTAATTTTTCAGACAGCTAAATCTATTAAAGACTAGTCCTCTGACAACAGAGTTCTAGGTGTGCATCCACATGACATAATTTTATTGATAGCTGTATTATTTCTGTGATGAGTATTAAAAAAACCCTAAATATCAAATTAACTAATAGAGAATAAAAAGTGAAAATAACTGGTTTTCATTGATGTTACATTTACAAGTTTGACATCTCACCAAGCCAGTGTTTCAAAAGGCTGGAAAATGTCAAAAATAAGATTTTTTTCAAGCCTGGAAGAAAAAAAAAAAGAAGGAAAAGAAAAACAAAAGGAAAAAAAAAAAAAAAAAAAGTTTGCAAGATGTCAGTCTTCTGGTTTTAATAGCAGATCCTGAATTTTCTGAATTAATTTATTCAATTTTGTGACCACCTGTCTACTGTTATTGTCAGAACTGATTCAGGTTGTCTGAGTAGTCAGAAGTCTTCGCTGTGACACTGGGAAGGTTAACTCTTTCTAAGGACACCTGTGTGCATAATTCTTCTAATAAGCTGACTTCTATATTAAAAGAAGAGGGGAAAAAAACACCCAAATATCTGAAAGACAAGAGTAGCATGGTAATACAAGTCTCTAACCTTCTTTCAGTGAACTTGGTAGCAGGTTTAACTACAGAACTGCTCTGTAAGGTACTAAAGTAATTCTTTCTTTCAGATGAACTCTTTGATGATACTCAGACACATCTGTTAAAGTTTAGGGAATGTGTTGAATTTTAAGAATCAGATGTTTAAAGTGAAATCAGACATCTATGATAACTTACCCTCAAGCTTTTATTCAGAGGCAAAACTAGTTAAAGAGGGATCTCTACAGAAAAGTGCATCTGTTCTGTCTCCTCTGACCACAGAAAGATGATTCTTACAAGGTGTGGGACTTAAATTTTAAGGCAAGGTAGAATAACTCTTTTTTCCTAAGAAGCAAAATCACCTTTCTCACTTTTCCACATTAATTAGTGGTTGAGGACAGGAAGCAGTGGTGTCAGCAGTGAAAAACATATCTGATGCTTTATATTAAAATGTCACTGAAATCAAATGTATATAATTCTACATTCTCTTAACATTAATTTGAATTGAAATGACATTTTCAACACCTGGTGTTTTTATATTGAAACAGAAACATAAAATTACATGTAAAGCTATAGTGTCCATATAGTGTACTTAGCTAAGAGAATAACTCTTCTGACATGCATATAAAAATAGAAAATGCTTACTTATCTCACAAAAAATATTTGAGGATTGATGTTTTCAACCCTCCCTGAAAAGGTTTCCAATTATCCTCTGGAAAAAAAAAAAAAAAAAAAAAAAAAATAATAGAAGAAAAGAAAAAAGAAAAGTCTTTGCTGGCATTCAGAATTCTTAAATTTATAGGGCTTCTAATTCTCATCCATTATGATCAACAAAAGAAGGCTGCATCATAGAAGTTAGTTGACAATGCTGATTTCTGGGTTTTAATACTGTCCTGCGAATATGCTACATTCGTCTCCTAGCACTACAATGCTACAAGCCAATCACAAAAATGCATAGGTCAATCATTTTAACCCAGTGATGCAATGCAGCCATTACTTACTGGTAGATTTTCAATACAGTCTTGAGAGTCTGTGTAAAAATTGTACTGGTGAGTCATTTGTTACGGGTACCTTACAATTTTGATTCATTCTACCATGCAGCTTGAAGCACAGAAGCGAAACCTAAAGTAGGACTGTATTTAATCTAGGCTATCAACCTGGGTGCCTCAATTAACTGCTAGAAATGAAAGAATGAACCTTCAATGTGTTGTAGTGGCAATCCAGATTTCTCTTACTACAGGGCTGGATTCGTGTAAGTTGATATTGCCTATATATATGATGAAGCATGCAAGCAACTGAGAATTAGCTTCCTCTGGATTTTTCAAAGTACCTGTGAATACTATAAAAAGCAGTATTCCAAAATGTTCCACACTGCTATTTAAGACCTTCTACAAAAAAATAATTAATGACATTGTACCATTATAAAAAATAAGTGGCTCTGGATTACATAAATAGTATACTGGATTATATAAACAATATAGAAAGCTGTGAAAGCTGTGTTCAAATACAAAAGAAATGGAGTCAGATAAAGGTTGAACTTGATGACCTTGGAGGGCTTTTCCAACTGAAACAATTCTGTGATTCTATGGTGTGATTTTTTTTCATTAACCTTTAAGCCCAATGGCATCCTGGCCTGCATCAGGAACAGTGTGGCCAGCAGGAGCAGGGAGGTCATTCTGCCCCTATACTCTGCACTGGTTAGGCCACACATTGAGCACTGTGTCCAGTTCTGGGCCCCTCAGTTTAGGAAAGACGTTGACTTGATGGAACGTGCCCAGAGAAGGGCAACAAAGCTGGTGCTGGGTTTGGAGCACAAGCCTTATAAAGAGACAGGCTGAGGGAGCTGGTGTTGCTTAGCCTGGAGCAGAGGAGGCTCAGGGGAGGCCTTCTTGCTGTCTACAACTACCTGAAGGGAGGTTGTAGCCAGGTGGGGGCTGGTCTCTTCTCCAAGGCAACCAGCACCAGAACAAGAGGACACAGTCTCAAGATGGAACAGGGGATGTTTAGGCTGGACATTGGGAAGAAGTTCTTCATTGAAAGAGTGATTGGCCATTGGAATGTGATGCCCAGGGAGGTGGTGGAGTCACCATCACTGGAGGTGTTTAGGAAGAGACTGGATGGGGCACTTGGTGCCATGGTTCAGTTGATTAGATAGGGTTGGGTGATAGGTTGGACTTGATGATCTTTGAGGTCTCTTCCAACCTGGTTAATTCTAATCTATTCTATTCTATTCTATTCTATTCTATTCTATTCTATTCTAAGGCCAGTTATAAATACCTTTGGTTAAAAATAGGTTCAATACATATGCCTACAAACAACATTCTAAGATAGAAAACATTCAAATTGTGTATATGCTCTAAGGTGTTGTAGCACAGAAGAATTCTAGATTTAGGAACTGCAGAAGTTCATAGAATCATAGAACTGTTTCAATTGGGAAATACGTACCAGATCATCAGATCTAACTGCAACCTAATACCACCATGGCTATTTAAACAAAGTTGTGTCCAAGAAAATACTGGTTTATTTAAACTGGTCTTTTTGTCTGAGTAAATAACTTCTTCTAGCTATGTTTTATCTGTGGGATGAACCCATAAAATGATCTTCCACCATTAATTATAATTTCCTGTTCATTTTAATGACATTTGAAAAGCTTTTGTAGCTTACTAAATGAGCCACTTGGACTCCTTTTCTGCCTGGTTAGTGAGTACCAGCAAGAAACAGTGTACATCAGGGATAGTCTAATTACTGCCAAAACCAAAGGTCACCTAATTCCAGGCAATGCAAATAGACTAATTATATTGTTTCTTAAGGAGTCTTCCATACATGTGTCAATCAGCAAGAATAGAAAATAGCAAATTAATAAGTCCTATACCAGCATAAATTCTACATATTTCCATTTAGAATGATGCAGTGAAATGACACTACATCAAAGTCATTGATAGTGAATTTCATTACTATGCTTTATAAAAAGGAAACCATAGGATACTGTAAAAAATTGGAAACTTTTTCAGTGACCTTTAAGTAAGTAGTGTTTCATAATTATGTACATGAAATCTGTAGTTACTTAAAAAAAAAAAAAAAACAACAACCAAAACCAAACCAACAAAACACAAACAACCCAGTAAACAAAAACCCAACAAAACCCACCACCATTTCCCCCAACAAGCCACACATGACAGTTATTTTCATATTTATTCTAAAGAAAGAAATTTCTTATCCAACCAATAATTGTAATCATTAATCTGAAAGGAAAGTAAACAGAAAAGCACCCACATAAATTAAACACCATGGAATTCTAATTTCTGCTTTTATGATTACTTGACATCTATTTATCTTTAGATGTATATTTATCATCTTTGGAAGAATGGTACTGCTTAACTCTCAGTGACACACATATCCAAATAAGCATTGGATAGAATCGTAGCATCATAGAATCAACAAGGTTGGAAAAGACCTCAAGGATCATCAAGTCCAACCTGTCACCCCAGACCTCATGACTACTAAACCACGGCACCAAGTGCCGTGTCCAATCCCCTCTTGAATACGTCCAGGGATGGTGACTCAACCACCTCCCTGGGCAGCCCATTCCAACAGCTAACAACTCTCTCAGTGAAGAACTTTCTCCTCACCTTGAGCTTAAACGTCCCCTGGCGCAGTTTGAGACTGTGTCCTCTTGTTCCCGTGCTGATTGCCTGGGAGAAGAGACCAACACCCTCCTGGCTACAACCTCCCTTCAGGTATTTGTAGACAGCAATAAGGTCTCCCCTGAGCCTCCTCTTCTCCAGCTCCCTTAGCCTCTCCTTGTAGGGCTTGTGCTTGAGGCCTCTCACCAGCCTCGTTGCCCTTCTCTGGATATTTCAGTGTGTCCACTACCCCACTTCAAACATAATGTCACACTAAACCAACAGTTTTAGTTGAAAAACTATCACCATTCCTGATTTGAAAGTTTTCCAGGAAAAATCTGCCCCCAGCAGTAAGAGAAAGCTTGGCACCACTACACCATACTAACAATATATTGTTCTGCCATATGTGTAACATGGCCATTAACAGCAAGAACTAAAAAAAGCACAAAACAATTAATAATGCAAGATTCTGTTGAACAAGGAGTAAAGCCTGCAAATGCTATACATGTGTGCTATTCAGCACATATCTATTACACTAACTAAAAGTACAGTCTATCCTGCTTTCACACATACGCTTGAACAACAAACCATCAGCTAGCAGCTCTGGGTGATACTGAAAAATAGTGTCAACTCTCAGCTATTTCCTTAATTCTCCAGTACGTATTATACCCAGAAGAGCCCTGAAATTTCTGAATGTACTGCATGTGTTTTAATTCTACCTTTCAAAGTTATGTAGAAATGCCTTCTTAGATATGAGGCTTACAAAGGTTTTGAATCTGCAGATAGGCAGCTGGGTTCGCAGTAAAGTTTCCTTCGGAGAGCTGGAGAAGTCAACCTCCAAAATGCTAATATAGAAGCAGAAAACACAAATGTGCAGTCCATCTTCTTCAAGGGCTATCAAGAGGAAGTGCAAAAAAACCAAACCTAAACACCTAACTCACTACTCTGGTATTCTCTAACTTGGTGATGGATAGGCTACTTTGAAATGAAATGGCAGGAAACTAACCAGCAAAACCTGTAATACCTGTGAGAACTGCCAACATGTTAGCTCTAGCTGCAGCTGTCACTTAACTTTGGGTTTAGGACGCTGCAGTACAGGAGTAGGCTGTCTGCAAATCCCACAATCAAGAAAACTTCAGTTTTGATGACAAGCCTGTAAGACACCTCCAATTTGTATTTTTTGGCCCAATGGGCAGTCACAAACTATTGGCCTAGCACCAGTGTAGCCCAGACACGCTGTCAATTTACACAGCTTAACCAGCATCGGGTTGTCGCCTGTCATTGTTCTCAAAGGAGTTACACAGTGCTGTATCGGATGCAAGGACAAATAGGCAAGAAAAACGAAAAAAAAAATCTGCAGCTGCACATTCTGTGTTGCTTTCCCCTATTCCCAGGATGGAACAGTTTAAAGACATACACACTGTAATGTTACATCCCCCAAATTGTCATCCCAAAGTAACATAATCACAGTGCCATTAGTTTGCAGGGCCTGAGTTCATCCTTCATTACTTAACTTATTGTGCTGAGTGTCAAATCAGTGTATTCACATTATAATTGCAGTTCCAATGATATATGGTTTTCTATGGATGCAAGTAATTGTATAGGTTCAAAGCAGTGAAAAATGTATTTGCTTTTATCCACCACTTTTTCTAATCCTACTCGACTAAAATTTCAGAAGCAGAAGCAGGCTTTCATGTGGTGAAGTGTCCACTACAATGTTTAAATGAATAATTTACTACCCAAATTGACTGCACCGATCATCTAAATTTAGAGATATCAGACTTTTAGCAGATGGTACACTGCAGACAGTAACTCTTGGTCGAAAGTGCTTCTGGAATATGCAATTTGCTATGGTAAACTGGTCCATCAAATCAATCTGGCATTCTGCCTCTGGGGAAGGGTAGTACTTAATCCTCTCTAGAAAGATGAACTTCTCCCATAATACACTTGGTCAATTGTGCAATGCTATACATTCTTGAGTGGAGTAAAAAAAAAAAAAAGGAAAAGAAAAAAAACCCAACTCTATGCTTTCAGGTAAGTAGAATTTGTTATGGTATCAACTGGAAGATAGCCAATATCCAAATAAATAATATTTCATATTAAGGGTATGACCTCAATATCCTCTAATCTTATTGACACAAATGGAAGCTCTCTACACACAGTATTTTCAGGAGTAGGCAACAAATTGGCACATAGTTTAACAGTTAGGACATGGAAAGGAAATTAAAAGAAACAGAAAATGTTCATGCGTTCTATTTTAGGTTAATGCACTTCTAAGACTTCCTGTATATTGTAGATACTACACTTTAATTATTTCTGCTGCAAATTCAATATTTAAACTTGATTTAAGCTGTATCTTTAAAGAAGAAAATGAATAAAAGTCACATTTTTATTTCTAGTGACAGAAAATCTATCAATTGCCTCAGAAAGTAGTTTCCAGGATTAGTTGAAATATCCAGCTTATTTTTAGTTTGCTTGGTCTGTGTTCTGCTTTTAGCCATTACACTTTGACATTTTCCTGCCTACAGACTTAATAGACCAGTATTTATATATTTGTTTTTTATTTATTTATTTTTTGTTCTCCATTTAGGTACTTCTAACTTCTAATCAAATATGCACAAACTCCACTCTTTTGTTTTAAGACTAAGCTCAGCTCTTCATTGCAAAGCACATGGCTCAGTTCTTTCAATCATTTCTTTGTGCTTCTTTGACATTCAGTGTTTTGTTTTCCTAAGTGATGGCACCAGAACAGGATACAGTATTCATGAAATAGTCATACATTAGTATTAACCAAGAGCTGGGCCAGTATAATCTGTTCAGTCTTTCTCAATATTTGCATAGCCACATCTCTAAAAACCTCTCACTTTTGTGAGCTCACATTCTATTGTTTATTCAGCATTCTCTCTGCAAAGTTTTCATCTTTTGAAAGCAACTGCTTTCCTGAAGCGATAATTTCACATCTGTAAATATACCCCATATTTACAGGATTTTACAGTGCTCACAGTGAAGTTCACATCAGTTTAACAAGACTGATCAGAATAAGCATTTATGTTATTTACCAACCATTTACTGACTTACATGGCAGAATAAAACTGTATCACTACTGAGTTTATGATTTAACTTCTCAATACACAATGCAACAGAGAAATCAGACCAGTTTTCCCACATGGAGCACAAATGGCCCCTGTTTATTTCACTCACATTTAAAAGTTTAGCTTTGACTTTATTTGTATAATGAAATAGGAAGCTATTTGGCCATGCTATTCACACTTGATGCTGGGAAACCTGCTACATAGTCAGATAAATCAATAAAAGAAATTAAATAATTGATATCATAACATTTCTTTTTACCTTCAGTTCTTCAAGGACATATCAGTAATGAACTAATGGTACAAAGAGCTGAACAAGATCATCCAGAACAGTCAGTTCACAGGATATTAAGCCCTGCTTGATGCCAAGAAAAAATATAATTAAATAAGCCCTGATGCTCCTTAATCAGATTGTTAGTAGGGTCCCAGGTTCCATACAAGCATTACTGATACTGTATGCACCACCAAATCACAATAAATCACATAATAGTTAGCAAACTTGAACTATATTGTCCCCCAAATTTCCTTTTAGCTGTAGTGATAGCAAAAATCTGTTGTTAATTTTTAATTTGCCTTTTCCTGGAATGTTTAGCCTTTTCACTTTTACAGTATTTTCCTATGAGGAGGAAAATGCAAAGGGGGGTTGGGATAGTGCTAACTCTGATTGTGCTTCCAGCTTTACATGATTTATTTTTTCCTCCCTTTGCCCAAACTGAGTACCTGCATTTTTTCTCTTTTGTAATGAATAGGTTGGACTTGATGATCTTTGAGGTCTCTTCCAACCTTGGTGATCCTGTGATTCTGTGATTCTGTGAATACCTGGAAGCATTAGCTGATCAGAAACTCTACTAGCACTTTATTGTGACAGTTGAAAACGGTAGCAAAAGCTGTGCTAGTCTATGATATTTTGAAGCAAAATACACTTGATTGATAATATGCAATAGAAAAAAAAGCAAAACAAACCAAAACAAAAACATCGCTAATAAGATGATTATAGCAAGGCATATCAGAAATATTGCAGATTGGATGCTGTATTCTTTACTTCCTATTTTAAACTGTCATGTAAAGCAAATACACATGGGTAAGAGCTCTCACTCTCTACAGACCAGCTTTCCTTATGATGTAAAATGGATTTGCAAATAACATAAGCGTGGGTTGATTGAGTTTATAAAATACACCAGGGTCTCTTATGAAAGGTGATATGAAAATTAGGCATGGTTCATACCTCCTGAGCCATTTAAGATAATCAAGAATATTGTTGAAGTTTTAAAAACAATGACATAGATGTATACCCTACCTTGACAGTATAAAACCAAATGAAATACATTGCAACAATAAAGTAATATAACAGGGTAAAAATAATTCATTTAAAGTGAATGGCTGAACTGGACAGCAAAAAAGCTTTACTTATAATACAAGTGAAGTCAGAACTCTGAAAACAGTTGCCAAATTCTTTAAGATCAAAAGAATGTTTTCTGCTTCTGATTTCTTCCAGTCTTTTTTGTGACCTCCAAGGAAGTATATTATAATCCCCAAACCTTTCCCAAAGAGACAATGACAATAACAAGAGAGTAGCATTTTGGGTACAGGTGACATCTTTCTCGGTGAAATTTAGGTACACCGAGCAGTGTTACTCCCTTCTGAATGCAATCTTACGTGACCTCATAACACACAGAATTCTGATGATAAACTCTTCTTTTAATGCATAATTGCATTTTTGTGTTATCCTGTGCTATCATAATTTAACATTGCAAACATGTCTTTAGCAAGCAGCTGATCTGGCTACTGATATGAACTTTACATTGGGTTGCACCCTAAATCAACTTGGAAACAATCTGGTATAGGAAGGTGCCATTCTGCTTGATATGCTTTGTATCCCTTTATGAGCATTTGACATCTGCTCTCTAAATCTGCTCTGGCTGCCTGTTGTTTCTCAAGTAGAGTTTGAAGTGCTGGTTTTGACCTATAAAGCCTAAAATGACTTGAAGTTTGCTTTTTTGAGAGACTGACTCATTCCCCATGTGCTAAGATTACTGACAGCACTGAAGCACCTTCAAATGAAAGATAGGAAGCTAATGACAAGGTATACAAGTGCTCTTTCACTTCAGAATTCACTTCCACACCTATCTGAAGTGATCTAAATTTGTTAATCTTTAGAATATACCAAAACCCCGTGTATCTCTACAGTCATGTAGGTAGGACTGCTGTCATGAAAACTGAAAAAAGGAAGGGAAGGTTTTCTGTGTACTATTTTCTGTGGCTAGGGAGCAACTGATGCCTACTGACTAATGTTCCTGTCCATCGTGAATGGCATTTTAATTTGTCAAGAGTACCAACAGGTCAAAAAAGATATCTGAAGGTATTCTGAAGACAACATACAGTGTTTTAATGAGAGATATATATATACATACATACATATATATATATATATATACATAGACAAGAGACTTAGATATAATTTTGTGTGTAAAAGTAAACCTAACTTCCCCACAACCCCCCACCCCCCAAAAAAAAAAAAGAACAAAAAAAAGAACAAACCACAAGTCCATAATCACTAGCTATTAATTAAAGTGTGAAGTAAAGTAAGGAAGAGACAAATGTTATGCTGAATGATTCTATAAAGTAATGACAACTACTACACCATTAAAAGTCAGGACATAAAACTGCATTCGTGACTAAATTCCTTGCTTTCTGATCATTTAAAGGCATTTAAAACTAATGGAGGTTTGAAACTTGTTTAGTATGTGTATTCATACCTTTTGCCCTGCATGAGTACTTCTATTAGCAACACCACTTTCCTATCCAGCAGGAAAACCAAACCAAACCTAACAAAAAAAAATCTGTCACCTGTAGGTGACTAGAAAAGACTTCTACAGCCCTCTAGTGTTGCCAGACTATATACCCTAGCTTAAAACAGAGCAAAGCAATGTTAATTTCTACCCCACACCCTGCCGGAAAACCCACTAACTTTGCCACTGCTGGGCACCCAAGTTATTCAAACAACTAAAATCACAGCACTGGCAGAATGAGCCATAGTGCTCTCCCCTCCCATTACAAGGGAGATGGTACCAAGCGCACAAGGCTTAGAAGTGGTCTTTGCAAATAAAAATATATTCACAGAAAGGGAAAAAACATAATATAAAAGATTCAGATTAATTCACTGTGCACATGTTTAAAACAGCTGACTGGAGAGTTTGTTATTCCTGATTGCAGGCCATCAGCAGCAGTGATAGCTCGTTCCTACTTTTGCTCCCTCACTGCTTCTTTCCTAGAAAGTTTCCATTGACAGAGCCTACGGCTATACTCTCAGAAATCATATAAAACCTGACAGTGCCAAAATTTCAACCGCAAAAAGGTGTTTCAAGGTGTTGCCTTTCAAACCTAATTTTAACAGACAGCTGTGTTCAGCGAGCACATCCCAGGGCGGCAACGTTCGGTACTTCGCTGCCCACGGGCTGCAGATGGAGCTGTTGACAAAACAGTTCAACTCACTGAAGAAGAGCTGGGCTGGCACTCGGCGCTGCGGAGCTGCAGATCGCTTTTACAGCTGTGGTGCTCTGCGATTTTTATTGTTATTATTATGACTGTTATTGTTACTACTTTCAAGTGTCTCTGCAGGACCGAAAGTGTATGATTTCAAACGTCTTAACCTTGGAATTCCAGTGCAAGGCTCCCTAGCCCACCTTCAAGATGTCCTTAAGATAAGAACATGAAAACACATTAACAAATCTTGACAGGTGAATAAAAATTCAAAGTGTAAATTAACAAGGAGAGATAAATAAACTTCGATGTTTCTGTTACCATCACAAACCCCTTTTTGAAAGACACTTCAGAAAATATAATGGGTTTCTACAGTAGGAAAAATCTACATGCTACACACCCCACAAAAATTGTACTTATTAAGTGTTTTTGTATCCGAACACCTGAACTGTGCAAGCATTATTGATAGGAGAGGTGTAACAGGATCACATTCACACCGTTTAACTGCGCATTGCCACTTAGGACAGCTGTACATATATTAAGGTGCAGACTGAATGCTGTAGTATGACAGTTTATTTTGCACTTGAAATTTCTGATAAATATTGCCTAGAGATCTCTGCAGGGAACTAACAAAATCCCAGCTGCTATATTTACAAGCAAGGAAGTTAATTCGACCTTCCTTTGGACAGTTCAAATTGAAGCACTGGGCCATAATTATTCACCAAGGAAGAATGATGACACAGATGATCCTTATGTTCTCATGCTACTGAAAAAAAGCTATGTTGTAATTAGTGTTGCAAGCATGATAATGTGTTGCTACAGCTTTGAAACTCCTCATACTTTAATTTGAGCAGATAAGTGCAAAAAATAAGTAATTGCCTCATCTGAAGCAAAGGTTCGAATTAAAATTCACAAGTCTGGAGATTAAGTTGAATTTTCTTATTTATCTATTTAAAATGCTGAAAATATATAGTAAAATTCTATTTCCAGTTATTCCAAGGTTTCTGCAGTATATGTGAGAAAGTGTAGTCTATTAAAATTCCTGACTACTGCTTCATTAAAAGCCTATAAAACTAAATTCCAAACTCATTCTGCTGCAAGATGCATGTGTCAGAGTGGCACTGCCCCTCTATGATTGTTTTTTAAATGATATTCAAGTATATGATACACATTCTCCAAACACTCTGAGCATAAATAGCATCCCCAAAAGCTAAAGTTGCCTACATCATAAACTGTATATGACTGAGTGAGTCAGTATAGAAGAAAGTAGCAAAAGAATAAGGTTACAGATACCAGAGAAATTTAGACTTCACTGTTCAACATACACATAGTAGTCTTTTATTCCTGGGTGGGGTTTTTTGTTGTTGTGGTTTGGTTGTTTGTTGAATTTTGTTTAAACTGGATGAAATATTTTGACCTCTATATATTGATAGCATTTAAATGGCCCTTTAACTATTCGGTGTTCATACCACATTATTCTGCTTCAGTTTCTAGCTTGCCAAAGTACATTAGAATCCTCCAATAGATTTGTGCAAGATCTAATTCCTCCATGCTTACAAAAGCTTTGAATTCCTTTATGAAGGGCATATAACATAAAGGGAGCATTTTTTAACACTGTGTTACATTTTGTAACATTTATCCACAACAAAAAAATGGGAACATAATAAAACAAAGTTTGAAGTAAACACCAAAATGTGCAGAGTGCCTTGCAGGGTTTTGCAAGGAAGGGGATGCCCTTACACCATTAAAATACTGGCTCAGTCTCTGGGCCATAATCAGTCTCTGGATCCTTTTTATTTAGCAATACAGAGTCCTAATTTCACCTGTCATTTCCGGAATTCTTGGACCATATTTATACAGTGCACAGGCTAAGAGTTAGACATAGCATTATCTGTGGAGATATTTAAACCAATAAAATACTGCATAACCATAGAAATACCTACAGTGATAATGTAATTAACATTAAGACTTGAGGAACATGCAGAGTTCTTAGAGCAGATCCAGATAAATAATTCAGTGTGCTCTGATTTGCAGTGATTGAGGATCAAGGTTCACTGTTGTCCATTTAACTGTCCAAAGAGTCTGTTCTACACATCTGAGTGCAATAGAATGTTGCAGCTCAGCAGAGCATGGTGAATGAGAGTGGATTAAGAAATGAGGTCAAAAATAACTAGTGAAATGTTTCAAATGTATAGAGAAAAGTAAAAGACCTCTTAGGAAAGAAGTTCCCTAAGAAATTTGCCTCATGATTTGATAGTTTGGTATTGATACAGGGGTGGAAAACAGTAATAAAATAAAGTTAAAGAGGAGGAAGTCAGGATTTCATGGCTTCTAAAACCTTCTGCACAATTATACTGCAACCACAAAACAAACAAACAAACAAAAGAAACCGACAAAAAACCCAAACAAAAACCTCAAGCCAAACCACCAATAAAACAAACAAACAAAAAACAAAAACAACCCATAGAAAAATCTAACCTATAGCATAAATTATTAGCATGCATTATTAATGGACATTTTATATATTTGCTGTATAAGAAATGACTATTGCAATGACTACCAATAAAGTTCTGTGATGACTGCACAAAATACATTGCCCACCAAATACCTACAAAGCAGATCCAAAAATTTTTTTCAGAATTCAGAATATATTCAGACATAACTCAAAAGGAACATCTATCAAATTCAAGGGTGAAGTCATCTGAGGTATAAATGACACCTGCTAACTGTAATTCTAGTTATGTGTGGGGATGGGAATTGACATAAGGATCCAAGGGGCAAGAGATATCAAAGAAACCAGTGTTCTCTGAACCGAGAAATCAGATGCAGAGGCATTTGAGAAACAGCACACTATCTTCAGTGATCTCAAGAGCCACACCTTTATGTGCCACTCAGAATAGCAGCACTCTCACCATTTCCCCATTGCCCACCCCCCTTCTTTTGTTTTTTCTTTTTTTTTTCACTAGCTTATATAAAATTATTTAGAAAAGGATCTTACAGTGATTACCCTTTATGCTTGTCCCCTTTAGCACGCAGAAGGTGAAAAAATAAACAAAACTCAAACTATTTCTCTAGCAAATGAGGCAACATACCCAAAAAAAAGTGAGAAATTGCAATACAAAGTTGATGGGAAGTCTAGTATCTGGCATGAATCCTGTTGAATTTGGAATGAATGTTAATTCTTAATTTTTAAAGAAATCAGTGCTGACTCTAGAATCCTGTTTCTATTTACTTATCCAAGCCTGTATTTACCTAGTCATTGCCAACTGCTAAAAAAAAAGTACTATTTATAAATGGAGCACTAACCAACTAAAAGAATATCACTCTACTGTCACCTAGTAAAGAAGCCATGTGCAAAGAAGAGAACCCATATAATGTTGAAACTACACCTTAATTTGTGAGAAGAATAATTCACTCTTGTCTTGGGGGCAGGAAGAAGGGAGAAATCTGATCTGAATTTTAAATAAAATTCTACAATGTTGAACTACCTACTCACATAAATTTTATTTCCATTTTGCTTCTACCCTTCATTGTTCTGTTTAGCAGAATAACAAAAGAAACCATTAAATGAAAATAAGGGGGTAAATTTCATAACTGTTCTAACCTTATCAATTTTAAGCTCATATGAGGTATGGTATCAGCTCCGTGTATCAGCTCCCACTGTGCAATGACTGGTTTATACAGCTTGACTATGTGATGAAAGAAACTAGTTGACATGCACTTACCGTATTAAGCCCTGGCACCTGCATTACAGACACTAATCAAAGTGCTCCTTCAGAGGGGTGAAAGAATCGCCATTTGTAACGCAATAATTAGGCTGGGTAGAAGGGTCTGAAAAGTAAATCAATCTTGTCTGCTCTCTAAATCTGACACCATTCTCCAGGCAGATTGTTAACATAATGAGACAGAAGCCTACAAGAGGTCCCATAAAAGACCTCTGGTTTTTGGGGTTTTGTCTTTGGTTTTGTTTTGTTTTTTCCCCATCTTTCTTTATACTTGCAATGTTACTAAAAGCATAATTACAGACAATACTACCCTAAGTCACTGGCATAAAAGAAGCTATTTTTAAGAAGCTCATCAAAAATAAGTTGGTAGAACAGAGGGGCTATGTAACACAGCAGCAGACTGACTCTATTTGCCCAACTGAATGAGGATTATTTGAACCTATTTCCTACTAAGTTGGCAAGAAAATAATTTTGGTGAATTAATCTGATTGTCTGCTCACATTGGGCAAATTAAGAACACTGCCACTGAAATCTGTAGTACTATTACCATTGTGTGAGAAAAGAAGCACGCTCAATGTGAACACTGTGTTTTTAAAAAGGAAATGAGTAACCAACTAGAAATATTTATGGTAAACTTTATAAACAGACATTTTTTCATGTACAGCCTTTCAAACTGCAAGAGCATAATCTGATTTAATAGCCAAGAGTTGGCAATTCTATTTTCCTTTTCAATGCAGTTGCACCATAATTGATACTCAGTAATACCAAAAGCTTAGGAGCCTATGTTAGAGACAACCTTTTGTGGATGCTGTGTGTATTTATGTCAAAATTCACATTAAAATATGTAATAAAATATGCTCCAAGTGGTGGAATAGATATTTAAAATGGATGGGATGAATCTTGCTTCTTTCACAATCAAATACAAATTAGTCATTATTTTCCCATAATTTCATTTAATCACTCCCATTTACAAGGCCAATGGCATCCTGGCCTGCATCAAGAATAGAGTGGCCAGCAGGAGCAAGGAAGTCATTGTGCCCCTGTACTCAACACTGGTTAGGCCACACCTTGAGTACTGTGTCCAGTTCTGGGCCTCTCAATTTAGGAAATATGATGAGTTGCTGGAATGTGTCCAGAGAAGGGCAACAAAGCTGGTGAGAGGTCTCGAGCATAAGTCCTATGAGGAGAGGCTGAGGGAGCTGGAGTTGCTTAGCCTGGAGAAAAGGAGGCTCAGGGGAGACCTTATTGCTCTCTACAACTACCTGAAGGGAGGTTGCAGCCATGTGGGGTTTGGCCTCTCCTCCCAGGCAACCATTACCAGAACAAGAGGACACAGTCTTAAGCTGCACCAGGGATGGTTTAGGCTGGATGTTAGAAAGTTGTTCTTCACAGAAAGAGTGATTGGCCATTGGAATGGGCTGCCCAGGGAGGTGGTGGAGTCACCATCACTGGAGGTGTTTAGGAAGAGACTGGATGGGGAGTTTGGCGCTATGGTTTAGTTGATTAGATAGTGTTGGGTGATGGGTTGGACTCGATCTCAAAGGTCTCTTGCAACCTAGTTAACTCTATTCTATTCACTTTCCTCCTCTGCTGTTCTTTAATGCTATTAATGAAATTTATCAGAAGGTATTGGTTTAATTACAATTTGTAATAGCAAATTTGGCAGTCTGTGTTATTTATTTCACCAATTTTTTTCCTGGTCAAAATGCACATAATGTGGAGGGGTTTAAGGAGTGGACAGATGCTCTTTAGCCCTCCTCAAAGGAGTAAACATCTATGCTACATACTGGATTGGAAAGAATTGAAAATTTAAATGGGAGTACTATTCACAGCTATACAGAACAATACAAGAACATAAAAAATACCCAACAATTCATATTCAGCCTCGGCCCAGCTCTCCAGCCTGGGCTTTGTCCAAAACCTTACTAGGTCATTACCTTCTAAAACCTTCTCCCTGCAACCAGGCCTCAATACCCCAGGTCTCAAAGCCCCTCCACTCCAGCCCATACCTCCCTACCCAGACATGAATGATGCAGTAAAAATCGGCTCAAGACCAAAAGCCCAAAATACCAAACAGGAGATAACAGTCTGTGCTGGGAGCAGGAGAGAGGGAAAAAGGGGAAAACTGACTATGCAGACAGTTTATACAGGGGAGAAAAAGATGCAGTTTTATGGGATGGAGTAACATAATTTCCAAAGCCATCCCCCATAGGTTGGTTAGGCTGTCCCGTCCCTTTGACTTCTCTATAGTTAGGCAGCTCTTCCTTAACCCACAACAAGGGGGTTTAGATGGAAGGGAAACATTTTTTCTTTAAAAAATGAGTTTTGCAATGGACTTTTTATATTTTTAGAAGACAGTACCTGTGTCACATAATATTACATATCATTTACAACTATATTTTAAAATATTCAGCATCTAATTTTTTTTCAATTTTTAATGATTTGTTCACAGCTTTCTTGTTGAAAAGGATGTTAGGGTTGGGGTTTTTTTTCAGATTAATCAATTGAATAAAAATATCCCTCTTATTGACAGACATTTATAAACATATTGCTGTTTTTTCCATAAAAGGAATACATCAAAAGATTGTCTTGATTTATCTAAGTGTCTATTAAATTACCTGTAGCATACAGCTGTATTTCAGTAAGACAGAACCTAGGTCTCAAATTGCACAAGACAAGCACAACAGTCAAAAAAAAAAACAGTGCTGGTTCTCTGGTAGCTTCCAAATATATGCATACAGATTTGTGCATATATGTGTATATGGATATTTATACACACAGAACATTCATGGTGTATTGCATATTTTGTATGAATGCAATTTTGCAACCTCCACTGATCTTTTTTTTCCAGAAGATAATATGCAGAAAGTGCAAAGCCATCACCATAACAATGTTTTGCATTTTGTAGGAAAGCTTAGATAAATTATCAGGGAAAATAATATTTCAAGCTTATTTCTCAAAGAAGGAAATTAAAACCATTTCAGTGAAAATGCCACAAACTTAAGAAGACTGCAAAGAAAATGGCAACCACAACTCATTTTATCCTGGAGGAACACATGGCACTCCTTTCTCAAGGGCTGGCAGATAAGAATCTAAGCATGTCAATAATTAAAATCGTTAGAATTAAAAAAAAACACAACAACATTTAAGGTAAAAAATCTCCTCCTCAATGCTGTTGGAAAGCCTTTATTTGCAGTGATGATTTTTACTGCATTTTTTGTGCTCCTTTATGTACTTCTTGAGAGTAGTTTATGCAATTGTAGTAGTTCTTGGAGAAGACGAGACTGAGGGAAGAGCTCATCTCTCCCTATAACTACCTGAAAGGAGGTTGTAGCAAGGTGAGGACCAACCTCATCTCCCAGTTAACAAGCAATAGGATAAGATGAAATGGTCCTAAGTTGCACCAGGGGAGTTTTAGATTAGATATTAGGAAAATTTTCTTCACTTAAAGGGTCATGCCTGGAAGTGTTTAAAAGCCATATGGATGAGGTGCTTAGGGACGTGCTCTAACAGTTGTCTACAGGGAGATACTAGGTTATGGCTGGATTCAATTATCTTAAAGCATTTTACAACCAGGTGATTCTATGGACACATCTACAAGAGTAGATCCCAAATATTGTCATGAGTTGACACAGACCCACAGCTGAAATTCACACTGGTTGAAAACTGGCATCTAACCAGAGCAATCTCAACACTTCTCAGGATATCAGGTGAAACTGAATTTTTACTTAGTATGACAAACATTTTGCTCATCCTGCAACAGGGGCAGGGGCAAAGCTGCAGAAGGAAGCCAAGAGGAAAACAGCTCTGGCTTGCTGCCACCATGAAGAGCGAGGGTAGTGAAAACAGTTGGTAGGTGAAGCCTGACATCCAGCCACACATTTTCTGATGGGCACACAAGACCTCTTTCAGGAGGATTTCCAAAAATAGTACAGCTATGGGCACCTTGCTGTTCCACTCCTTTCACGTCTGCAGCTTCAGAGATCAACAGGAGCAGGAGTGGTTTATAGTAAGGGGTATTTTTTTATTTTGACTGTGTCCTTAACTGTAGTTTCAGAGAGGTTTAGATGGGAATTTAAGAAAATAAATCAACTGTATGTATTTTCACAGGATAAAAAAAGAAAGTTGCAGATCTTTCTGATGATCCTGATTCAGTATCTTTTTAATTCCTTTTTGCCCCAGATAGGATAGGATAGAATAGAATAGAATAGAATAGAATAGAATAGAATAGAATAGAATAGAATAGAATAGAATAGAATAGACCAGGTTGGAAGAGACCTTCAAGATCATCACATCCAACCCATCATCCAACACCACCTAATCAACTAAACCACGCTACCAAGCACCCTATCAAGTCTCCTCCTAAACACCTCCAATGACAGTGACTCCACCACCTCCCCGGGCAGCACATTCCAATGGGCAATCACTCTCTCTGTGTAGGATTTCTTCCTAATATCCAGTCTGAACCTCCCCTGGTGCAGCTTGAGACTGTGTCTTCTTGTTCTGGTACTGGTTGCCTGGGAGAAGAGAACAGCCCTCGCCTGTCTGCAACCTCCTGTCAGGTAGTTGTGGAGACCAATAAGGTAAATCAGGAGAGGAACAATGCTACAAAAGTGGGCTTTAATGAGATGTGCCCATTTTAATTGTTTTAGATTAGATATCTCCCCTGTATCTTGAAGGTCTTTGAGATTGCACAATCATCCAAGAGGCCAAATTCTGTCTGTTGAGTTCAAAATGCTCAATATAGAACAACTTTTCTGACAGCAGCCTAGCTATTAACGATTTTCATTTATGTAACTAACTGAAAATAGGATGCTGACAATTTCTTTCAATTAAGCTGGAAAAAAAATAAAAAGGAAAAAAAAAGTCCTACTTAATACTTTGCAAGGCTAAGTTCAATTAAAAAAAAACCCCACAACTTGTTCTACACAGCAAATCTTTTGCACTGCTTTTTTTTTTTTTAAAACATTGAAAACATGTCCCTGAAGAAACACAGACACTGGAAAATGTGACCCTGAATACAGATGTGTCATATTTTGGGGCCATGCATTGAATAGTTCTCAGTCATTCACAGACCAAGTGGCTCTGCAGTAAGTTCAACAAACTATAAATAGACTAATTTCAATAGCATTTTCAGATTAAAAGAGTGACTAGAGTGCATTTTAGCCTATAAAAATTTCAAGGCCTTCATAATAGTGTTCTGGATCTATAAGGCTGAAGACTGCATTTAACTATTATATGTAGGTATTAGAAATAATCCTCCAAAAAGTTTTGTGTGACAGTATAAGCTCCTGGTTTTGACAAAAGCACCAGGAAAAGCATGTTAGACACACTTATTCCTACTGACTCTTACTGACATGTTCTCAATGTCTCATTTGCAATTTTTGTGGAGACCCAACTTCATTTAAAAGGGTGCAGAAATCTGGAAAATATTATAATCTGCTAAAGTTGTGCTAGTTAAAGGCTGGTAAATTTAGAAAAGCCAGCAGAAGGGCTCTGCTACCTGCATTGCATTTCATAGCCCAAAGCTCATCTCCAAAGAGTAAGAGAGAAAGAAAAAATATTGAGACAAGAACAGTGTGTTATCACTGATATATTTTTACTGGATAAAAAGAAGACTTTCAGATATCCAGTAGAGATACCTGATATTTAACATAACAAGACAGTAAAGGTAGAGCTTAAAGGACCAAGTGGCACCAACACATCTGGAGTTTTGTCAGCAGCAGTCTCTCTGAGGCAGCAGGTCAGAGGCATGTACCACAATACTAAAGCCCCAATGCATTACTTGCTTAACCAGCATGGGCCTAGTTAACACTTGCTTTTGTTGAAGCTACAGAACTTTATGAAATTTGTCACTTTGAAGATGAATCCCTCACTTTTACATGCTAATATGCTCTGTTAAATTTTCCCTGTGCTCCTTCTGGGTTTCAGCAAATCCTTTGATCAGAGCCATTCTTTTTAATAGATAAAATAAAGAGACCATCAAGACAAATACTGACCTTCAACAGAAATTTAATTAAGGGAGAAGCAGTTAATAAACTTGAAAACCCTTTAATTGCCAATTAACCCCTGACTCACCCACCTGATTATCAGTTTAGCTTTGATGCTGCTTAATTCTCGCCATACTTGTGAAGAAATACCCATCACTCTTCCTAGCCAGCAGTTGCTTCAGTCTGAGAATACACCAGAAAGACTATGGGTCCAGTTACTAAACAGTGATAATAAACCCACCTTAATTGCTTCAATTAGATCATCCACAGGGAATCACTTTACACAACCTATAGGGATTAAGAGGCTCTTCATGAAACACTACAAACAATTACAGAGGGATGAGCAACCATCAAGAGCCGGCAGAGAAACAGCAGCTGCTATCTATAGACAATTTTCTCAGTTACTTCTTGTGCTCATCTGTGGGGAAGAATTACTCTTTGCCCACATATAAATACCCAGTCAGGACAAGTCTGAGGCAGGATTCTAAAGTGACTACATACTGGATATCTCTGATGGTCATGCTAATATTAAGCCAAAAAGACAATGGAGTTTCATCATAGAGGATGTGTTACAAGAGCAGGTGTTCAGTATTTTGACAGCAGCATTGCTCAGCCTATTGCCCTTTTCAAATTGTTTTCTCCTTGTCTTTTTTGAGAGGTGTTTATCTTGTATAGCAAGAGAGTCAAATAGCCTAAGCACAGACAATCAGAGAGATTAATGTTCATAGAAACCAAATGCAGTGGAAGTATTTATTTTAATGGACAAATATTTAAACTTTTAAACTTTATTTGATCATTTCTCTGACCATGATATTTTCAAGTCAATGGAAATTGGCAATGAAACTTCAGAAGATGAAAAAGAATAGGAGACAGCACTTTCTCTGTGGGAATTTATATATGTGGTACTTGCACGTGAACTTAATATGCATTCACACATTGTATGTATTGAAGAATACAGGTATACATGGGAGGACAATATTGGGGAAAAAAAAAAAAAAAAAAAAACCCTAGGGATACACTAATTCTAGAATAGTGCTCTGGGCACCACAAGTGGGAAGGGTGCAGTCTCCTGAATACAGAAAGCTCTGCCTCACAAACTCTGGTATCTGCCTGCTCTAGCGAGACCATGCAGGACTCCACATGTTTCAGAGGAACTAAGCTTGTAGACTGAAACTTGTCCCCCAACAAAATTTATGGTGGTCGGGTTGAGAAGTTGATTATAATTCCACAAAACAACAAAGCAGAAGCAGTCTTGTCACACTACATTCTGGGATATGATCAAAAGTGAGACAGAATATTTTAGCTGTAAAAAAATCCCCAGGGCTTTTTAATTTTGCCATAAGCCTGGATGAGCTGCTTGATTATAACATTTGACAACTTATATAGCATTTCAGAAAAAGAAGGCTTATTCTGAAGCAAGAGATTGGTGACAAAAACCTTCTAAGAAGTTCTGGTTGCAAACAATACAATGGTTCTTTAACTGCGTCTCAGTCACAATCACTTAACTTAGCATATAAAATAGATTTGGGATCTTTTTCTTCCATCTCTTTCTGCTACATGAGACCCCTACTATATGTCACTTACACTGTACTTCCCTGACAAGCTGAAGCTGCAAACAATAAAATCCCCATTATCTCTCTTTGCTTTCCTAACCAATATTTAATGAAGTAGGAAATTGCCACAAAATGTCTTTCAGATAACATGCCCTTTATATCACGGGCTGGAAACAAAAAAATGCTGAAGATATTAAATAACATTTAACCTGAAATATCTTATATGGCCACTTAACAAAGACATTTCTCCCAATGGCTAAATATCATGGTTTCTTTTATCAGCAAGGAAGGAAATGGACCAAATGAATGAACACCTGTACTGAGTCCTTGGATCAGTATATTTCAATAACCTAAATTATCTGTTAGCTCTCCAGAGGCGCAGAGGAAAGTTCTTCAAGTGTTGGGCCGTGTTGGGTTGGCAGCAAGGAATAATTTTGATCATTTTGCAAATGATAAGTCAAATCTTAAAGAAAGAAGTATAGAAAGTAGAAAAATATTGCTTGAGAAAAGTAGAATAAAACCAGCATCTGCTCTACATGGAGACAGACATTACAAAGAAGTGATAATGCTTCCAAAACTAATAAGATTTCAAATGTTCAGACTGGGGAGAAGAGTTTTATCTACTATATGAGCAGCCTTTTGCTCTTCCAGACAAGCCTTCACTCCCTCTATCATGCCACACTATTTAATCTAATTGGCAACTATTGCCCATTCAGTGTTTCATCTATGCAAACTTGGCAGAATTTCATTGAAATGTAGAGTTCACATAGCATTTGGAAATTCAGACAGGAACTTTGCAATGCTTCAGAACCAATATACTACAGTAACTAGAAGGCATATACCAGAAACAGAGCAGGTCAGCTAAAAAGTAAATTCTAAAATGTAAGAAAATTGTCCATATTTTTAGTATATTTTATAGAAGGAAAAAAAATTTCTTCTACATCAGCATTTAATTTTTTCACATTAGCATTCTCCAGTTATGGTGGGGGTTTGGGGTTTTTTTGTTGGCTAGAATTAGTATTAATCAGGTTGGAAAAGACCTTTGAGATCATTGAGTCCAACCTATCATCCAACACTATCTAATCAACTAAACCATAGTGCCAAACACCCCATCCAGTTTCTTCCTAAACACCTCCAGTGATGGTGACTCCACCACCTCCCCGGGCAGCCCATTCCAATGGCCAATCACTCTTTTCGTGAAGAACTACTTCCTAACATCCAGCCTAAACCATCCCTGGTGCAGCTTGAGACTGTGTCCTCTTGTTCTGGTGCTGGTTGCCTGGGAGGAGAGACCAAACCCCACATGGCTGCAACCTCCCTTCAGGTAGTTGTAGAGAGCAATAAGGTCTCCCCTGAGCCTCCTTTTCTCCAGGCTAAGCAACTCCAGCTCCCTCAGATGCTCCTCATAGGACTTGTCCACCAAACCCCTCAGCAGCTTTGTTGCCCTTCTCGAGATGTGTTCCAGAAAGTCAACATCTTTCCTAAACTGAGGGGCCCAGAACTGGACACAGTACTCAAGGTGTGGCCTAACCAATGTTGAATACAGGGGCAGAATGACTTCCCTGCTCCTGCTGGCCACACTATTCCAATATGCCATTGGCCTTCTTGGCCGCCTGGGCACACTGCAGGCTCATGTTCAGCCTACTGTCAACCAGTACCCCCAGGTGCCTCTCTGCCTGGCTGCTCTCCAGCCACTCTGACCCCAGCCTGTAGCACTGCATGGGGTTGTTGCGGCCAGTGTGTAGAACCCAGCACTTAGATGTGTTAAATCTCATGCCATTGGACTCCGCCCATCTGTCCAGCCTGTCGAGGTCCCTCTGCAGAGCTCTGTTTTTTATTGGTTTTGGGGGGCTTGCTTTTTTTTCTTTTTTCATGTGGAGGGGGGTTGATTGTTTTGCAATTTTCATTTGGTTTCTTTTTTGTTTGTTTGGTTGGTTTTTTTTTTCATTAATTATTGTTAAAATATTGTTGTGGGTTTATTTTCATTTTAAATATTATTTTGGGGCATATAAAGCCAGATTCACTGCATTAGCTTCACTCCAAAGAATGTCTGATCTAGTTTCAACTTAAGCAAGAAATCTGAAAAGAAAAAAATAAATAAATAAAAGGGAGACAACACAACAAGAATAGACTCTTTGTCTTTGCCATGCACAAAATTACACTTGTTTAGAAACAGGCACATTCACAAAGGCAAGTGCCTTTGCCATGCCCTTCACTACACAAAGGTTTGACAAAGCTTTCCACTGCTTGTTTATATCCTGTTCAAGTCCAAGCTAGGTTAAAGCAATTAAAATGTCTGTATTTAATGGTAACAGGTACTATCATCAAAGAATAATAGTGCTAAGGAAATTTGTAAACCTTTCCAGAAAAAACACTGAACATATAGAAGGAATAGTAGTTTAAGTAAGTTATTTAGCTAGGGATGCTTAGTGCCATGTATGACTGTAAGATGTACCAGAGGAGGTTTAGGCTGGATGTTAGGAAGAAATTCTTCACAGGAGTGATTTGCCATTGGAATGGGCTTCCCAGGGAGGTGATGGAGGTGTTTAGGAAGAGACTGGATGGGGTGCTCAGTGCCATGGTTTAGTTGATTAGATAGTGTTGGATGGTAGGTTGGGCTCGATGATCTCAAAGGTCTTTTCTAACCTGGTTAGTTCTATTCTATTCTATTCTATTCTATTCTATTCTATTCTATTCTATTCTATTCTATTCTATTCTATTCTATCCTACTGTATTCTATCCTACTCTATTATATCCTACTCCTATTCTATTCTATTCTATTCTATTCTATTCTATTCTATTCTATTCTATTCTTTCTATTTTAATACTCAAAAGCTAGAAAAGGGAGGGGCATGCCCATTCTCTTCCAATAGGAAAAGGAAATATTTTTATTTAAAATCTACAAAAGAAGCTTCTTTTTTTTTTTTTTTTTTTTTTTTTTTTGAGGGGTGAAGAAAATACATTGGCAACTTTTCAGAAGTATCTTCTGGGGGTGTCAAAGATTATTTTTGAAAGGTAACACTGAGGTAGTTATGTACAGACCTATAGCAGCATGTGGTACCTGCCACAAACTGCTTCCAGTGTATGGACAGGATTGTGACATTTGCTGAGCATTTACACAGTGGAATAATGGAGCACAAGGTCAGGTTGCTCTCATGCTGAGACCAGTGCCCATCATGCTGCCCAGTGCTGTCTCACGGCTCCATTCTGATCCCCCATAGCCTGGACATATTTATTAATTCTCATCTTAGACTGTGCAGAGACTTTTTAAATGACTCACAGTGGCAGGTGGCCCTTATTAATACCTCTTAGGTTGTGAGAGCTGCTGGAAGGCTTAATCAGAGAATAGAAAACAGAAGGTGGGACAGGAAAAGTCCTGTGAGGAAACGCATGAAAACAATTACATTTGGAAGATAAATATGTTTTGGTGTCATTTGAGTTAGCAATAAATATATAGTTTAAGAAAAGGACAATGTTGCATAATAATAGCTTGGTATATCCTGTTTGGAACAGGATGGTGATTTATAACATTTTGTACTATCCTTGTAAATTGGTAACAAAAGTCACAGATTACCTTATTGTAACAAAAGATAAAATTGTTTTAAAGTAAGTTGAAACTATGGACAACAGCAAGTTGCATTTGGTAACTATAGATGGAGTAAAATAATTCTAAACACTGCTATTTAATTGTGGCTAAAAACTTCGTTATCAACGATGTTGAAACATTCCAACTCAGTCAAATTGTCTCTGTGTTTTCCAATGCAAGCTTAGACTTCAGTAACAGAAGCACCATGGAATACAAAGAAAATACTCTCTCTTCTATTCTAGCTTACTGTAAACACAGCTCAGTTATGTTCATTATCCTTTTCTTGAAAGGAAATTCAGACAACAGCAATAGGCATGCCAGTAGGAGATTTGCATATTGTCTACACAGAATTTAAAACAAGAAAGCAAAGGGAGTAGAGAAATTATTGTGGAAATGACACATGCAGTAAGTAGAAATAATAGATAAATACTAGTGAAGAAAAATAATACCAATAAATTAATCACTGCTAATAATTTGTTTCTGGAACAATCGTTTAAGGTTAATATAGGAATGTAACTGCTTTTAGCAAGGCATTGGAACATATAAGTGGCAGCAAGAGGTCGTGGGAGTAGTACACTTCATTTTTTCCATTCACAAGTGCCTGAATACTCTGACTGGCCATACACTATCCAGTGTATTAAACTCACACACACACCTCAACAAAATAAAAAAAAAAATTAAAGGGAGGGATGCAACAAATAAAGAAGTCCATGCTGATTAAATGGGGACTCTCAAAGGGCACAAACTAACCAGTTAAACAAACTATTTTCATTTTTAAGAAACACCAATTTGCGTTGGAATGATCTACGAATACTATTTATGGAATCTGTATTTTTCCCTCTAACTGACTTAAAAATCAACTAATACACAAAATTATATATAAAAGTGCCTAAAACAATGAATGTATGCATGCACACATGCAAACTCTCATACACAAATGGAAGTGGAATATCTCAATAGAATAGAATAGAATAGAATAGAATAGAATAGAATAGAATAGAATAGAATAGAACAGAACAGGTTGGAATAGACCTTTGAGATCATCGCGTCCAACCCATCATCCAACACCATCTAATCAACTAAACCATGGCACCAAGCACCCCATCAAGTCTCCTCCTAAACACCCCCAATGATGGCAACTCCACCACCTCCCCAGGCAGCCCATTCCAATGGGCAATCACTCTCACAATGAAGACTTTCTTCCTAACATCCAGTCTAAACCTCCCCTGGCACAGCTTGAGACTGTGTCCTCTTGTTCTGGTGCTAGTTGCCTGGGAGAAGAGACCAACCCCCACCTGGCTACAACCTCCCTTCAGGTAGTTGTAGACAGCAATAAGGTCTGCCCTGAACCTCCCCTTCTCCAGGCTAAGCAACCCCAGCTCCCTCAGCCTCTCCTCATAGGGCTTGTGCTCCAAATCTCTCACCAGGGAAATGTGTTTTGGACATCATTTACAGTGGATGGAAAAACATAAAACAGGTTTTGGGGGTTATTTGTGGTTTGTGTATTTGTGTGGGCCTTTTCTGGTTTGTTTTAGTTTGGTGTTTTGGGGGTTTGTTAGTTTTTGTTGTTATTGTTTTTAGTACCTCCAAATTCCCAGAGTGCTGCAGTGAGTCATTGAATTTAGGTGATACAATTCAAATTATTTTAGTAACTAGAGTGGTCACTCACACCATCCACATTTAAGAATAGCCACAGTTTTAAAGACAGTGTTACTGTACAAAAATAATAGTTAACTCCCAATTGCAATTGTTGCAACATATACAGAGGTATAAAAATAATTACTTTTTATTTATTTTAAAAGATTTTTGGAGCATGTTTGCATTTCTTTTTATATTAACAGGTACATCACCTTTTGTGTGCAATGAAATATTGCTGCATAAGAGAGGATGAACTTCTGGGCCCACAGGAAACAATTACAATTCAGCTATAGCAAAAAGGAACTGAAAAAAAAAATACCCTGAAAGCATAGCTGATTCTCATCTTGGAAAGAACTCAGTACCAAAATACTTGCCATACACTTTAATTCTCTTCACTCCTCATGACGGGTCACCAGACCTCCTCTATCCTTAACTCTTACACTGTTCTATACAGTTTGTAAAGGGGAGATGGAAGATGGGGAGGGATCAGTTCAAAACACTCAGTTTTGAATGAGACTTCTGTTGTGTCCCAATATGGTCCACTACACAGTAAAACAGGAAAGCCAGACAGCATTTGGTATGCTGGTATCTACCAGAAAGGAAGTACTGTTCACATGTTTTCAGCTCTAAAAATATGTTTTAATGAACAGTAAAACAATGTGAGGTTGTAACTAAATAAGAAAAACTCCAAAGTCCTCAATACAGGATACATGGTGAAGGAACTCAAATGAGATCAACCATGAAAAATACAATAACAGTTTGTGGGATTTCCCTGAAAGTTAGACATGTCATGGTCATGAAGACTGGGTTAGGGATCAGTTACACAAATTGAATATACACAAGTTAATGGGCCCTAATGAGATGCACCCGAGAGTGTTGACAGAGCTGTCTGATGTTGTTGCTCTACTAGTCTCCATCATTTTTGCAAAATCCTGGCAAACAGGAGAGGTGCTTGAGGACTGGAAGAAAGACAGTGCCACTCCAGTCTTCGAAAAGGGGCAAAAAAAGAGGTCCCAGGAAACTACAGACCAATGAGCCTCACCTCCATCCCTGGAAAAATGATGGATTGGCTCATTCTGGAGGTCATCTCTAGGCACTTGGAAGAGAAGAAGATGATCAACAGCAGTCAGCATGGATTTACCAATCACGCTTGACTAATCTGATAGCCTTCTATGATGCTGTAGAATGGGTAGATGCAGGGAGGCCAGTGTAGTCCATCTTCACCTTAGCAAGGCTTTTGACACTGTTTCCCATAACATCCTTGTGAGCAAGCTCAGGAAGTATGGGATAGAAGAACAGACAGTGAAATGGAGTAAGAACTGGTTACACAATAGAGTCAAAAAAGTGGTGGTCATTGGTGCCAAATCCAGCTGGAGAGCTGCAACTAGTGGAGTCCCCCAGGGATCAGTGCTGGGTCCTGTTCAACATCTTCTCCAATGACATTGATGAGGGAACAGAGCGTCTGCTCAGCAAGTTTGCTGATGATGCCAAAATGGGAGGCTTGGCTGGTATGCCTGAAGGCTGTGTGACCATTCAGTGAGATTTGAACAGACACTGGAGAGATGGACAAAGAGGAACCTAATGAGGTTCAACAAGGATAAGTGCAGAGTCCTGCACCTGGGCAGGAATAATAAACTGCAGCAGAACAGTTTAGGAGGTGATCTGCTAGAAAGCAGCCCCATGGAAAAGAATGTGAGAGTCTTGGTGGATACCAAGTTATCCATGGGACAGCAACTTGCTCTTGTGGCCAAGAAGACCAATGGTATCCTGGGGTGAATTAAAAATAATGTGTCCAGCAGATGGGAGGTTCTTCTCCCCCTCTATTCTGCCCCAGTGAGACGTCACCTGGAATATTGCTCCCCAGTTCAAGAGGGACAGGGATCTACTCAAGAGTCCACCAGATGGCTACAGGTATAATGAAGGAAGGGACTGGAGCACACGCCCTGTGAAGAAAGGCTGAGAGACCTGAGGCTTTTTAGTGTGGATAAGACTGCAGGGGGATTTAATAAATGTTTATAAATATCTGAGGGCTAGGTGCCAAGAGGGAGGGGGCAGGCTCTTCTCTGTTGTGCCCTGTGATAGGACAAGGGGCAATGGATATAAACCACAGCACAGGAGGTTCCACCTAAACATGAGGAGGAACTTCTTTACTGTAAGGGTCACAGAACACTGGAACAGGCTCGCCAGAGAGGTTGTGGAGTCTCCTTCTCTGGAGTCTTTCAAGACACATCTGGATGCATTCATGTGCGACCTGCACTAGATTATATGGTTCTGCTCTGGCAGGGGGGTTGGACTTGATGGTTTCTGGAGTTCCCTTCCAACCCCTAATATCCTGTGATTCTGTGAAATTTTCAGCTTCTTGGGGTTTCCAAGAGAAAAGACATCTTGAAGCCTCAACTACTAATTCAAACATAATGTTGTGGTATTTAAAACTGTTATTTCAAATGGATGCACTATTCAAATGAAGCATGCTGACTGGAGAATGGATTTGTAACTGCGGAAAGCTGGACCCACAAATAATCACAACCATAATCAATTATGATCAACATACTACTATTTTACTTGCATTGCATTTAAAAGTCTTTAGAGCTCTCTTACGTGTGCTTCTGTTTTGAAATGTTTGAAGTTGTTAAAGAAAGTTGACTGCAACATTTGTTGTTATTTATTATTTCAGCAGTTGGAATAGGCACTTAACCTCTGCTTGTGAACAGCTAGAGAGTTGTGCGATTTGATCCAAACTACAAAAGCAACAGCTTTATTTTATCTTTATACCTGTTTCTTACTTCCCACTTTTCATGACCCCTTTGCAGCTCAAGAAAAAAATGACTTTTTTCATTATAATCTCCTTCATGGCTTACAGAAAAAGAGTCATGATAAAGAAAGAAAAAACCTGCAGTTTTACTGTTTAACCAATTATAGTTCTGAAGTATTAAAGTAGGAATGAAACTTGAGTTGTCCTAACTAAAAATACAGAACTAATTTTAACCTCATACTGTTCTGGTCCTTCTTATTTCTCAGAGTTTTACTTATTTCTCATTCCTATTCTGTGTCCATCCTCAAAAAAGCAATTGCTGTACTTTTAGATTATTAGTAAAGTAATTCAAGAAAATGTTATCATGCTGATAACCTAGCATGCCAGTAAATGCTGACAGGCTTCAGTCTAAAATATATTAGGCTCAGATCCTAATAACTGTGTGGGAAAAAAAAAAGATTGCTATGCAGATTAGAAAAAAGGTTGTCCTCTGCACACCCTTAGTTTAAATTACTACTTTTTTTCAGTGTAGAGCACATTCACTTTGTTCTTCCTCAGGTTAGCTCCTGTCTTGATTTAAATCACTGCTGAAGTACATCTGCCAAATAGCCTGCACTTGGCAAGTCTGCTGTGCATTCCTATAGCACTGAGAAAATGCACCCCACTGTCTCTTCTCCCTCTCCAAAGCTACTACATTTCACAGGCTATTGTGAGTTAACCTATGCATTTACTCATCTTTATTCATTCAGGCCTCATATTTTGATCTTAAGCAATGAAATCCAGCACTAATTTATTGCACAATTTAAGCAAGAGAAATGTTGCATATGAGACTGAGGGAAGAAATGGGAATATAACTCCACTTGTAATATATCAAAGGCATGCAAACATTATCCAGTTTTCTAGAATGTTGTTTCTATTTTTATAAATGCAGTGCGTCATATTTTATTGTAATGCTCACTAGTGCACCACTAGCTCTTATACTGTCATTTACTTTAAACTAAGAGGTTTATCAGAGTGCCATTGACTTCACACTAATGAACATTAACCTTTAACTAAAGTGGTTTTAGAAACACAGCTCTCAGCCTCGCTTCCTTGATATAACTCAACTGTTGTTACTTTTGTTGTATCAATAATATCAGATGGTTAAGGGGAAAGAAAAAAATCATAGTTCATTCTACTCCTGTCATTGGGGTTGGAACTCGATGATCTTCAAGGTCCCTTCCACCCCAAACAATTCTATGAATCTATGAATCTATTGTAAGCACAAGCCCATACCCACTGGCATAGGAAACATCTAAGTATCATCTATGATCAGCTTTAGAAATATACAGGTTTGTCCTCCTAGGCTTCCTAGATAGTCAGTAATGACAGGTAGGTGTCTCAATAACCCAATTCAGACCTCAGTCACACCCTGAGCACTGAAATGTGGAGCACCTATGCTCAGGATCACAGTAGAGTCACAGTATTAATCAGATCATCGAGTCCAACCTATCACCCAACACTATCTAATCAACTAAACCATGGCACTAAGTTCCTCATCCAATCTCATTTTAAACACTTCCAGGGATGGTGATTCCACCACCTCCCCGGGCAGCACATTCCAATGACCAATCACTCTTTCTGTGAAGAATTTCTTCCTAACATCCAGCCTAAACTGCAAAATAATTTTAGGATCATAGAATTGTTGGGGTTGGAGGGGACCTCAAGGATCATCCACTTCCAATCACCCTGCCATGGGTAGGGACCTCACACTACATCAGGTTGCTCAGAGCCACATCCAGCCTGGCCTTAAAAACCAGGCTTCCACCACCTCCTTGGGCAACCTGCTCCAGCGTCCCACCACCCTCATGGTGAAGAACTTCGTTCCAACACCCAATTTGAATCTGCCCATTTCTATTTTTGTCCCATTCCCCCTAGTTCTATCATTGCCTGACTCCCTAAAAGTCCTTCACCTGCTGCATTTTCCCCCTTTTTTCCCTCAAATCCCAGAGCACCTGGGCTCTGTTGGAGTCTGTTCCCACCCCAGGTGTGGCCACTTGGTCCTCCCCACCCAGTCCCTTTTTAATCCAACCCGGGAAAGGGAGAAGCCCCAAGCTGAGCCCATCTGGGCTGAGGGATCCTCCTCTCATCACTGGTGAGTGCCCCTGGTGTGCACTGGGTGATGGTGGTGGTGACAACAAAGGCCGGGGGCCTGATGGCCCCCGGTTAGGTAGGGATATTGTTGATGATCTCTCCAATAACTCCCATGGCAGCTGGCTGGGCCTTCTTACTGGGCCTGTGTGGTATCTTGGCTGGTGAGAGTCTTGCCCCTGGCTCTGGGTTGGGTTTCAGTTGTCTCAGTTATGTGCCTCATGTGAAGCGATATGAATCTGGGCCACGAGTGTCCTCTTCCCATGCTGCAAGTGTACACTTGAACTTTCTTAAAAGGCAGTGCCTGTATATGGATTACTTACTTAGCCATTATATTTATTCAGGGAATAATATGCTAGCTAATTTCAAGAAGCACAAATATCCCACAGAGCATTCTCCTATGTACAATGTTATTTAAATCAATTGCTACACCTTGTACACCAAGGGAAATATTTTCTCAATATTAATGGCAGAGAACATTTTTCATTTTATTTCTGAAAACCAAGCATGATTTTAGAAAGGTTAGCTAGGAAAAGGAAAATACTTTGATTGTTTTCCACGTCTCAGTCTATTGTTTTTTCAATTCATCTGGCTGTCCATCTGAAAAAGCTTGGACAAGCAGTGAGGAAAAAAAAACCACTTTGCAAAACTTTGAGAATAATCTGCATTTAAATGCAATTTACACTTTACAAAGACTCTGTTTAGTCACTGTCTGAATTGCATAGCCTTGCAATGTGGAGACATATTAAGATTTAGGAGAAGCCTTCCTACCCCTTCAATGATTAAACAATTTCTAAGATGCTTATAACAAAAGATGCTAATATCAGGCTTAATTGAGTTATTACTTTCATAATCCTGACCAAGTTGGTTTGGAAAAGACTTGTGCTTTTAAGGTGTACCACTATAAATGTCAGCTGCCTTAAATATATATGATTAGGGTAGCCTTTCTTTCAGAGAAACAGACAAGACCAAGGAAGTTTCTTTTGTCTTTGACATGAATAACAGAATGGCTTCTTCTTTGACTATTAGATGCACAAACAGTCCTTTTATAAGAAAAAATGTGGGGGAAATACCCTACAATAACAGAATCTTAATTAAGTGTTCATAACAGAGTCTTAATTAAATTTCAAACTTGAAATTTAATTTTCTGTAAAAGGTAACAGTTAAGAGGACTAAAAACAATTGTCAAACCCCGTACAGTCATAGTACTACTTGTGGGAGTTGTTTTTGGAGGGGTGAGGAAGATCATGTTCATTACAGGTATTTTTGAAGAGTCTTATGAGTCTCGGAGACTATAATTTCTTTAAAATATGGTCAGGTAACTATGAATGTTTCCCTATACATCAGTTAATATATGGTTCTATGTAGTAGTAGTCACGGAACCTGCAATTACCAATACTCATTGGCTATTACTGAAACTGCAATTACTTCAACATTTCTTCCAGCAATGGAGTGAAAAAATTACTTCCAGGGATCAGAGACTTTCATTCTTTGCATAGACAGAGATATCTAAATCAGAAAGAACACCCTCACATGTGATTGCCAAACCTGGGAATATCTTCCAGTCTTCTCCCCCTCCTAAATTCATTTATTTTTGCAGAAATAATACTTTGCTAGCCTGAGAATTAAACGGGGCTGAATTCTAAATTCATACTACAACTGCCCTGGGAAATGCAAACTGCCTTTGTTTCAATCTCACTCTCAAATCTTTTTTTATGCCAGGAAAGGTCCATTTGCTACTTGAAGGCAATCTCATGGAAATATTCACTGAGAAGTCTTCCAGTTTTAAGAAATAAGTAGTTACAACCCATTTGTATCCTACACAAGCTTACTGGTAGCTGCAGCATTGTTGGTGCATTTTTACTTTTTTTCCTGTGGACAGTTGTATCAGGTGTAAATGGCAAGGATTTGGTACTGGGGAAGCTGCCATGTAACACACACAGCAAGTTCCAGATGCCTCCAAACAGAGTCACCACAGGATACAGCTGACTCATTGGCCAAGATGGTGGTGCCTTGGAGAAAACATATTTAAGAAAAGGCAAAACACTGGACAAGAGAGTAGTGAGGGGTGGAAAAAAAGCATGGAAACCAGCCCATGAATACCAAAGTGAGGTAAGGAGGAGGAAGAGATATTCCATGCAGGGAAGCAGAGACTTCCCTGCAGCCAGCAGAAAAACACAAGCTGGACCAGATATATTCTGAAGGTATAATGGCATATGAGAAGGAGGAGAGAAAGAGTCTGGGGGAGAAGGAGCAGCAAAGAGGAGATGTTGGGACTGACCACACACCCCTCTACTTGCCTTTCTCCTTCTGTGCTGCTTGGGGGTGGGCAAGATCAAAGAATGGAGCATGAAACTGGGCATGGGAGGAATGGGGGTGTCTTAATATTTATTTATTTTCTTTCTACCCAAATCTGTTTTAATTGACAAGAAATTAAATTTTCCAAGACAGTAACAGGTAAGCAACCTCTCTGTCTTGATCTCAATGTTTCTCAGATTTCATTCCCCTGTCCCACATAAAAGGAGTAGTGACTGAGCTGCTGGATAGGATTCAGTCCTCTAGCCAAGGCTATCAAACCAGTGTGTTTTCTTTCAAGTTTTCCCTAGCAAAAATTAAGAGTACTTTCTACTGTGGTAAATCATTTTATCATAGCAGTATTCAAAAACCCATGTAGCAAAGGAACTTCAATTCATTACTTAAACTTTCTAACAGGAAAAAGTGAATAAAAGGTCTGAATACTTCTGTGACCAAATTAATCAGAAAACATATATTCTTAGTGTAAGTGTATGATTTCCATCAACACTAGGTGCAGCCTATGAGGAGAGGCTGAGGGAGCTGGGATTGTTTAGCCTGGAGAAGAGGAGGCTCAGGGAGACCTTATTGCTCTCTACAACTACCTGAAGGGTGGCTGTAGCCAGAAGGGGGTTGGTCTCTTCTCCCGTTGGTCTCTTCTCCCAGGCAACCAGTGACAGAACAAGAGGACACAGTCTCAGGCTGCACCCGGGGAAGTTTAGGCTCAAGGTGAGGAGAAAGTTCTTCAGAGAGAGTTGTTAGCTGTTGGAATAGGCTACCCAGTGAGGTGGTGGAATCACCATCCCTGGAGGCGTTCGAGGGGATTGGACATGGCACTTGGTGTCACGGTTTAGTAGTCATGATGTCTTGGGTGACAGGTTGGACTTAATGATCTTTGAGGTCTCTTCCAACCTTATTGATTCTATGATTCTATGGAAATAAACAGAACAACAACAAAAGATCCTTGCAACAAACAACCCCCAAAAAATCAAAACACAACCTCTCAACACACATACTGTCAGGAAGGAGAAAGGAAGGTTTCCCTTGAAATTCAGAATATGAGATAAAGTAGCAAACTTCTTAGAGATACTTCAGGAAAGAAAGGAAAAATACTGTGTCCCCTCCAATAGATAGTCTCAAATAATTTTTTTAATTAGTCCTGTTTCAAAATGACCCTGAATTCTAATACTGTCTTAAGTATGAGATAGAATAGAATAAACCAGGTTGGAAGAGACCATTGTGCCCAACCCATCATCCAACACCATCTAATCGACTAAACCATGCAACCAAGGAACCCATCATGTCTCCTCCTAAACACCTCCAGTGATGGTGACTCCACCACCTCCCCAGCCAGCTCATTCCAATGGGCAACCACTCTCTCTAGGAAGAATGTCTTCCTAACATCCAGTCAAAACCTCCCCTGGTGCAGCTTAAGACTGTCCTCTTGTTCTGGTGCTGGTTTCCTGGGTTGTATACTGTATATGCAGCAAAGGGTGGATTAAGGCTGTCAGCAAAGCATTTCAGTCTTACCCAACTAAAATTAGCCATCTAAGTCTCTTCGACACATGCAGGCACCCTGTTTAGTCAGTCCAAAGACTTTTTTCAGACAGTTGCCACCAGTCTGACACCTGGTTTTAATGGGCATTCAATAACTTTCTACTGACCATAGGAGATGCCTAATGTCTAGTTTACAAATTGTAAACAACAATTCTTAGACAAGAGAACTGAGATAATTATAACACAAGCTAATCAGAGGCAACAGATTTCTAGAGAAATAGTATTTCCTCTTTACAAACCTGACCTTGTGCTAGCTTCCCTTTGGCAATGCATAGGGATTGATTATGTTTGGGAGGTTTAGGGTTTCATTGGTATTTTTGTTGTTTTGTTTGGGGTTTTTTACTTGCTGAGAGTTTTCTTTGTTTGGGTTTTTTGGTTTGGTTTGGTTTTTTTTTCTTGCTTTTGCCTTTGTTTTCTTTGCATTTATTTGGCAATGCCCCCTTTGTCTTTAATAACATTTGATTTAAAACGCATCACAAGACTAGCTCCACAGCCCTCCACAGGAAACAACACAGACTGAGCACCAAGCCAAAGTTTGGAAGGTTTGCTAGGATTTTAAAAGCCAATCACTTTAGAAAATTGTTAGCCTGCAGGTAGTGTTGCAGACTCTAAAACAAGCTACCTTGTGGTTTACTTTATTAGATGCTTGACTGTTTTATTTCAACCTTTAGAGAGGATCTTCTGGTTAATGGGTGCATTCTGAGATAGAGTGTTACTTATTCATTACTTCAACCAGGTTAACAGCAGATGAAATGCACTGCAACCAGAGTGGTGTACACAGTGAAATGATAGCATCTATTAATTTCTTTTCCTGCAGAGTAGAAATAAAACTGTTTCAAAATGTAAACAGTATAAATACTGAACTTTTTAATCCGAACTCAGAAAAAAAAATTTCTCATTGAACAGACCACAGTATATTAGCTCATTTTGTAAGAGTAAAGAATCATTTCACAGTCCACCAAAGCAATGAGAAAGTGCTGTGAAAATGTGAAAATTAGCAATAAAACACCAGGGTGTTCAGCTATAGTGTAAAATATCCTAATAAATTTTTTACCTTGTATCTTTGTCCACCCAGGAAATACCTTTAATTGATACAAATTGGAGCTTTGTGTAATGAAGGGAAAAGTATGAATTTTGGAAATAATTACACTGGAAGAATTTTTTTTTTTTTGCAGATTTTAATCATGTGTGACCAAGAAAATAGTTTATATAGTGGTAACTGTGGAAAAACCCTAATTAGAAAGCACGTACACTGAAAAGACATTTGTTTATGTATTAAATTCTACCATGTGTATCATAAAACTGTCTCCTCAGGGGAGTCTTCCCAAGAAGAGAGACTTGATCCTCTGTGGTGTTCTACCTTGCTTAATAATTTACACTCCTGTGAAAACAATGTAAATCACTGTTAAATCAGGTTGTCCTCTCAAATGACAGCAGCCAGATATGGCAATGACTTATCACAGCTCCTGTGAAGTCAACAGCACCATGAAAATTCATGGGATCACAAGATCTGCTTGGTGAGGGGTTTAGAACACAAGCCCTATGAAGAGAGGCTGAGGGAGCTGGGGTTGCTTAGCCTGGAGAAGAGGAGACTCAGGGGAGACCTCACTGCTCTCTACAACTACCTGAAGGGAGGTTGTGGACAGGTGGAGGTTGGCCTCTTCTCCCAGGCAACCAGTACCAGAACAAGAGGACACAGTCTCAAGCTGTGCCAGAGGAGGTTTAGGCTTGAGGTGATGAAGAAGTTCTTCACCCAAGAGTCATTCGTCACTGGAATGGGCTGCCCAGGGAGGTGGTGGAGTCACCGTCCCTGGAGGTGTTCAAGAGGGGACTGGATGTGGCACCTGGTGCCATGGTCTAGTCATGAGGTCTGTGGTGACAGGTTGGACACGATGATCTTTGAGGTCTCTTCCAACCTCGGTGATACTGTGATACGGCAATGACTTATCACAGCTCCTGTGAAGTCAACAGCACCATGACAGTTCATGGGAGCACAAGATCTGCTCATAAGGCTCCTTCTGCCACTTTGCACAGGTGTGCCTGACTCTGCAGATCAAAGAGTCCAATGCTAATCAAGCAGATGGAGATTGGCCAGACCCTCATGAAAAGTCTGCTTATATAGAGCATTTCAATACATTTGAGTAAAGGATGATTTTGCAAAAGAGGGAATTGCTATTTGTGCACAAAGGGGCCAATATTATGTCAAGCACTACTATCCCCATGTTACACTGTATCTCCACGATATACAGCTCTATGCTGTCTTCAAGAGAATTACTATAAAGACAAACAGAATTTAGTTCCAAATATTTATTTATTTATTAAAAAAAAAAAAAAAAAAAAAAAACCAAAACACACTGCTTTTCCCCCAACCCTTTATGGGTCTTCAGATTGTGTATAAGTATATTAAGCAATTTAATTTAAAACAAATGAAGCTGAAACCTAGTTCATAAATGATACAGAGCATTCGATTACAGGAGATTATATTTGTCTTTTTACAAGAAAGAAAAGAGTATGAGGCTTTTAGTATTTATTTACTTTCCAAACTGAAGTATAAATAATTCAGTGGTGATAAGACTTCATCTGAACAACATGCAATTTTATCATCTGTTCCTAAGTAAACTAATAGTAATCTGCGTGTTATGCTATGGCAGGTCTTCCACGTATTTCTCATAGGTGTTCATTTTACCACTTCAAGTTTCCTTTTACGCTGTTAAAGCTCTTAACAATTAAAATAAGGGGTTTTTGGTTGGGTTCTGTGGTAGTTTGTTTGTTCGTCTGGGTTTTCTTTTGTTTGTTTCTCTTTAATAAATAAATAAACCCAAAACCAAACAGAAAATCTCTGGGGTTTTTTGTTCTTCCTGAGCCTTCACCAACCTGTCTAGCCATAAATAAATTATGGCAAAATAAGCAAACAGAATGAAGACAGCTACTCTGCCCTAGTGAGACCATACCTGAAATACTGTGTTAAATTTTGGGCTCCCCAGTTCAAGAGAGACAGGGACCTGCTGGAGAGAGTCCAATGGAGGATGATTAGGTTACTTGAGTATCTCCCCTGTGGAAAAGAGACTGAGAGACTGGGGCTGATTGGTCTTGAGAAGACTGAGAGGGGTTCTCATCAGTGTCTATAAATAGCTGAGGGGAGGGTGTCAAGTGGAGGGGGCCAATCCCTTTTCAGTGCTCAATAATATGACAAGGAACAACAGGTACAAACTTGAACATAGAAGGTTTCACCTCAACATAAGGAGGAACATCTTTACAGTGAGGGTGACAGAGCACTGGAACAGAGAAGTTGTGGAGTTTCCTTCTCTGTAGACGTTCAAAACCTATCTGGATACATTCCTGTGTGGACTACCCTAGGTGTTCCTGCTTTGGCAGGGAGGATGGGCTCGTTGATCTCTGGAGGTCCCTTCCAACCTCTAATGTTCTGTGATAGATAATCACTGAGCTTCCACTCCACCAACATCTTCTCATTAAGAAATGTGACAAGAAGTGTTTTTTTTTTTTTTCAGAACTTCTAAGGAAAAATTCCCAGCATTGTTCTGTCAGGCTCATACATCTTAAGACAAAGTTTTTCACTTTAAAAACATAATGAGGCTTTAAATGTCATTATGATGAAGATGCAACGAGGAAAGATACAATAGAAGAGAGACTTTTGCACACCTCTAAATCAGGGAATTTTAGTAAGGAATTTTTAATGTTTTTTTTAATCAAAAAGTCCTTAAAACATTAAAACAAACCACCTACTGTCTTTCATGATATTTGCAGTGCCAAGTGGTATATTCTCCAAAGAAAATTCTGAAAGAATTCTGAAAGAAAAGTGTCTAGCAAAATAGGCCTCTGCATTACCCAGCTCTCTTTTCTTTAGATTAACTTAATTCCTATCTCTTTCTATGTCCTCAATAATGTATTTATTCTCATATTTTGAAGTTATGCATTTATCTTTTCCATACATTTTTGATCCTTAAAGGGAACAGAAGCTTATTAGCCCACCAAAGGAAATTAACAAGTTTAAAACCAAGCATCTATTTAAATTATGTAGAATTTGCTTTGACACAATTTGCTTGTATCAAGCACAAGAGATGTAAATGTTCTGGTATTCCCCAGGCTTAAGATAATTATTGGATTTATAGAATTGCTCTGCACAATTAACAGTTCTAAACACATTTTTGAGCCTTTTAGATTCCCAACAGAGGAGCCAGAACCAACAGACAACATTCAGTTAAGTAGCCCAACCGAAAAAAAAAAAGCTATCAGATAATAAACAAGAATGAAATAAATGTAGATAGCTCTTTTCCACACAGAAAGTTTGCTGAAGTATGAGCTGGTAAAAGACAATAACGGAAATGTGCTCTTGTGGCCAAGAAGGCAAATGTCATTCTGGGGTTTATTACAAGGGGTGTGGTTAATAGGTTGAGAGAGGTTCTCCTCCCCTTCTATTTTGCCCTGGTGAGGCTGCATTGTGTCCAGTTCTGGGCCCCTCAGGTCAAGAAGGACAGGAAACTGTTTAAAAGAGTCCAGCCCAGAGCTACAAAAATGATTAAGAGAGTGGAATATCTTCCTTATGTGAAGAGACTGAGGGAGCTGAGGCTCTTTAACGTCGAGAAGAGGAGACCAAGAAGTGACTTCATTAAACTTTATAGATATGTAAAGAGTAATTTGTAAGAGGATGGAGTCAGACTCTTCTTGGTGATGACCAATGACAGGACAAGGGGCAATGGATGGAAGTTGAGGCATAGTAAGTTTCATGTAAACACGAGGAAACATTTTTCCACTGTGAGGGTGACAGAACACTGGAACCAGCTGCCCAGGGGGGTTGTGGAGTCTCCCTCTCTGGAGATATTCAAAACCAGTCTGGAAGTGCTCCTGTGTGATCTGACAGGTGATCCTGTTCTGGAAGTGGGTTGGACTAGATGGTCTTTTGAGGTCCCTTTCCAACCCCTAACATCCTGTGATTCTGTAACATGTATGAAATATATATTAGGGAATTTATTTTCCATGCTTTTGAAACATCAGAAAAACTCTGAAATATAATCTACCAGGAATATAACCTGAAAATAGGTGTGATAAGAGTAAATTCCTTTTAAAAGTCAGCCACCTGATCCTGATCTGAGAACAGGTGATAGATTCATAACAACTTCCATGCATTTCTAAGACTCAGTTTTGTTTATTTTACCATAATCTATATGGAGCTATTTTAAGGTGTATTTTAAGATGAAGAAACCTCAGATATCATAGTTGTACTGACAGTTAGGAAGCTAACAGGGACAAATATTGTCTGTGGGTTCATTCTACAAGGGGGGAAAAAAACTAAGAAAATTAACATTCAATGTCTTGATGGAGAAAACATCTCTGTTACTGTGCATTCTTTCCTCATATTTCCAGAGTTACATAAAATTTATCTTGAACATTTTTCAAGTTGTAAAATAAAATAAATTGTGGAAGCAGAGCAAAGGTAAGGTTAGGAAAAATGTCTGCTGTGTAGAAGTTAAAAATCTGCTTGTTTTCTATGCAAAAAACCCCACATAGTCCCTACCACACAACATCTTTGAAGCACTTTCTTGATTAATATGAATCAATTCTTCAGCCATACCACTAAGATTATAATTTACTCAACTCACCCACTGAAAAGAGGAAACTATTATAATTGCATTAGACACACTGAAGTCTTAAAGAAGTAAAAGTTGATTTTATTTCAGTATTTCTTTGCAGCCTGAATCAAAGATTTTTGATGTTCATATATATATCTCCTTTCTATTTTATGCTTTTCTGTGTTTTCAGTAGACTCATATTCCCGAGAGTTTGTGTCCAACAGCACAGTGGACACAAGAAAAGGATCTCTAATATATTTTGACACAGATAAGAAATCACACAATTTTTGAGTGCACTGTTGCAAAGGAGGATTTCTTTCTTAAACGTTTTCCAGCATCCTGTAGCTTTAAAATGCAACAGAACAGGGTTTCAATTTGTAATATGATGTATTAGGGTGAGAAAAGAAGCTCACTAAAATCTCTGTATTTCTTTATTTACCTTCACTTGATTTGGGATTAAGAGGTAGAAGGATTTTTTAGTGTGTGTAAGTGCCAAATATTAATGATATATTTATTATAAATGACTGTTGATTTCTGTAATCATGAATTCATATCCTGCCTCCACCATGAGTAATATGTTGAAGTATTTTGCTGAAATAAAATTACTTCTCATCTTCAGGAAGAAACTAGAACAAGCTCCAGAGAGATTTTAATCACAGGGACAATATCTGTATAAATTGCAAAAATCACACCTTTGAGGTTTTTTTGCATTTTTGTACTTTCCAAAAGCACAGGTCAAGACTGTCTTACTCATCTCCAAAAAAACCTACACTATTCACACTTCTGAGCCTCATACATATCAGAAACTACAGTGCTTATAACCTTGCATAAAGATTAGTCTGTAGGAAGGTGAAGCACACTGCAGCGTGGTGAAGCTACTGCGAACTTTTTGTTGGTGAAATTCTCATAACAATACTGTATCAAAGGCATGACTTGTGTTTTGATTCCCTCAGCTTTTACCAGGCACACTGGATGGATTAATTTTAGCTATTCATAACTTCAGTTAATTTCCAAAAAATGTCTACAGGGTAAGAGTGTTAAAGTTTACTTCAGTTACTTTTCCTCCTCTGGACAGCACCTCCCTTAACAGAAAAACATAGAGAAATGTATATCTGGCAAGTTAAATTATAAGAAGTGGCCTTATATCATCCATTACTATTACAGGGTTCTTCTATAAAGTCATGTTTTCCACCAAAACTCTTAATGTTGTTACCAAGTACTTATATTCTTCCAATATTTATTTAGGTTCATCAGTTTATTTCTTTAAGAACAATGGAAGTTCTTCAGATTCTTTTCTCTTACATCAAATATTTTTGAAGTCCTCCACCTCAGTGCTCAGTCATATGCAGAGAAGGTTTTGGATCCCATTTAGAGACAACAGAAAAACAAAATGAAACAAAAATCATATCTAGGCTCTTTTATTTCCTCATCTACTAGCAAACTAATTAATTTGTATTCAGTTTTTATCCCATCACATACTGAACAGACACTACCATATATGCTTTTACTAGCTTAATATTAATTTACAATACAATACAATACACCAGGTTGAAAGAGACCTTCAAGATCATTGCGTCCAACCCATCAACCAATCCAACAAACCTAAACAACTAAACCATGGCACCAAGCACCACATCAAGTCTCCTCCTGAACACCTCCAATGAAGGTGACTCCACCACCTCCACGGATAGCCGATTCCAATGGGCAATCACTCTCTCTGTATAGAACTTCTCCCTACCATCCAGCCTAAACCTGCCCTGGCGCAGCCTGAGATTGTGTCCTCTTGTTCTGGTACTGGCTGCCTGGCAGAAGAGACCAACCTCCACCTGTCCACAACCTCCCTTCAGGTAGTTGTAGAGAGCAATAAGGTCACCCCTGAGTCTCCTCTTCTCCAGGCTAAGCAACCCCAGCTCCCTCAGCCTCTCTTGATAGGGCTTGTGTTCCAAACCCCTCACCAACCTTGTTGCCCTTCTCTGGACACGTTCCAGCAAGTCAACATCCTTCCTAAACTGAGGGGCCCAGAATTGGACACAGGACTCGTTTAGGCTCATCAGTTTATTTCTTTAAGAACAATGGAAGCTCTTAAGATTCTTTTCTCTTACGTCAAATATTTTGGAAGTCCTCCACCTCAGTGCTCAGTCATCTGCAGAGAAGTTTTTGGATCCCATTTAGAGACAACAGAAAAACAAAATAAAACAAAAATCATATCTAGGCTCTTTTATTTCCTCATCTACTAGCAGACTAATTTGTATTCAGTTTTTATGCCATCACATACTAAACATACACTACCATATATTCCTTAACTATTCCTTAACTGTATTGTATTAATTTATCAGGTTTTGTTTGTGTACGCTATGTGATTTGGGGCCATCAGCATGGTTTTGCATGTTTCATAAACATTCAATAGAATTATACAATAATTGACCATAGACCTTTAGCTTAATGTTTTATTGGCCTGACTGTCAATGCTAGCAAGGTGGGAATGATGTAGAAATAGGATAAATCTTTTTCAAAAAGCATGGTTTTATTAATTATGTAAAGATACCACTAGCTCAATAAATAAGGTTTATTTTTATTTGTATTTTAATATTCTGGGGGTTTATTTCACAGTTTCACAGTATCACAGTATCACTAAGGTTAGAAGAGACCTCGAAGATCATGGAGTCCAACCTGTCACCACAGACCCCATGACTAGAACATGGCACCAAGTGCCACAACCAATCCCCTCTTGAACACCTCCAGGGACAGTGACTCCACCACCTCCCTGGGCAGCCCATTCAAATGGCGAATGACTCTCTCGGTGAAGAACTTTATCCTCACCTCCAGCCTAAACTTCCCCTGGCACAGCTTGAGACTGTGTCCCCTTGTTCTGGTGCTGGTTGCTAGAGAGAAGAGGCCAACCCCCTCCTGGCTACAACCACCCCTCAGGTAGTTGTAGAGAGCAATGAGGTCGCCCCTGAGCCTCCTCATCTCCAGGCTAAACAATCCCAGCTTCCTCAACCTCTCCTCATAGGGCTTGTGCTCAAGGCCTCTCACCAGCCTTGTTGCCCTTCTCTGGACACGTTCAAGTGTCTTGATGTCCTTCTTAAACTGAGGGGCCCAGAACTGGACACAGGACTCAAGGTGTGGCCTAACCAGTGCAGTGTACAGGGGCACAATGACCTCCCTGCTCCTGCTGGCCACACTATTCCTAATGCAGGCCAGGATGCCGTTTGCCTTCTTGGCCACCTGGGCACACTGCTGGCTCATGTTCAGGTGGCTGTCAACCAGCACCCCCAGGTCCCTCTCTGTTTGGGAGCTCTCCAGCCACTCTGACCCCAGCCTGTAGCTCTGCATGGGGTTGTTGTGGCCAAAGTGCAGCACCCGGCACATTTAAAAGAAGCCAGGTAAACATCATGGATTGCAAGTTGCTTATAGATCATTTCTATCCTTCACGTGATAGAATCAGAAAGGATATGGTGTATTTCTGTATAAAGACCACAACCAGTATAAAGGAGACTGCACATTTTTCTGTTCCTTTAAAAATGGCAGACTAGCCTGCAAGTAAAAATCCAATTCTGTGATACAAAAAATGAATATTCAGAGTCTGCTGAGTGCAAAAATAAATCACTCAATAAGGTTAAAAGAACACTGAATTCTGGGAAACAGATAGAATACAAGCTACAGCACAGATAATCATTAAGCAACGAGAAAGATCTGGCAAGATTTCTGTAACAAAATTAATGTTGATAACTCTGCATCATCAGTTTAGAAGTACAAGTGGGATTCAGGATAAAAAAAGAACCATGTCCTGTTTAAGTACTGACAGAATATAATACTGAATGTTGAAAAGGACACTATTAATAGGCCAGTCTTTTCTGTGAGATGGAGAAATACAGTTTAACTTACATAAGCTGCAAAAATACTAAATTTTGAGGTTAAAACTTTGCACACTATAAAAGCATTAAAGGAAACAGTCTTAATTATTTATAATGAAGAAAGGCTTAAAACACAATTCCCTAAAATCAAGCAAATAAAAACTCGGTTTAATTGTATGTTTTGCTTATCTGTCATCTTTCCTCTGAGGTGCATCTCCACCCTTTCACATAATCTCATTATTTTTGTGGAGAGTTTGTTTTCTATGATCCCTCAAGCCACCTGGGACAGTTTTTCTTCTGTGTCTTGACAAGTCTACTTTATCTACATTTTTGCTGCCCAGACATCATTTACCTCTGGAAAAACAATTATCTGCTACATTTAGATTCCTTGAGAGTTTTCCCTATCTGTATAACTGTACAGATTTAGACCTATATCAATTAACTGAATGAAATAGGTGTTTATATTATTTACTAATCACTTACAAAGTTGCATACAGCACAGGAGCAATTTCACTGCTCAATTTACATCCCTGGAATAGTTCCCTTAAAACCAAATCAAAACAGACATGCCACATGAATGCAGAATATTATTTGACTAGGAAAAATGCAGACATCAGTAAAAGGATGTCTGCATAACATAAAATCCTGTTAAAAAATCAGAAGGTTATTAGTTCCAAAATTTGTAACCTGCAGACCACTGTCAATCCACTGTCAAACCAATATTTACAGTCTTTCCTTCCATTTCTAGTTCTTTAACCTCCCAATATTCAACTCAAGTATTAAGAACTCCCTCCTACCCTCCCTGTTTAATTTAATTCTTTCTGATTCAGCCATAGGCTGGCTCTAATGCCCACTACACATAAACCACATATCTTCCCACAACATTTTGGCTAGGAAACATTTTTAAGGACAGGAGAGAAATAAAGGCAGCTATCCTGCTGCTGTTTCATATCTTTTTGTCCTGGATGTAGCATATCATTCAGCAGTTCAGATCCAGCTGATCTAGTTGAGGATGCCTCTGCTTACTGCAAAGAGAGTTGAACTAGATGACCTTTGGAGGTCCTTTACAACCCAGAAAATTTTACAGTTCTGTGGTTCAAGTGAACCGAACACACTGTTGAGATAGGTCTGCCCACAAGGGATTTCTAGGGAATTCTAGTGCATCATTATTTTCATGTTTTGTTGGGCAAAGTATCAATAACATTTCAGTCACATCTCCAGATTGTTTTCACAGTTAATAATTTCAAATGCCCCAAACATTTATTTTCATGTGCAACAGAGGGAAGAAATGAAACTCTTCATTATCATGTACACAGAGGGGAAGAAATAAAAATGTAAGAAACCAGATCAAAACAAATATCTCCTAACTATAGGATAAAGCAGTAAGGAAAGGGATATAGAAGCTAGAATATGGCTACCTTTAAATGTCATTTATTTTAAAATATAAATTTTATTAGGGCAGAAAATAACAACATAGTTTATACATTTCTAAACACAAAATAAATTAAAAAATAAGAATGCTAATTTTAACCAGTCTCCCATCTGCAAATGACATGAAGTGACAATGGACACATTCATACAGGAAAAATAATTCTTTGCAAAAACAGCAGAAAGAAAACATTTTTCTCCATCTGACAAAGAAATCCCTATATCTTTTACTTAATTCACAGAATCACCAAGGTTGGAAGAGACCTCAAGGATCATCAAGTCCAACCCATCACCACAGACCTCAAGACATCCAATCCCCACTTGAACACCTCCAGGGATGGTGACTCCACTACCTCCCTGGAAAGGGATATAGAAGCTAGAATATGGCTACCTTTAAATGTCATTTATTTTAAAATATAAATTTTATTAGGAGAAAATAACAACATAGTTTATACCTAAACACAAAATAAATTAAAAAATAAGAATGCTAATTTTAACCAGTCTCCCATCTGCAAATGACATGAAGTGACAATGACACATCAAGTAATTCTTTGCCAGCAGAAAGAAAACATTTTTCCCAATCCCCTTAATTCACAGAATCACCAAGGTGGAACAAGGATCATCTCCAGGGACATCCAATCCCCACTGAACACCCAGGGATGGTGACTACTACCTCCCTGGCAGCCCATTGGAATGGCTAACAACTCTCTCAGTGAAGAACTTTCTCCTCACCTCCAGCCTAAACTTCCCCTGGTGCAGGTTGAGACTGTGTCCTCTTCTTCTGGTGCTGGTTGCCTGGGAAAAGAGACCAACCCTCTCCTGGCTACAACCACCCTCCAGGCAGTTGTAGATAGCAAGAAGGTTTCCCCTGAGCCTCCTCTTTTCCAGGCTAAACAACCCCAGCTCCCTGAGCCTCTCCTCATAGGGCTTCTGCTCGAGGCCTCTCACCAGCCTCGTTGCCCTTCTCTAGACACGTTCAAGTGTCTCAATGTCCTTCTTAAACTGAAAGCAACCCTGAGGAGACAAGAAAAAGGTAATTACAAAGTACAAAACCACATTTTCTATCCCATTTCCCTCTACCAAAACAACTGGCTCTTTTTCTATCTGAGCTGATGTCAGTCTAATTTAAAAAAAACTCTCAACAGTAAGTTTTCAAAACTTCCCTCAGTCCCTCAAACCTCTTGCCTAGTGCTTAGGTATCCTTACTATTACAAGGTATTTCTAAATCTCCTTTGCTGAGTCTTTATTTATTATGCCCACATTTGTTTGATACTATATAAACTGAACAGTTATTATTCTTCACAACTTTCCTCATGGATTATATTTCCTTTAGATGTCTGATCACTCTCATAGTTCGGGTTATTATTACAGCCTGACAGACAGGACAACCTATGACGACTCAGATCTTGGTTATATTGAGTACAGAATAACAACCACACTTTTAATTACTAATATCAGAAAGCAAATGTATGGTTTCTCAAGCCAATCTTTGTACAGAAAGCTCATACTGGTAAGCATCCCCCTCAAAGGTCAGATTAGGAAAAAAAGCAACTTTTTCATGTAGTACAGTTTGGGTTGTTATTATTACAGCCTGACACACAGGACAACCTATGATGACTCAGGTCTTGATTATATTGAGTATGGAATAACAACCACAACCAATTACTGCAATGTACCAATTAGTAGGAGGCTTCAATATATGAACTTTTTCATAAACAAGATGATTTTTTAAAATTATTATTAGTAATATTTAATTAGCTGATAGGGAATCCTGCAACACAAGCATTTTTCTATGTATTTAATTTTAATATTTGCCACATAGGCTTCTTTATGAATCAATTCCACATGAATTAAAGCACAAGGTATATGCAAAGAGAGAAAATAAAGATCTGTAATGCTTTATGGCATTGTTTCAATGTATATATATGTATATGTGTATTACATACATGCAGCTTTGGAGAGAAAAGTGTGCAGCATGTGCTGTGTGTATGGGGGGTTGCATATGGACTGCAGCTCACAAAGCTGTTCTTTGCTAATTGTCTCACACACTGTCACAACAGGGAATCTAGCACACACACACACACACAAAAGAAATTTCAAGACTGTGTAGGGCTCATCACCCAGTACTGAATAAATGAATTGAAAGTTCAGTTGAGTGTGTCAAGAGAAGTCATCCCTTTGACTGCACTTTTGACATACCTATAAAGGGATGAATAACTCTAGGGACTAGTTATCAGGTCTGGAAGGTATAGCTTCACATATGAAAAGGACTCATTGAAATATATTAATCAGTCCCCTCCAAGAGTTAAGTTAGCTAGACATAGATAAAATTGATTTCTCACTGCATCAGTGAACACAGTAAATTCAGAAGCCTAAGTACTTTAGAGATTCAGTCATGTTCACAGTTTCCTTTAGTCCAACTGAACAATGAAATGTTGACGTGGTTGCTCATGACAATTACTTTTTTTTTCTGTCTTATTTTAGAAGAAATTTTTGCAGTGTACTGTGATGGGTTAAGGCAGCCCCCCTCCAAACCCTCCCCATCACGGGCAGAATAAAACAACTCAAAACAGAACGGATTGCAAAAGTGATGGAAAGTTTAAGGAAAAGCGGTGAATCTTTACAGAAAGCCAAAAGCAGAGTGACAAAAGAAATCCCAAACAGTCCCAAGATAATCCCATCCCCACCTGGGGGTACATCCAAGACCCCCAGGGCTCCTTCTTCCCCCCTCCCCACTGCCAGGCTAGTCTCAGCTGGCCAGATCTGAGACTGCCCATCCCCCCGTGGCCTTGGGCCTAGCCAGGCCCATGGCCGGGAGACGACAACTCCCCCATTACCGGGCGACGGCGAGGAAGAAAGAGGAGGTGCTTAGACCTCGCACTGGATCTTATAGTGGTGCAGAGAATTATGGTAGAAATACCCAATTTCCTGTGTCCACCCACTGGGCTGGACCTCTGGACACAGGAAGCAGGGGGGCACCCAGCCCAAACTGCAACATGCCACCCCTTATTTCATACCATAATCTCTGCACCCCAAACATATCATCAAATCAGAACTCTTCCGATGACATGTCCGGCGAAGTCCATATCTTCATCTGGGCGTCCACCCAAACAGTCTCTCTCAGTCAGGGTCAAGTGTCAGTCCATTCCAGTTCTTCTTCTCTCATCTAATGGAACCACCCAGCGATGCAGAGTTCACTCTTCTGCGGTGCAAGTTCTTCATGGATCCGGTGGACATCCTGGCCACCTGGAAAAAACCTCACAACTTCTCAACCAGCTTCTACTTCCATCTCCATTTACTCAGTGGCATATTTCCACCCCTGGGGCAAGCCAGTCAGAACAATCTGGCTCTAACTCCTTCTCCGCCCCTCCAGGAAAATAGCACACTGAGCCTTCCTCAACCCTGCACGGGCCTTTCCCAAGCCCAGTGCTGACCGCTTCCAGCCGCGGCCCAAGGCTACACAAATGCATGTCACAGTACACCGCCCCCTCTGGGCGTTCGCGTACCGACCCGTGACAGCATTCAACTACACAATCCCCCCCCCGGAAGGGGGAGGGACTGCACCACAACCTACTGAGAAGAAGGGAGGTGGAGCCAGGTGCTCGGCGCCATTTTCAGAACTGGTCCGAAAAGTAATCAGGGAAGAGACTAGGACCGGCCCCACTGCAGCCCGAGCGCACGGCTGGGGCCGGGGCCGGGGCCGGCGCTCCGAGGGCACGGCCAGGCCCGCCGCCACCGCAGCCCGTGTGGCCGGCCGGGCGCCGCCGTCGCTGCTCCAAGCGCACGGCCAAGGCCACCGCCGCCGCAGCCCGAGCGTACAGCAGAGGTCCGGCCGCCTCTATCGCCGCGGTACAGAATCAAAACCGCCTCCACCCCTCGGGCATTCAAACGGCTTCTCCAGCGAAAGCCATAAACGCGTTCCCAGAGCCCTTGAGAACGGCTTTGCAGCTGGGGTCCCCGTTCGCCCTCCTGAGTTTCGGGAGCTGAGCTCGCCCGCTCGCCACGGCTGGCTCTTTCCCGCAGCGAAAACGGGCCCGATCCTGATCTGCTCGCCGCTGCCCCTCCCCCGCCTCACCCCCGCCGCTTCTACCGCCCGCAGAGAGCAAAGGGTGGAGGAAGGGCAGGTCCCGCGTTCTTAAGCGGTTCCCCAATTCCGATGGTCAGGAACCACCCCTGCATGGAAGAGCAGGAGAGGGCTCCGTGCCATCGGCCACGCACCAGGTGTCCCCCTGCAATCCACAAGAATTCACACAATCGCCCCAAGAACAAAACTTGACCCCCCCAACTTCCAAAACCCAAACCGACGCCCAGAACTGAATTTGAACTCTCCGTTTTTTGCAATCCGATCTGCAAAGTGGCCACAATAGCAAACTCCCACTCCTGGCTGGCTCGCCAGGAGTGCAAAGGGGTTGAGGGCAGACCCCTCTCCCCATCACAACCATCCTCTGCTACCAATAATGTGATGGGTTAAGGCAGCCCCCCCAAACCCTCCCCATCACGGGCAGAATAAAACAACTCAAAACAAAACGGATTGCAAAAGTGATGGAAAGTTTAAGGAAAAGCGGTGAATCTTTACAGAAAGCCAAAAGCAGAGTGACAAAAGAAATCCCAAACAGTCCCAAGATAATCCCATCCCCACCTGGGGGTACATCCAAGACCCCCAGGGCTCCTTCTTCCCCCCCTCCCCACTGCCAGGCTAGTCTCAGCTGGCCAGATCTGAGACTGCCCATCCCCCCGTGGCCTTGGGCCTAGCCAGGCCCATGGCCGGGAGACGACAACTCCCCCATTACCGGGCGACGGCGAGGAAGAAAGAGGAGGTGCTTAGACCTCGCACTAGATCTTATAGTGGTGCAGAGAATTATGGTAGAAATACCCAATTTCCTGTGTCCACCCACTGGGCTGGACCTCTGGACACAGGAAGCAGGGGGCACCCAGCCCAAACTGCAACATGTACACAATCTCCAGAACTACAGCAAATTGTCAAAATTTTTGCAGATACATTTCCCAATCTCCACATTTGGCACACTGGACTGGAAATACGCACTTTATTTACATGATTTGTTGCCGTTTATTTGCCTAAGTATAGTGGACATGGGGAATGATTTTAAGATGGAAGAGGGTAGACTTAGACTGGATATTAGAAAGAAATTCTTTAGAAGTGAGGGTGGTAAGACATGGGAACAGGTTGCCCAGGGAAGTTGTGGATAGCCCCTCCCTGGAAGTATTTAAGGCTAGGTTGGATAGGGCTTTCAACAACCTGGTCTAGCAACCTGGGTGTCCCTGCCCATGGTAGAAAGGTTGAGACCAGATGCTCTTTAAGGTGCTTTCCAAACCAAACCATTCTCTGATAATTCTACATATACATATATGAAACTTCTTTAACTTCAAAGTTCCTTTCTTACGTAACAAAACCAGAAGAAAACATAAGTTAAAGAAGGCCCCACACATATTTCCCACATATTATATGTAGTTCTCTTGCCTGGGAGATACTGAATTTACTTAATACAATACAATAATACAATAAAATACACCAGGTTGAAAAAGACCTTCAAGATCATCACGTCCAACCCATCAACCAATCCAACCCACCTAAACAACTAAACCATGGCACCAAGCACCCCATCAAGTCTCCTCCTGAACACCTCCAATGAAGGTGACTCCACCACCTCCACGGGTAGCCCATTCCAATGGGCAATCACTCTCTCTGTATAGAACTTCTTCCTACCATCCAGCCTAAACCTGCCCTGCCCTCCCTATCACTAGTTTAACAAAAAGTGAGGAATTTTCTGTATTTATGTGTGGATATACAAATGTGTTTAAAGTATTATTTCTTTAAGAAGATACCAGCCTTAATGAGTATGATATATATGTAGATAGGTATATATGTGTGTGTATATATAATCTGTTCCTGTTTATAGTTATGCACATAACATACATGTGTATATATCTGTTCATTTCTATATATATATGTTTTGACAGATATATGCACACACACATCCCACAATAAATAAAAGCCCAGCAACTCACAATCTGCATAGTATTATGACACATTATAGCCTATCTCACACTTAAGATTGTTACTGAGTTTCCTGTTTCAGGGGGCTACGTTTGTCTGACTGCCTGACAATTCTCCTGGGTCATTTTAGGTTAAACAGAGTTAAGTTAAAGGGGTTTTTTTTGGGGGGGGATTTATAAAATCTATAGAATTATACACACAAAACCACACATGAGCATAGTAAGTACATATATGTGTGCTTGTATGAAAAATTAAGGAAAAAATCTTGATATTCTTTGGTAATCAATGATTTATTTTTTCTTTTTAGGACATCACAGTATTTCACAGAGATCAAAACATTTAGATGGATACAAACAGAATACTGTTATGGGCAAAGGGACATAAAAAGGTAAAAATAGTTTTTTACAAAGGAATTTTGTTCTTGGTTTTTCCCAACTCTACAACTAGAGGAGAATTACAGAGCCATCGTCTTGATTAAAGTACAGAAAACATAAGTACCTATTTTATGAACTTATTCCAGTTTTCTCCAGGGGAGGTTTAGGCTGGATGTTAGGAAGAAGTTCGTCATAGAAAGACTGATTGGCCATTGGAATGTGCTGCCCAGGGAGGTGGTGGAGTCACCATCACTGGAAGTGTTTAGGAAGAGACTGGATGGGGGTGCTTGGTGCCATGGTTTAGTTGATTAGATAGTGTTGGATGATCGGTTGGACTCCATGATCTCAAAGGTCTTTTCCAACGTGGTCTATTCTATTCTATTCTATTCTATTCTATTCTATTCTATTCTATTCTATTCTATTCTATTCATTAGTTACAGCACCTATTTGTCATTATATCTGGCTGTATACTGTGACAGAAAGAATTCTGCTTGGAGACCCCACGATGCCCTTCTAATTTACCTCTCTTGGCCTTTCAATTTATTTGTGCAATAACGTTCCCTTTCCAGTCCTCCTCATTTTAAATAAGCTTGGGAAAAGTTGTTTCTGAAACAGCGATTTAGCTCATTTTCTGAGCCTAGAGGAATACACTTAACTGATTTATTGCCCTATGGATGTTGTAATTGTTGCAAAACATGATGTATTCCCAGAACAGTGGTATCAGCAAGTCATTTTGAAAATATGCCTCCCAGTATTCCACTGAAATTAACAAAGCATAATTAAATAGCTGCAGTTCTTAAGCACGTTGTACCTTCCAGCATTCAAAGAGTTATTGACAAACTTCAAGATGTCAGGAGGTAATATTTGTCAAATCAAGCCCAAATGCATTGATAGCTTCTGATGGTGTATTTTATTAATATTAGAAGTTTGAGCTCTTTAACATGCACTGTAACTTTGAAAACCTGTACCAAAGAAAGAAAAATGGTTGGGTGTAGTTTAGGAGTGACCATGCAGCTACTACAATTTACCATGAAGGTCTGCTCCAAAATTAGGAAAATTCACACAGCAGAGATTACAGCATTGAAAAGGCTTCCTTGACAAGAAAATAAAGAAAGAAATACAAATCCTTCTCTATTAACTGTTTATAAAGGTATTTCGGAATACACATTCACAAATAGAAATAGATTGTTCTCATTATTGTTTGCAATTTGGAATATGTGTACTAAAAGATAGGACAACATTTTCAAGATCAGGTAGCAAGCATTTTCAGTATTCTCTAAAATTCAGATTTAGATGGTTTCATAAAACACTTGGTTTAAAAGATGCTGAACAACTCCTATTTAAGCATAATTTTTATAAATTAAGCCACAACCCCACATTTTCAAAAGCTGGTAAAATTAAATTGCTTGAAAACTACACTCAGTTTGGGAATCTAATATTTACCCTTTGTTAAATGTTATTCTTGCAATGTAGTCTTTGATGCGGATCCGTGCTTCAGCCAAAGCTCATCAGCTGACCAAAGCACCACATACTATTCTGTGATGTGGTTTAAACTATGACCGTTTCAGCAGAGTCTTAAAGGAAAAGACTGGAGAAGAGGAAGCTCAGGGCTGACCTCATTGCTTTCTACAACTACCTGAAGGGTGGTTGTAGCCAGGAAGAGGTTGGTCTCTTCTCTCTAGCGACCAGCACCAGAACAAGGGGACACAGTCTCAAGCTGTGCCAGGGGAAGTTTAGGCTCAAGGTGAGGAGGAAGTTCTTCACGGAGAGAGTCGTTTGTCGTTGGAACAGGCTGCCCAGGGAGGTGGTGGAGTCACCATCCCTGGAGGTGTTCAAGAGGGGATTGGATGTGGCAGTTGGTGCCATGGTCTAGTCGTGGGGTCTGTGGTGACAGGTTGGATTCGATGATTTTTGAGGTCACTTCCAACCTTGGTGATACTGTGATACTGTGAAAATCAGGAGATTCCCAGCTCTGTGAACTCAGTCACAGGCTGACAGAGTTAAGAAAGATACCAAGGCTCCAAGATTACCTTTATAAGTTAATTCTACCTTCTCAATCAAAAAATGTTATCCTGGGCATCTAATATTCATTTAGCCTTCTGAATAAGGCACCTCATCTAAGCAGCGTTGCAATATACATGTCAAAGCCTAAGTCTGTTCTTAGTGCTCTAGATAATACCAGTAACTTGAGAATAATCACTAGTTTTGATCTTCACTTTCTGAATCAGTTTATTTAAAGAGTGTATAAATAGAGTACACTCAGGTTTTCATGCCAACAGGCCAACATTCCATTATATGTCATATTTCTGTTTACAAGGTACTTCCCAGTCTCCATCTGGCTGATATTCTGAGAAATCTTGGAAGCATTAGTAGTCTGTCTTTACTTATGCCAGACAAATGGCTGGGAATTTCTAGACTGAGACTTTTTTTTAACGATCTGTCAATCAAAGTACAAAAAGGTATTCTATTATGTTTACTAAATACAAATATTGGCATTTCATTACCTACTGTTCTTAAGCTATGAGAGCAGGAAAAAAATAAACACAGACAAAAAAACCCAACCAAACAATAAACAAAACTAAACCCAAACACCCTTAAATGGCTATAAACACAGTAGAAAATGAACATGGGATATGTGAGGAATATTAGCAATGAGTAAGCGTTGCAGTCAAGTAAATATATACATAAAACTTCAGATACACATTGACAGATTCTTATACTAATGTTTTTATTTGGGGTATTCAGCATAGCTGGGCTTCATAGCTTTCTCTTTTGAGAATGTAAAAGGCTGTACTTACATTTCTATAATGCTTTTTATATATCCTGATCTTGTGCATAGGTTACTCACTGTCACTTTTTAACAAAGAGAGGGGGAAATTAAAATGAGTTAGCCATTGGGATGTGCTGCCCAGGGAGGTGGTGGAGTCCCTATCCCTGGAGGTGTTCAAGAGGGGATTGGAGGTGGCACTTGGTGCCATGGTCCAGTCATGAGGTCTGTGCTGACAGGTTGGACTTGATGATCTTTGAGGTCTCTTCCAACCTTGGTGATACTGTGATACTGTGATAAAACACCCCTTTCAATCAGCCTACAGGTAACTGATTTAAAAGACTCCATCCACCTGATAACTGGTTGTGAGCAAGGACAAAGGCTCACAAAGGCCAGAAGCGCCACCAAGGCCAACTTGCCTCAGGTCAGCCACAAAAACTGGCCCTGAAAAGAAAAATCAAAGGGTCATTGCTGTAGGTGACTCCCTGCTGAGGGGAGCAGAGAGCCTGATAAGCAGACTCAACCCACTTCATAGAGAGGTCTGCTGTCTCCCTGGTGCCTGGGTAAAGGATGTCATAAGTAAACTTCCCACCACTGTGAGTCCTTCAGACTATTTTGCACTGTTTTTTCAGGTGAATAGTGATGATGCAGAGGCTCACAATCAATTAAAAGAGTCTTCAGGACCTCGGGTCAACTGCTAAAGGGATCAGGAGCTCAAATTACAATACAATACAATACAATACAATACAATACAATACAATACAATACACCAGGTTGGAAGAGACCTTCAAGATCATCGCGTCCAACCCATCAAACAATCCAACCCACCCAACAACTAGACCATACAGCCAAGCACCCCATCAAGTCTTCTCCTGAACATCTCCAGTGAAGGTGACTCCACCACCTCCACGGGTAGCCGATTCCAATGGGCAATCACTCTCTCCGTGTAGAACTTCTTCCTAACATCCAGCCTAAACCTGCCCTGGTGCAGCCTGAGACTGTGTCCTCTTGTTCTGGTGCTGGCTGCCTGGGAGAAGAGGCCAACCTCTGCCTGGCTACAACCTCCCTTCAGGTAGTTGTAGAGAGCAATAAGGTCACCCCTCAGTCTCCTCTTCTCCAGGCTAAGCAACCCCAGCTCCCTCAGCCTTTCCTCATAGGGCTTGTGTTCCAAACCCCTCACCAGCTTTGTTGCCCTTCTCTGGACACGTTCCAGCAAGTCAACATCCTTCCTAAACTGAGGGGCCCAGAACTGGACACAGTACTCAAGGTGTGGCCTAACCAGTGCAGTGTACAGGGGCAGAATGACCTCCCTGCTCCTGCTGGCCACACTGTTCCTGATGCAAGCCAGGATGCCACTGGCCTTCCTGGCTGCCTGGGCACACTGCAGGCTCATGTTCAGCCTACAATCAACCAGCACCCCCAGGTCCCTCTCTGCCTGGCCACTCTCCAGCCACTCTGACCCCAGCCTGTAGCACTGCCTGGGGTTGTTGTGGCCAATGTGCAGAATCCGGCACTTGGATGTGTTAAATCTCATGCCATTGGACTCTGCCCATCTGTCCAGCCTGTCGAGGTCCCTCTGCAAAGCCTCTCTGCCCTCCAGCAAATCAACTGCTGCCCCCAGCTTGGTGTCATCTGCAAATTTACTGATGATGGACTCAATGTCCTCATCCAGATCATCAATAAAGATATTGAAGAGCATGGGGCCCAGTACTGATCCCTGGGGCACACCACTAGTGACAGGCCGCCAGCTGGATGTGGTGCCATTCACCATTACTCTCTGGGCTCGGCCCTCCAGCCAGTTCCTAACCCAACGCAGTGTGCTCCTGTCCAAGCCATGGGCTGCCAGCTTGGCCAGGAGTTTGCTGTGGGGAACGGTGTCAAAGGCCTTGCTGAGGTCCAGGTAGACCACATCCACAGGCCTCCCCACATCCACCAGGTGGGTCACCTGATCATAGAAGGAGATCAGGTTGGTCAGGCAGGACCTGCCCCTCCTAAATCCATGCTGGCTAGGCCTGAGCCCCTGGTCATCCTGTAAGTGCTGTGTGATTGCACTCGAGATGACCCGTTCCATAATCTTGCCTGGCACTGAGGTCAGGCTGACAGGCCTATAATTCCCTGGCTCATCCAACCGGCCCTTCTTGTGGATGGGCACCACGTTGGCCAGCTTCCAGTCTTCTGGGACCTCTCCAGTGAGCCAGGACTGCTGAAAAATGATGGAAAGTGGCTTGGACAGCTCATCCGTCAGCAATCTCAGCACCCTAGGATGGATCCCATCCGGTCCCATGGCCTTGTGGGGGTCCAAGCGGCTCAGTAGATCTCTAACTTCCTCTTGGAGCAGTGGTAAACTATGCAGCTCTCTGGCTCCTTCTGCCAGCTCTGCAGGCCAGCTGTCTGGAAGATGTTCTGCCCTGCTAGTGAAGACTGAGGCAAAGAAGGTGTTAAGTACCTCTGCCTTTTCCTCATTCTTTGTTACAACGTTCCCCTCCGTGTCAACCAAGGAGTGGAGGTTGTCCTTGCCCTTCTTCTTGCTATTGATGTATTTATAGAAGGACTTTTTGTTGTCCTTCACAGCAGAGGCCAGTCTAAGTTCTAAATGGGCTTTTGCCTCCCTAATTTTCTTCCTACAAGACCTAGCAACATCCCTAAACATTCTGTAGGTTGCCTCCCCTTTCTTCCAAAGATGATACACCCTCTTTTTTTTCCCTAAGTTCTATTAAAAGTTCATTGCCCATCCAGGCTGGCCGTCTGCCCCGGCGGCTCATCTTCCGGCACACCGGCACAGCCTGTTCTTGCACCTTCAATAGTTCTTCCTTGAAGTAGGTCCAGCTCTCCTGGACCCCTTTGTTTTTAAGGGCTGATTCCCAAGGAACCTTCTGAATTAGTTCCTTGAGTAGCCTGAAGTCTGCCCTCCGGAAGTCCAGAGTGGAGGTCTTCTTGCTCCCCCTCTTGGCTTGGCTGCATACTGAAAACTCTATTATGTCGTGGTCACTGGTGCCTAAACACCCTCCGACCACCACATCACCCACCAGCCCTTCCCTGTTGGTGAAGAGGAGGTCAAGCATAGCCTTACCCCTGGTAGGCTCACGCAGCACCTGGGATAAGAAGCTGTCCTCCATGCACTCTAAGAACCTCCTAGACTGCCTCCTCTCTGCTGTGTTGAGATCCCAAAGTTGTGTTCTCCTCCATGCCTCTGATATCGGTCATGAACGGGAGAACATTTAGGAAGAGCCAAGAGGTCAATTCATGGTTTCAGGACTGGTGACATCGACAGGGGTTTGGATTTTATGATCACAGCTCAGTTTACAAAGCACCAGAGCTGCAAGTAACTAATGGGATGCAGCTGCTCCAGAAGGGCAAAACGATTCTAGGACAGAAGCTGGCAGGGCTCACTGAGAGGGTTTTAAACTAGATTAGAAGGGGAAAGAGGTTGTTAATCTCATGCTTGCCTGTGACAAACATTGGGGCAGCTCACCAGAGGCAGAGGGGTGGAGTGCTAGCAAGGGCTCTCAACTTGTTGCCCTGAGGCAAGTCAAGGACACAGCACTGGGACACCCCACGGGAATCAAGGAGGGGTTTACCTAAGAGAGTGGCATGGCCAGCCCAGCAGAAGTGCCTCTATGCATATGTGCACAGCTTGGGCAACAAACAGGATGAATTAAGGGCCATTGTGCTGCTGGAATGCTATGACGTAGTGGCTATTACTGAAACTTGGTGGGATAATTCCCATGACTAGAATGTAGGGATAGATGGGTAGAAGCTCTGTAGGAAGGACAGGCAGGGGAGGAGGGGAGGAGGTGTTGCTCTCTGTATCAGTGACCAGCTGGAATCAGTGGAGCTCCACCTGGGAAAAGATGATGAGCTGGTCTGGAGCTCCTATTACAAGAGGGATATGGATGTGCTGGAGCATGTCCAGAGAAGGGCCACAAGGATGATCAGAGGGCTGGAGCACCTCTCCTATGAGGACAGACTGAAGGAGTTGGGGCTGTTCAGTCTGGAGAAGAGAAGGCTCCGAGGTGACCTAATTGTGGCCTTTCAGTATCTGAAGGGGGCCTACAAGAAGGCTGGGGAGGGACTTGTCAGGCTATCAGGTAATGGTAGGACTAGGGGGAATGGAATGAAGCTGGAGGTGGGGAGATTCAGGCTAGATGTGAGGAGGAAGTTCTTCCCCATGAGAGTGGGGCAGGCTGGGGAGGGACTTGTCAGGCTATCAGGTAATGGTAGGACTAGGGGGAATGGAATGAAGCTGGAGGTGGGGAGATTCAGGCTAGATGTGAGGAGGAAGTTCTTCCCCATGAGAGTGGGGCAGTCCAATGCCCCACTGACTAGAAAGGGGGAAACGTAACCCCCATTTTCAAAAAAGGAAAGAAGGATGACCCAGGGAACTATAAGTCAGTCTCACCTCTGAGCCCACTAATATCACGGAACAGATCCTTCTGGAGGCACTGCTGAGGCAGAAGAATAAAGAAGAGGTGATTTGGTACGGCTTCACCAAGGGCAAATCCTGCCTGAAAAACCTGGTGGTCTTCTATGACAAGGTCACAACATTAATAGATGAAGGCTGAGCAACTGATGTCATTTACCTGGACCTGAACAAAGCCTTTGACACTGTCCCACACCACATCCTGGTCTCCAAGCTGGTGCAGAATGGGTTTGATGGATGGAACATTCAGTGGATAAAGAACTGGCTTGACAGCTGTACCCAAAGTGTGGCTGTCAATGAGTCCATGTCCAAGTGGAGGCCAGTGACAAGCAGAGTCCCTCAGGGAGCAGTACTGGGACCACTTTTCTTTAACATCTTTGTGGGTGACATGGACAGTGGCATTGAGTGCACCCTCAGCAGGTTTGCTGAGGACACCAAGCTGTGTGGTGCAGCGGGCACGCTGGAGGGAAGGGATGCCATCCAGAGGGACCTTGACAGGCTGGAGAGATGGGCCCAACCCAACTTCATGAGGTTCAACAAGATCAAATGCAAGGTCCTGCATCTGGGTTGGGGCAATCCCAAGCACTGATACAGGCTGGGCGGTAACTGGCTTGAGAGCAGCCCTGAAGAAAAGGACTTGCGGGTGCTGGTGGATGAGAAGCTCAACATGAGCCACCAGTGTGCACGTGCAGCCCAGAAAGCCAAGCACATCCTGGGCTGCATCAAGAGAAGCATAGCCAGCAGGTCAAGGGAGGTGATTCTCCCTCTCTACTCTGCTTTGGTGAGACACATGCCACCACCACCACCTCCCCCCGGAGTACTCCCCCCTGGAGTACTAAGTCCAGTTCTGAAGCCCCTATTACAGGAAGCATCTGGATATGCTGCAACACGTCCAGAGAAGGGCCACAAGGATGATCAGAAGGCTGGAGCACCTCTCCTATGAGGACAGACTGAAGGAGTTGGGGCTGTTCAGTCTGGAGAAGAGAAGGCTCTGAGGAGACCTTATTGTGGCCTTCCAGTATCTTAAGGAGGCCTATATGAAAGCTGTTGATGGACTTTTTAGGGTGTCAGGTAATAGGGTGTCACCAAAAATAGAAATGGGTAGACTCAGATGGGATGTTAGAAAGAAGTTTTTCACCATGCAGGTGGTGAGACACTGGAACAGGTTTCCCAGGGAGGTGGTGGAAGTCCCATCCCTGGAGGTTTTTTAAGGCTAGGCTGGATGTGGCTCTGGGCAATCTGAGCTGGTGTGAGGTGTCCCTGCCCGTGTCAGGGGGATTGGAACTAGATGATCCTTGAGGTCCCTTCTGACCCTGACAATTCTGTGATTCTATGTTAACAGTCAAGATTTTATGGATTCTGTATTGATCAGATCATTAAAACCACACAAAGAGAAAATTTAAAGAGGAGAATTCAGGAATTCATAAATTTCAATCATAAGCCCATAAATGTCTGCAGAAACAAAATATTCCCATTTGCTACATACTATCAAAAGCAGAAGACAGAACAATCTTTAGCACACAGCTTGATTATATTTCTAAAAATGCAAACAAAACTGTCACCTCAGTGACATTTTCTGGTAAGTTCACAGTACAGATGCTACCTATATGATAACTTAAAATATCGTCTATTTTAAAGAAGGAAAACAATAATAACACTACCTCACAGTTTCTAATTAGTCAGAAAATAAGGCATAAGCTTCCAGCCTAAACAAAATCACGTCAAAATAACAATAAAAAGTAAATTAGAGCTATCCTTAGAACTATCTTTTTTGGTCCAAAGTCATATTTGCATATATTATCATTGAGCACAAGCCCTACGAGGAGAGGCTGAGGGAGCTGGGATTGTTTAGCCTGGAGAAGAGGAGACTCAGGGGAGACCTTCTTGAGGTCTACAACTATCTGAAGGGTGGTTGTAGCCAGGAGGGGGTTGGTCTCTTCTCCCAAGCAACCAGCACCAGAACAAGAGGACACAGTCTCAAGCTGTGCCAGGGGAGGTTTAGGCTGGATGTTAGGAATAATTTCTTCACAGAAAGAGTGATTGACCATTGGAATGGGCTGCCCAGGAAGGTGGTAGAGTCGCCATCACTGGAAGTGTTTAGGAAGAGACTGCATGAGGCACTTGGATGTGGATTGGTGTCATTGGGGATTGGACGTGGCACTTGGTGCCATGGTTTAGTCATGAGGGCTGTGGTGATAGGTTGGACTTGATGATCTTTGAGGTCTCTTCCAACCTTGGTGATTCTGAGATTCTGTGATTTTACCTTATTTCATTGCTTCATGACAACAGAAACAATGATTTTTTAAAAATGCCATGTAATGTCTTCACATTTTTTTTCCCTTGTAATAAGTACACAGTTTGTAATGGAGCGCACGAGTCCAAAATGCCACTTAGAAACTGGATGGATATGAAAGGCGTTCTCAGAAGAACTTAGAATTATAAAGATTGAGAATTTTTACTTCATAAAGTTTTACAGGTTCTACAAAATAAGTTCTACAAATTGACTGAAGAAAGCTTTTCACTGTACCAATGAAATTTATTAGTGAAAATGTAGATTTTAAAAATCTGGAGGAGGAGAAAGTAAATCATTCCACAAACAATAAAAAGTTTTTGTGAGCATGGTGGGCTTTTTAACTGTCTCAAACAAGGAGAGTGCTATTGTTCAGCTATGAATTCTCTGCTGCTATTTATTTTAGAAGGCACTCACGTACCAGGGTGATGGACAGCAGCCTACAGTAAATACATTAGAGTAGATTTAATTCTTGCCTTCCCAGTTAAAAGCTTAAGACTTTATGAAATGTATAAAGGGGCTTGGTCCTATATTCTCATCCCCTCAATTGGTTATTCAGTGGCTAGATGAGAGCAAAAAGAAGTAATCCCTCACCTTTAAAGGGGAGCCAAAACACCAAAAAAAAAAATCTTAATAAATGGTCTGACAAAAACAAAAGGGAAGAGACAAGGATCTGTGTATCACTCTTGCTTTTTATCACATAGAATATCAGCATAAACTGCTATTTCTATCTGGTATGAAGGAAAATTGCACTTTTTAACTTACTTTTCAGTCTTACTAGTTTGACTAAATCCTACATAATTTTTGAAAGGTAAAATAACAGCACTGAACTCTGATCAGGACAAAGTGATCTATCTCGTACAAGTTTATTGACTGAGAACATATGAGTCTTATTAATTGGACTTTAGAATTCAGACAAGAAAGAATGACGGGTGTCCAGCACCTCAGCACAATGATAATGGTTGCTTGCATTGAATTAATAGCAGTAAAACATGCCCAATTTCAGCAGCTGTTGGAAGCAGCAGGGTTGCTCCAGTCAGAATAATGACAGACCTCCATCTCTCCAGATAAATGCATTCAAATCAAAGAGTGCATACCAACAGTCAGCACTACCCTTCTCTTCTGTAACAGTGATTAATCACATTGCTGATTGGTTCTCAACTACCTTCGCTTCTGCCGTTGCTGTGGACAAGATCACTCAGTTGCTCATTAAAAGAACTGCATATGAGCTGCAGGAGGGAAGAATGGTGATCCCAGATGAATTATTAAAATCAGCATAAGATCTTTTCAGCACTTCTATATAAACCTATCTGAGGTCAGTTGTCAGTGATTCCCCACACCACTCCTGAGGCCAGTATTACTTTGCACCCTGCTACTGATGATACTGTCCAAGTGATACAATTCCATTTTAGTGGTGGAACATTTGTAGGAACTACAGCATGGGGAAAAAAGACAGTTGACTCTATATATTTAATAAGTGCTCTTGCAAGTAATGCAACATATGGATACAGAAAAATGAATTGGATATAGGCAGATAGTTACACAGTCATACTGACCAGATAATTTGTCAGAGACACATTATTATTTAACTCTTATTCCACTGCCTAGTATTTTAGCCTTTAGGCATACAATCTAAATTGCCCATCCAGTCTATCTCTATAGACAAAAAAAGAAAGATCCTCCAGAGAATAACTTCAATAGAAATCAGGTTTCCTGGACAACATGATTGAGATGCTTATTTTTCTACACCATAGATAAACCTCAGATTGATAGTTTCAAACTAGCACCTAACTTTTAGATAGCTAAATTTTGTGAAAGAAAACAAATTTCTCTGAAAATTAAATTATTTCAGTTACAAAATCCTTTCAGGTGGTTGGCCAATCAATTTCTATTGCTGCTTCTTGGTCTCCATACTTTAGACACATTGTCAGAACCACTTGTGGTATGTATGACTGGACATTAGCCCAACCTGACCACATTTGTACAGCTTAACACCAGCCTTAAAGAGACCTTCAGAGATCACTGGTGTCTGCTCTGAAATGGATTTGAATCAGGCATTGAAAAGTCCCTGTATTGATTGAATTAATTTACTATTCAGCATTCTTCTAAATCACTTTCTTCCCCTGTTTCTGGTCTCTGATCTGATACATGTATTAGTAGTTCTTAAACTCAGATCTACCCTGAGTTCATCCACTGCTGTATGAAAACTGGCCTCTGAAACCTTTAAAAAAACCAAAACCCTAATCTACATACAAAAAGCTGTGGAGGTCACCTCATTAAAGTTTTGCTGTAAGTTACTGAACAGTAACAAAGCAGACAGTTTTAAAGGCATCTGTTACTTAGCCACACATCCTTGTGGATTTTGGTCTCTCTAACTCTTGACAGCTGCTTAAGTCATTACCATACCCTCATCAATGTAATCAGTACCCTAAGGCTGCCCTACCTCTCAAATTCACAATCTGCAATGCTGCTCACTTCAGGGCTTTGGGGCATATTAGCAACTCAAGCTTTTTCTGCTTTGATGTGCACGTTATATACCACTGACCCTCAAATATGCAGGTCTAATGAATCGGCTTTAATAGTTTTCTTACCCACTTAAATGTTTTTGTTTTAATTGCCTATACTACCATGTGTCCTGAACTACACTGAAAAGTTCACAGCATAGATGCTAATGGTGCCTTTCTAATTACTGCTTAATGAACAAAGGTCTGTCACAGCAATTTTTGAAGTTAGGCTTCACAATTAGGAGCCCTACTTTAATAAAAATCAAACAAAACCCCACATACATTTAATATAAATAATCTACACCACAATATATATATTTTTAAAATATCTAGGCTATTCACAATGTTTGTATAAATATTTCCACTTACAATGAAGTACTATTTTACAAATTCCTTGTTTTTAATCTACTTGCCAATAGCCACAACCTCCACTTTATCACATTGTCTCTCAAGTGTACTTAGCTTTCACGGATCATTGCTCTGGGGCTCAATTTGATTTCTCTCTTCATTTACTTCAGGGAGTGCTGATAACTGAGGGGCAGGGTCATGCCTTCTACTGGCAAGTTTTACATCTAGACATGTATGGGGCACAGGCCAAAGATTTGTCATTGAAAACTCCAATGCTTTTTCAGATTAAATCTTTTTGTTTGTGGGTTTTTTCCCCCAACATTTACAGGTATTATTTTTAATGGAGACAGAAAGTGTAGCAGCTGGTTTCATCCCTTGTGCCACCTGTTTTTCAAATCAGTGGCACTAGCTAAAATGCCTTTTCATCACTGCTAGGCCGAAGACCTGAGTTCATGACAACATGGTGAAACTTTAAGATTAGAGTAGATGAAAAGGAGGGAAGGCCTCTCCATTTTGTCAAAAAATTGTGGATTAGGTGTGAGCAAGGTCAAATAATCTCCATTATAACACCAGCTTTCTGATCCCTTCTTTCACCTCATGACACATCAGGTCTGACAGTTGGGGAGTTTAACAGAATATTCATACATCTATATTAGCTATTATTAAAAAAGGTAGAATAGGTAGCAGGGTTGTACTTTAAAATGTTCACCCACCAGAATATGTGAAGTTCAACAAGAAAAAATATTGGGGCATTTCGATACTACGTACACTTATATATTTAACTACAAATGCAGTGTGAGATCACACATTTATTCCTAAAAATTGTAACCATGACAACATTCAATTTCATGCCACAGATTCGCTTAACCATAAACCTTTTCTTTTCCTTTTTATTTAGTTTGTTGTTTTGGTTTTTTTTTTTAATCTTTATTTTAAAATTCCCCTAAGTAGTTAAAAGTTATTTTAGTTGCAGAGCTTGCAACTAACTACACATTAGCAGAAAAATCATGTAACAATACAATACAATACAATACAATACAATACAATACAATACAATACAATACAATAAACCAGGTTGGAAGAGACCTTCAAGATCATCGCATCCAACCCTCTCCAGGCTAAGCAACCCCAGCTCCCTCAGCCTTTCCTCATAGAGCTTGTGTTCCAAACCCCTCACCAACTTTGTTGCCCTTCTCTGGACACCTTGCAGCAAGTCAACATTCTTCCTAAACTGAGGGGCCCAGAACTGGACACAGGACTCAAGGTGTGGCCTAACCAGTGCAGTGTACAGGGGCAGAATGACCTCCCTGCTCCTGCTGGCCACACTGTTCCTGATGCAGGCCAGGATGCCATTGGCCTTCTTGGCTGCCTGGGCACACTGCAGGCTCATGTTCAGCCTACCATCAACCAGTACCCCCAGGTCCCTCTCTGCCTGGCTGCTCTCCAGCCACTCTGACCCCAGCCTGTAGCACTGCATGGGGTTGTTGTGGCCAGTGTGCAGAACCCGGCACTTGGATGTGTTCAATCTCATGCCGTTGGATTCTGCCCATCTGTCCAGCCTGTCGAGGTCCCTCTGCAAAGCCTCTTTACCCTCCAGCAGATCAGGTTCTGCCCTCATGTGGTGGTTTGGGCTGGGTGCCCTTAGCTTGGTGTCATCTGCAAACTTACTGATGATGGACTCAATGCCCTCATCCAGATCATCAATAAAGATGTTAAAGAGCATTGGGCCCAGCACTGATCCTTGGGCACACCACTAGTGACTGGAACGTACAGCTTTCACAAAACTAACAATGTGGTGACAATACTTCATCCATACTACCTATTCTTGGACTGTCAGAAATTTGTGTTATATTCAGAGGTTCACCTACATAAGCCTTCTGGTTTTAATCAAGAGCTAGTTTTAGGAATGAACATACAGCTTGTTTTCACTGAGCCTTGGTTTACAGTGTGGAGAATCTGGAACTGTGCAAACTGGAATCTGGTGAATCCAGCTGAACAGTAAGCTGATCTCCTGTGTTCCAGGGCATCCAGCATAGAACCAGACAAAGAACCATGCCCAGTAAAATTCTAAAAATTCCTAGGCTATATATGTCACAACCTCAGCATCATTTTCCCCACTCCAAGGTGGTTATTCTGTGACTCTACTTGATAATATTAGATGTAAGTCTACATGCTTGGGAAAAGAGCAAAACTGCAAACTTGAGCTTGTTGCTTTTAAGAAAGAAAAGAAAAATGAACAAGCAAACAAACAAATGGAATGCTGAGTCTGGCTTAGGAGGTTTTTTTGGCATTTTCTTTGTTTTGTTTTTAAGAATAAAACAATTTTTGCACGGAGTAGAAAGGCTCATCAGCTCAGCAGAAAATTACTATGCTAAGTGTAGCCACAGGATGTAATTTAGGAAGAAAAAAAAAAAAAGTGTTTTATTGTGATTGTTCAGTAGTAAAGTTGCTTTCTTCTTTACAGACTTAGCTAGACATTACTAGCATAACTGCCATCTCTATGGTAGTCTCAGAATTACAAGCTGTTACAAGAGCATGATTGCAAGAGACCAGAGATGAAACTCCTGAACTGAAGTTTGAAGAATATCAAAGCAAAATCCATATGATTACTTTAAGTAAGCAAATTTCTTCAAGATACAGATTTCTTCAAAGATACAGAATACCCACATACATATTTCTGATTGTTTCATCTTAGGAGGGAAATATTCACAGAAAATCAAATATTTTTCTACTTTTCCCCTTAAGAAGACTAGCCACAATATGTCTCTTATCTGCTAATCACAGTGGTCCTTGCAAAAGAAAAAAAACAAAATATCAGGGAGGTAATTTACTAGACTGTGAATTTCAAGCTTTTTTTTCTGCCCATGTTGTTCTCTAGCAAAAGGATTGAATGGTACCAGCATGGAAAGCCTTGTTCCTAGCCCTACTGAAAACCTGAAGAACAGAAATAATCCTTCAGACTTCCAGTCTTTAATGTCTAGAAGTCAAGAATAGTACAATGAATATTTCTTGGCTCTTCCTTTCTATTCTCGTTAGTTGTTTAAGCAACTTTCTTTGTATGGACACCACCTGATAAAGTGTCTATTCAAAATTTGAGGTGTAAAGCAATGCAGTTCCTAATTTCTAATTTCTGGTAGAAGAAAAAGGTGTCTAACAGCCAGGCACAAAGATAACCCAGTATTTTATACACTTTTTCTCATGAAAACACAAAATGATGACTACTTCACTATTACACTACCACACTACCACCAATTACTGCAGAAAATGTAGCAGAGACTCTTCCCTCTATAACAATTATTCCCATTCTCATTTCTGAAGACTATGCAATTTTGTCACAATGCATGCTTGTAGTGATGAATACAATAATTATGATCCTATTTTAGTCTTTTTTTTGCCTGTTGTAGTGACTATTTCTTTCTTCCATAAACTTTACTACTTATGCATAATGAATACGAATTGATTACTAATTCTTAAATGGTATAGTGAGTTCAGAATGGATAGTTATTTCACTGTCTGTAAAACTAATACAATAAATAAATAAATAAATAGACTAGACTAGACTAGACTAGACTAGAATAGAATAGTTACCAAACTAATGCAGATTTCAAAACAGAGCTTGTGTATCACAAGAAGAAAATACTTCAGCTAGTGAAACTGTGTAACATATCAGATAGAGTTTCACTGGTTGCTAAATTCCACCATTAAGACCACAGATGATCACTTTTTTTCCCCCAGAAATGAGTCACAGTTCCAATAGATAAACAGATTGATTTTCTGATGGAATACAGCAAGGGAATATCACCAAGACACAACAGAGGAAAGGACACTGTCAGATAAACCAATATAGTTTTCTGTCATGCAGAGCTGACACAGGAGTGGAGGGGTAAGTGAAATTCCCAGCTGTCTTCAGATAATATTCCACTTATAGGAGGTTTTTGTGACCACTTAATTAAGTTTCTATTTCTGCCTGCAGATCCCTGTCATATAGAAAGACTTTTCACAGGTGAAAAGAAAAATGTGACTTTATATCCAACTCCCTTATGTAGGCACCCATTTGAAATACATGCATTAATGAAATAAAAATGAAACAAACCAACTAACCAAAAACCAACCAGCCAACAAACAACAACAAAAAAACCCAACCAAACACACACACACACAAAACCAACCAACCAACCAAAACCTAAAACCCAACCAACAAACCAAAAATCTCAGTAAAATACTAATTTGGGATATGCTTAGAATTACCTCCTTTTCAATTTTGTGAGATCATAACAAAGATAACTGTGTCTTAACATGAAAAATATACTTTAAATAATGACTTCAGAACAAAGAAAGTGTTCACTCCTTCACTTGGTACATATTTACATGAAATTTTCATGCTTAATGGACTTGCATTCCAATCGCCAAACTGAACTGCAATGCAAGCTCTGGGTAGAGAATACCATCTTCATTAAGCACCAACCAACAATCAAACAAATAAGAACATTTCAAAGTAGAATTCCCACCCTGCAGGGTTCCAGTGAAGGAAATAATAAAGTGAAATATGAAAAATAAAACTGTTCTTCAGAAAGAACAGATCTAATTAAAAGGAAGACCTAACAACTTCATGGATTAATTGGGAACCAACTGAGATAATTAGACCTCTGGGAGTAAGATTACACCCATCATAAACTGCTTTTTCACAACTACAGGTTAAGTGCTTAAAGCTTTAATTGGGGGCAGCACTAAGAGGAAAGTGAAACACACAGAAGAATTAATATTTGGTGAAGCAACATCCTGAAGTACTTTGGCATTGTTAAAAGCCACATTATTATTTTTCCCCAAGTGCATAGGATTCTTGGAGCCAAGTTGACAACCGTGGTTACAATCTGTACCAATCAAAAAAAGCTCACACTATTATACTTTGACCTATAAACCACATGCAGCTACTCTGCACATTAGTAGTTCAAATACTGTTTCACCCTTTGTGATTACAGTTAAATGAGCTGTTATTTTAACACATACATACCCTATCATAGTTTCTGTAGTCAAACCATGTCTTTCAAGAGAAAGCCACCCTGAGAATATTACACTACATTTAAAAATAATTTAAACAAAACATTAGTAAAGATGTTTGAGACGCTGCTTTGATGTACCTTTGTCTTCTCTCTTTTACCCTGCCTCCTTTCTCCTGCTGCTACAGCTCAGGAGTCTCCTTTCTCTGCATTTTAAATTCCATCTAGTAACACGAATCTAGGATGAAGATTAAACAGGGGTGGAGGAAAATTTTCAGACCACTGGCATCCCAGCATCATGTCCTACAGACTGGTGGTTTTGTCGGTTACCCTAGTCATCTATACAATACAATACAATACACCAGGTTGGAAGAGACCTCCAAGATCATCGCGTCCAACGCATCAACCAGTCCAAACCACCTAAACAACTAAACCATGGCACCAAGCACCACATCAAGTCTCTTCTTGAACATCTCCAATGATGGTGACTCCACCACCTCCCCGGGCAGCCCATTCCAATGGGCAATCACTCTCTCTGTATAGAACTTCTTTCTAACATCCAGCCTAAACCTCCCCTGGTGCAGCCTGAGACTGTGTCCTCTTATTCTGGTACTGGCTGCCTGGGAGAAGAGACCAACCTCTGCCTGGCTACAACCTCCCTTCAGGTAGTTGTAGAGAGCAATAAGGACACCCCTCAGTCTCCTCTTCTCCAGGCTCAGCAACCCCAGCTCCCTCAGCCTTTCCTTATAGGGCTTGTGTTCCAAACCCCTCACCAACTTTGTCACCCTTCTCTGGACATGTTCCAGCAAGTCAACATCCTTCCTAAACTGAGGGACCCAGAACTGGACACAGTACTCGAGGCACGGCCTAACCAGTGCAGTGTACCGGGGCAGAATGACCTCCCATCATCAGAAGAATCTGATGATTCTTCTGGCTTCTAACCAAGTTCACGATTTGCAACTTTTTCATTAATTTTTTTTTTCTATCTCCAAAAATACTCCCTAGCTTCATCTTATTAGAACTGTACCAAGGAGTGAAAAATTGACATGACTACAAAGTCCTTTTTAGTCATTGGAATTGCGTGATACATTTGGTATCGCAGCATGACTTTGTAAGATAACAATATATGCATTAATAAGATTCTTCTAATTTGTAATTTGGTGTGAGGAATAAACATACAATAATAAAGCAGATCTATTAGCAGTCTTGTTAAACACCATACAATTTTGATCCCACAAACAGACACAAATATTTTTTAAAACCCCATTGTTAAGCTATTTGTAAGTGCATCGCATTTGAAGCCAAGATTGTCAGTCAATTCTATTTCTATATGCCTTCTGGATTCAAGCGCTAATGAAGCAATAGCTATCAGCATGACTTTTGCTGAAATACTGTTACATTAATGAGTTTGGATCAGCTGCTCAAATGGTTTGGCTGAAAAAGATGTATGATCAGGAAATATATTGAGGGAAGTAAACATAAATGTTACGTTTTAGCCCCTTAAATTTAGTTAATTGCAAACACGATGCCTGAAACCTTTTTTTTTTTTTTTTTCTCTTTTACATTCCCACTGCACTGAATAAATTAGACCATATATAAAACTGCCTTGTTTATCATTAATGCAAAAACACTGGGACTAGTTCTTCTCTTTATTATACAATTCATAACCCAAATGACATTCTGCGTTACACCAGTGCAAACTGCTGGTGAATTTGTCACCATCATATTGAAGTCACCATTATTCAAACCTAAAAGTTATTCCCTCATTTATGCTATACCTCTATATTATCCTGTCTGAGACTGACACAAACTCCAGTGGGGTCACATATCCCTAGAATTAACATTCTGGTTTGAAAAGGCAACAGGGATTTACATATGACATTGCTTAAATTAATTCTTTCTGTTGTCTTCAGTACAGTACTTCCCTGGAGCACCTTTAGTCATTCAATCCACATGGAATGAGAAAGCTTTCTTTATATTAGTCTATTAAAAGAACTAGAATATGAGTCACCAGTCATATCCCTTGACTTTAAGGAAAACCTCCTCAAATATTGGTAATGATTAGATTATACCTGAACGAATCACCCTCTGCACCCGTGAGAAGATAATGATGATACACCTGAAGCTGATGGCTCAGCACTGTGTTAGACCAGACAATGTGTTTGAAAAGGAGGGGAAAACTATGTCTGTCATCTTCTCACTTCTCACTTACATGCTACTAAACTGTGTGAGGGAAGACTTTCTGTGAAAAGAAGAAATAAATAAAATTTCAGGTGCACTCAAGCCAATTTATCTGTACAACCTGAAACTGCAATTCCAAATGCAGTATTTTAAAGATCTTTTAGTGACACTCATCCTATATAGGAGGCAGTTGCATTTATCTAGTTTAAGCCAAATACTAGCACTTGGGATTTGTTCAGCTCCAGGGCTGTATCACAAATTCCTTGAGGGAATTCACAATTCACCAAATGACGTATTGTTATTATCACCAAAAGTGAAACATATTCAACAAAACAGTACTCATTGGGCAGCAATTCTGCAGTGTATAATTACAGATGTCATTTCCCATCCTGGGTTTAAATGTTTTCATTTTTCACCTTCAATAACACCACCAAAAAAACCCTACCAAACACACACAAAAAAAAACCCCAAACCACCAACAAAACAAAACAAACCCAAACCCTTGATCCACCCCTTAAACTAAGGAGATTAGTTTTAATATTTAAACAATTTTTTATCTAGATTCATTGAATAATCCTGATCCATATTGTTCTTTCATTGTGTGACCGGTTTAGGCTGTGCCTTTAAGAAAGGGACACTTTCTGAACACTCTGGGCGAATGTTTTGATATTAGAATGAAAACAAGAGATATGCTAATTCAATTTCATTGGTGAGACCCAGTTGCAATTTTTTTGTTTAGTCTTTCAGTCGGGGGGAGTCAGTCAGGCAGTCGTTTTCTTCTTCCCTCGGTGCTGTGAGCTGGCTCGTTTCTCTCTACGATTCCTCTCTAACCAGATAAGAAAACTAACTTTTGCATTCGCTTTGAGCTTTAACAAAGTTTTCCCCTTTTAATTACCTTCCTTTCTCTCTCTCTCTAACCCTTTTGGGAAAAAGGGGAGGTAGGGAGGGAGAAGGGAGGGGCAGGCCGAACCCCCCTGGCCGCAGGGGGTTGGGGAAAGGTTTCCTGTATTACATACATTGCTGTATATTTCTGTATATATTGTAAATATTGTATGTTTTTGTACATATTCATTGCATTCCATATCTGCTTGTAAAATACAGCTTTCATCTGCTTCTCCGGCTGAGTTGGCTGTGGAATTCTTTTGTGTGTGTGGGGGGGGGAACCTTCCTACTCCACCACACATTGGAACATCCGGATTTCCCTTCCTTTCTAGCATTAATCTGCATTCTGAGGTTTGGGTTTTCTCTTGCTTTGCTTTTTTAATATGTGACATTACTGCAAATATAATCATCAGCTGTACCTACATTATAATTTGGATCTTCTTTCTCTGCTGATTACTGTATATGCCTTGGGTTTTGGTGTGGTTTTTTGCTGTGTTGGATTTTTTGGTTTTGTTGTTGGCTTAGGACCTGTTTTTGTTTTTGTTTTAGCAGTATAAAACTTTGTGTTGCTCCAGTTTACAAGTTATGGCAGTTTATGCAGCATTGTTGGCATCTTTAGCTGCTAAAACACTCTGTATTTCTCACCCAAAAAAACCTAAGGTCATGTTCAATTTTTGGGTGCAATTGTGTAACTTCAGAAAAATTCTCTCAGTCTACAGACTTTGGAAGTCCTTGCAGATAGTTAGAATGGATACGAGTCCTGTTCTTACATTGGGATAAAGAGCAATAGACCTAAGTCATAGCTCAAGAAGTTTAGATGTGGTTTCATACATGAAGCTGCATGATATTCTTTATTAATATAATAGGATTAAATGATGAATGCCATTTTATTACTTCAACTCCTGTCATTTTAGTGAGTTGATGAGCATGTCTATGCCACACAAGTGAACACATGGCATATTTTCTTGAGCAGGCATTGTTTGAAATGCCTTTGGAATAATCAGTAACGCAGACATGTGTATTGTACAGTAAAATGTGGCCTAGCACATTTGTGTGGTCATGTGACATCTAATGCAGATTTATTTGTTTTCATGAAGATTAGCTCATAGATCCATATATCAGAACCTCTGTCACTATGTTACTTTTATCCTAGAGTAGTACAGAATTCCTTCTTTCTGCTATACCTCTCCTGATATCCAAAAGTAGGTGTCCATTCTATGCTAGAGGTGAAAGACAACAATTATCCTGAGGATACTAAAAAAAACACATTATTAAGATCCTCATTCTGTCTTTTATACTCTCCTCCCCTTCTCTCTCTCTCTTTTTTTTTTTTTTATCCATAAAACTTTTAGCAGTGGCAGTGAGATTATGAACAGAAATAGGGAGATGGCATCTCTGTCTGCCAAACATGGATACGAATCAGGTAGTCAGGTGCAGTTATTCTACTGACCTAGTTTGTAGGTAAGGAATTGTGCATCTGTTCCTCCCCTTTTAAAAATACGCAACTGAAAACTGCTTACCACACCAGTGGAAAACACACATGCACTTTCAGAATAAATTTAAGTATCATTGATAGAAGAGTAAGAAGAGTACATGAAGTTAATATCTGCTTGGGTTCACCTTGTTTAATACATGCTGGAAATGTCAGTAAATCTAGCTGCTTCCTGCATGTAACTGCTGACTTGAACTCTGCAGCCTTTCTAATTGGTCTTGCTTGTCACACTTAATTTGTTCAGATTTTATTTTAAACAATTATTAAAAACAAATGAAAACACGAAAAGCTATTTTACTCCATTAGTCTTGTGCATTCCACTCTGTATTCAGGCCTACATCAACAACTGCTGTAGCAATACTGTTTCTTTCAGGATAAAGACAAAACATGGACTACATCCAACTTTTAATCAGCTGTACAGATGGGTTTATTTCACAAATGCACTAGGCTGCACAGATGGAAGTTCCTGAATGCCTGACAAGGTGTTAAAATGGTTACCAAGATTACAAAGGAAGAAAAAAGCAGCCCTGAAAATTATAATTAGTAGGGACTCTACCTCTTAAGGGCTTATTAGTTCAGAACTTAAATTTTGTCCTTGGTGTGTGGAAAGTGGTTTGCAAAGGTGAATACATATCTGATCAGCTACGATAACTGTTTTCTCTCCCTTACGAACACACACAGTCATACAAATATCTAACAGAAATGTTATACCTGATGCAATACTCGGTGAAACCAGCCAAAAGCATAACATAATATTTTTGACCATTTAAAGGCAAAGCAAAGGGAGCAGCAGTTTGTGCTCAGTGGCATACTGAGAAGCAGTTTTAAAAAAAAAAAAAGAAAAAAAAAGTAAAAAATCCTGTGGATATAAGTAGAAAAAATAGCAGTATGCATTATAATAGACATTATGTTTTTGAGCAGTTTTATTACAAACTCACAGATTTTATGCCCAGAAAAGTTAACTGAATTATCATACTTGACTGAACAGTTTACAGCACTCATCACCTCATGGAATACTATGCCAATTTACTATCCTGATGCCAAATGTACTAAACTCTGTTTTGGAAAGAACATGATAATAAAAGAGGTCATGAACAACTGTGATCATTACAGATTCCTGTGCTCTCATTTGCAACAGTGGAGGGCTGCAGAGACAATGCTATCTATATGCTAAGAGCATTAATCTTTCCTTTATCTTTAACAGGATAAGTTTTTGGTCATTTAGGGAAGAAATAACGTATCATAAGAGCTTCTGCAATCTCTTCATTCATACTGAATTGGGGACAGCTGTGAATGGATGAATCAGGAACAGACTGTCCTAATGCACTGAAAGCTACACCATTATTTTATGCAGAGCTTTGTGCTGAATATTTTATTCATAATATGCTCTTAGGAAGATCTATGATCTTTCAGTAATATAAATAAGAGAAATTAATGTCCAAAACTCAAGTATATCTTCCACGCTAAAGACTCAATTCTGTGATGAGCACAGTACATAAATGTGCACATGTTACACCATATAGACAGTAGATAATTTTAAATGGATCAGAAGCAGATAAGGGTAAAAGTACTTTACTAGGCCTTAAAAGATACAATGATCAAGAAACACAGTAAAGCTAATCTCCCAGGCAGCCAGTACCAGAACAAGAGGACATAGTCTCAGGCTGCGCCAGGGCAGGTTTAGGCTGGATGTTAGGAAGAAGAGTGATTGCCCATTGGAATGGGCTGCCCATGGAGGTGGTGGAGTCACCATCATTGGAGGTGTTCAGGAGGAGACTTGATGGGGTGCTTGGTGCCATGGTTTAGTTGTTTAGGTGGGTTGGATTGGTTGATGGGTTGGACGTGATGATCTTGAAGGTCTTTTTCAACCTGGTGTATTGTATTGTATTCTATTATTGTATTTATTTTAAAGTGTTGGTTAGAATAGAAGGGAAAATATCTTGAGGAAGTGGATGGTACATTTGAAAGAATCATCATGTGATTTGCATGGTGGAATAGCCAAAGATGGCATAAACCCAAAAATATTCCATAAATTGTTTTTGTTCACAGAAAAAAAAAAGGCAAGAAAATATAAAATGTTGTAGAAGTCAACTTCATTGTGATCCTAACCAAATTAATACATCTGTAGGGATTTAGATAAAAAAATATGGCAGACATGAGCAAAAAGGAAGTAATAGAGCATAGGTTCATGGGAAAAAAATCAACCAAAATAACACAGTACTTTTTAAGAACCATAGAACCGTAACATCATTAAGGTTGGAAAAGGCCTCTAAGATCATCAGGTCCAACCATCTACCCAGCACCTCCATGACCACCAGATATGTAGCTCCTTACTGCAGACCTGAACCATCTGAACATGAAATCATCCCAATACAGAATGGTACAACCCAGAGCAGGGCTTTTCAACTGCTCCCAATGCTAGACACCCACTTCTTAGATGTTGTAGTGATTTGACCTGCCTTTTTTCATCATGTTGCTGTTGTGTTTTGTAGGAGAAAAGGATGGTTTAGTTCAACTACAGCAGAATTTTTTTACAGATAAACGTACTCATCCCTGGAAGTGTTTAAGCCAAGGCTGGGTGAGGCTTTGAGCAACCTTGACCAGTGGGAGGTGTCGCTGCCCATGGCAGGGGGAAGATTGACAAGAAAATAATAGTCCTTACATCAGTTTCTATTTAAAAACATATTTAGAAAACTATCTCAAGCATTTTACTAGTGAAACTAGACACTAAAATAAATTTTTTACACAGTAAATGAATTAATAAAGACTAATTAATTAAGTGCCAAAATGTAAACAATGAATCATTATCAAGCTAGATTGTTTCTACTGGTATCCTTCAGGTCCCAAAACTTGGTATTGTGATTCAAGATTTCCATGAATGTATGAAACAAAGAAATTAAGAATAAAGTTTGCAGATGACAAAAGGATATAGGAAAAATGAATACAGTAAGTGAATGATTCAGAGGCATTTCAGATTACATTGGAATCTGGGACCAAGGAAAATATGTACTGTAACATGAACAGATATAAACAACATAAATATGAGATGAAAGTGTTGGTGGGCAGTAAACAAACAGAAAACCTTGCTGACCATCTTTAGACAGATGGAGAAGTGACTACATCAAAGAGGATTTTAGGGCTGTTACCAGCTGAACATGAGCTCCAAATACAAGACAGAGAGCAAGAAGACTAACATGGTTCTTCCACACATTATATATAGAAGATTCATGTAGCTATTGCAGATTATCATCTTAAAATATGACCAATGCATTAAGGTGGTTTTAATTTTATTCAGGAGTGACCACTACTAGGGTATTGTGTTTGCCAGTAATAAAATGAAGGAGCTCAAAGAATTATAGAAGACCATTTCAAGGTTCAAGAACTGCACCTGTGGGAGTCATGACAAACTAAACAAGAACCTTTAACTGTATTAAGAATTTGTTAATAGGAGATGCTTTAATTTGGCACACACAAGTACAGCAAAATTAAATGACTAAAAACTGAAAAACAGCATACGCAGTATAAAGGCCATTTACTTGCTTTAACAAGGATGGTTAGACTACATGATCTCCAGAAGTCCTTACTAGCCACTACCACTCTGTAATTCTGTGAATAATTTAACAATAAGTTTTATTATTATGTTTTTTTAAAAAAAATAAAAAGTGTTCTGGGAGTTTCAGTATCATTGAATAGTTTTAATGCAAGAAGACTTAGGCAGAAGAGTGGGGCAGGGAGAAATTTAATGAACTTTAGAAGGGTAAGTGTAGAGCCTTGCACCTAGGAAAGAACATCCCCAGGCATCAATATAGGTTGGAGACTGACCTGTTGGAGACCAGTGAAGGGGAAAAGGTCCTGGAGATCCTAGTGGGTGGAAGGTTGACCATGAGCTAGCAATGTGCTCTTGTGGCCAAGAAGGCCAATGCCATTCTGGGGTTTATTACAAGGGGTGTGATTAATAGGTTGAGAGATGTTCTTCTCCCCCTCTACTCTGCCCTGGTGAGCTTGCATCTGAAATATTGTGCCTAGTTCTGGGCCTCTCAGTTCAAGAAAGACAGGGAACTGCTTGAAAGAGTCCAGTGCAGAGCCACAAAAATGATTAAGGGAGAGGAACATCTTCCTTACAAGAAGAGACTGAGGGAGCTGGGGCTTTTTAGCTTGGAGAGAGGAGACTAAGGGGTGACTTCCTTAATGTTTATAGATATGTAAAGGGTAATTTGTAAAAGGATGGAGTCAGGCTCTTGGTGATGACCAATGACAGGACAAGGGGCAATGGGTGGAAGTTGAGGCACAGGAAGTTTCATGTAAACATGAGGAAACATTTTTCCACTGTGAGGGTGACAGAACACTGGAACAGGCTGCCCAGGTGGGTTGTGGAGTCTCCCTCTCTGGAGATATTCAAAAGCCACCTCAATGCATTCCTGTGTGACCTGGTATAGGTGATCTTGCTCTGGCAGGGGGATTGGACTAGATGAACTTCCATTCTGTGAAAATTATTTTCTTCTGGAAGAGAGATTCCAGATAAAGGAAAAAGCAGTAATAGGAAACCCTACCTACAGCCTTTGTAAAGGAGAATTGCATGTCAGACTATCATATGGCCCCCTCTTGTCGTGATAAACAAGAAACAATATGAAATAATCACACCTATATGTTAACAAATTTATTTGGTGAATTGCTGAACTAATTAAAGCCTACATAATGTCTGTTTACATGGCAGAAACTACATTCCTTAAGAGTTAGTATTGACATCTATGTGAGCCTATTTTTTAAATACACTGAAGTTAATTTTTAAGTCAATGTAGGTGCCAGTGTTCAGGCCCAGCCAGCAGCCGAGCCCTACACAGCTGCTCACACAACTGCCCCCACCAAGCCACGATGGGATGGGAAGGAGAACTGAGAGGAAAAGGCAAATCTGAGTGGGTTGATATAAGGAGAGATTGAAAGAACAGCACAAACAGATAAAAATTATCAGAGAACAATAATACTAATGAAATCATACATACAGTGAGTGAAACAAAACGCCTGGCCTGGCCCAGCCCAGCTCATTCACCTGATGCTGCCCCACTGTCATGTCACAACCACCTGCTCAAACCACTAACCATTGTCCCAGTCAGTCCTTCCCTTTAATTAAGCATTGTGGCTTCATTAAAAACCAAAACCAAAACCAAACAGAAAAAACAACACACACATAGAGTATCACAGTACCACCAAGGTTGGAAGAGACCTCAAAGATCATCGAGTCCAACCTGTCACCACAGACCTCATGACTCCACAAAACCCAAACAAACAAAAAAAAATAAAAGCAACCAAAAAAATACCCCCAAACATTTGAAAATGCAGTTTAACATTTTTTAGACTATAGAAGGAAAATAAACCAGTGAAATGAAATGTACCTCAAACATGGTCTTTTTTTTTGTCTAATTTTAGATGTTAAACTTAATCATCTACTGTAAATTACTCTAGAAAATCACCTTAGCTACACTTTGAAGAAAAATCACACAGCTCCTTAAGTAAATCACCACCTAACTGTTAGAATTTGCCCTCAGATCCACTACCGTAACTACAGAGGAAGCTTCATGTGAGATGAATCCAAGCCTCAGTTCTCTGATTTCCCAAAAAGATATATGAGATTGAACTTTAGACGAGAAGTGTGTGCCTTTCTTTATTATCTTTCTTTCACTATCTACAATAATGTATCCAGTTTGCAGCTCTACTTTTTTTTTCAGTTGGGCTTTCGACCTCCAGAGATCCCTTACAGCCTAAAAATGTTTTATGATTTTATGACTGTTCTTGGTGTGATTTTTATACATTAACTCTTACACATTTGGTTGAAGTCTTAGGAACTCGTGGTCCTATAGACAACACGATTTTTCACACAACACAGAACTTGATTTCAATTGAAGTCTTGACATAAGATAGCAAATACATTCACTGAGAGGACTGCCAAGGCAAAATAGGTGCAATACAGAAGAAAAAGCATTCTAGTATTCTTTCAGGTCAAATTAAAAAAATCACATTTGAAAAGCTTAATTTCTCTTTAGTTAGTCTTGGGATACCATGAATGAAAATATGGATGAAAATCTGCAACTACTGGAAGAAGATCTAGCATCACAGAGTGTTTCAGATTTTACATTAATCCAAAAGGCATCCATACAGACATCTCAGACTTACAAGTGAGGATGGCTGAGAAACAAGTCCCTTGTTCCATGTTGCTGTTATAAAAAACAATTATAAGGCATGAAATGAAAATTACTTTTTCATGAGCAATACTACATATTTTACAATTCTTGGGTGGGGAACTATTACAGTAAGAAACTACCTCTGACAAGAAGGACAATGATTTAGCAAGCAAAACAAACAAGTCCAAACTAAACTACATATTCTGTGATGAGTTTGGGTAATATATAGTACTTCAAACACACAACAGAAACATTGTGTGGGTAACAGAGATGCATAAGTAGTAAAGAAAAGGTGTAAACCAATCAGGAAAGAGACTCACTTGTATTAGTAATGGCAGTAAAAGCAGATTAGCCAGCAGGAGCAGGGAAGTCATTCTGCCTCTGTACTCAGCACTGCTTAGGCCACACCTTGAGTACTGTGTCCAGTTCTGGGACCCTCAGTTTAGGAAAGATGTTGACTTGCTGGAACATGTCCAGGGAAGGGCAACAAAGCTGAGGAGGGGTTTGGAGCACAAGCCCTATGAGGAGAGACTGAGGGAGCTGGGGTTGCTTAGCCTGGAGAAGAGGAGACTGAGGGGTGACCTTATTGCTCTCTACAACTACCTGAAGGGAGGTTGCAGCCAGGTGGGGGTTGGTCTCTTCTCCCAGGCAGCCAGCACCAGAACAAGAGGACACAGTCTCAAGCTGCACCAGGGGAGGTTTAGGCTGGATGTTAGGAAGAAGTTCTTCCCAGAAAGAGTGATTGGCCATTGGAATGTGCCGCCCAGGGAGGTGGTGGAGTCACCATCACTGGAGGTATTTAGGAAGAGACTGGATGGGGCACTTGGTGCCATGGTTTAGTTGATTAGATAATGTTGGATGATAGATTGGACTCTATGATCTTAAAGGTATTTTCCAACCTGGTCTATTCTATTCTATTCTACTCTTCTGACAGTGAAAATAAAACTGTTTCTTGGAATTCACATTCACATGAATTTCAGCAGATTAGATGCAGTAAATTGCAGTCATCCCTAGTAAAATTCTCTTTTTTTTTCAGACAATTGAGTTGGATAGGATGGCTAACTTTAGCACAGCAATTAAGTGGTTATGAAACAATCCTCCCAGTCTATACTGAAGCCCTGGAGTACATCCTGATCACCTGTCTAGAATATCAGTATTGTTTACTCTTCCTATGGAAATCTCTCATAAAATCAATAATGCAGTATTTTTAGTCACAAAAATTAAGTAAATTAATCTAGCAGCACAAGTATAGACTGAGGAGAGGATAGCCCCTGGTTCCAGTTCCTACTCCGAAATATTTTATTGAAAACAAACCAAACACCCAAAAAATCAAACCCAGCAAACCAACAAACAACAACACACAACAACAAAACCCAACTAACCAACCAACCAAAAAGTAATTAATGGATTTACTGAATACATTGCTGGAGTGTCCATGCTATCAGTAACACATAAAGGCTAAACACAATTTTCACCAGAGCTGTGACAATAAGATATCCAGCCAAAACAAAGAAACTATTTGTCAAAAAAGATTACTACACTGATTAAATGACAGAAAGAGACAAGACAGAAGTAGAACAGGATATTCTGGAACTGATTATTTTAGTATACTCAAGAAAGTTTTTAACTACTGAAGGTAATTCACTTCACGGCAACAATATTTTCCTTTATTTTTAATGTGTTTCTTTTTCTATTCTTTTTAAAGTAGGTCACAGTGGATTTTATTTTGGTGACTATCTGAGGAAATTTTTACTGATTAATAGCTTCTTTTCATCTGCAAACATAAATAGGTGTTTTAAATTTGAAAGCAACCCCCAAAAAAAAGATAGAAACCTAATTTTCTGAGAAAGAATCACACTGGAGATTTTGCCATCTAGTAACATTCGACTACTGAAGTTTTATTTTCATTGGGTTTGTTTTTGTTTATTTGCTTGTTTGTTTTAATACTGCCAAATTGAAGCAAGTAGATTAAATGCTATTAACTTTAATACCCTTTTTAAACAAAGTAATCTGTTGAAGTGATAATGACTTACTTAATGTAAGTATACTCACTACATCATTTTTTACACTATTGTGGGTTCCCTGTTGAATGAATGCATCACTAAACCTGACATTGTTAATTACAATTATAATATGTGGTATGTGAACACCTGATTAACTTCATACTGTATTTAAGGCAGACAAAGAGGTAATTAAAAATCCTATCACCAAACTTAAAGTGTGGTACCACATAAACCCAAAAACACTGCTTGCCACTTCATTCTCTTGGAAATGAGCTACCCAAGACCTCCAGAGCAGAGCTACCACCTATTCAAGCCTTGAAAACTAAACTTTTATTTGAAAGGCAATCAGCTAATTCTACAGGCATTCGAACTCATCAAAAAATTATTGATGAGAAAGGTCTGAAGCTGTCGTGCTTTTACATGGATACTCCAATTTAGATTTTTAGTTACTTTGACTTGAAAAATTGGCTCTGACTCTCCACATGGCTTGAGGCATAGTTTCAATACTACTTTTTTGTGTCAAAAACACCTGTCTTTTTACTTTAGTGCCAGAAGGGCTTAGCATCTTGTCAGTGAAGTAACACAGCCTGCACATTTATAGGTGTCACTCACTTTACCATCTGTTTTTTAGGATAACAGTCACCACTATCACTTAGACCCTCCAGAGGCTCTAACAATCTTTATGGATTAAGGTTGAGATCTACACTGGAGAACAGCTAGGGGTATTCCACCACTTTCAGCTCATTCTATGTGTCCTTTTTCCTTTACTCCTGGAACATCTCATCCTATATGAATTCAGTAACTATCTCTCATGCAAATTTTTTTTGTCAGCAGCATCCACTTCTTTAAAGTGCTAAAGCAAATAATTGTGAAACAAATGTCTGCATGTTGTACACTGAGAGAAAACTGCCTGCACATAAGCACCAGCCCTCTCACCATATCCAAATTTCTCCTGTCAAGAGACAGAAGTAACATAATCATTTGCATCAGGCACAGTGTGGCCAGCAGGAGCAGAGGGGTCATTCTGCCCCTGTACACTGCACTGGTTAGGCCACACCTTGAGTCCTGTGCCCAGTTCTGGGTCCCTCAGTTTAGGAAGGATGTTGATTTGCTGGAACGTGTCCAGAGAAGGGCAACAAAGCTGGTGAGGGGTTTGGAACACAAGCCCTATGAGGAAAGGCTGAGGGAGCTGGGGTTGCTTAGCCTGGAGAAGAGGAGACCCAGGGGTGACCTTCTTGCTCTCTACAACTACCTGAAGGGAGGTTGTAGCCAGGCAGAGGTTGGTCTCTTCTCCCAGGCAGCCAGCACCAGAACAAGAGGACACAGTCTCAAGCTGCGCCAGGGCAGGTTTTGGCTGGATGTTAGGAAGAAGTTCTATACAGAGAGAGTGATTGCCCATTGGAATGGGCTGCCCGTGGAGGTGGTGGAGTCACCATCATTGGAGGTGTTCAGGAGGAGACTTGATGGGGTGCTTGGTACCATGATCTAGTTGTTTGGGTGGGTTGGATTGGTTGACAGGTTGGACGTGATGATCTTGAAGGTCTCTTCCAACCTGGTTTATTGTATTGTATTGTATAATCATTAATCCTAAATTACATTTCATTGATAAAGTTTTTAATAAGATAATTTGGCAAATGGACTAATAATAAATAAGTACAGTACAAAAATTAAGGCATACTCTATCAGTGAACAAAATCAGGGTTACTTTGAAGAAGGTTTGGGATGTTTCTGGTTTGTTTGTTTTTTCTTTTAATCCTTACTTCTCATTTAAATAAGTAAATACATAAGTAAATAGAGCCACAGACCACATTGCATGCCTTTTAAGTATCAGTGCACCTAAGCATATTTTACAGGCATACAGGACCAAAGTTAGAAGATATATAGATTCTGAGGCAGGGGTGACATTTCAGTACTACTATGAGAAAAGCTATAAGCTAGTGGCCTTTAAGTTGAACCAGCAGAAAGGAAAAACAGTTTTCCTTTAAACTAGCATTTAAAGCATGTTCAAATGTTCAAAGTATGAGATGGGTTCAAGAAATGTGGTAGGACCAAATGGAAGAGATAATATCAAGCAAAAACCCTTGTTGGATTTGATATCTCTCTTATTCCAGAAACACCATGACCCTGGTGATACTTTGGCACATAAACATTGTTTTATACTTTTTCTGACACTAAGGTATTGATTAATAAGCACCTATGACTTGTCCTTGGCCTGGAAGTAGCACTTTATCAGATTGGTAACCAAGGAGGGCCAAATAAACTTTACAAATACGTTTCTGTGCATGCTAAAATCCCAAGGACATTCTAATGATAATGTTTTGGTTGTTTAAAGTTTGATGTCTTCAGTTCTACACACAATGAGAACAGATCACAAAGGCAAATTGTCTGCTAGCTGAGTGAGCATCTTCCTGATAGATATCTAAAAGTATAATCCTGTCCAAATTACAACCTCCTCTTTTTTTTTTTTTTAACACATATATCATAATTCACATTATACTCCCCATTACTTTCCTTGGAACAGGACACGCATAAGGCTGGACAACAATCACTGATCCTGCCCCGAGCAGTTACAAAGTTTCAGATTGTTTCCTCCTTTCCTTTGATAAAGCAGGGAGACAGATGCAGCTGCTGTCTCTGTAGCAGAGATACCTGTCTGCCAAGTCAGTTAGATCAAGAGTTTGAAATCAAAGGTAAGCATCCTCATGTTGACAAATTTCATTTCTAAGCCAGTGGATACTCTACTATTGAGGAATAGTATTTTGTACTACATCTTAGTGTAGACCAGAGCTATTTAATAGTACCATTCAGAGAATCTAAAGACAAAAGTCTGCTCTCTCGCTGTGCTATCTTTCAATGACTTGTTTCCAACTGTCTGAATTAAACCTGTTCATTTCTCTGATGGGAGATAGTGGATGCTATCCAGCCGTTTCTTGGTACACTGAACTCAGTGGAATGAGTTCTTCCTGTCTTCCTCTTCACACTAAATTTGCTGCATTAATCACTTACTGGTGAAACCACATCTCTGTCACCAATGCAGCATACATTCAAAAGTAATTTAAGCAATTGTGTTAACATGGCATCACTAGGGCTCTGTAATTACTGTGGACTACATGGGAACATTTTTTTGGTTGTCATTAGATGTTGGTTAAGCATTGCTTCTGGCATTGAGTTGTAGCTGGCCAGTGTTTTTCCACTAGGCCCAATTTTCTTCCCATTTTGAATTGGAAAAGCATCAGCCTGAAATTCCTCAGCCAAGTGCTTGTTCACTACATTATGACATTTAGGCTGTGTGGGTGGAGGGACTTGAGAGTAGTACTGCCTTGCCATCCCTGTAAAACATTTTAGTCTTTCTCAGAGCCACACAGCAGTGTCAGCACAGTGCTTTCATTACTGTGGAAATATTACATGTAGCCATTAGTCTTCTCTCTTCAATTAGTAACAGTCAGTTAAGCTCTGCCCCCAGCCTGCTTTAGCTGTTGGCAGCATTGCAAGTCAAACTTGTCTCCCATTTGGGAAGTAAACGAAGAAAACCTACTGTTCACCAGTCACATGCTCTGGCTGTGAAAAGGCAAAGAGGGCATGGGCATAAACTTGTTTGAAAATATTATGCAATTAGAATAGAATAGAATAGAATAGAATAGAATAGAATAGAATAGAATAGAATAGAATAGACCAGGTTGGAAGAGACCTTCAAGATCATCACATCCAACCCGTCATCCAACACCATCTAATCAACTAAACCATGGCACCAAGTGCTCCACCAAGTCTTCTCCTAAACACCCCCAATGATGGTGACTCTACCACCTCCCTGGACAGCGCATTCCAATGGCCAATCACTTTCTCTATGAATAATTTCTTCCTAACATCCAGCCTAAACCTCCCTTGGTGCAGCTTGAGACTGTGTCCTCTTGTTCTGGTGCTGGTTGCCTAGGAGAAAAGACCAACCCCCACCTGGCTACAACCTCCTCCAGGCAGCTGTAGACAGCAATAAGGTTTCCCCTCAGCCTCCTCTTCTGCAGGCTAAGCAACCCCAGCTCCCTCAGCCTCTCCTCATAGGGCTCCAAACCCCTCCTCAGCTTTGTTGCCCCTCTCTGGACACGATCCAGCAACTTAACACCTTTCCCTAAACTGAGGGTCCCAGAAATGGACACAGGACTCAAGGTGTGGCCTAACCAGTGCTGAGTACAGGGGCAGAATGACTTCCCTGCTCCTGGTGGCCACACTACTCCTGATACAGACCAGGATGTTATTGGCCTTCTTAGCCACCTGGGCACACTGATAGCTCATGTTCAGCCTACTATCAACCAGTACCCCGAGGTCCCTTTCTGCCTGGCTGCTCTCCAGCCACTCTGACCCCAGCCTGTAGCATTGCATGGGGTTGTTGTGTCCAATGTGTAGAACAGGTAAGGAAATGGCTATGGAAAAGATTAAGGAGAAGATCTTCATGATACTCTTATGAAACAATGTTAATATGATACAACTTCTGGAGTTCCACTTCACAGTACCTCTTGTTTTATCTTATTCCTTTTTATTTTTTTTTTCCCTATCTTATTCTGTTTGTTTTCAGGGATGTGGGAGGAATTATATATAATGGGACAGGTTTGAATTAAGGACTATTGTTATGAGAGCTACCTTTATTCAACTGGACATATTAGAACAGAAGTGAAAGATCATCTGTAAAAAGTAGTTCTGTCTTCTGCAGGTGAAATCCAATTCGAATGGGCAGAAAAGAGCATTCTCCAGCTTGAATCACAAAGGAAATGCAAAATTGAAGTTCCTCTGGTAAGTCCCGTGGTGCAGATAGCCCACCAGAATAAAACAGCATAGTCTAACTGACATTAAATGGAATCTTGTTTATTGATGGGAAAAGAGATTTGAGTGCTATATCTGTACAACAGATCCCCCAAACAGCTGGTTCTAAGAAACAATTAGGCACGATCAAAGTTCTTGAATACAGAATAAAAAAGTTAGAAGCCAGATAACAGTGCAATTTTAATGTGGTTTTTGTTTGTCTTTTGGTTTGAGTTTGGTTTGGTTTTTTTTTTTTACTTTACCTCTGAAAATATGATTTTTATCTCCATTTGTGCTGTAATTATTTTGCCTTTTTTTTTCCCCTTTTTTCCACATGGAACCAAAAGCTCGTGACTATTAAACACCTGAGAGTACATAAAATCCTTCACTGATTCCATTGTTCCCTCTATCACAAAATCCTACATTCTTTTGATCAGTTCTTTCCAAATGAGCTGCTCTTGTTAATCCTAACTGGAGTGCTGAAATTTATACAAACTATGATTGAACTACATTTTGTAAGAGTACAATGACTGAAATTACCTTTGCAAGATATCTTTACATAATAAAAATAAACTCTGAATCTATCATTGCATTTCTTTACAGTTTCAAAAACAATAATTCTAGTTTGCCAATCCCAGCAACACAGTTAACTGCTTTAACATGACATGTCATTTTCAAACAAGACTTCTTTAGGTTATCCTTTCATGTGAAAATACCATATGCAGTATTTACTAGTAAAGGTCAGGTAATAGAGCACTCAGGTTGAATAACAAGCAGGGATCAACATACTGGAAATAGCCTGCTATCAAAAGACCTGCTAAATGACAGATGGCTGGCAAGCTGTAAGGAGACCACTATATTATGATACTTAAATATAACAAACAATCAAACAAACAAACCCCACCACCAAAACCAAACAAGAAGACAAAACCAACCAACCAAAACCCTCAAAACTCACACCCCTAACAGAAAGAAAATGTATAAGCAAGATCTATGTATTAACATATCCATATTGGTCAGTCACCTGGGGGCATTTGACCTACTTCCATGATGTCCTCCTACAGTGATACAAGCTTTTCTTCTTCTCAGCAGGTAGTAATCTTCCAGGAAGAACTGCTGAGAACTGCCGGTATCCTTCTTGCTGATCTCCCAAATTGTTTTTGGAGATACAGGCGTTTTTTGCAGTGTATGTACCTTTTGCTCTTTCTTAATTTTCCATTTTCTCCTGACAATCCAGGAGCATTACAGCACACAAAGTATATAAGATCCGAGAGAAAAGTCAATACTAGGTGCAGTGGAAACATTCTATGCATCTTCATTATGCAGCATGTTTAGCATTATTTTTGCATGTTTTATAATCATGTAATACAAGTCATTAATAGCTTGTTAGAGGAAGAACAGTTTGGGGTATTATGTTTGATGTATGTTAGGTGACGCTTGCTTCACATTGTATATTTCCTTCTGAATTACTACCAATGAAAAGTCAACAAATCCATATTATCAGAAGGCACAGAGTGCATTAATTTGAGCCTAACTGTATTGGGTTTGGCTGAGATCAAATTACATTTCCCCACAACATCTTTCATAGTGCTGTGTTTTGTAGTGGTAGCTGAAAAGGTGTTGATAACACACCGGTGTTTTGCCTTCTGCTAGGCAGTGCTTGCACAGCACCAAGGCTCTGCTTTTCCAACATTCCCACCCAGCAGAAGGTTGAGGGGTGGGCAAAGTCTTGGGAGGAGAAATGGCTGGGCCAGCTGATCCAAGCTGACCAAAGGGGTATTCCATACTATATGACATCAGCCCAGATATAAAATCCAAGGGAAAAAAGGAAGTGTGAGGGCTTTTATTAATGGCATTGGTCCTCCAGAGGAACCACTAAGTGTATTGAAGCCCAGCTTCCTGGGAAGCAGCCAGACATCATTTGCTAATGGGAAGTAGAGAACAATATTTTTGTTTGCTCCCGCTTCTGCATGTGGCCTTTGCTTTCACTGTTGCCCTGCTAAACTGCTTCTATCTTGACCCAAGGGCTTCTTGTCATACTTTCCCTCTCCCCTATCTATCTAAGAAGGGGAGCAATGGAGTGCTTTGGTGGGCTTCTGGCTCCCAGCCAGGGTCAAACCACCACACTAATATATGTTCCCTGCAGCCAATGCACAACTCCATTTTTAGCTGCATAGGTAGATACAGAAACAAGATAAGTTTTATATTCACAATACAATAAAGACCTCAAAAAAATCAGTTATAGAATGTTGCCCTGAAAATGTCTTGCTCAAAAGTAAAATGTCACTCTCAAAAGTAAATTCCTTATGTCCTTCCTCTCCCTCCTTCTCAAACTTGTAACAGGAAATAGAAAGGAAAATCCTCTGAATTCAAGCTAACAAGGTAACTAATAATGAAGATAACAAAGTCTGCATAGAGTAACCCAGTTACTTCTAACTGTATTTGTAGAGCAGATTGTTAAGAATACTAGAAAACCCATTCTCTGTCATGATACTGACTTTGGGTTGCACTACTGCACTACTGCAGGTCAAAAATACAAGAACAATATATGTTTCAACTCCAAATACTCTTTGGGAGTGATTAATGCAATTATACACAGTTATATTTGCACTGCAACAAATTTCCATCTCAAGGCAAAATGAAGTTTACAATAGCTCTAGGCTCTGCACAAATTAACACTTCATTGAATATTAATGAATTACTCTTTGTGACCAATTGCTATGCAAATAAGGCTTGTGTCAGAATTTATAATTACATTTATTTCAAGATAAAATACATGAATATTAACATTAAAAAATACTTCCACAATAAATTGAGTAAATCAATTAGGACAGATGCCACAGTACTACTAAACTAATAGTTGCTGATTTGGCACAATTAGGTGACATTATTTGTTATACTGATTTCTTATAATTAAGAAAACTCAGTAGTATCCTAGACTTTTATCTCTATCAACTACCTTTTTGTTTGGAATAAAACACAGTTCATATTAGTTACACCATACATCATTCTAATTTATAATGTAAAAATAAATTGATACTGAATATATATTTTTTACTTTATTGGAGGTGGTGGAGTCACCTTCATTGGAGGTGTTCAGGAGAAGACTTGATGGGGTGCTTGGCTGCATGGTTTAGTTGTTGGGTGGGTTGGATTGGTTGATGGGTTGGACGCGATGATCTTGAAGGTCTCTTCCAACCTGGTGTATTGTATTGTATATCACCAAGCCTAAGAATGTGTAGTAGGATGTGGAAGATAGAATGACCTAAGATAGAATAAACCAGGTTGGAAGAGACCTTCAGGATCATCGCGTCCAACCTATAAACCAATCCAACCCACCTAAACAACTAAACCATGGCACCTAGCACCCCATCAAGTCTCCTCCTGAACACCTCCAGTGATGGTGACTCCACCACCTCCCTGGGCAACCCATTCCAATGGGCAATCACTCTCTCTGTATAGAACTTCTTCCTAACATCCAGTCTAAACCTCCCCTGGTGCAGCCTGAGACTGTGTCCTCTTGTTCTGGTGCTGGCTGCCTGGGAGAAGAGACCAACCTCTGCCTGGCTACAACCTCCCTTCAGGTAGTTGTACAGAGCAATAAGGTCACCCCTGAGTCTCCTCTTCTCCAGGCTAAGCACCCCCAGCTCCCTCAGCCTCTCCTCATAGGGCTTGTGTTCCAAACCCCTCACCAACCTTGTTGCCCTTCTCTGGACACATTCCAGCAAGTCAACATCCTTCCTAAACTGAGAGGCCCAGAACTGGACACAGTACTCAAGGTGTGGCCTAACCATTGGCTGCATCGTTTTTCTCACAGTCATGAGGGTTTTTTTTAAATGATGTGAAGCTTATAGAAGTAGCTTTCATGACCAAAAGCTGAATATCTTTGCCCTTCCAATGCAGCCTTTGTATAAAAACATCTCAATACTGAATAATCAATATTGGCTCTACAAGTTACATGAGATATCAGTTTTCTTTGCTTGAATTGCAGGAATGTTTCAACATGTTCCTAAATCCCAGTCTGTTAAACAACACAAACATAATTTCTCATAAAAATACTTTAAATATAGTTTACTGAAGGTTTCTCAGGTTTCTCTGTTGCTTTGTGAGGAAACATGGAGAGAATAAACCATGCAAGAATAAACCATAGTAGAGGCAATGATAAGAAAAAGTAAAGCTATGAGGTGAAAGAATGAACTAAAAATCTCAGCAGCAATAATAGAAATTATTAGGTTTTTGCTTTTTTTTGTGTGTGGTGTTGGGGCTTTGTTTGTCTGGTTTTATGTTTTGTTTTATTTTGTTTTAATTCATCCATATTGCGGAGGCTGCACCGAGGGAGTGCCCTTTAATTTATCAAGATAGTCATAAACTATAGCAGCTTTTACTGATCTCATGGCATACTGATGGTGTTGAGGTTATTAAAGTGAATTACATAGTTTTACAAATTGGATCAATTCTGAGTACACAGGAAAGTCAGGAGTGAATTTGAAAACTATGAAACAAATGGATATAATTAATTATGGTGTCACCCACTTTCAGAGAGGGCATCATGCCAGCAAAAGACTGAACAAGGACATGTTGTTTTCTACCTTCTGCCATAATGGCAGTTGTTTCCTTGTGCTTTTTTCTCCTGTCACTTTCAAACAGATGTGTGATCCTCAACACAAGACATAATTTCAAAAGCCATGAAATTCAGAAAATGCAATATATATTTCTATTGCTTTGCACTGTTGCTGCTCAGTGGTGAACTACAAGGAAACATCCCACAAAGACACATTCATGAGCTATATTAAATCAAGTATCCTTTTCCCAAATAAATTTACAGTAACTAGCACTCTAATTTCTCAACACAACAACTTCATAATATTCTAAAATAAGGAAGCTTCATCTCTCTACTCTACAGAGTTAATGCTGAGCTATTAGCCATGCAATAGAGGAGGGACTGGAAGTCCCACCAGCAACTTAATGCAGCCACTGTAGCCAAAGCCATGCACTCAATGAAGCAATGCTTTTCCTTTTGCTGTCAATCTTCGGTACCAGAGCAGCAGGGTTTTATTTTATCTTTGCTTTTTTCCCATTTCACAAGGGTATTTAAAATTTGATCACAACAATGGTTCAGTTCATATGCATATTACAAACTGCTTTGGGGACTGCTCAGCGCAAAATGGGCGGATAATGTTACAGATTAACTTGACTCTGGAGTGTGAACTGTCAGCTATATCCTTTAGCTGGGGAAAAGATTTTAAACACTACCTGGAAAATCGTGAGGCCTAATCTTTCTGCTGTGCTAGCTTCCAGCATAATCCAAATAATGTGAATGTGCTTTCCATCTGACTGAGGCAGGCATGCTGTTAAGTGATTTGAGCAATTTGCCTGGTGTAATAACCAGTTTTCTGTGTCTCATTGGATGCCAGGAACTTCCTGAAAATCTTCGCCTATGGCTTGACACAGACTGCTGAGTAGCCACAAAACTATTTGATAAAAGAACCAGTTTTGTCCAGTACAAATCAATAACATCACACTGCAATAGCTGTATTTGACTACAGCACTCAGCTGTTATCAAGTAGGGGACCCAATCTGACTATTTTGACTTCAGAGTACGTATCGTTTTCCCAGCTGGTCTCCAACACAGCAGGAATGGCTGTGGTGTGTGCTCAGTGTTTCAGCCAAAGAACATTCAACATTCTCAGCACTCCACTGGCCTTCACTCAAATATTAACTGAAAATGCATTTCAAAGAAGATATCAAATTGTTTGTTTTACTAAAACAGAGTACATAAAATGGGAGTCTTCAGATGTAAAATCTTAAATCTGAACTGGAAAGATTTATTGGTAATTTCACCTATCCTTTCTGTCTGACACAATCTTGTTTTTCTAGGAAAACCGAGCCCCAAAAGTCACATCTCACACAAATAATTATATGTATGCTTGCAATTAGTTGAATTAATTTATTGCCACTGAAGGGAAGATGGAAAATCTTTCCTAATACCAATATTCAGAATATCATTGTCCTCACCTCTTCTGTAATTTTTACTCATGAAAGCACTTTTTAGATAACAAAACATGTTTTCTGGATATACTCCTAGCATAGTAAGAATAATCAACTTTGTTCTCCCTATAACTGAAGTTACTTTTGCACAAAAAAAGAATATGCCTTTTCTAAAGATCTATGCCACTAAATCTAGATAAATGTGAGGAGTAAAGTGTTCCTTATTTTGTTATTATTGTTTCAATGGTCTTTCAGTTTTTCAGTTCATACCTCTCAGAGTATGGAAATTTGCCCAAAGTATGTATGATCTCAAAACATTGGTCTAAGAAAAGGACAAAGCACCCGATCATAGTTAGGAATTATTTTCCCTTGAAATTTCCATTACAACATGAGGCTGTTAATCTTTCATAAATTCTTGGTTCCACTGAAATAAACAGATTTTTTTTGGCCTTTAATCCAAATAAATAATGTCTCCAATATCTGTCAGACCTCTGTAACAAAAGAATATTTATATTTCCCTACAGTACAAATGTGCTACAGGAATAATAAGTATAATTTTTTATTTTTTTTTGCTTCGCTATGAATCCTAAATCTCATGTAGAATAGAATAGAATAGAATAGAATAGAATAGAATAGAATAGAATAGAATAGAATAGAATAGAATAGAATAGACCAGGTTGGAAGAGACCTTCAAGATCATCGCATCCAATCCATCATCCAACACCACCTAATCAACTAAACCATGCAACCAAGCACCCCATCAAGTCTCCTCCTCAACACCTCCAGTGATGGTGACTCCACCACCTCCCCAGGCAGCCCATTCCAATGGGCAATCACTCTCTCTGTGTAGAACTTCTTCCTAACCACCAGCCTAAACCTCCCCTGGCACAGCTTGAGACTGTGTCCTCTTGTTCTGGTAGTGTGCTACTCAAGCATATAGCTCTTTCATGTTCCCCATTGGCATATTAGGAAGGTCAATAACTCTTTCTTTTCAAATTAGCCTTGGGAATATCATGAAAAATCACATAAGATTCCAAGCTTTGATTATAATACTTTTTTCCCAAAAAAAACATTCCAATGCATTTCCATATGGGCATCTTGCTGGTACAATGAAATTAATTATGATTCTAAGATTTTTTTACGTATCTGCAAACAGAGGGTCAAAGATATTAAATTATTTGTATCCTGAAACAGTGAAAAAGAACATCAGGAAAATTCTCCAAGGGCTTCTGTCATTTAACTGGGTGTAAAAATTTCCTCTGAGAATGTGAGTATCTTGTGATGTTCTCTTACAATGAGCAGCAGAGTGTCATAAATCAGGAGGCAGTTGGCAATTCTATTCATTGTATCTTGAATAGGCTCCACTTTGGACAAAAGGAAAAAAAAAAAAGGGGGCAAACAAAAAAGCCTGGAAAGAAACCTTTAACACTTTTCTAAAATAACTGTATCTTTTCTAACCTGATTTGCAGCTGACTTTGAACTTTCAGTTTGCATAATTTGAAACCAACAGTATTATTTTCCATTCCAAATCAAGACGAACAGCATTGTCAGCTGCTCACTTTGACCTCAGTTCCCGTGGGGGCCCTTACAAACTATCCACAGTACCCTAATGAAAAAAAAAACAACAAACCCAAACACCCACCCACAAACAAACAAACAGACAAACAAAAAAAACCCAAAACCCCCAAACCCACCACAAAAGAGAAAGGAAGGAAGGGGAAAAGAAAAAAGCCTTCATGTGTCCAATGCTAAAGAGTAAAAATGATAGAAAATTTAAAAAAAAAAAAAAAAATTAGCTTGGATAACCATGTACAGATAACATGCTAATATATCCAAACACGGTAACAGTCATAGGGGATCTGTTGCTTACTTGCCCTCAATACAATACAATACAATACACCAGGTTGAAAGAGACCTCCAAGATCATCGCATCCAACCCACCTAAACAACTAAACCATGGCACCAAGCACCCCATCAAGTCTCCTCCTGAACACCTCCAATGAAGGTGACTCCACCACCTCCCCAGGCAGCCCATTCCAATGGGCAATCACTCTCTCTGTATAGAACTTCTTCCTAACATCCAGTCGAAACCTCCCCTGGCACAGCCTGAGACTGTGTCCTCTTGTTCTGGTACTGGCTGCCTGGGAGAAGAGACCAACCCCCACCTGGCTACAACCTCCCATCAGGTAGTTGTAAAGAGCAATAAGGTCTCCCCTGAGCCTTCTCCAGGCTAAGCAACCCCAGCTCCCTCAGCCTCTCCTCATAGGGCTTGTGCTCCAAACCCACCACCAGCTTTGCTGCCCTTCACTGGGCACATTCCAGCAACTCAACATCTTTCCAATGCCAACAATTTTCCAAGTCTCTCCATCAATTTTTTTTTTTTTTTTTTCAAGTAAAGTACCTGGAAAATTGCAATTTGCTCCTTTAGATGAACAAATTAAAAGAAAAAGAGAAAAGTCTTATCACACTTTTTATAGGCATATTCAGAATAGCTTGGTGATTGTCAAAATTACTCCTACTTTGTGTCTAAAACAAACTCTCATGATTTTGGATTGTTGCTTAGGGAAAGATGGTCCTGTTTTAAACTCTGTGATTGCTGTCTAGACTTCATGCTCTAACATAGTGAAAAATAGTTCATATCTGACTAAGATACTAGGACATTAATAGATAAGCATTCTCCTGTAGGAGCAGTTAAGTCTGTGCTACATACACCACCTAGCTCCTATTTTAACCCCAATAAGTTTAATAAGACACTGCTTTTTAATACAAATGGAGTTTAATTACAACTATACTAGAGATTTAACCTTAATTTGATGCACGTATGGGAGTATGTTTCAACCTATGTTAAGATATTCTTGCCTCCAAACCACAATTTGGTTTTACTGTGGCCAACAATGAGGCCTGTTGCATGAAGTAATTAGACATCTACTAAGGAGGAAAATTAGAATTTACTTGCCTGGAACACAGACATAAGCACACTAATTAGCATAACCAGGTACAACATAGTATCTTATTTTAACAGTGTAAAAACATTAATAACATCTTGCCTTAATTGCAAAGGAGCAGCTGGAGTTGTGATATAGTGGCACAAACAGGGTGCATAAAAGATGTGCAAGTATTATATTTTGCAGTATACTAAGTAAGGATGCAGAGTAGGCATGAACAATGTCTGGTAAAACCAAAATAATCCTGCAGTGCAGGCAAGCAGGGTGTCTCACGGAACCAGAATAATCCTGCAGAATATGCAAAACTAGAACAAACTCTTATCCCAAAAATAAATGTCAAGAAAAGCTGAGATCACCCAGTTTTCTTTTCAGAAGGAGACAGAGGAGCACAAAGCATCAATGGTGCTTTATGGGGAAGGATGGAGAGGAAAGAAGGCCCAGACTCTATACTGGCTTTCGCTCTCCAACTGCTCTCTGGATTGATGGATTACAGCTATCAGTGTGAACTAAAATGGCATCACTTAAGTGGCATTGTACATTTGCAACTAATTTAAGATAAACTTGTTATGGATAATTGATAGTGATTAAGTGCTAACAACTGGCAATGTGCATTATTAACAAATTCATTCAATCCAGTCATGAGTCATTTTGAAGCTGGAAACTGGCTGGTTTTAGAGTCTTGTCCCATCGCATTCCCATCGCAGTGTTCTCTTAACTCCATAGTATACAAAGACCACACTATATTCCATTGCAACTTTATGTTCAAATTCTACATTTTCACATGACTTTCAGTCATTTTTTAAATGCTTAAAGATTCATCACAGTAAAGCAAGACATGTCATGAGAAGGTTTTTTCCACCTGACTTTGTACTCTTTTTCATAAGGTAATGTAGTCCTTAGAAAGTTCCATGATTTTGTATCATTTTTCTTCTCCTTTCTGCAGAAAATTATTCTAAAATGATCACCTTGAAAAGAAATGAAAAGCAAAGGTAGTAGTACCTGTTGTTCTGGCCTGTATGACTACACAACATATAGGATAGGATAGGATAGGATAGGATAGGATAGGATAGGATAGGATAGGATAGGATAGGATAGGATAGGATAGGATGGAATGGAATGGAATGGAATGGAATGGAATGGAATGGAATAGAATAGAATAGAATAGAATAGAATAGAATAGAATAGAATAGAATAGAATAGAATAGAATAGAATAGAATAGAATAGAATAGAATAGAATAGAATTAACCAGGTTGGAAAAGACTTTTGAGTTAATCGAGTCCAACCTGTCATCCAATGCCATCTAATCAACACCAAGTGCCCCATCCAGTCCTTCCTAAACCCCTCCAATGATGGTGACTCCACCACCTCCCTGGGCAGTCCATTCCAATGGCCAATCACTCTTTCTGTGAAAAACTTCTTCCTAACAACCAGCCTAAACCTCGCCTGGCACAGCTCGATACTGTGTCCTCTTGTTCTGGTGCTGGTTGCCTGGGAGAAGAGACCAGCCCCCACCTGGCTACAACCTCCCTTCAGGTAGTTGTAGACAGCAAGAAGGCTTCCTCTGAGCCTCCTCTTCTCCAGGCTAAGCAACCCCAGCTCCCTCAGCCTCTCTTCATAGGGCTTGTGCTCCAAGTCCCCCACCAGCTTTGTTGCCCTTCTCTGGACATGTTTCAGCAAGTCATCTTTCCTAAACTGAGGGTCCCAGAACTGGACACAGTACTCAAGGTGTGGCCATATGCATATATGTGTATATATATACATCAGATGCAGGCAGCATTGGGATTCATTTTTCTACCTAGGCTTGAGAAGACTTCTCAGCATATGAACAATCACTTTTGACATCTTGAAGTCACTGCCTGTATGTACATGTACACACACAGAGAGTTTACCATTCAGTTCTGTAGATACATAGATGCTTTTTAATAGGAGAAACAGAGTATAATTCTCTTGCATTCTAAAATAGAAATGTTATTAGATGATCCATTTACACTATAGATTATTGATTCATATAGACATAGTTAAAGCTCCCCATCACTCCCCCAAGTTGCCTCTTCTTTCTGGATACCTCTGCTATTTCTCAGCAGCACTTCTTTGAGACATATTTGCAATTAATTCTCTACAGAATAAATGCTTTATGATGTAGAAAAGCATAACAGAAGAAAAAAGGAACTACAACTATCCCCCTATATTTAATGATTTAGAAAATCTATACTTCACTTGCTCCAGCAGCAAACTTCTCAGTGTAGGAAAGCATGGGGGAGGGGCAAAGTGAGATAATGACTATATTTTCTCCTTATTCAGGGAAATAGTGTCTTATATTTAATTCTACATCACCAGAATAGTTTACAGAAATACTGATGCTATGGTGAAGCTATCAGTGGGCTCATTAATTTGTAGTGGCTATTTCTCCTGACCTAATTTCCTTTCCAGCTTGAAAACTGTTTGAAATTTCATCTGACTACAATAAGGTTTATTGGAAATATTAATGTCTGTGCTCTCCCCATAAGCCACCAGCAGGGCAATCAACTTGAGAGATGAATTACAACATCTGCATTAACAGCATATAAAGTTATAGTGTGGAGTCTGGCTCTTTGTCCTTTGCTGCCCTCCCTTCTTTCACTTTGAATGTGATTCTGAAAACTGAGAATTTTTGTCTCTCTCTCTCTCTTTTTTTTTTTTTTACAAGAGAATGCCCTATGAAAACATCATTAATAATACACATTACACACTGTGGTTTATAATAGATGGTTGTTTATCCAAAGGTTGGGGAATGACTTTTGCAACTTACTTAGTCTCGGAATCAAAACGGAATCGCTATGATCTACAGAGCTCTTCGTGGCATTCATGAGCGTGTAATGCCAGTATAATTTATTAACATTATTTGCCTTAAAAGTAAGAGAAAGGAAATACATGCTTCACTGGATAGATTATTCTCAAACTGCACAGTGAGCAATCTTCCAGTGAGAATTATGAGAGGGGCAAACATAATCATTAAAAACTTGTATGTAAGCCCACATTGAGGTCTGTCCCACTTACAAAAGTGTTTCAGCATGCAAAAATCAAGCACACAGAGGCGCTCAATGCAACCTGGGAACAAGGATGTGGCAAGAATTTGTGTCCTCCAATGCAAAGCTCGTGGTATCTGTGCATCATATCTTTAACATGACACTGATATATGTAAATATAACGTCATGTGATAACAGGAAATTTTCCTTAAAAAATACAAGATAGAAAAAATAATGGTGGAGACAATTCAGAGTATTGCTATTCTGCAAAGAAGAAAAAAATGTAAAACCCCTAAAAAATAAAGAGAATAAACATTTTGACCTTGAACATTTACATCTGTAAATGTCCTATGAGGACAGACTGAAGGAGTTGGGGCTGTTCAGTCTGGAGAAGAGAAGGCTCCAAGGTGATCTAATTGTGGCCTTCCAGTATCTGAAGGGGGCATACAAGAAGGCTGGGGAGGGACTTCTCAGGATCTCAGGTAGTGATAGGACTAGGGGGAATGGAATGAAGCTGGAGGTGAGGAGATTCAGGCTAGATGTGAAGGGGAAGTTCTTCAGCATGAGAGTGGTGAAGCCCTGGAATGGGCTGTCCAGGGAGCTGGTTGAGGCCCCATCCCTGGAGGTGTTTAAGACCAGGCTGGATGAGGCTCTGGCTTGCCTGATCTAGTGTAGGGTGTCCCTGCCCATGACAGGGGTGTTGGAACTAGATGATCCTTGTGGTCCCTTCCAACCCTGACTGATACTATGATACTATGACACAGTTTGTTTCTCTAAAACAATTTTGCAATTAATTCTTACCAGTATTTTAGTACTTCTTAGCTACTCAAATTTTCAGGTTAGCATATGGACAATAGGATTTGGGGGAAGGAGGCAGCAAGAAAGAGAATCCATTATCTGTAACAGAACTACTTCAAATACCTCTCTTACCATGCCCATCTTCATAGAAGAACAGAGGATGAAAGAGTGTTCCATGATACAAGGTTTAGACCTCAAAAGGGGAAAAAATAATAATAAAAAAGAATGCAAAAGCTTCTTTTCCTGTACTGAGTGAAGGAACCAGAGAATTGTTTAGTCAGATAAATGAACAAAATTAGTCTGAAGGCTATTGAGATTTTCAGGGACAAAACCCTGAACACTTATGAGGAAGTCAGTTCAGCACTGACATTATCATCCACACTATCTATAAAAAGGTGAAACAGTATTACCAGGCTTCTGTGTTGATTCCTTTACTCCAGCTCCTTCTATCACGTCCAAAACTTCTTCAGGCTATGGACTATTCTCATGTAATTTAGATAATTTTCAGATACTTGTCTCCTACTGATGTGAAAAGAGATCAATAATTCTTTCTCTCTCTCATTTCTAACTCCTGAATTACTAACCTATCTCTTGGTTACAGTATTTTTTCCTATTTCTGTCTCACACTTAAATCTTGGTAAAAATGATCAAAATTATCAAAGTTAAATAGTAAGAAAAGCTCTCCTTCTTATTCCTCCCATCCCTTTGAACTGAATTTTCCTTTCTTTATGCTTTGTTAATAAAATGCTCTTGATACACAGTTGACATCATGCACAAGCCTTTATATATATAAATTTAATGTAATTAGTTCTTCCTCTCTACTTTTTTGGGATATCTCCAGTCATAATGGATTCAACAATTACTCAAGTGTTTTTATGTTAGATGTTTCTACTTAGGAAATTATGCAGCATATTGGTTAAGAAGTCCACAATTCATTAATTAATGGAATTTATGTGATTTCCTGTCAGTTAGCAAAGATGCTTTGTCCATTTAGATTAAGCACACAGTTACATCTCAATTACAACAGTTATTCCAGCATCTGTGTTTATCCCTATAGATATCAGCTGTACAATTACTGGGCCCATCAGTTTAAGAAGGACATCGAGACACTTGAACATGTCCAGAGAAAGGCAACAAGGCTGGTGAGAGGCCTTGAGCACAAGCCCTATGAGGAGAGGCTTAAGGAGCTGGGATTGTTTAGCCTGGAGAAGAGGAGGCTCAGCGGAGACCTCATTGCTCTCTGCAACTACTTGAAAGGTGGTTGTAGCCAGGAAGAGGTTGGTCTCTTCTCTCTAGCAACCAGCACCAGAACAAGGGGACACAGTCTCAAGCTGCGCCAGGGGAAGTTTAGGCTCGAGGTGAGGAGAAGGTTCTTCACTGAGAGAATCATTCGCCATTGGAATGGGCTGCCCGGGGAGGTGGTGGAGTCACCGTCCCTGGAGGTGTTCAAGAGGGGATTGGACGTGGCACTTGGTGCCATGGTCTAGTCATGGGGTCTGTGGTGACAGGTTGGACTCGATGATGTTTGAGGTCTCTTACAACCTTAGTGATACTGTGATACTTCTCTCAGCAACCCAAGGCCTGCAAAACTTTAGGAAATCATTACATCTTACACCACCACCACCACCCTCCCTCCAAAAAACCCAAACAACCCCACACAAACCAAACCACAAACAAACAAACAAAAATATAAATAACACCATACAGAGTATCTGTGCTTGGACTTCTGTTGACCTTCATTTCAACTCAGCCAGTATAACACCTTAGGTTAGTAACTCCTGATGTGCATCTCCACAGAAGTCAGTATCACAAGAAAGTATATGGTAGCACCTGCTTCAGTTAGATTTGAAAAATAGTTTCCATTATAGCTACCTGTTTCCACATTCCTTGCTTACTGTTGGCTGAATAACACTCTGGATAACTAGAAGGATTCAAAAACCAAAAACAAAACCCAAACTTCTCCTCTGTCCCATTTATCACCCTGTAACACAATTTTCTTCGCTTGGCCAAAGATGAGGAGATTATGGATAAAGTAGCCATGCTATAGGTGCTGTCCAAAAGGTCTACATTTAGTTATAATTCTGATTGCAGCTTTCATCAATAAAAAGCTTCAATGTTTTCCTTCAACTGTGAGGCTCAGCAAGAAACACATGCAGTGACTATCCATTTTGCTGATGGCATACAGTCAGAATGTATGTTCTTAAGTTTTCTCTTTTTTTTTAAACATTCCTTTGTTTCCTAGCAATGACACTGGGCTGCCTGGGGAGGTGGTGGAGTCACCATCATTGGAGGTGTTCAGGAGGAGACTTGATGGGGGTGCTTGGTGACATGATCTAGTTGATTGGGTGGGTTGGATTGGTTGATAGGTTGGACGTGATGATCTTGAAGGTCTCTTCCAACCTGGTTTATTGTATTGTATTAACTGCTGTGCCATAGTGAATTCTTTTGCCCTTATACCCAAAATCAGTTTGTTAACATACTGAAAGGTTTGTTGGTTTCTAAGATGTAAAGAGTAATCATGTGGTTTCTGTTTACTTTCAGATGTTTAGTTTTACAATTAGTTTAACAATTCCTGAAGGAATAACAGTACAATATAAAAATGTTGTAACTTCTTGTAATGGTTTGAATCAGAACAAAATGGGTCAAACCTGTCTATTTTCCCATAAGTGAGGGGGAAATACCATACAAAAACCTCGGCACTGAGAAAGAAAGAAACTGAGAGAATAGAGTTTACTGATCAAAAATCAGATAAACATGGTATAAAATGCATTTGCAGAAAAAGCATGGCACAAAGCAACAACAAGCAGAAGCAAGCGAGCCAAAAGCCCAAGTCAGAAAACTAGTCCCCCATCCCTCCTTCTCCCACCACCATCCCAGAAGAAAAGACAACACCTAAAAAACTTGGAACCCAGAAGCAGCAACAGGAACAGGAAGCCTCCCATGTTGCCATCTGAACTTCAAGCCCCATATTACTTTGCTCCATTTATCACTTTCATTTTTGAAGCTGGCATGACTGAAGTATGGTATGAATAACAGCAGCAGGTTCAACTCAATCCATGATGCTTCTAAATCACATTATCAGACATGAGAAGACAGGTAAAAAATAATTAAACACGTACACAAAATGTTGTGTGGAAATATATTTGATGTCTAGCCTCCATTTTCTCATTACCAGAATGCTGTCCTAAAACCAAAGCAAGGTTTGCTCTATGAATCTTACATTTCCACAGAGACTCATTGTCCCAGTTTAAGACAGCCCACACTCACACGCAACCCCTCACATGAACATCAGGAGGGAAAGTAACACAAGAAGTCCTGTAGTTGAGATAAGGAGTTTAATAGAAATAATAATATGTACAATTATTTTACTGAAAAAGCATCAGCAGAAGCCAGCCATAAAAAGACACCCCCACCCCCACACATCCCCCAGGTCCACAGCCAGATGAGAAGAAAAAGAACACCACCCCAAAAATGGAAATCAGAAGCAGAAACTGGAAACAGGAAGCCCTTCATGATGCAATCAGAACTACAAGCCCCAAGATACTTTGCTCCAGCCAGCACTTTTCCTCTTCAATCTGGCATGTTGACAGCATGGTACTGAATACTCAGCAGAATCAATTGGCTAAACCCATGACATTCAGATCTTTTTTCACTGTGGTATCATCCTCTTCCAGATCAAAACCTAAAAGGTTATTCACACAGTAAGATGAGATTCTTCCTTTTGCCTTCCTTTTAGGTAAATGTATCAGTCTTTAATAAATGGAAAGTCCCCTAAAACTAGAAAGTTCTAGGACATGAATAGAGATGAAAAGACAGCTTCACTGGATCTTGGAACTTTCTAATCCATCTTTTCTTCCTGTTTAGCTTCCTAATGAATTAATGTTTTGCAAGAGAAAAATGGTCAAGATATTTTTGATTTTTTGCTACAGCAAGATTCTTCTCTGGAGACGAATAAGATGGAATTTCCGCCCCCCACACACACTTTAAAATACTATTACAGTACTTCTCTTTGATCTTGCACAATTTTTTGAGCAAGGGTGATCTTGCAGTGTCTTTCAAGGTGGTATATAAATGCAAGCAGCAAATGGTACTTATAATTATTTTTGAAGAGAAACAGAAGAATATCGAACGAAAAGGAACTATGTGCAAGAGGTAGCCCATTTGAAGTGTGATGTAAATTGCATATCTTCTTGAAGTCTGCCCCTCCTCTGATCAAACACAGTACAGTTAAACATAAATGGACAACTATTCTTCTATTCAGCGAGGCAAATATGCTATAAAATGTATTCTAATACTGACTTCAGCACAACTTTACATTTAAGTCTAAAGACCCCAAACTTATTATGGAGAAAAAAAGGAAATTTTCCACTGGCACAAACATACCCTACAGACACAGCATGCATCCATGGCAATGATAATTCTGATTTCAATTAGAACTTACTAGCTCTCTTGTGCCTCATTTTTTACAAGGAAAATAAAATTGAGAAAGGCATTGCTGTGATTAGTTCCTACAGCCACCTTTTCTGAGTAGTCTGAAGTGACAGCCACAGGGGTAAAAATGATTGTACTAAAATGTCTACTAATGAGGCCCCCGTAGTACTGCTCCAAGAAGGACCATTATATGCTACATTTGTCAATTTCATCTTTTTGGCTTTCTTTTTATCATCTGGAAAAATCCTGATTAAGAGAGGGTTTCTTTTTAAGGCTTTATTCTTGTTTAACCTTCATAATAATGCTGATTGCATTCCTGTACAGCTAAAATGTTCCCAACAAAAACATTAACATATTCCATACTTCCTACTGACTTTTCTCAGTTTCTTGAGGCTAATATATATTTTATGACAACAGTTCACATATTTTCTGTTGGGTTATAGGGAGGGAGGCATTAAAAATACCTGCAAACATCCTCATAAATGCAAAGCAAGAAGCCAAACGGAAAATAGTTCGTGTGGAAGAGGCATCTATGACACAAATCCTAATATCTGTGAGATGGGAAAACAAAACTAAACCAAAAGAAAACAAAACAGAAAAAAAAAAAAAAAAAGGAGAAAAAAAAAAAAAAAAAAAGAAAAAGGGACTGAGAATTAAAAATAGTAAAGTTAAAGTAAATAGAATTTTTAAAAAATTAAAAAGTTAAACAAACAAACAAACAAAAACCCCAAACAAATATTTAACAAAAAATGGCAGTAGCTATTTGAATGACTGCACAGGATAAAGAAAAAAAAATTCTGATTTTCTGACATGAATGATGCAAGAAACTAATACCTGAGAAGCAGCTTTAAACAAAATAAAGCTACCACATATAGGACTCTTAAGCTGAAATATGATTAGCATTTGTACACAAACTAACCAGCAGCAACATTCTAGGAAGAAGACAAGGTTATTTAGGAGCATACATTGTCTTAGAATGGGCAGGGACACCCCACACTAGATCAGGCTGGCCAGAGCCTCATCCAGCCTGGTCTTAAACACCTCCAGGGACGGGGCCTCAACCACCTCCCTGGATAACCCACTCCAGGGCTTCACCACTCTCATGGGGAAGAACTTCTTCCTCACGTCCAGTCTGAATCTCCCCACCTCCAGCTTCATTCCATTCCCCCTAGTCCTATCACTACCTGAGATCCTGAGAAGTCCCTCCCCAGCCTTCTTGTAGGCCCCCTTCAGATACTGGAAGGTCACAATAAGGTCACCTTGGAGCCTTCTTTTCTCCAGACTGAACAGCCCCAACTCCTTCAGTCTGTCCTTATAGGAGAGGTGCTCCAGCCCTCTGATCATCCTCATGGCCCTTCTCTGGACACGTTCCAGCATGTCCATATCCCTCTTGCAATAGGGGCTCCAGAACGGGATGCAGTATATGTGTGTGTGTGTGTGTGTGTGTCTGTATACATACATATAATTTTTCTTAATTTTGGGAGTTCAAGCACATGGTCATTATCAGCTGTAACTTTTTTAGAATGCTCTTTAGGCTAATTCAATCTTTACAGAAATCTTTTTCTTGGACTACAGAAATGAAGACACATCAGTCCTGATTAATACTCTTGTTCTATCAACTTTAGAAACACGTTTACGTTTCATAAACATATAACATGAAATGAGAACTCTGCAGTCTTGATAACACTGAGAAAGAATAAATGTTCAGGTTTAAGTTCCTGTAGAGAAAGATTTGAAATTATAGTTAGTGGTTTTATATTCCTACTTCAAATACATTAAAAATTTCTTAAGAACTGATGTCCCTATTGTCAATCAGAAATGTAATGCCTTGCTTGTGATTTCCCTTGGTTGTCTCATCCATTCTCTAGGCAACAGCTTAATTCTTTTCTTAAAACACCTGATTAGTCATTATGTTTTGCAGGTTTATCATATGATTAGACTTCATATTTTACACAAGAGTATTCAGGTTTCTTGTGGTTTTGCTGTTTTGTTTTGTTCTTCCTGGTTAAAGAAATCCAGTCATTATGTATGCCAAGTGTAATCTTCCATGGCAATGAAGATTAACCTGCCACTAATACCATTTAGCTTTGTCTCACAGTATGAATGTCTTGGATTTCTGTATATAATTTGTATATAATACCTGAAGGGAGGTTGTGGACAGGTGGAGGTTGGTCTCTTCTCCCAGGCAGCCAGCACCAGAACAAGAGGACACAGTCTCAAGTTGCACCAGGGGAGGTTTAGGCTGGATGTTAGGAAGAAGTTCTATACAGAGAGAGTGATTGCCCATTGGAATGGGCTGCCCAGGGAGGTGGTGGAGTCACCATCATTGGAGGTGTTCAGGAGGAAACTTGATGGGGTGCTTGGTACCATGGTCTAGTTGTTTAGGTGAGTTGGATTGGTTGATAGGTTGGACGCGATGATCTTAAAGGTCTCTTCCAACCTGGTTTATTGTATTGTATTTCAAAGATGTTCAAACATAGGCCTACCTCATCAAAGTCACTTCATGCTTTATATATATTTATGTGTAAATTATATTGATGACCACTTTTATGGAAACGGAAACTGCTTTATCAAACCATCTTATCTCTGCACTATTCCTTTTGATAAGATTTTAACAGCACATATATTCAAGGGTATATGTTAAGTTCTCCTGATGGTGGGAATGAGCGTGAAATATAGTCTCCAGTACTCATACAACCAAATTTCAATGAATGCAATAAGTTGAGATTTTTAATGTCTGTTAAATATTTTTAACTCTGTGGGCATTAGGGTATTCTTTTCTTCATTAGCCGAAACCTGTAGCAGTTCTTTCAATCTACCATTTTCCAATTATTAAAATCAAAGTGATTTATTTCACTTTCAGTATTAAGCTGTTGCTTATGAAAGTTTAGCCCTTCCCCTAAAGTGAAAGTCCCATTCGTTCTGGATAAAATAAAGATCTAAATCCTTAAATCAGCTTCTTTCTCTGTCTGTCTCTTCTGTCTGTGAAAATGTAAAAGCAGTCACTGGAGATACAGAGTAATCCTTTTCTCATATTACATGTTTAGTTAAAACATTACTTCTTTTTTTTATCATGCGTCACTCAAGCTCTTTCGAAATCCTGTTTGGCTCTTTGCCACAAGAGATGCAGCCAAAATTCTACCCATTTTGTCCTTTTCATCTTAACGAGAATAGGTAGCCCTTCCATTCAGCCTCTATTTTCAGATTAGTTTGCTGAAAATCACACAGCTCCCATGTTGGCAACCGTAAATCCCACTAGTATTTGGTTCTAAAACAAATCAAAACCAAAGCCAGGGTAGGTCAATAATCTTTTTTAACCACTCCATCATGCCTTGTAATGAATGTATCCTACAAAAGAACTCCAGTTATTTCTGGTCTATCATTAAACAAGGTTTTAAAGGCTTAGATTGATTCTACAATTATAGTGATATTATGACTTTTTTGCATAAATTTCAGAAATTCCAGTCATTTATACCAACCAGTTTAGGCCAGTCTTACCTATGACTGATTACCACTACTTTCTATCTTACCACAGAACATAATCCCAAGACTGAGGACTAACTTTCTTTTCATTTGTAATGCCGCACTTCTGCAAACACAGGTTAAGCATCATTAAGCACTGCCCTCTAGATCTTTTCACACCTGTATAAAGCAGAGACCTCCTGACCAATATCTATTCCTCTGTCTCTATTTATGCTAAATATGATCTCATTTCTTCAATACTTTTTAAATATTCTCTAACTTCTATAGCTTTTCACGCTGGTGTCACAATCTGTGATGCTGTTATTTAATGATAGCAAATTTCCTTGAATGTTAAAATGTTTGTTAGATGCTATTAAACTAATTCTGTTTTGCTCACAGAGATATTACTTGATCAAAGGTAATGTAATTTAATATGCTATACTTTACTCCCTTTCATATGGCATGCTGAATACCTCAGCACTTATTCCATTAATTAAGCTCAGTCCCCTTTTATTGAAATGTTCCCCCTTTTATCTTCGTTTAGTTCACAATGTAACTTTAAAATGCCTTTCCATTTATGCAAATTATATTTAAATATATATGAACTAGAATGTTTATACTGATAAGCTGCTGTAAAAAAGTGTTTAAGACACTATTTGAGCCATTTTGTTCTGAAATGTGATTGCAAATCATGCAGGTCAGTACTGAGACACTAAAAATACTGAGAAAATTCTGGTAAAAAAAAATGGTAGGAGAATGACAGTGCTGAATATCCTATTACTGTTTTATTTCATTCCTTTTAGAATCTTCTGATCATTTTCCTTTACCCAAGTTTGCAACTTTTACTGTTTTTAGCAAATGGCCCTGGCAATATTACATTCTCCCTGAATATAGTTGTGTAGGTTTTATTGCTTCGCACTGTTGAGTAGAGAGGATTTGCCAGCTTGGGAAAACGCCAGAATTTGCATTTTAATAAAGATATGCCAAAAAATAAATGTGCTTAACATCCTGTGACAGATCTGGTGAAACTCTGTCTTCTAAGTGTTTATTACTGCACTCACTACACTTTTCTGTGGCCATTGTTTTAAGAGAGACAGAACTAAAACTCAATTTATGCACTACCTTTTTTTCAGCAATACCTGAGATTCTGTTGCTGGTGTACTGTAACTCACTTAGATCCTCAGTGATAAGCAGGAAATATCTCCCAAATTCAACATCTGAAAAGATGCAGCTTGGAGTCAGGATGATGGTCTGAATTTCGCTTGAATCATGAAGAGAAAAAGCTATTCAGGAAGGCAACTGTAATAAGTGGTTAGAAACCCAAAGGTCTGATAGCGACCACAACATGAGAGGGTGCAGTGTGCAGGGAAGTGCTTACAGTTTACAAGATTTTTCTCTTTAGGAATTGCCTTTATTGTCTGTGCACCTCTGAAAATATAGTACTACACCACAGTCACTCAAAGAAAGGAACAAGCTTTAAAAGCAAAAATCAACAACTACAACCATAGCTATTAATTATTGCTTTGGAAAATACTACTATGTCAATCCTATGTATCATTAACAATTTTATGACAACACTGGAAATTGCTATAAAGTGACTGAAAACATAGTAATTTGACACTGTGGTGGTTTTTTAGCTATGCTTTTAAAATTTAGTTCCAGGTTTTGAGCAGAAAAGTAGAAAAATATAAATAAATCACTATTGGGTATACAAAGGAAAACCAAAGATTATTCTAAACAAATTCATTGGGGAAATATCTGCTATAAGACTGGCTGTACCAAAACCAATTCTTTCTCGCTTCTGATCTCTTCTCTGCTTGCTTTGGTCAGGAGAGATTAACCCACTTTTTGGCTGACCTTGGCTGTGTTGTTTTAGTTAAGTCTAACCCCTGCTTTGTCTCCGCTCCTTTCTCTCTTGGGAAAGAAGAAGGGGGGGCGGAGGGGTGGGGGCAGTGGAACGGCTTCCCTGGTCTCTGACCAGGGGGATTTTTGTGTGGTTTGCTAATTGTAAATATCTGTATAATATTGTAAATACTGTATATTTTGCACATATTCACTGCATTCCAACGTAGAGTGTAGTTTTGCTTGTAAATACAGCCTTCATTTGCTTCTAACTGAGTCGGTCTGGCAAAGTTAATGCTGGGGGCGGGAATCTTCAACCCACCACAGACACAACATAAGCAGAACCAGCAAATGTCTTTCAGGTTCAATATATGAAAACTGGAAATATGAAGTCTCTAGATGTATTACTGACTCATTACAGTCTTTTGTCTGCCACATTTTATTCAGCCACATGCAGTCAAAAAAAAGTTGCAAAAAAAGCCCCGCTGTATCAAAGGGGGGGGGGAAGCCTGCATTTTGTGTATCATTTCAAAGACAGTTTTTAGGATTTAAAACATTGCCTATAGGAACTGTTAATGCCACATGATGTAAATACACAGCTAAAGAACTGCTGTGGAGACCAAATCTAGAAAAAAGTCATTTTATAGCCCATTAACTTTTCAAATAGAGCATAAGGGTGATGAAGAATATTTCTTTGATCTGTTTCCACAGACACAGAAAATGTAACAAGCATTCAAGATCCTGGGTTTCACTGAAGTACAAAACAGTATGTCAGCTCTTCCATATATTAAAAAAAAAAAAAAACAAACCCAAACACCATCACCACCAAAACACAACAAAACAAAACAAACAAACAAAATATACCACCAAAAAACCCCCCAAACAAAACTCCATACCTGGTCAGGCAACCTGCATTAGAATACATGAATTCACCAAAGCAGTGATATCATATTTTTCATATGATTTCTTGGGTTTATTCACTTAAAACTTTCAAGTAAGTTAAAATAAGATTATTGCTTTTATTACTACTTTTTTTCTTTCATTCATTTACTTGCTGGCCAATAGTGAAGTCAGTTATGCAGGTCTAGACATGCCATAACAAGTTACTCCCTAATCTATCTCTGCCAACTTTCAGTCATAACTGCAGCTTCAACTTTTGCCAGCTTTCCTCACAAATTCCATGTCCTGTTTTCCACCCTAAACAGCACTCCTTGCAAATGGCATGAAGAAAACTACAATTACCTAGGTACAGTGTGCTTTATGATAAGGCAGTAGTGTAGAGAAGGTCTGCCTGAGTTCTTTATTCAAATCCAGCCAAAATTCAATGTTGAAATGTCACCATCTCTAAAAGGGAACAGCATCTGGCAGTGACAGATACCTAATTACCTTCATGCAAAGATACATTTTTCATGCAAATAGCAGATGAAGTTTTTAGGTGCACCATAAACTAAAATGTAAAAGCACCAAACTTCTTCTGCCTATAAAAATTGTATCGTTACATTTCATAGAGATGTCCCAAAGGTTTTTTAATAGTTGGCAAATATTCTTTAAAATAAAGTCTAAATTTGAAATTATTTTAGGGTTTTAAATAGGGAATAACACCACATCCTGACATATATTATCTGTGTCTTCCTTGTAAATGGTATAGACTTCAAGGCATAGCCAACCATTTGCTATGGGGACTCTAACCTTGCCTAGAATTGTAGACTTTTCTATAATGCTATATAGAATATAAGCAAATCTCTCTTAACACTCACAGAGATGATTTTTCTTTTTGCCTTCTATTTTTTTCCTCTCTTTAATTTGGTGATGCTTATTAATTAACTTCCAGATTTTATAATACACTTTTGGCCATTAAAAACATGAAATTACATACAGGAAATCATGGTGAGCAGGAGGGAGAAGGTATATTAGTCACTTTGAAGTAGTCTTGGTATTAGCAAAATATTCTAGTAAATTTCAAACATTTTGAGAATTATTTTTATAAGAGGATTTTTTTTTCCCCCAGCTTGTAGAACAAGAACTACAAGCTTCCCCTCAAAGCCTCCAACAGAGATCAGTAAGAAATAGAGTCAGAATATTTTATAGACAGATGCTCTTGAAAACTTCAGCATGCCAGCTAAGCAATAGTTGGCTAGAGTTTGAAAATCTCCTGGAACATGTAATTGTCCTTTCTCTAAATATACCACCTTCCAAGAGCTCTGGGGAGATGGAAGGGTACTATAAAGATACAGGAGGTGCAAGGTGGGGAAAAGAGGAAGGGAGTGGGTGGTAGCCATATGAGCTGGCAGACTACTGGAAAAGGACTAGTATGCCATCTGCCAACATATTAGGCCAGCACTAACTGCTTAGAGGGGACTACTGTTTGCAGCTAGAATGAGGGAATCAGAAAAATACATTTAGATAATCTGGTTAGTAATTAGTGTGCTTGGAATGAGTTTTTTCCTATAAGGTGCTGAACACATTACTGCACAGGACTCATCCCACTTCTAGCTTCTGCAAAAAAATGTTTTTTTCTGTATTGTTAAGGAACTGAGTTACAGATCCCTGTATAACAGAATGATCTGAACTATGAAAGAACACTCCAAAAGAAATAAACCAAAAATACTCATTTTTGTATTCAAGCTTTTTTACTTAGGTTAGAAGGTTAGTTGCTTAAGTCTCCTCTTTGGTCAATGGCCAGGTACAAGTACCTCTGGTAGGCTGAACTTACAAATGAAATGAAATGCACATTAGCTGAGTTCTATATTCACAGTAGAGACTATAAGATAAAAACAAAAACAAACTACCAAATGCAAATTATTAAAGGCTTAACCTGTGTTTAATTATGCAAATGTTTATTAATTATTGAATTGTAGTTCAATATAATTGCTATTAATAATTTATAGTAATTTATTGTGTTGCATGACAATGTATTTGTACATCAGTAGGTAAACTGTATTGCAGCCTTCACAACTAGACCCTTGATCATTCACCTTGCTCTATTATATTAGGACATTTATGTATTGGAGCAGTGAAGCTGCTGGAGGTTCTAGTGATCAAGTCTTTTGTTGAGCAACTGAGAGAGCTGTGGTTGTTTGGTGAAACGGAGGGTCAGGATAGACATCACTTTCTACAACTACCTTGAAAGGCGGTGGTAGAGAGATAAGCATTGGTCTGTTCAACCAAGTAGCCAGTGATAGAACAAGACGAAATGGCCTCAAGTTGCACCAACTGAAGTTTAGGTTGGCTATGAGGAAGAATTTCTTCACTGAAAAAGGTTATCAGGAATTGGAATAGCTTGCTCATGGAGATAGTGGAGTCCCCACCTCTTGGTGTATTTAAGAGTCTTGTAAACATAGTGCTTGAAGAATATGGTTAGTCAAAGACTTTTCAGGGTTAGGCTAATGAATGGAATCTATGGTCAATTCCAATCTAGGTATTTTCCAATCTAGGCAATTTTATGGTTTTGTGATAATCTTTTGGGTCTGATTTAAACAGTTTCACCAAGATCTCTACAATCAAATTTTCCACAGAAGGCTTTAGGCATAAGTGCTGTTGACACAAACAACTCATTGTCGGAGCTGGATAGCTGACCATGGCATATACTCTTTCAAATAACAACAGTGGCATGCTCAGTATGTTTCAAAAAAAATTCTAAACTGACAGAAAAACAAATCAAATAATGTATTTTCCTGAAATCATGAAAAATTGTGTACTAATTCAAGGCAAAAAAGTTATGCTGTTATCCAGCTGGACTAGATTTATATAATGGCTTCAATCACAGCTATGCTCATGAATACTCATAGCTTTAATGGGATACAAAAGGTGTCACTCACTTGTTTATTGTTGTTACAAGGATTAAACTACACTTAACTCTGACCAGGGAGAAGAGCAATTGTATTGGTTGATTTTAATTCTTGAGGATCTTTATAGTTTAGATCTTATCTTCCTCCAAGGTACCTTTCTATCTGTGCCACATATAACCACAGCCCATGTTTCCATTATTCTAAAACAGACTCAGAAGTTAGCATTTGACTTGGTTCAATTTTTGTGCTATTTCCATACCTGGCTCTCACCTGTTAGCGGTGAAGAGAATAACTCTCGATTAAAATCAGCTACACTGTGCTTCCCATGTATGGCCTTAAGTCCAATTTTCAGGCCAAGATTCAGCTGACCTTAGATATTCAAAAGCTGGAGTTTGTGCTGGAAATGTGTAGACCCCTGGAGCACCTTACTTCAGTTATCTTTTAGAACTTACTGAAGAGGAAAAGAAACATTCTCTGAAAATTTGCATCTGCTACAGAGAAAGCCTGTGATAAATAACATGGAATGTAGACATACCTTTTAGGTGTACAAAGATAGGAAAGAGCAAGCCTATACTTAGTTCCTAAAATGTATTGGATGAGTAATTAGCCCCACACAACACCTGAAATGACACACTTAGATGTCTCCTAACTGTTAGGCAATTCCTTTAATTGTTTCTGGTTCAAGATCAGGTAATAGGTAAAGCTAATTGAAAAGTGGGCCTTGAATCTTACTCCTTATGCACATCCTGCGTCCAACCTTGAACAGAAGACTCAAGTATCAGATTCAACATTTCTGAAATTATCAGATTCAACATTTCTGAAATTCAACATTTCTCCCAGGCAACCAGCACCAGAACAAGGGGACACAGTCTCAAGCTGTGCCAGGGGAGGTTTAGACTCGAGGTGAGGAAAAAGTTCTTCACTGAGCGAGTCATTCGTCATTGGAAGGGGCTGAACAGGGAGGTGGTGGAGTCGCCGTCCCTGGAAGTGTTCAAGGGGAGATTGGACATGGCACTTGGTGCCATGGTCTAGTTGTGAGATCTGTTGGGACAGGTTGGACTTGATGATCCTTGGGGTCTCTTCCAACCTTGGTTATACTGTGATACTGTGATACTGTGAAATGATGAAGGAATATTTCAGTTCCTGAATTCATTCATTTGGTCTGGTAAAAGTTGTCAAAAACAAAGAAAAGAACCTTAAGAATATCTAATTTTCTAGGACCTAAATAGATGTCAGCTCATTTAATCTAAAATTCAGAAGGCATCAGATGGTAGTTAAATTACTTCATTACCAGCCCTTATATTCAGGGGTTAAATATAAGTTGGTTTTGGTTTTTTGTGTGTTGTGTTTTTTTTTTCCTGTGACACCCCTCCGCAGCTCACATAAATTTTACACATTTTGTTTTTCAAGAATGAGGAGATTGATAGAGCTGATGTAAATTTATTCTGTACAACTGATATATGCATTTACATTTTGCACATGAAAACTTGCATGGGAATTGCTCACACATTTCTTCCCTTCAAAATTACAGATGTTCACTGATTTCAGAAGTTTTATTCTCCTAAATCATCTTCATTGATATAGCAAAAAAAAAAATTAAAAAAATCTATATTACAAATCATATAGAAAAAGAAAAAATAATAGTCTCCTGAGAAGGGCCATCCACATGGGCCTCATGCACAAGCTTGAAAACCTAATTTAATTATTTTTCTAATCTTCAGGTGGCGTTAGAAATGAAAATAAAATCAATCTTAGTGCTGTAGTCCACAAGGAAATTTGACCTTGCAATTCATCTGTTCCTACTGAGTTGCAGCTGTCCATCTTTCTTCAGGCATAATTTGACATTTTACAGAAATCATGGAAAAAGCTTCCACAGATTTCATGCTAGCTTTCCAAAGTTCAATAACTTGTTTCAGAAAGCTCAAGCAGAGGTCTGTCTTTTGACATATCCTGCCAGTGTTTGGAAACCTAGCATCATTAATGCATGCAATTCAGGATGTAACTTATGTGGGGTGCTGGGCTATAGTTCAGTTTCACAATAAACTAATTTATATTTTCCTCACAGAAGCAAAGACAACAGAATCTTTGTGGATTACACAGCATGACCTGTATAAATAGAATATGCAAGGAGCTGGTTCCAAGGGAAAAAATCATGAAGTATCACATGATAAACACAGTATAACAAAATACATGCAGAATTGAAGCTGTATACCCTAAGATACCAGATTCATTGCCCAATATAATTGCACTGAACAGAAACAATAGGTTCACAACATTTATTATGTGCATGCTAAGTAAAATGTTGAGCACTATCATCATTATGTGACAGGTCATGACACATGCTTGAGCCTGGAGAATGCTATGCCCTGTCCTAACAGAATTCTGCAAACTATTGTGCTGTGTTACAGGTTGGCTCCAACCTTGTCCAGCCTCAAACAAAAAAGGTGCTTCATGCCATACTCTGTGTGGCCAGCACGTGCTACACATTCCTGAAATCCACATGCTAGATGATATATCTTCTCATAGGAATCATATACAGGGTTGACTACTTTTTGCATAAACATTTGGAATTCACAGGTCTGACAACAGAATAGTTCATTCAGCTGATTTGGGTGTTGTCTCTGTGCATCCATGTTGCTGGATTAAAAGATCTAGAAATCTTACCTGAAAAGCCTTAGGTACATCAGAGACCCTCAAGCACTGAAGCCATAACAAAATTTGCCTCAATAGCTTAGATACTAACCTCTTTAAACACCAACCTCTTTCGGGAAATTTTCTCTCACACTGGTTTTCTAGTCTTTCAAAATTTTATTTGTCCTTCCAACCTTAGATCAAAGCCAAATTCTTCTGCCAACCACTTCCTACTTCGATCACAGTATCACAGTATCACAGTATTGCTAAGGTTGGAAGAGACCATGAAGATCATCGAGTCCAACCTGTCACCACAGACCTCACGACTAGACCATGACACCAAGTGCCACGTCCAATCCCCTCTTGAACACTTCCAGGGACGGCGACTCCACCACCTCCCTGGGCAGCCCATTCCAATGGTGAATCACTCGGTGAAGAACTTTCTCCTCACCTCGAGCCTAAACCTCCCCTGTTGCAGCTTGAGACTGTGTCCCCTTGTTCTGGTGCTGGTTGCTAGGGAGAAGACGCCAACCCCTTCCTGGCTACAACCACCTTTCAGGTAGTTGTAGAGAGCAATGAACAAAATAAATAAACAGTTCTCTGCTGACAGCAATATGGAATGGAATGGAATGGAATGGAATGGAATGGAATGGAATGGAATGGAATGGAATGGAATGGAATGGAATGGAATGGAATGGAATGGAATGGAATGGATGTGAGAGACTAAAGCTTGTGTCTCCTGGTGACTCAACAAAGATAAAATCACTTGCTGTTTGTCCAGACAATAGCTGATGTGCTTTGGGCAGAGCCACTGGAAGGACTCTTGGAAGGTGCAAAGATAACATTGCTCACGGGACTGCAGCTGGCCTACAACAATGGTCCAAGGGCCCAGCATTCACACCTTCAGGACAAGATCATTTCCAGCCATCAGATACCCCAGGAAAGGACAATGGTTCCTGATATGTAAAGAGTGTGTGGGTAGCTAGATGGAGCAGGAGGAGGTGGAGGCCTTCCCCCCTCCATCCAGTGGCTGCCCAAACTCACCTGAGTACACAGAAAGATTTCCTGGGGAGCGATACCTGGACCTAAAGATGATTTCCCAGAACGATATCCTGGGGAACAACACCTGGACACTTGCCTAAGGGCTAAAAAACTGTATAAAAGACTGGAGCAACTGCTGGCTGAGGAGGAGAAAATTGGAGAAGCAAGATGCAGAAGAAAGCAGACAGCAGCACACGCTGGAAACATCCCGGGGCCAACACAATGGATCTTGGACTCTCCGTGCCCTAAGTTCCGCCTGCTGCAACTCATGGAGCTGAAGAAGCTGCCCAGAGGACCTCATCCCTTCTACAGCCAAAGCCTCAGCACCCTTCCTCTACAGACCCAACATCTCCTGCAGCACCGTTTCTCTACAGACCCAACATCTCCTGCAGCACCTTTCCTCCACAGACTCAAACTGTCTTGGGGGGGTGAGGGGTGTGGTAATATAATTCTTTCCCTCTTCTCCCTTTCTTCTATTCTCTCTCTCTCTCCCTCTGATCCCTCCACTTTATTTATGTCCATCCACCTTAGTTATGTAATAAATAGTCTAGCTGTTGATATTTTGGCCTCGTTTCACAACACGGGAATATTAATTAAAAACCTCAATCTCTTTCCCTCTCCGGATCGAGACAATGGAATGGAATGGAATGGAATGGAATGAATGGAATGAATAGAATAGAATAGAATAGAATAGAATAGAATAGAATAGAATAGAATAGAATAGAAGTAAACCAGCTTGGAAGAGACCTTCAAGATCATCGCATCCAACCTATCAACCAATACAACCTACCTAAACAACTAAACCATGGCACCAAGCACCCCATCAAGTCTCCTCCTGAATACCTCCAATGATGGTGACTCCACCACCTCCCTGGGCAGCCCATTTCAATGGGCAATCACTCTCTCTGTATAGAACTTCTTCCTAACATCCAGCCTAAACCTGCCCTGGCACAGCCTGACACTGTGTCCTCTTGTTCTGGTGCTGGCTGCCTGGGAGAAGAGACCAACCTCTGCCTGGCTACAACCTCCCTTCAGGTAGTTGTAGAGAGCAATAAGGTCACCCCTGAGTCTCCTCCAGGCTAAGCTACTCCAGCTCCCTCAGCCTCTCCTCATAGGGCTTGTGTTCCAAACCCCTCACCAACTTCGTTGCCCTTCTCTGGATGCATTCCAGAGAACTTCCTTGGGTCATAAAAAAAAAAAAAAAAAAAAATTGTGGAAGATAACTTAAAATTTCTAGGTGATATTAAAAAAATAAAATTACTCCAACTAGCTGAAGAAGACATCTCAAAGGAAATGTAGGGAAGAAAGCCCATTACTGATTTAGATACTTTTTATGTTCATGACAAAAAGACCCGCAACCAATTCCAACCCCATAACCAAAGGAAACACTTCTTGCTGATGCTGTACTTGGTTTCAGTTGTTACTTCCTTTGACAACTATATGGAAAAGGCACAGAAAAGACACAGCCAGATGTAACCACAGACAATGATGAATAACTTCGACATTAATATAATTAACTTAACCTCTTACAGTTTTCTTAACTAGCCTTCACATAATTTTTTTGAAACAGTGAGTTACTAGGAGTTTATAAGCTGCTATCTGAAAACCACACCATGGCCTTATGTTCTGGGATTAATATTCAGGTAATATTTAAAGTATAGTAAGAAATGCAGAAAAGTTATTTAATTCACTGCTTCTGGCTTTTCATTCCATTAAACTCCAAATTTACAGTGAATAGTAGCATGTCAAAGTAATCTCCAGCTGCTTAGCAAATGCCTAGCAAAAATAAATTTAAGTAAAAAACTGGTAAGCTTTCATATCCTGAATTCCCATTTCACATTGGAAATATTATATATGTGCTGGAAGGGCTTAAATGGTTTCTTTCTACAGACTGAACTCATGTTGTTAAACTCAAAACCAATTCTGCCTTGGCTTTAATCAAAGGAAGATCAAACATCTACTCTTCCTTTAGACCTACTTCCAGCAGGAAAGATTCAGCCAACTGGAATAAAATAAAAGCCTGACATAAGAGGTTCCCCCATAGACCCTTCAGTGTTAGTCAGTTAGTTAGTGGGACAGCACTATCAAAAGCTTTTTGCCTTCAACACAAAGTTACACATCATAATCCACGACTGATATTTATTCAAAGTGAGGCTCAACAGGGCTCTAGGAAACCTGATCTAGTTGAGGATGTCCCTGCTTACTGCAGAAGGGGTTGGACTTGATGACTGTCAGAGGTCCTTTCCAGCCCAGACCATTCTATGATTCTACGATTCTGTGATTCTACAATTCTGTGACTGCAATGAGTATGGTGCAGTACATCTATCAAGGACCTTCATGCGAATTGGGAAGGATCTTACAAGCAGGCACCCATATCTCCCATTTCCTCCCAAAATCATGGTCTCTAATTTTTGTCCTTCAACCTTTGCTTTCTACCAGTGTAATATTGTCAAAAGGTGTTCTATTATACACTGTTTACAGGTCCTAGTTTTCAATACTACAAATGCCTAGAGGATGGATTTGAATGGTAAGAAGGATTTGAATGGTAAATTGGATTTGGGCACTGTAAGGCTCACAGAAAATCGCGGTTCTGTAATCAATCCTACTGATGACTTTTCACTTCCTTAACAAGTCTGTATAACAGCTTTTACATGAGTAAAACATATGTAACAATAATGTAGATGTATAGCTATATGTAGATAGTTGAGAACTCTCTTGTTTTACATTATTTTTTTTTCTTCCTATGCACTTAAATTCACTGGTAAGAGTGAAATTTACATCATGGGACTAATATTCAATTTTACTGGCATATGAATTCATCACTAATATTTAAACTTATTTTAATAATAAAAAAAAGGATGCAGTCATTTTGTGGAAAGCATGAACTGACCCACATTAATTTTTTATGTGATGAGCATGAATAATGTATTTTTGTATGTATCATTTTGTGTTGTACAAATTCATCTTTGGTTTTTTACCTTCCACCAATGATACAATTTAATCACTAGCCTGATTTAAATGAGCAGCAATGAACAGTGTCAGAGTAGCAGACATAGTAGCTGGAACCTTGTCAAAAATTCTTTGTCAAATAGCTATTTTTGCTGTATAGTTTTTGCATTTGATATTTCCTACTTCACAGAATTATAGTAGAAGTTAACAAGCTCTGTTAAGCACACTGACTCTCCCCTCGCAGTACAAAAGCCTGATAAAATAATGTCATGTGATATGGTAAAAGGCTGGAGTACAAGGAATATGTGAAACAGAAAACCCAAACCTAGATGTCAGTTTGGCAAGCAGTCAAAGCTTTCAACTTCTAACCACTGCAGCTGCCTAGGCTTTGGTTAACCTCTCATTGATTTCCCCAAATAGGATTTCATCTAAAGCACCAAATTAAAAACTGAGACTGAGGGCCAGTTCTGTAAATTGAAAAGTGTACAAATGAATTGCTAGCAAATATACTTGGCAGCTTTCATCTCTGTAATGCCTCTGATTCTTAACCTAACAAAAGTTGGTAGAGGTCAGCTTGGTTTTTGGGAGGAGGGGAAACAGAGCATGAAGCGAAACATGATTTATTTTACTCTATTTTAAGGAATTATTTAGTAACAGATTTCCTCTTTCTCACAATGGACTGAAAAAAAACAAAAACAAAAACAAAAACCTGATAACCAAAAACCCAAATAACAACAACAAACCACCAACATGATGGAGATTATCTGGAGGAGGAAAACCCAAATGCAATAAAATCAAACAAAAAAAATCCCTCTTATAATAAATCACTGTGATCGCCAGAATATTGTGATGGTGAAGTACATGCAGTAACAGATATTTCGTTTTGTGCTACTTCCTGATTGTTGCATTCAGTACCCAAGCATATATACCCAGCCTTCTAAAGGAAGGCCTGGGCTATGAGGGTTTACAGTGCTGCAATATATAAGAAATATGACAGCTCAAACCAGCACTGTATTAAACCCAGGAACTGATTTAAAAGAATCAGCACCACTGAAATGTTTCAGAATAAACTATTTTTCATTTCTTTCCTACAAAGATCACTGACTGCTTATCCACTCTATACCTCTCCATGAAGCTTCATTAATCCTAAACTAGAAACAATTAATCTGATACATCATGCATGCAAGAAATTGAAACCTCTTTCTTATTCATATTTTGGATCCTCAGAGGCTACTCAATTCACAAACGTTTGATCCTACTCTGCTCAAATCATGTGAACCAACACAAATGAGGAAAGCTGTTAAGTAACGTCTGTGCATCTCACCTTGATGAAGGGAACAGAAACAAAGCTTTTATTCAGAAAAGACTAAATTTCTATAGATGAGAGGATTCACTGGCACATGCTTGGACAACTTCCAGTTCAGTCAAAAAGAATGAGTAAAATCCAGAAGTGTTAGGAAGGCCAATGGCAAATGTCTGCTGACTTGGATCAGGATAAAGGTATCCTTATGTATGCTTCTTCAGGCACTGACAAAGGTGGTGCTGAATGTATAATTTCTGTTGATTTCTAGACAGCCTTTCTAGCCTATACTGATTTTTCAATTTCTGCATTTGAAAGCTTATAACATTTTGGCCTTAGTGACAACCATGTGAGCTGTTTTATTTACAGCCTTACTGAGGACATAAGCTCATGTCACATACGAAAAAACTGGGAAGAAGTTGAAGACTGTTTCTACTCTAGGCTCAGACACACAGTTAGGCATCCACAACGTATGCAGGCATGCTTCAATTGCAGGCAATGAAGTACTAAGATTTCATTTGGCTAAAAATGAGGTCTGCTAATATTTGAGACACTATGAAATATGAGATACTACAAAGTATGCCACATGCTCTCTAATACAGTAAACTACCCATTTAGAGGCATGTAAGACAGGATACCTAAGAAACATCTCAGATAAACATCAACACAACACAAGAATCATTCTTTTTGTGACACTACAATCTTCCAGCAAAGAAAATGCACATGCCCAAAAAAGAGCAAAATTGATATTATTGATAGTCACACTTGTACCCTTTTTTTTATCCTACTCCCCCTTTGTATTTAACAATAGATCAAAAACCCCTTTAAATTATGGAACATAATGTTCTTTTTTAATTCTCTCTTCCTCCATATGAAAATGCAATTCAGAGTATCATAGTATCAGTCAGGCTTGGAAGGGACCGCAAGAATCATCTAGTTCAAACCCCCTGCCATGGGCAGGGACACCCCACACTAGATCAGGCTGGCCAGAGCCTCATCCAGCCTGGTCTTAAACACCTCCAGGGACGGGGCCTCAACCACCTCCCTGGATAACCCATTCCAAGGCTTCACCACTCTCATGCTGAAGAACTTCCTCCTCCTGTCCAGCCTGAAGCTCCCCACCTCCAGCTTCATTCCATTCCTCCTAGTCCTATCACAACCTGATACCCTGAGAAGTCCCTCCCCAGCCTTCCTGTAGGCCCCCTTCAGATACTGGAAGCCCACAATGAGGTCACCTCGGAGCCTTCTCTTCTCCAGACTGAAGAGCCCCAACTCCTTCAGTCTGTCCTCATAGGAGAGGTGCTCCAGCCCTCTGATCATCCTCGTGGCCCTTCTCTGGACACGTTCCAGCATGTCCATATCCCTCTTGTAATAGGGGCTCCAGAACTGGACAGTACTCCAGGTGGGGTCTCACCAGGGCTGAGTGGAGGGGGAGAATCACCTCCCTTGACCTGCTGGCCACACTTCTCTTGATGCAGCCCAGGATCTGATTGGCTTTCCAGGCTGCAAGTGCACATTGAGAGCTCATGTTGAGCTTCTCATTCACCAGCACCCCCAAGTCTCTCTCCTCCAGGCTGGTTTCCAGCCAGTCACTGCCCAGCCTGTATTTGTGCATGGGACTGCAGTTGAAAGCATTTCCTTCAGTATGAAATATAAATTTATTCTAACATGTATATGACAGATGAAGACAGCTTCTGAGGAGTTGTGTTCATGCATACTTCCTTGCTTTTCTAACCTCTACAACTCTCTACAACTACCTGAAGGGAGGTTGTAGACAGGTGGGGGCTGGTCTCTTCACCTAGGTAACCAGCATCAGAACAAGAGGACACAGACTCAAGCTGCACCAGGGGAGGTTTAGACTGGATGGAAGAAATTCTTAATAAAGTGATTGCCCATTGGAATGGGCTGCCTGGGGAGGTGGTGGAGTCACCATCATTGGAGGTGTTCAGGAGAAGACTTTGATGGGGTGCTTGGTGCCATGGTTTAGTTGATTAGATGGTGTTGGATGATGGGTTGGACGCCATGATCTTAAAGGTGTCTTCCAACCTGGTCTATTCTATTCTATTCTATTCTATTCTATTCTATTCTATTCTATTCTATTCTAATTCTAACCTACAATGATAACTTTTGGTTTAAGAAAACAAAATAGCTTAAACAATGGTACAAATCCAAGAAACTTCTCACACAAATACGCTGTCGAACGAAACCACTTGGATAACCTTTGTGGCATCCTACTTCCCCCAAAAGACTGGCATCCTAGTTACATTAAATAGTAGATATATCTTCCTTAATATATTCAGATTCATGAACATGTGTTTTGTTTGGTTTTTTGGTGGTGGTGTGTTTTTTTTCTTTTTTCATCCACCAAGGAAAACAGCTTTTAAACCAAATAAATCTGTGGGAGTCTTTTTAAATGTCTTTTTTGATATTACAGTTCTGTAATGCATTTCAAATGTGTTTATCATACTATATGCTGATGATTTTAAAAATTCATTTTATGTATGATTATAGTCCTGGAAGAAAAGAACATGAAAGTTGTAGTATCTCTTTAATTCTTGTGTTTTGAATCTGTATACAGGACCAGTCTTTCTGAAGCATAACACCTTCTTTACAAAGAAGAACAAAACCATCACCATCAGTTTCACCAGGCATATCTATAACTGCTTTCTGTTTCACACTTCAGTGATGTTGAAAAAGAAAACCACATTGTACCGTTCAAAAAATCAGATGGACAGATAGAAGTGTCAGTAAAGCACATAGGAGATAAAATGCTGAAGACAATACTCCCAAATAAAAAGATAATTATTCACTACTATTACTTTGGGGATTTTTTTACATTTCCATCTTATGCTGTGCACAAAACAGGCTAGGGTCAGAGAGGCTGGAGAGCGGCCAGGCAGAGGGACCTGGGGGTGCTGGTTGATGGGAGGCTGAACATGAGCCTACATTGTGCCCAGGCAGCCAAGAGGGCCAATGGCATACTGGCCTGCATCAGGAACAGTGTGGCCAGCAGGAGCAGGGAGGTCATTGTGCCCCTGTACACTGCACTGGTTAGGCCACACCTTGAGTACTGTGTCCAGTTCTGGGCCCCTCAGTTTAGGAAGGATGTTGACTTGCTGGAACATGTCCAGAGAAGGGCAACAAAGTTGGTGAGGGGTTTGGAACACAAGCCCTATGAAGAGAGGCTGAGGGAGCTGGGGTTGCTTAGCCTGGAGAAGAGGAGACTGAAGGGTGACCTTCTTGCTCTCTACAGCTACCTGAAGGGAGGTTGTAGCCAGGCAGATGTTGGTCTCTTCTCCCAGGCAGCCAGTACCAGAACAAGAGGACACAGTCTCAAGTTGCACCAGGGGAGTTTTAGACTGGATGTTAGGAGGAAGTTCTATACAGTGAGAGTGGTTGCCCATTGGAATGGGCTGCCTGGGGAGGTGGTGGAGTCACCATCCTTGGAGGTGTTCAGGAGGAGACTTGATGGGGTGCTTGGTGCCATGATCTAGTTGTTTGGGTGGGTTGTATTGGTTGATGGGTTGGACGCGATGATCTTGAAGGTCTCTTCCAACCTGGTTTATTGTATCATATTGTAACAATATGAACTATCTTGTTCTCTTCATGAACTTCCATATGGTATACAACATGGGCAGATACTAAACATATGCAGATATTGTGTATGCACACATTAAATATAAATATGGAGATGTTTCTGTGTCATGGTGTATTTAATCAAGTGAGGCAAGACTCAGGCTTAGAGAGAAGCTTACTAATCTAGTTAAAGTTCCTTTAAACATCTGGAGTTGTGGACAAAAGTGACTTAAGAGGAGAGAGCAAGACAAGTGCACAAGGGCAAGCGTGACACATAAGAGAACATCCCCTGTGAACACAGTGCTGTTGGGTGGCTCACCTCAAGCACCTGTACACAAACATGCATAGTAGAAAACAAATCACACAGAACCCATACAGGCTCCTCAGAGCAAGTGAGGAGGAGGGATTGCATTCTATGGAAAAGGGCAATTTGCACTGGAGCAGGTCACCAACCAATCCACAGCTCATGGGTTGTCCTGGTTTGACATAGGTCAAGACCAGGGTAGGTGCAGTGATGACTGTCTGATAAAGACTGATTGATCTAGAAGAGGAAACGATGACTCCTGGAGGAAACCTCAAAATCACAAAATGAAGAACTTATCTTCTGAAAGGGCAAAATGGTGCAGCACAAAAATGTTAAGAGATTTCTGGCAAGCATCAAGATCTGTTTACTTGATACAGGTGTACACTTAGCTGACAAACTGACCAGAGGAGACACTCAGTTGAACCTATTAAAAAAACCCACCACCACCACCAACAACAACAAACAGACAAAACCCCAACAACAAAACAAACACCAAAAAAAGCCACAAAACAAAAGAGAAAACCCAAACCAAAACAAAACCTGAAACCAAATGAACAAACCAAAAGACAAAACAAACCCCACCCCAAAACCTAGACTTTGGAAAAGCAGTTTTAAACTTGTTCAGAATTCTTTCTGGGGGCTAATGGAAGACTGCCCTGCAGGGTAAAATAGCTCAGGAGAGTTGATTGATCATCAATAATGATTTCCTCAAAACACAGGAAAAGTCCAGTATGATGCCAAGGAAATCAAACAAACATCATGGGGTCAGAATAGATAATGGAGAAAGCTTGTCTGAGCTCAGCTGACTTACAAAAGCCAATACTCACTCAGAGTTGATACTAGTAAAGACTGTGAAGCTTAAAAAGCAAGATACAATATCAGCAAAAGCAAGACAAAGGAAAATGTGGGACTGACACTTGATAAAAACCGTATCAGCAAAGGACACAGAAAAAGATGAAGTACTAAATGTCATCTTTTCCTCAATTTCTTCTAGGAAGGAATGCCTCAAGCCTACCAGGTCCTCTGAGTCTGTGCCAAGATCTGGGAGACTGAAGAATTATCCACCATAGAAGATAAAAACCAATTAAGTAATTGTACATAGGACATGATGGGATGTCTCCAACAGCTCCAAGAAACAGATTATGTCACTATAAAGCCCCTGTCTGTGGCCTTACAAAAGTCTAGGTGATCAAGACAGGTTTCAGATAACTGCAAATATTCCCCATTTTTGAAGAAAAAGAGAAGGATCACTGAGGGTGAGTCAGCCTAGTATCACTCATCAAGAAATGTTCCCAGCAGCTGAACACAGGTACATCAAACAGGAGAAGGAGGTTGGAAACAGCCTACGTGCATTTAACAATGGCAAAAAGTGCTTGACCAGCCTGACTGGCTTCTGGAGTGAGCTGGCTGCCTTGCTGAAAAAGGTGAAAAGGTGTATAGTGATGCCAGCAGTGTTTTGGTGTTGGTTTTTTTCCATATTAACAGCTGCTCAGGGGAGTAGTTGAGTCATCATCCCTGAAAATATTTAAAAGACCTTGTAGATGTGGCATTTTTGGACACTGCTGACTTGTCAGTGCTAGGTTTACAATTGGACTAGATGATTTCAGTAGTCTTTTCTGACATAAATGATTCTTTCTGTGTATGAGATTATCTGTGGAATGATGTGTCCAGTTTTGAGCTCCCCAGTACAGGAAAAAACACTGGAATAAGCCTTGCAAAGGATCATGAAGTTTTTCAGGAGGCTGGAAAGTATAAAGGAGGCCTCTGAGTCCTGAGCGTGCTTAGCCTCAATATGGGAAAGCTATTGAAGTTCTAGCCACTTAATGGGAGGGCTTGGAGTATATGGAGGCAGACTCTTTTGGCAGTGATAGGATAAGAAGCAACAGACACAAGTGGCAACAGGGAAAATTTGATATAGAGGGGGAAAAAAATCACAAAGATGATCAAATACTGCATCAAGCTTCCCAGAGAGGCAGCGACAAGCCTGGAAGGTACTAAAAACTTGACTGGGCAAGAACCTGAAAAACCTGTTCTAAATTAGCCCTGTTTCAGTAACAAAAAAACAATACACCAGGTTGAAAGAGACCTTTAAGATCATCAAGTCCAACCCATCAACCAATCCAACCCACCTAAACAACTAAACCATACAACCAAGCACCCCACCAAGTCTCCTCCTGAACAGCTCCAATGAAGGTGACTCCACCACCTCCACAGGTAGCCGACTCCAATGGGCAATCACTCTGTCTGTAGAACTTCTTCCTAACATCCAGCCTAAACCTGCCCTGGCGCAGCCTGAGACTGTGTCCTCTTATTCTGGTACTGGCTGCCTGGGAGAAGAGACCAACCTTTGCCTGTCTACAACCTCCCTTCAGGTAGTTTGAATAGGACATTGTAGTAAATGACCTCTGAAGGTCCCTTCAAACTTAGATTCTCCATGATAATAGAACAGTACTCCACGCATGACTATTCAGAATAATCACATGCTTAGCTTCAATATACTTAGTACTTTTCATTTTTATATATTTCAATGGATAGTAAATATTTTCTTTTCTGTTTAATACACAGAAAAACTAGTAATACAAAACTAATGTGTTTAAATGTTACACATTTTAATATTAGTACCATTTGTAACTACTTGAAGTGTTCTGATGGTGCTATTAGAAATAGCATCAGATAAATAATCTGAGTATGAAATGAGTTGATGTTGTGATAGCATTAAAAAACTGCACTATGTTCTATGCAAGCTTCATTTCCACACACAAAAAAACCCCCAACCAAACAAGCAGGAGATGTTAAAAAAAGAGAAAAGAACAACAATCATAACCAGTCAAAAAAACCCACAACTCCCTCTGCTGTTACTTGTATTGGTTGTATTAAGGTCACCCAAATATTTCCAGATCATTCTTTCAGGGTAGAGGGTGATCAAGTTGTAGGCAAATCTGTTTGCAGGGAGCAACTGATGGGCCCAAACTAACTCAACAGATCTTAAAAATTGATCATGGGGTCACAGAAAATGTATGGAATTTTGAGAAAAAGAAAAGAGTTCAGGAAACCTGAATCAAACATATTGTACTCCCCACTCTTCTAAGTGGAAGTCGTTGAGTGAAGAGTATTTTCAGAACATGTATTGGGAAACTACAACAAAATTTGATTGCAAGGGTGTTTTTTCTAATTGTGGTCATGACATTTAAATGAATACCAACTGTTTGATTATCCAACTCTTTTCCTCCTCCATGATGGATAAATATTTAATGAGAAAAATCTCCACTGTGATTGTGAACAGTGTAAAGAAGTTAATTTCTCCTCTGTTTTTCCTCAGGTCCCTGAGAAACCAGGTATAATCTGAGGAGTTATAGAATAATTAGCTTTCTTCCAAATCTCTTCATAAGTATTCACCAGAAAGATAATATTTATTTAGATATACCTAAAGGAACTTTGCTACCCAGGAGAAATCCTGCTGAACTTTACACAGGACAACTATATTTAGTGTCAGGAACAGTACAGAATAGTGTAATTTTTGACTTAAGCTAAGTCCTCAGTCTTAGTTACAGATGCAATCACTTAAAGGCTTAGTTTGCCTGACTCAGATGTGCTGATAACACTTCATTATCAGTAGCACTAGAAGGAATACATGAGGCTCTTTTCAAAAACAGATGTGAGGAAATCCAAGCAGGGGACTATTGCATTATTTCTGCCATGAAAATATGCCTTAAAAATATCTCAAGAAATTCAGCAGCCAACAAAGTTATTATTAACCTATGACTTCTCTTTAGTTCTATATTTAATTACTGCATATTGTGTCATGAAGAGAAGCCAGAGATAGAAGAATGCTATTAAAACCATACAGCCCTTCTAGTGTAGGAACTAGAGTAGATCCTTGACAGAGAGGAGGAAATAAATAATAATAAAAAAAAACAACATCCCCTCCCACACACACATTAAAATATTACTTATACATAAAAAAATCATGATCCTTACATACTATATACACATATAGACAGAGACAGAGACAGGATAAAGGAACATGCTATTATTTTAGTTACCAAAAATTGAAGGATTATATGCTTTCAAATAGAAAGAAAAGTAGTAATAAAATGAAGTACTGACAGACAGCAGCATCCTGCTTCCAATAGTAGATTCCTAGCAAATGTCTTCACCCAGAGCCAAAGAAAAAAGATGCACTCTTTATGTAAGATCATGATTTGCACTAGACAAAACAAGGGTGAGACAGAACATCTAGATTTATATTCCCATATGAGCCATTAGATATGTCATAACACCAATCAGACTGACAATAGAACAGTTTTCCTTACCACAAGAGAAAAGAGCTAGAAAAGAGGGTAATATGTAATAGAAGGCACAGTTCTTCACAGGGACAGAGAGACTTAGCCTAATCATTTCAATTAATATATCGCATTTACTCCAAATTTTCTTATGCATATCATACTCTTAACTTACTAAAAATGTAAGTGAACTAGTTGATGAAAGTATTGGAATACTGTATAACAAAGCAAGAATGGATCTATCTTCATCCCAGTAGGACACTTGGTTTTCCATATGCTGCTTCACGTGATTCTGCTGTGCATCTGTCTCACAGAACACATTAGATGGTTAGATTCACTATCAATTACAGGCTGGAACGAGTTTGATTTCAATTACAGCAGGAGAGGAAAACAGCTGGTATCCCTAAGGGGAGGTGTAAGCACCAAGAGGGTGAACTGAAAATCAGAATGGTACATTGCCTGCTACTAATTAGGGAGAAAAATGAAGTCAAGATATATATGTAAACATTTATTTTTGTGTAAACCTGGGGTTGCTCAGTTCCACTTCAACCACATTTGAGACAGAAGAATAGGACCTTATCGACCAGCGTCTATTTTGATTAATCTGACAGAGCTACCTCACAAGTAATTGTAATGACAGTGCTAAACTAAAAAGCAGATTACTTTTGAGAACAAAGCCATAAAAAAATCTAATTACAAAGTATATCACTGTTTGTCCAACATCCCTGAATTACATCCAAGATAAGAGACCTATTTTACCAGCTAATAAGCATGGACAATTACAGTCAGAAGAAAATACCAATTGTGAAAATTTCTGTCAGGTTTAATAACAATATCTGTATATACAGCCTCCAAAAAAAAAAAAAATTTACAGAGCATTCCTTTACTCAGAATGCTGACTCAAGCAATTATCATCTAGCTTGAGCAGCAGAGAAAAAGCTATGCTGTTTGAGCTTTTAGTTTTGTGGTGGTTTTTCGTTTGGTTGGTTGGTTGGTTTGAATTTTTATAGGAAAAAAAAATATTCCTGCATGATCTACTATTTAGAAACCAATTTATATGAAACATACTTGAATAAGATACTTGAATAATGTCAGTTTTCTTCAGTTAACCATAGCCTATTTCCTACAGCTCTGCATCTCTTTCCTCTCTTGAAGAAAGATTCTGTCACTTTAGGACAAACGCAGACATAAGCTTAATTTCTTTCACAAATTCATCCCCTACTTTTGATTATTCCATGCAGTTTTTCTCCCTCTAATACATTCACCCCAAAGGAACAGATGTTCATGTTATTAATGCAAAAGTACTATTATATTCCTAGAAGGGATCATTTTGATCACACATCACAAGATAGAGTCTACCCAAAAGTGTCGCTCAGATAAATGGGACCCTGAGCACATCTGCCCATCTGCAAATAACAAAATTAACCTGACATGAGATGGAAACCAAAACTGCTCTAGTTGAACTCCATCATAGAATTGTTGCTGACTTCAGAGTTATGTAACACATTTGGATTGTGAGACCAAAGTGATGAAAATGTCAGTGACAAATGCTAGTTGGCCTTATATGTGGACGATATCAGAGAGACTGGCCTGAAGCTATGTGGCTAGTGAGGCCACATGGCTCACTAGCTTGGTTTATGCCAACACAATTTTTAAAGCAATAAACAGGTAAGGCAATAACTCCATGTGAGTGAACACGGGTTGGGTCTGTGTCTGTTAGGGTTTTGGTAGCAAGGCATGGCTTCTGTAAGAAGTTTCAAGAGCTTTCCTTGGCTCTTAATAGGACCTGCCTCTGGCCAAGGCAGTCATCCAGTGCCTCTGAGATAATATATCTGAGAGAGGAAAAGCCTTTTGGACTACTTCTTTTCTTTTGGGAGCTCTTTTGTTTTGGAGAGGAGAAGGAGGTAAAAGGGACAACAATATAGACATCTGAGATTACTCAGGAAGGATAGGGAGCTTATGGTGAGACAGCAGGCTGAGCCCTTGAAGACCTTAGAGATCAATGGTGGAGAAAAATCCTGTCTGCAGCAGATGAAGGACCTATCCCAAAGAAGGTTGTGACTCTGTTGGAAGAACATGCTGGAGAGATTCATAACTGGATTACAGGCCACTGAAGGGACCCATGCTGGTGAGAGAAGTTCAGAGATGACTGACATGGGAAGGGCACCACATTGCAGCAAGAGATGGACTGTGAGGAGTTTTCCATTCAAGGAAGAAAGAGCATAAGACACAACATGGGACAGACTGATTGGTGCTTCTATTCCCCTGCACTGCTGAGGGGGAAGAAGCAGACAGGCAGGAGCAGAGCTGAGCCCAGAAAGAGGGTAGGGGTGTGTGGAAGGTATTTTTAGGATCCAATTATTTTTCTCATTGTCCTACTCTGGTTGTATCAGTTGAGGTTTTCTTTAAATTAAATTGCTTTTGTTTCCCCAAGTCTGTCTTTTGTCCATGACCATAATTGGTCCTTTGTCATGACTCTCAAGCTTTTTGTTATTTTTTCTCCTCTCCATCCCACAGGAGTAGGATAGGAGTGAGCTAGCAAGGCAAGAGTGAGTGAGTGGAGTGAGTCAGCTGGCAGGATTTAAACCATTACAGGACACATTCATGGGCAAAGAGTATCACACAGAAGGCTGAACCTGAACCATGCACACAGAAATCCAGATGACAATGAGGACTCAGGCATTGCACACTTGTAGTGAGCACAGTTGTAGTGAGCATCATCATGCCTGCATGCTGGTCTGAACTGGACTAGAAGAAATGCAGCTTTGTTTGGTGTCTACATGTGTGTGTGTACACATACATGTGTGTGTATTGCAGAACAGATTTCTTAAAAGACAAATTGCTATCCACATGCTACCATCCCTCCCATGTGCTAAATGCAGTCTAGATAATTCACCACTGGCTGTTATATTTCCATTCTTGCATCCATTCCACCTCAGCCCAGTTCCCCCACAAAATCATGCTGTTTGAACTGCTGATTAAGCAGGTACACCAGACACTTACAAAAGAAAGAAGTTCTGCACCTAATCTTTACGTCCAGCTACCACCAACATTAGAAGGTAATAACTAACATTTAACTTTAAGAAATAGAAAATCCATTAGTTCTGAAACTTTTTTCTTTAGACCATTTTTTGTATTCTATTACACGCAATCTTAATGGAGATTTGCTTTGCCAAGAATCCTTTAGAAAGAGACTGTGCAATTACTATTTGGATGAGTGAAGTACTCACAGGTAATTCAGCTTTTTTTAAAAAAGCAAGAATAAAATACATCTTTATTCACTCTTAATAATTCACTGCAAAATGAGCAGTTATTCAGTCTACAGACTACCATGTTTTCAGGCCCAGCTGGCAGGCAAGCCCCATGCAGCAGCTCACACAATTGCCCCCTGCCACTCCCTCCCACCAGTAAGATAGGGAAGAGAAATTGGGAGGAAAATGCAAAACTCCACAGGTTGAGATAAAGAGATTTGAACAGAATAATACAAACAATGAAGGAACAACTGGAATAGAAACAATAGAAACAAATAAGACAGAAATGTAACATGCTCACCTGACCCAGCCAACACTGCCACCAGTGACAAAACCTGCTGCGAGCCAGCCACTGCCCACATCAACCTCTCCATCCCTGTTATACAACTGGCATGACATTTATGGTATGGAATACCCCATTGGCTGGTTCATCCTGTGCATGGCCCCTCCAAGCTTCTTGTAACAAAAATTAACCCTAAACTAGTTGAACCCAGGACACAGGCCATCAACATTACTTTGTTATTGCTCAGACAGTGAAGATTTATCAATATCAAAATGATAAAAATAGATTTAAATACTTAAAATACTTTCCATAAGAAAAGGGTTGGAAGATATTTTTCAGAGTCCAGCATTAAAAACAATGAAAGGAAATGCTGCACCAAGGGAGGTTTAGATTGGACATTAGAAGAAACGTCTTCACTGGAAATGTTATTAAACACTGAAATAGGCTCCCCAGAAAGGTGAACGAATTCCCATCACTGGAGGTGTTTAAAAGATGTATAGATATGGTGTTAAGAGAGATGGTTTAGCACTAAACTTGGTAGAGTTAGATAATGGTTGCACTCAATAATTTTAAAGGTCTTTTCCAACCAAAACAAGTCTATGATTCTGTGATTCATATGGATGGAAAATAAGCTTTAATATACCAATAAGCTACTCTACTGTTGTCAGCTAGGAAAAAAAGGTCAAAATTTCCTATGCCAGGTATCAGCTGGTAGAGGAAAGAATAAATTTTCACTTTTTTTTTCAAACCTAGGAAAGGCATAGGAAATATTTTTTTGCATTTATTTAACTCCCCAGTAGTACTGATCCTAACTAAAAAAAAAAAAAAATCTGAAAAAAAGCAATTCTTAGAAAAGGTTGAGAAACTTCCATAAAAATCTTCCCAAAACTAGCTTAAGAGCTTAGAACTTTCTTCTTTGTTTGGTTACTCTAGAACTTAATTTTTAGTAATTAACATCCAACCTCCACAAAAAATTCCCAAAGTTGAAAGACCACAGTGTGCAATTTAAAGCATAGAATAGCACACTTGCCCTCAAAAATTGGACCATGAAGTATTACATAAGTATTGTTTTCAGAGACGTGAATAAACCAGCACATCAGAACTCTTAACTCTGTAAATAATATACAGTGAAATATTTGAAGCTAAAATATTACACTCTAGTACTGATATCAATCAATCAAACCAAACAAAAGAAAACGAAAAACATCTTAGAACTCAGGTAAGAGCTGAAGTGGATGTTTAGTATTACATGATACACCACTGCCTGATTCTATCTCAGGGTGGTTTTATCATTATCCATTGTCTTACTAAGAATTTATGTATAGCTATAGACACCTAAATTTGTAGTACATAGAATAGAATAGAATAGAATAGGAGTAGAATAGAATAGAATAGAATAGAATAGAATAGAATAGAATAGAATAGAATAGAATAGAATAGAATAGGACTGTTTCACTTGGAAGGGACCCACAATGATCACCTAGTCCAACTATGTCCTACACAACTACAATTCCCACTTATTGTGTTGACTTTAAGTTGCTTTTGCCTAATTGTGTATAATGGCTGTTTCTCTTTTCCATTCAGACCTTCCTTCAAAATTCATGTGTTGCCAAATTAGTATATAACCATAGCATTCTCTGTCATTAGAGACAAGAGAGATAAGATAGATAGATCTATGTATCCAGATCACTAAGAAAGATTCAACAGAGTTTATTCAGAATATTTTACACTAAAAAAATTAAAGCAATTATCTTGTCTCTGAAATGCCTATATTGAGGCTAGAATAGCCTACTACTAAGGCTAAAAAAGTCAAATATCCAGAGGTAGCTAGAAAATAGAATTTTAAATTTAATCTCTGACACTGGAAACTCCGGTTTCCAGGAAATTTTCTTCTGATGTAGCTTAAAGCAAGTGCAACAGAGTGCTTAGTTTTGTGAAAGAGGCCTATATTATAAAGGTAACAACTACTATTAAGCCTACTATTAAGGCTAAAATAACCTACTATTAAGGCTAAAAAGTCAAATACCCAGTAGGCAGTTAGAAAATACAGTTTTAAATTTAATGCCTGGCATAAGAAACTCCAGTTTCCAGGAAATTTTCTACCTCTGATGTGGTTTAAAGCAACTGCTAACCACTTGCTTGTCTGAATAAAGATAAAAGATTTTATTATAACCTTCGGCGGAGCAATTCTCTTCCCCCTGTCAGATGCCACCACTCAGTTCTAGTTCACTACAGGCATTACTTCAACTTCACACCAGTGTGACATTATTGAAAAGAACGGAAGCACACTTGCATAAATTTTTAGTAATGCACTTCTTATGAGCCCTGCAGGAGTTTTGCCCATTGAATTCAGCGACAGCAGGGCCCAAAGTACCTATCTTACATTAAATGTTTATTTATTTCAGTTGATCTGATATCTTACCACCCATGGTTTGTCAGGTACCCAAATCTCCCACAAGTACTTCGGCATATCTCCAAAATTCAGTGCCTAAAAAGCAACAATATTTAAATAAAAAAGAGGTGTCATGCTTAACTACAGATCTTCAGACAACCCACCTCCCCAATGGCCCTATATTGGTAATACAGAAAGCAAAATGTCATCAAGTTTCTACAGAAGATAAATAGCTTTTTATGAGGATTCACAAACTTCAGAGGCCACTGCCTAATGCTGCCAGACATACGTGTGGTAACATTTAAAATGCTACCTCACACAACACTTTGGTTTCTGAAGGCTGATTGTGTAATATTTTGCTACAGCCAGGCAACAAATTTTCAGATGGGTTTTATTCTTCTGCTTAGTGAACTACCAAGTGAAATTGCTGTCTCATAATAAGAAACTCTTTTTTTCCTTTGTTTAACGCACTATTAAACTTGTTATTAAGATATTATTAATCAACCCCAAGACTCCAAAACGCCAAACCAGCAGATCTTTAAAGCTGCAATTAAAACTGTGTTTAATGTGGGAGCATTAATGGATGCTCATGCTCTGTTACTAACTGCTGAATATAAATAGCACAATGTACTTCAGGTTCTCTCCTGAGTATAATACTCAGATGCCCCAAAATATCATGTCTCCAAAGACTGTGTGTATGTGACTGTAAGAGAACTGTGATGGCAGCATTCAGTAGGTTACCAAGATCAAAGAATTTATAAAACTGCCTATTACTAGAGTAACTGAATTAGTTTTCCAACCTGACAGCAGAATACTGTAATAATTCTGAACAATCTAAGCCATGGCAACACATACATTTGGAAGGACAGTCAGAAACTCAGGTATCACCCCAGAACCAGGCTTTCCTACTGTTCTGTTTCATTTGAGAAAAAGCTTTCCAGAGAGAGAACATTACACTAAGAGTAATGTTTATAGAAAGTTGGACAATTTCAAATCCATTCTCTAGAAAGTAGTATGTCCAAACTGCAAACAAGCACCATATACAGAAAGGACATTAGTATTCTGTGCAGAACAGTTTACCCGCTCCTTCAGCAATGTATAGTGAGAAAAATCCTCAGAAAACTATACATCAAGTAGAAGTTTTACTCACAATGGAAAATACAAGTCTCTCCCAAAGTACTCCCAACAGGTACCTCAGATATCTCACACAAGTTCTGGTTTTGGAAAACTCTATCACAGTTCAAAGGATCACAGGATGCGAGGGGTTGGAAGGGACCTCTGGAGATTGTTGAGTCCAACCCCCCTGCCAGAGCAGGACCATATAATTTAGCATAGGTCACACAAAAACGTGCCCAGGCAGGTCTTCAAAGTCACCAGGGAAGGAGACTTCACAACCTCTCTGAGCAGCCTGTTTCAGTGCTCTGTGACCCTTACAGTAAAGTTCTTCCTCATGTTGAAGTTGAACTTCCTGTCCTATAGTTTACATCCATTGCCCCTTGTTCTGTCACAAGGCACAAGTGAGAAGAGGCTGTCCCTTCCTTCTTCACACCCACCGCTCATATTTATTTATATACATTTATTAGATCCCCTCTTAGTCTTCTCCTCTCTAGACTAATAAGCCCCAGGTCTCAGACTTTTCTCATAAGGCACATGCTCCAGTTCCTTAATCATCCTTGTAGCCCTCTGTTGGACTCTCTCAAGTAGATCCCTGTCCCTCTTGAACTGGGGAGTATCAGCTAAGCCTCCCAGTTGGTATCATCAGCAAACTTGCTGAGCAGATGCTGTCACCTTATCAATGTCATTGATAAAGATGTTGAACGGGACCAGTCCCAGCACTTATACCTGGAGGACTCCACTAGTTACAGCTCTTCGGCTGAACATGGCACCACTGATCACCAATCTTTGCACTCTATTGCATAACCAGTTCCTAATCCATCTCACTGTTCTTCTGTCCCATACCTCCTGAGCTTACTCACAAGAATGCTATGGGAGACAGTGTCAAAAGCCTCGCTAAGGTGAAGGTGGACTATATCCACTGGTCTCCCTGCATCTACCCATTCAGTTATGATATTATAGAATGCTATCAGATTGTCAAACATGATTTCCTCTCTTCCTCTTCTTCTCTTCCAAGTGCCTAGAGATGACCTCTGGGATGAGACACTCTACCATTTTTCCAGGCTGACTAGTTTCCTGGAATCTCTTTCTTGCCCTTTTTGAAGATTGGAGTGGCATTGGCTTTTCTCCAGTCCCCAGACACCTCTCCTGTTTGTCATGATTTTGCAAAAACTATGGAGATTGGTACAGGCAGTACGATCAGGCAGTTCTCTCAGCACTCTTGGGCACATCTCATCAGGGCCCATGGGCTTGTGTATATTCAATTTGTGTAACTGGTCCCTAATCCAGTCTTCATTGACTAGTGTAGTCATCCCTCATCCAGGCTTTCTCTCCTTCATCCAAGGTCTGGAGTTCACAGGGGCTGGTCTTGGGAGTAAAGATCAAAGCAAAGAAGATATTTAGCAACTCTGCCTTCTCTGCATCCTCAGTTATTAGGGCTGCCACCTCACTCAGCAGTGGGGCCACATTTTCTCTATTCTTCCTTTCCCTACTGATACATTTTAAGAAGCCCTTCTTGTTCTCTTTTAATTCCTTTGCCAGTTTTAGTTCTAACAGGGCTTTGGCCTTCCTTGTTGCCATCCTACATGCCCTCACAAGTTCTCTGTAGTCCTCCCAAGTGACAAGTCCCTTCTTCCATGACCTGTAAATTTCTTTCTTCTATGAGATTTCCTTCAGAAGCTCCTTGTTCTTCCATGCAGGTCTCCTAGCACATCTACCTGATTTTTTACTCAAGGGAACACACCTGTCTTGGGCTTGAAGGAAGTGGCATTAAAAAAATCACCAACTTTCCTGGGCTCCTTTACCCCCGAGAGTCTTAGCCCATGGGATTCCTGCAAGCAGATCTTTGAAGAGTACAGTTAACCCTGTGGAAGTCCAGGGCTGTAATCCTACTTGCAGACCTGCTTCTACCTTGTATAATACTAAATTCCACCATACCATGATCACTGTCACCAAGGCTGCTCCCAACCTTAATGTCTCTCACCAGCCCTTCTTTATTAGTTAATACAAGGTCCAGCAGTGTGCCTCTCTTAGTTGCTTTCTCCACTACCTGCACCAAGAAGTTATCATTAACACACTGCAAGAGTCTTTTGGACTGAATGCACTTAGCTGTGTGGGCTTTTCATTAAATATCAGGGTGACTGGAGTCACCCATGAGTACCAAGGAGTATGTTCTAGAAGCTACCTCCAGCTGACTGTAGAAGGCCTCCTCAATGTCTTCTTCCTGGTTTGGTGGTCTATAGTAGACACCTACAACAGTTTCATTCCCTTTTTCATGTCCCTTAATTCCTACCCATAAGCTTTCAACCTGTTCTACCTTCCCCAGACAGAACTCAATACATTTCAGTTGCTCTCACACGTAGAGGGCAACACCACCACCTTGCCTTGTTGGTGTGTCTTTTCAAAACAGTACGTAGCCATCCATGACAACACTCCAGTTGTGGGAGCTGTCCCACCATGTTTCAGTGATTGTAGTTATGTCATAGTCATGCAACCTAACACAGGTCTCCAAATCCTCCTGCATATTCCCCATACTCCATGCATTGGTATACAAGCTTTTCAGAGAGGGATTTAAGACATTGGTTTTCACTTTTGCTACCTGTCCATTCCCAGTCACTTCTGTGGTTACGAACCTATGAGTGAGCCCTCTTTTTTATTGTTGCATATACCACCATTATATACCATAATCCATCCCTCAAGTGGGATGGCAGATTGAAAGCCATCCTTAGGCTCTTTTCTAGTGAGCCTGGTTTTATCCCCTTACCCCTTTGAGTCTAGTTTAAAGCCCTTTCAACAAGCCCCACTAACTCCTGGTGCAAGGACCCTTTTCCCTCTTTGAGAAAGGTGTCCTCCATCTGCTACCAGCAGACCAGGTACCATAAACTTCCCAATGATCAAAGAACCCAAAATTCCAGTGGTGACACCAGTCTCCGAACCATGCGGTAATCATGTGTGTTTTCCACCCTCTTTTCAGTGTTTTTCCCTACCACTTGAGGGATTGATGAAAACACCACCTGTGTATACAAGCTTTCAAGTAGTCACCACAATACCTTGAAGTCCTTCTTAATTGCCTTTGGACTTCTCTTTGCAACCTCATCATTACCAACCTGAATAACTAACAAAGGGTAATAATCAAAGGGCTGAATAATGCTTTACAGAATCAGAAATTTTATTAGATTTCACTTTCTGAATTAAAAGGCACTTGCACAGCCCATGGAGATTTAAAAGTATATCTTAGCAGGAAGGTAAAAGAATGCCTCATTTTAAAATCTGCCTGCATGTCCTCTGATATTTTACATATGATTGTTTTCTTCATTTATATGACTACATATGAAGAACAATTCATCTAAAGGCAATGGAATTGAACCACTAGAATGAGTCCCTGAAGATCCAACTTTCTTTTTTAGAATGTGTATTGCACAGTTTTATCTACTTTGCTAAAGTGCCATCATTTTGAAGGTAGATTCCATACTATCAAATACTTTCTTACTTGTTAGAAAGTCACCTTTAGAGAAATAAGTCACCTTTGCAGAAATAATAAGCATTATTTCCTGAAAATAATTGGAAAGGAGTAATTTCAGGAGGAAAGAGTAATTTCAGTAACAACAAATAACAAATATTTCTCCCATCTGCTTTGCTAGTTGAAAGATTTAGGGAGACTATCAAAATAAAACAGGAAGGAGTACTAATTCAATCCCATTCATGTAGCAATTGCAAAATGAAAAGACAAATGCATAGCATCACTAAATATGAAGCCTTTACGTAGTAAAGTTCAAAAAACCCCACACAACTGCTACATCAGAAGTGAAATACGTATTTCCTCTCCCTTTCCCTTGCTTTCAGGAAGAGTTAAGATCATTAGGTATTGAAGTGCTAGCAAACAGCCTGGCTCTGCAACTACTCTGGTTGCCCATATCTTATTACAGCTTCCCTGTGCTTACCAGCACACGGCAGAAAGCTGTAAAGAGACGCCTGCTCTCAGTCTTACAACCAGTAGCAACTTTGAAATTTAATTTGAGCCATACTCTTCACCCAAAAAATTACAGCTAGAGGCTGAGAGAAAAAAGTTTTTGATGGAAGCAGCAGGGAAGGGGACAGGGCAGGGGAGAAGACAGGAGGGAGAATGCAGATGCAAGGAACCAGTCACATAAAACGTATTTTATAGTATTACAAAGAATGGCTTGAAGTTCTAACAGGAGATGAGTCCCTTGTCCCTGAGGTCAGTGTAGAAAGTATACCCTTCAGTTCATCTAAATTTGTGATTCCTGAAATGGCTTATGACTGCCATACACTTAAAATTCAAGGTTGGAAACAAGAGGTCTTAAGTATGTATTGCTTCTTCCCTAAAAGTTGTTCAAAAGTCAACATAATTTAAGGTATCATAAAACACGGAAGACTTATTTCTGTGAAACTTGGTACTGTTTTATCTTTTCCTTTCCAACTGTTCCTCTATTTCATGAGCTGACATCAGCAAAATCCTTCAACCAAAATGCACACAGGCTTTTTATTTAATTTATCATCCAACTTTTAGAAACAAAAATGTTGTGGGAATATCTTGAGCTAAACAATTTGGATGGATGAGGGAAATAACAAAGTCAGCATCATAGATGAGATTGCAATCCAACAGCAAGGAAGATAATACAGAAAAAACTTGCCAATTGCCTTTTCCCAATAAAATGAACAGAACCACAGACCTCTAAGAGTAATGAAAACAACCTACTGTGTCATCATTTTATGCAAGAAAGGAAGTGAGAAGATTAGCCTAAAACTCCTACAATAATATGGATTTTTTTCAGCTGACAAAAGCAATACTATATAAAATCTTTTCTGTGCTTTATTTCTAATTACCTTCTATCCTTTAATGAACAAGAAAGCACTTGATCTTGAAAGTCCTTGTGCAGTCAAAACTCCCACTAAAATTAATGGGACATTTTTTCCAGCCTAAGAGCTCTGAGATTAGTCCTCAAACTTAGCTCTTTATAAGCTTCTTCCATTAATCAAACTTCTTAGCTTTTTTCTCTCATTTTCTGCTAAGATCATGTGTTAAAAAATACAGACACTAGAAATCATAACCTTGTCTGAAGAAGAGAGTCTGCTGTACTTTGCTATCCTCAAAAGTTTATTTCAATCTCACAAGTAAAACTCCAATTCTGAAGAACCTTGGTTACCACCACGCTGAATACTTATTTTTGGCCTCTTCAAATAGTTCAGACAGGCATTTTCAGACAGTGCATAAGGAAGTTAAGCTGAGTGACTTACACAACTGAAATGTGTGTACACAAACTTTCTAATCAGCAAAACCTCTCTGAAACTAATAGACCATAATGTAAGTGACTCTGAACAGCCTTGTTTCTCAGTGAGATTCAGTGATCATTTCTCCCATTTAGCCTCACTGAATCTGCAACATATGTCTGACATTTCAGTGCCTAAAAGGAATAAAATGAAATCCTTATCTGCATACCTTGGTAAATCACTTTGATGTGAAGGCTGTTGGTCATTCATTTCAGGAAAATGACAATTCTTATGCAGTTTTAAAAAAATTAAAAGAAAAAAAAAGGAGAAAACCAAAACAGCAACAAAACAAACACCCCACCCCCCAAAAAAAAAAAAAAAAAAAACAAAAAAAACCCAAACCAACAACACAACAGCATCTAGTAAGAAACTTTTATATTCAAAAGAATTTACTGTCTTTTCGACTATAATACAGTAGCATCATTACCCCACCATAATTCTCGATTTTCTCCCACTGTAACTTGTCAAATCAGGTAATACTAACAACAGTGTCCTAAGAAAAACTATGAGACTTGTTTATGGCTGGACATTAATAGGCCTTAGCAAGGATAATTTGCTTTGCTCATTTTTTACACTTCAGCAACATAGCAGCATAAATATGTGAGAGAACTGACAAGACAGCACGGCATTTAATTGTTCCTTCAGAGAGCCTGTGAGAGGCTATACTGCACTGGCACAGGTCTGTGTGGATTCTTACACAGGTTTATACCTTCCTGTGAAGATACTGTAATATCTGCATAGCTTCTGTAACACTTCCTTCACTTACAAGGAACTGAAGAATAATAAACTATTGACCTTTTAATTACAGTGAAGAAATAAAAGATCCAGCAGATGATTCCATAACATCCACATAGAAAACCTCAGGAAGTGTGGCATAGGTGGTTGGTCTGTGAGGTGGATTGAAAACTGGCTTGACAACAGAATTCAGAGGGTTGTCATCAGTGGCACAGAGTCAAGATGGAAGCCTGTGGCCAGTGGTGTTCCCAAGGGATCAGTACTGGATCCAGTTTTGTTCAATATCTTTATCAATGACCTGGATGAGGGAATTGAGTGTACCCTCAGCAAGTTTGCTGATGATACAAAACTGGGAGGGTGGCTGACATCCCATCAGGCTGTGCAGCCATGCAACAAGATCTGGACAGGCTGGAGAGCTGGGTGAAGGCAAACCTCATGAAGTTCAATAAGGACAAGTGCAGGGTCCTGCATGTGGGAATGAATAATAACAGGCATCAGTACAGGTTAGGGGCTGCCCTGCTGGAAAGCAGCTCCATGGTGAAAAAGATCTTGGAGTCCTGGTGGACAGTTAAGTTCTCCATAGAACAACCATGTGGCCTTGTGGCCAAGAGAGACAATAGTATCCTGGGGTGCATCAAGAAAAGTGTGTCCATCAGATCTAGGGAGGTTGTTCTCCCCCTCTGCTCTGCCCTAGTGAGACCACACTTGGAATACTGTGTCAAATTTTGGGCTCTCCAGTTCAAGAGAGACAGGGATCTGCTGGAGACAGTCCAATGGAGAGCCATGAGGATGATTAGACTTAAGACTGAGAGACCTGGAGCTGTTTAGCCTTGAGAACAGAAGACTGAGAGAAGATCTCATCAATGTCTATAACTATCTCAGGGGTGAGTGTCAAGTGGAGGGGGCCAATCTCTTTTTGGTGGTGTGCAGTAATAAGACAAGGAACAATGGATACAAACTTGAACGTAGAAGGTTTCACCTCAACATGAGGAGAAACTTCTTTACAGTGAGTGTGACAGAGCACTGAAACAGGCTGCTGTCCCGAATGGACAAAAAAGACTCAAAAATGCTCTGAACCAGACAATGAGGCAGAAGCTAGTAGGTCTGTTTTTTCAGGCTTGCCTGAACATGTTTCAGAGCCAGAGTGAGCCAGGTGGGTGTGCTTTTGGCCACGTTTGGAAAGAAGGCTTTCTATAGCTTGTAATATCAGGGTTTTATCCCTAGATCTGTGTTGCTACTGGCCATTATTGTCTCGGGAAATCTATAAGTACCAGCCCAAAGAGCCAGAGACTTGTCTTACAATTGTCCACGCTCTGGAAGGAACCACAAGCTTCGCTTGGAAGCCGAACTGTGTTTCAGTTTACCCAGACAGGATAGCAAAGACCCCCCACTGTTTTCAGCGTTGTAATGCCCAGGAACAGACACGCGTCTTGCCGGGCCGAGAGGTAAAAGCCCAGAGGAGCTGAGTCCCTGGGACAGTTTTGTTTGACTGGAGCAAGGAGCGAGCGCCGCTGCGAAAGGATTGCAGCAGAGGAACCTCCTCTCTACAAAGCTTTCAGCTACAAACCTTTTGGGAGCAAATCCTGCCTCAGCAATAAGCTGCAGACACCAACAGAAAGTGAAACTGTGCTCCTGCAACTTCCACATGGTCGATGCCATTTTGGTTTTGTCTAGATCTTAACTTGTGCCACAAGGTATCAGGATCAGTGAGTAATTACAATATCTGATTTTTATAAGCATCTATTGAAGGTCTGTTGCCCTAGGGAATTCTGGAGTTCCCCCCTTTCTGAGCAATCGCCGGCTTCATTGCTGATGTTCCCTTTCTTTACAGTTTAAAGTGCTGTTTGTTGTTTCTGGATTTTTGTACATATTGTTTAAATTGTTACTTGTTCCTGCTGGTGAGGTATCTGTTCCACAACTGAACATCTGGAACCTGTAAATAGGTTTTATTTAATATTTTTCACAGGATTTCTTATGATTGATAAAATTATTAATTTTTATTAATCACTCCTCTTATTGAATATTAAAATAACCTTTTTATTGACTATAACAGCTGCCCGGAGAGGTTGTGGAGCCTTCTTCTCTGGAGACTTTCAAAACCTGTCTGGATCCATTCCTGTGCAGACTACCCTAGGTGATTCTGCTTTGGCAGGGGGGTTGGACTTGATGATCTCTGGAGATCACTTACAACCTCTAACATTCTATGATCCTATGATTTTATGATAGAAAGAAGGAGAAATAAGGATGATGAAGCAATTTGCACTTTGACATATATATATACACATACGCACAAAATACCTCCACAATAAATGTTCAGTTGAAGATGCAGCACCAGCTAAGTCCTTGACAACTAATTGGGTTCTCTTTGCCAGCTGTCATGGTTTAAATTGACATTGGCATTCTTTTGACTACATTTTCCCTTTATTTTTAAATGCTCTAATGTACAAGACTCAGAACCACACATTAAAATATTAAATAAATAAAATATTACATAAATAATACTTGGTTGCTCATCACAGGAGAGGAAGAAAACCCACCAAAAGTTAAAAGCAGCAAAAACATCACTTACAGAGATAAGCAATTTTGCTTCCTTTCAAAAGCAAAAGCAACAAAAAGCCCTGCCCAGGCACAATCACTTTCTAAAGGATGAAGCACAATCATGAAAGACAAATTGCAATTTATTAAAAAGACTGAAAGTAAGAATATAATGTCAGTGTTAGAACTGAAAGGTTCACAAGACATGCAATTATTTTCCTGTGTGAGCAATTAAGTATGCTTTAAAAAAGACAAATGAACATTTTGTTAGATAAAGAACCTAAGGACATTTTTCACTGCCTTTTATTTCTTTTTTAAGAAAAAAAAATTGAAGAAAAAAACCAACACACACAAAAAAAAACCCCAAAACCCAAAACCCACTACTCTAGAATCTGACTGCATTGGTGTAAGCATCCCTCCTTACAGAACATAGAAAATGTAGTAGAGAAATGTCTTGGAGATGGTCTCAGTCCGGAATAGGGGAAGAGACTCAGTTCTTTTGAATATTCCCATGTTATGAAATTAGAGGCACATATGAAGCCAAAATATCAACAGCTAGACTACTTATTGCACAAATAAAGTGGATGGATCAGAAGGAGAGAGAGAACAGAGAGTGAGAGAGAGAAGAGGGAGAAAGAAGAGGAAAGGAATTATATTACCACACCCCTCAGCCCCCAAGACAGTTTGAATCTGTGGAGGAAAGGTGCTGCAGCTCTGGATGTAGAGATGTTGGGTCTGTAGAGGAGGAGTGCTGTAGCTTTTGCTGTAGATAGAGATGTTGTTCTCTGAGCAGCCTCTTCAGCTCCATGAGTTGCAGCAGGCGGAACTTAGGACATGGAGAGAGGGTTCCTCTTGGTCTGCTTCTTCCAGGCTCCATGATGATATCTTGTCATTTTTTCTCTCCTGGTATTCTCTCCATTTTTCTTCAGAGCAGCATTGCCCTGGTCTTTTCCTTCTCTCCTGTTTTCCTTCTCAGCAACATTGTCCAGGTCTTTTCCTTCTGTGTTTTCCTTCTCCTGTGTTTCTCTTCTTCTGAGCCAGTAGTTGCTCAGAACTTTTATACAGTTTTTAGGTAAGTATATTCCAGAAACTATCAATTGGCCTCTGCCCATTTCCAGGACAGCTGCAGTCTCGTGAGCAATCCTAATCTATACACCTTCCTGTAGTTCCACTGGCTCTGCCCAATACACATCAGCTATTGTCTGGGCAAGCAGCAAAGGTGATTTTATCTTTGTTGAGTCACATCAGGACACAAGATTTAGTCTGTCACAGAGATCATAGTGAAGTTCTACCCCACCAGAATGGAAGCAAAAGGTGCAATTCTTATTCTTGGAGTGTGTGCACTCCTCTGTGCAATCTCTGTGCTTGCAACATAATACTCTATGATATCAACACCTGATGACTGTTAGAGTCATGTCACTTAGCCACCACTGCCTCACAGCCCTGTGTTCCCTGCCTTTGTCCTGGACTCCTTTGTTAAATTTCTTGACTATCAACTGTTAAAATGAGATGTAAAGAGGAACTAACATTGTGAAGACAGTGCAAACATAACATCAAGTTCACCTTTCATATTCTACAGTGAATTTGTTGCTCTTATCTATTTACTGTCTATGTAATGTCTAATTAACACCCATCTCCTGATGTCAGACCATTTGATAGGTATAAATCTTTATGTAAGGTATTGAATATATAATTTCAACAAAAGACTGCTTATTTTGAAGCCAGATAACTAGATGCAGTCTACACTTAAAGATAACATAATCTAATTATTAACTAAAAACCTCTTGGTATTTTTAGTGCAGTTCAGTTCTTTATGACTAAAATGGATCTGGACTGTTATCGATGACAGGTTGTAACTGGTTTTAGCCATAAAAGATTGTATTGTCATCCTGCAAATACATTTTTATGGTTTGGGTTTGCTTTTTTAGTGTTGCCTAAAATTATGATTTTAGAGGTCTTCCATGCTCATCCCAAGGGCACAGGAAACACATGGTCAACTAAGGGAAAGAATAATGAGTGGCTAACAGGTGACCACTATTTAGACTTTCCACGTGAAATGAATTAGTGGTTTCAGTTTAGCTCAAAGCAGATGTGATTTATCTATGAAAAAAATACAAACAAACAAACAAAGCAACAAACAACACACACACAAGCAGACTATTTGTCACTCTAAGGTCAAAAAGATCAAACCCCTACCCAACCTACACTGACTGTCTCTTTGTGCTGATGTTTATTGCACTGCATCTATTCTATGGATACACTCTGACAAGAGTGTTTTTCAGGTGAAACTACAGAAGGATCAGCTATATCAAAGCATATCAACATCCAGGGAATAGATTGCAGCCACAGTATTAAGTTAGCAAACTATACACGATGGCAACAAGAAAAAAAGAGCATACGTTTGTAATCTCCAGATGTTTCTAAATGTTAAGTGACAGCATGCTAAACAAAAATTAAACAAGCAAACAAAAAAACCCAAACCCAACAACAAAGTGGGGAAAAAAAAAAAAAGAGAAAACAAAACCCCAAATGGAATAATATCTTTATAATTCATAAAATCCCTCTCTCATTTTCTCTTTCTCTCAGAGGCAGCCTATTATGTTGCAAAGGACAATCCTTTATACCTCAGAAGAGAACTTGAGTCTGGTGGGAAGACTCTTAGTCATATAAACCTACATTTTACTAAAATCCCAAAGGTAGATATGACTCAGTTTCAAAATTGGCACTATGATTCAATATACTAATTTCTCCCAATTTAATGCTTTTACTCCAGTCCTGTGAATTCTATATGCTTAAATCCATGCTGGGAATAAAAATATACCTGAGACTTCCTGGTAATGATTTGCATAGCTAGCACAGCAATTTACTGTTATGAAGTGAACAAATTATGAAAGAAGCAGCAGTCTTATGGTTGAGCAGGAAGGGTATAGTTAATTATTGTTGCCATTCAAAGAAAACAAGGGAAAACTTCTGATAATAGTCAGAAGAAAATCATAAGAAGTTCATGATCAGTTTATTTTTCTTACTGCAAAGAATAGTGATAAAATAATCCTAATGAAGATCATCAGGATATCAAAAAAACCCCAACAACAACAACAAAGCAATGCTTGAAAGAAACTTCAGAAGTTACCCTCATTACAGTGCCTAGGTTATGATTGACTAAGCTCACTGTTAGTAACTTCCCTTTCATAAACTCAAAAAATACTTTGTCAAGATTTACATAGAGAACCTACATTGTTACAGACACTCCTGTTCAATTATTCATATACCTTGTTCCTAGTAAGTCTAATCTTATTTTCTCTTCTGTATGTCACAAATTTTATTCCACTTCTTAAGCGATGTTAGTATTAGAAGGAAAGGAAGAGGTTGCGCTGAGGTTTAACACATTACATATTTAGTAATACAATTAACACAGCTGCTAGCCTAATCAATCAAAGGCTGATTCATACCCTACGATATCTTAACTGATCTGTATTGATCCCATTATCATCTAATCTATCCATATTAAGGAAAAGAGAAATGACAGCTTCCCTATTGTGCTTCATACACATTACCACCTCTAAAACCACACAATGTAGTTTTCAATCTCCTAAAAATAGTACTAATGCTACAAAAGTCAAGCTTAAAGTGAAAACAAGTCAACAAATAACTGCTGTCTTTGCAGTAATTTGGGTAGCAAATACGTTCTACTCACATTAAAGGACAAGCTAAAAAGCGTTTTTCAACGAGTTAATGCCAAACGAAACGGAAAGGTCTAAAAATCTTGCCTTGTTATACCATCCCACACTAATCCTGACATTGCCAGCATTTGATTACTATCAATGAGTATTACAATATAATATAATTAGTAATGGCAATATTACCACACATATTATAAACAGCCCTGCTCTACTGCCTTCAAATTAGTTTTATAAGCATGTGAATAACATACCATTAAGCATCAATACAAACCCTTGACAGCTTCTAGAAAAAAAGATTATGCATGTCTAAGCAATTTTCTCATACACAGGTTTTCTTTAGAAAACATGTTGTCACTATTCCATTAGCTCAAAAGGGAGTGTATGCATAAAAGAACTTCTGCTCAAGAAGTCTGACTGCTAGCCAGGAAAGCATATGTTCAATAGTCTGTATTTACTGCTGGCTGGGATAGGGTTGTAGGTAGCAGAGCATCAAATGAATCTCTTCTTTAAAAGATGTCTAGCAGTGCAGTGAATGCTTTTCATTTTCAAAGGAGGAACCCTTTGAATGGAAAAAAAAAAAAAAGGAAAAGAAAAGAAAAAAAGGAAGAAGAAGGAAAAAAAAAAGACAGCCACTCATTTTGACAGTATTTCAGCGGGGACTGATGGAATGAAAACACAGCAGATTAACAGATATGCAGGGCAAACATCTTCAGTCTGATCCAAAGTCTCTGAAGTCCAGTAGAATTTGGATGCTGTCCTAAACTAGTCCCCTTCCTCAATCCATTTAAAAGGAAATAATCCAGAAAAACCCAAAACCAAACCAAACCAATAAAACCCAACAACTCAGTAAAACCAAAACCAACATTAAATTCATGTACTTTTGCTGCATATCTTACCGTAATTTAAGGGTGCCCAACTTCCTACAGTAAAATGCTACATTGTTGGCAAAGCTAGAAACAGAGTCTGTAACTCAATTTTCCAACTTGTATTATGCTGATCTGGCCTCTGGAAATGCCACCTCTTTTATTATACATGGAGCCTAGCGTAGGTGTCTGTCATTTTGCTGTTGAAAAGTTCAGCAAGAGAAATCCTATGATCAGTGTTCAAAGAGATGCTCCATACAGTCAGACAGCTGACTGATTTGATTCCCTTTCCACTTTGTACAGAACTATTAGCTTATTAAGAAATTCAGAATGCAAATAGGTATCCTTAGCACTATGGTACAATGCATACAAGATTAAAGAACAATCTGATTTGTCAGGATAAATCATACAAGGTGGAAAACAGATTTTTCTCTAATATTTATTATTAATAATTATTGTTATTATTATTCCCTTTTTTTAGAAACAATGGAAAACAGTGGAAACATTTCAACTTAATGTTCTCCATAAGTTTTAATGGTCAGTGTATTTCATGGACTATTTCAAAACAATTTTTTGCTGCAAGCAAAGATATGAAGGAAGTGTCAGGGTTGGTTTTTTTGTTTTGTTTTGTTTTGTTTTTTGGGGGTTTTGTTTGTTTTGTGTTGTGTTTTTTTTTGCAGGGGGGATATTGTGTAGTTGTGGTGGTGATTTATGGGATTTGCTTTGAAAGCACACACAGTCTTAACTATGGCTGTTATTGATGGAAATTTTCATTAACAGGTATACTTAGTTTCTCAAAAGGACATTTCATGTTTACATGACTGTATTAAATATTTCCTATGTTTCTAATAGTCAATATCCTCACAATCATCTTACTAAAATCAGAGCAACAAAACTGGCTACTTGTGACTTTTAAATGTTACCTCCTGCTTGGGAAAATGAGAAAATAGAAAAGATGGGTGAGCCATCCTAAAGACAATCCTTCCCTTGACTCTCAAATAAAGCTATCTTGCCCTTACATAGATGGATTAACCACCTGTTTCCACTTCAGGTCCTAAGCTGAAATTTTGCTGCTGCTTGCCCTGTTTTGACTTTGTTTCACATTTTTGCATTTTAAGTGGCTGATGTTTAACAGTTAGCAATACCATGCTAAAATAAGCAACTATTTTAATCCTTGAATGCAGGTCATCATGAAGATGCCCATCCTGTAGTGAGGTGCTGCACTTACAGAAATGGAAAATACCCTTGGCAGTCCCCACTATTGAAAGATTGTTTAGTCTGTAAAAATGAGATATCTATTACATCTTTGATGTCTGTGGTATAGAACCATAGCATCAGTCAGGGTTGGAGGGGACCACAAGGATCATCTAGTTCCAACCCCCTGCCATGGGCAGGGACACCTCACAATGGCATCCCCTATGGCATCTGGAATGAAAATACAGAGAAACAAGTTATGATTCATCCTTTCCCTCCTTTTGCCTATGGCAATCATACTTCTAGTACTGACCAGGATGATACTGTTCTGTGACACAGTTGCAGTTTAGGCAATCAAGATGAGCCTCTTCATTACACTTCAGCTACTAACACAATATAAAAATCATTCAATCAATTAGTTTATTATATTAATAACTCTGAAAATATCATTTGTGCTAGTTTTATATTACATTGACATTTAGTGTCCTATTGCAAATCCAATATTCCCTGATGTGATACAGAATTCTCTGATGTAACATATCAGCTAACATAGCAAAATACTTGAAGCTTTTAACTCCGAAATCCAACATATTTTTTTCATTATTTTCATAAAATTCAGTATTATCTTAAGAAAATATTAGAGAACCAATTAATTCAGCATCCATTTTACCATTTTTTATAATTAGTTATGTCTGTTTTGTGAAGGTAGACTGCAGTTAGTACTCTGATAATACAGAATACATAATTAACCAGGTTGGAAAAGACCTTCAAGGTCATCAAGTCCAACCTATCACCCCATACCATCTAATCAACTAAACCATGGCACTAAGTGCCTCATCCAGTCTCTTCTTAAACACTTCCAGTGATGGTGACTCTGCCTCCTCTTCTCCAAGCTAAAAACTAATACAGCTGATACAGCTGATACAGCTTCTGTGTTTAATTACCTAGAATCCACTCAATTCCCAATTTAAGAATTTACTTTTTAAATCTTCAGCTTAAAAAACAAATGATGAGTTTAACACCAAAAGGAAACGTTTTTATGAAGTCTCATTTGGGACTGGAGGAAAACATCAATAGTTGAAAGCAAAAGACTTTAAACTTTGAGCAGAACATCCACATTAAGCCACCTAAGACTTTAAAATCCTCTGTGAAGCTTAGATATTAAACACAAAGGCCCTCTCTCTTTTAAAAGTGTCTAGTGTGGTTTTCAAGCCAACACCACTTATTTACTACTTTAGGATGAACTTGCATACTTTATAGTAAGTGTTGTGATCCTAATTACAACAGTCAGACTTTTTCAGAACTTCATAAACAAGGAGAATTGCCTAGCTTCCAGGTCTAGGGACTAAGAAAACCTAATCTTATCACATTTACAATACAATAAACCATGTTGGAAGAGACCTTCAAGATCATCGCGTCCAACCCTCTCCAGGCTAAGCAACCCCAGCTCCCTCAGCCTTTCCTATCAACCAATCCAACCCACCCAAACAACTAGATCATGGCACCAAGCACCCCATCAAGTCTCCTCCTGAACACCTCCAATGAAGGTGACTCCACCACCTTCCTGGCCAGCCCATTCCAGTGGGGAATCACTCTCTCTGTATAGAACTTCTTCCTAACATCCAGCCTAAACCTCCCCTGGCACAGCTTGAGACTGTGTCCTCTTCTACATGAGTAGAACCCCAACAAGAAGAAAAGTAACAATAAAATTAAATAGTACAGCCATAGTGGTTCAGGTCAATGAACTGCCTTATTCAGTATCCTTTCTCCAACCATCTTGACAACTTTGTGAAATTACTCCAGTAAAATCTTAAACCCCCTCAGTTATCTGGATCTTTCTGGATCCAAATCTATCCAGATGCATCTGTCTGGATTTATTCCTTTGCAGGTCTGAAATGAATGTGTAATTTGTTCTTTACTTGAGAAAATGGACCACACACTAAAATTTTCAACAAACAAATCCCTCAGCATCCCTCAAGCTTTCCCCCAGCTTCTGATCATTTGAAAAATCAGCCTGATAGCATTTAGAAACTCACAACTTTTCTCATTATTTCATACTTATTCAGGATAAGTTTAGGCTTTAGGGTGTATTTCTGATTTGTCTCTTGCTAATTCTGTGATTAATGATGGCTACTGCTTAGTGATACAAACTGCACATATTTTGCTATCGCTCTTTAAGCATCTAGTAATGGGGAAACAAACAAACAATGATTTTAAGAAGTCCAGTTGATACAAATAGTAGCAACATATTAGTTTAGTATTCCATTGATATTTTCACTATTACAGAGTTCAGCAGAAAGATACTGCTGATGTCTTCAACTCAAAACACTACATTTCCCACTGTGTCTCCCATGACAACCAGGCTCCTCTGAAAACAAACTGTGCCACCAGAAGGCGTCAAGAGTAATAGAAAGAATTTGTATTCTTCCTTCTGTTGACTTCAGAAAAATCGAATTTAGGCACTTTCAGAAATAAAAGCAAAATGTTAGCTTTCTCTTGCAAATTCTTACATAAAAATGAACGAAGAATTGCATCAGCATACATTGATAAATATAAGGAAAGAGAAACCTCACTACCAAATTCACTTTTCTAACAGAAATATTCAAACTGGAAACAGAATGAACAGAGCTGGGTCCAAAAGCAGACACTAACAGAATGAAGCAGTTGCCATGTACTAAACTCCAGAGTTTAGCAAACATTCACAAATTCCAGCCAAAGCTTTTTAAGATAATTTTTTCATTCATTTTTCTTTCATCAGGTTTACATGATCTCAGACTACACTGCCACCAGAAAGACAGCCCTCACTTTTTCTTTTTTCTTGGGCACATCCTTTGCTATGTCAGTACTTAAATCACATAGCTCTCCAGTTATGTCATTTCCTTCAACTGACTAAAAACTAGGCCTGCCTCCCCAAATTATTATTTTTCCCAGAACAGCTGAACAATCACTAGCGCTGACACAAGAGAGGTGGCAGGAACAGACAGCTAGAGGCAGGGAAAAGAGTACAACTTGCCTTTTTGGCAGTAGTGTGGTCAAAACTGATGCTGAGAGATCAAACAGAAAGCTAGAATATTATATGACAGGAGCTGTATCTCATTCAGTATTCTCCTGAACTGGAAGAGCATGAGATGAGCATGAATTCCCATTAGAACTAGCTTTATTATACAGCCAGCTAACACCAGTACTTTTTCACTATCTGGAACAATGATCTGATGATTTATGGTATTGGAAGCTAGGCTATAATTCCACAAGGGGCACATTGAGCAGGATTTTGACTTTTTAAAACTTAGGAAAACAAGTTAAAAGAATTTGTAGAGAGAAAGTAGCCACAGAACCAGAGGATTTGGTTAGGGGCACCCACAAGTAGTCACTTTGGTGTTCCCTTGGGAGCTATTACAGAAAATGTTCATCAGCCTCCTGCCAAAATAAAGCCCATAAAAGGCACCTATACCTATATTGCATTTAAAAAAGGAAAGAGTCAAAACAAAGTGTTTACAGTAAACTATAACTGCTTGCTCTTTGAGTCTGCCATATGACTTCTAATTTCACAGTAATGGGAGGTAAATCACAATTTTAAAAAGTATAAAAAAAAGGGCTTGACAAAGAAAATTCACAATCCTTTTAATACTAATCTCGATTCAAACAAAACACTCCAAATAACCTTCAGGAATAAAAGTAATGATTTTTTCCTATCAGTGGTCCACACCTGAATTATTGGAAGCATACTTTTAGAAAATTTACTTAACTGAAACATTGCAGATATAAATTGTTTGCCTTGAATATTTACTGAACTTTATCAGTAACCGCTTCTTTAAATAAGTGCCTGGACTTGGAGACACTGTGGCCTTCCTTTGCAGAAAGAGTAATTTGCAACAAAGCAATCTTACAACTGAACTGTTAGGCTAAGTACATTTCTATAACAAAACTTCATATTGAACCTGAAAACACTAGTCAGTATTTCAGCTTTAAATCTTTTATTTATTTGTTTATTTAATTAAAAGTCAAATTGTAAAGTACTAGGGAGTATTTAGGTGAAGATCCCCAAACTGGTATTTTTCCAGATATATTTCAATCTCATTTTTAAGGCTTTCTTCCTAATCCGGGAGCCAGTAAACAGACGTCTTCATAAATGCCATAATGCCAAACAATGAGTATACCCTGGAAATGTTAATGTGTACTAAAAGAACGTATCTGAAAAATAACACATTCAAAGTCTGTTTTCACATTTGCAGAAAACAGTAAAAATCTTCTTCTATCTCACTTAAAATAAGCTGTTGGCTTTTCCAAAAGCAGCTGTGAAAATAACTTGTCAAAGGTAGGTCGTCACAACAGGGATTAAAAGAGGGGGCCAGAACATCAGCAGCAGCCCATGAAGTTAAATTCATTACATACAAACCCCATGCATCAGCAGTTTTGCCTAAACATTGTATAAACTACAGATATGTTGCCATTCAAAAAGTAAGTTTCCAACCAGTAGAAAAGACAGCATGGATGCAAATAGAGTCCCTATTTTATTTTTTGGTCCAACATACTGTTTATCTTAAGACAAATCACAGTGTCAAGTCCCCAGAGCATTCACTTCTCACTGAGGTTTGTTTTATTGTGTGAGATCTGAGCTAATTTAAATTCAACAATTTGATGAGCTGCACCGATCTGATCTTAGAGTTTCTGCTGTACAAATGCCCAATTCCCTTGCCCTGATCCCTTCTCTTACTGAAGCAGATACAGTAATATCCATCGTACACTGAAACTAGCCTCAAAGGACAAAGTATTTTCTATGGCAGTTCTTGAGAGACCAACATCCTTGTTAGACATTACCAAGCCCTCAGATATTCAGTTTCTTCCAAGTCAGTGAATTTAAAAAGAGATCCTGGTAGCACAAGGTTCACTGTTTGATATTTTGCACTTGAACATGTTCCAACTTACCTTTCAGCCCCATTGGTTGCTTAGGTAAAAACATTTTTATGGTATTTATTCATTTCTCTGTGAAATTAGAAGGTTATTTCTCAGAGTCTAACAACCTTCCCAAACTGATAAAGCAGGAAGCTCTGGCATTCCTTTCAATTAAAATGCTGCACTTTTCAAACTGAGTAAGAAGTCTGATAATTCAGCCAGCACATATAAAGCCCGTGGCTTGCAAATGACTGAGAACTTGCAATCCATCATCTAAAACAAAACCCATAAGAACTGTCCTAGTATGAAAGATATCTTTCCCAGAACTATTATCCACTGGTATCCTGCACCATTTCACACTGCTGCACTGAGAAAATATGAAAGTATTCCCAAACTGCTCAGAGAATACAAATGCGTTTAGTCTTTGATTAATTGCATTAAAACCATAAATGTGAAACCTCCACACAGGGAAATGGGTGAGTAGGACAATTTTTTCCTCTTTTATTTTTGTCTTGTTATAAAAATGTCACAGTTTTTGCTTTTAGGAAAGATGCCAGCAATGCTGAAATACACTCAAAATGTCCAAGTGTTGGCCAGAATGAAAATTCTGCCATGACTGTGAAGGGTTCCTATAAACAATATCAGGTGTGAGGAGGTGGCAAAGAAAAGATAAAACAATGAAATTTTCAGGGCAATTTTTACATTTTTTAACTTATTGTATTATGCACAAAAGTTCTTCTAATAGTTTTGGGTTATGACCTTTCCCATGCCTGCAGTATATCAAATCCTCTCTTGTCCCAGTGAAATTAGCCTGTTTTTCAGTTTCCAGTTTCTCGACATAGAATCATAGAATGGCTTGAGTTGGAAATTACTTTAAATATTATCCTTCCACTAGACCAGGCTGCTCAAAGCCTCATCCAGACTGGTATTAAGCATTTCCAGGGAACAAGCAACTACAACTTCTCTGGGAAACCCATTCCAGTGCCTCACCCTCCTCACAGTAAAGAACAACTTCTTAATGTCTAATCTAAATCTATCAAAGGCTTGGCATCTGGCTAGCAGTTGGTAACAAGCAGGTTATCCCAGTAGCTGAGATATAGCCCCATACTGTACATTTAAAAAGTAGACTATGATTCTCAACATTCTCATAGCATTCTCAACAAGTTAGAAGATGGCAAAAACATTGGCAGAATGCTTGACACAAAAAATGGAAAGGAATTAGACCAAAACATTCTGGGTAAATTTGAGGACTGGACCAATAGAAAACTTATAAGAATCAATAAAGAAAAATGCAAAGTTCTAATATATAATCTTGTGCAGACTGGAAAGTGCTTGGCTAAATAACTGCCCTTCTTAAAAAAGTCTGAAGTTTATGGCTGATGCCAGGTGGAATGTGCACCTCATAGAAAATACAGCATGATGCATATATTAAGAGCACTGTAGTTACAAGTTACTATTCCTCTTTCCTTTAGTATTGTTGAGATTGCATCAGTAGGGATGTTGGAAAGCTCAGGAGATTGGGGTCACATGTTATTATTACTACATTACTATTGGTATTGTATTGATATATTATTATCACTAAATATTTTTAAAAGGTGATTGTTCAGAAAAGTTAAAACTAGGTAACTGGCCTTCAGTCCTGCTGTATGACACAAAGGTGGTAACCATATTTTAAGTCATGCATCAGAATCAAGTTACATTTCAGGCCCTGTGTTTTCACAGCCTCTCTCAATGTCTAGCAGAATAGAATAGAATAGAATAGAATAGAATAGAATAGAATAGAATAGACCAGGTTGAAAGAGACTCTCAAGATCATCGTGTCCAACCTATCAACCAATCCAACCCACCTAAACAACTAAACCATGGCACCAAGCACCCCATCAAGTCTCCCCCTGAACACCTCCAATGATGGTGACACCACCACCTCCCTGGGCAGCCCATTCCAATGGCCAGTCACTCTCTCTGTATAGAATTTCTTCCTAACATCCAGTCTAAACCTCCCCTGGTGCAGCCTGAGACTGTGTCCTCTTGTTCTGGTGCTGGTTGCCTGGGAGAAGAGACCAACCTCCTCCTGTCTACAACCTCCCTTCAGGAAGTTGTAGAGAGCAATAAGGTCACCCCTCAGTCTCCTCTTCTCCAGGCTAAGCAACCCCAGCTCCCTCAGCCTCTCTTCATAGGGCTTGTGTTCCACACCCCTCACCAACTTCCTTGCCCTTCTCTGGACATGTTCCAGCAAGACAACATCCTTCCTAAACTGAGGGGCCCAGAACTGGACACAGTACTCAAGGTGTGGCCTATCCAGAGCAGTGTACAGGGGGAGAATGACCTCCCTGCTCCTGCTGGCCACACTGTTCCTGATGCAGTAGTAGTGTCAGTGTTTTGCACCACACATTTAGAACTTCCAAGACATGGATGCATAAGGATGACTATCATGGTAACTGAAAATTCCATATAACTGTAACAAGAAGAAGCTTGTAGTTCATACACTTTAATTTGCATATGAACAGGATAATTGGGGTAGGTGGATATTGAAGGCAAGAGATGCAGAAAGGCAAGCAGAATTATTAACTTATCACTGAAGGCTGGCAACTGGTTTAGGACTCATGATCTAAAATTGTTATTTTCCATCTAGAAATGAGTTTCACATAAATAAAGAGAGAGAGAGACAGGCCAAGCTTTCCTAAATTTTCAGGTAAAATATGAATGATTGACAGTCTTCAAGATGGTGATTTGTTTTGATGCTTTGCTTCCATAACTTTGTATTTCTTTTCCACAACTCAAAGCACTTCCAAACAGAATTTGGTGAGTGGCAAAAACGATTCACTAGTCCAATGCTGTATTGTTCCATGAAATAACATGTCCTTATAACTCTTTGAGTGACACCAATGAGAGTAGCAATGAGCAGAAGGACAAATTAGAAATCATATTTGCCAGGTAGCTTCAAACATTTAAAACAACATATGGAAAATTCTATCACTGCAAAGAAATGCAAACAGGAGACAGTGAAATTGCCCTCACAAATCTAATTCTCATGGTTTATCTCAAAATGTATATTTATTGGAACGGTAGCATCCACATCAAAGAACAAAAGATATTACTAAAAAAAACAAAACCAAAACCAAACAAACAAAAAAGCCAGAAAAGAATGGAAGATAATCATAAGAAATTCATGCAATTAGATGTATCTGTGTCTGAAGATCAATCAGTGCAAATAAAAACGAGTCCTGAGACAAAAGGCACAGCAGAGACATGTGGAAATTGAAAAGATGCTTTGGATTGTACAACATCAGGACCACTAAAAAGTGTGATAGGCATAAGATGATTTCTCAGGGAGTTTTGGCTAACGGAAACAGAATTCTTCCACTGTGCTCACTTGAAGAATTGAGAATAGGACAACTAGTACAGCTGCCTATAAAAAGTTTTTGCTCTCTGAAAGTCACACAGAAAAACACCAATTATGACAGCAACATGGAGTATTTGTAGGAACTGTGAAACTACTGAACTGTTATATAATGCTCTTTAACCAAATAATTGCTTTGTCTTAAGAACTTTTTTCCTGCCTTGGGTTCTAATGGAAGGATGTTTTTTTCTGCTGATGTTTGAAAGAGTAGCAAAAAGAAACATCTCAAGTATTTATTAATGTGCCACAAATGAAAAACCAAAACATTTCTATGGAAGAAAGAATTTTCTAGATTATTTTGCCCCCTGAGGTGGTTTGGCCACAAAGCTGAAATCTCATGGCAAGCTAGGATAATGATGGATAGAATTTCTGAGCAACCTGATGGTTATTGCACTTTATTTATTGATTGAGCAGGTAGGAGATTATAAAAAAATACAAACAACAACAACAAATAGCAAATAACAACAACAAAAAGCAAAACCACAACAGAAAAAAAGTAAAAAGAAAAAAAAAACAATCTTTGAATTTACAGTTCAGTACAGTTGGGAGGAATTAGAAGTTAATGTGATTGCCATTTGCAGAAGTATGCAAACACCGATAACTGAAATTCTAACTGTGTATCTAAAGAAAGAAAAAAGGTTAATGTTTGCTTTGAGCCTGAAAGTAAAAGGATAGAATGAGATGCAGGATATTGTCCCCTTGTTTCATGCTCCAGGACACAACAAAATTTGTCAATGGTTATTTTAACTGATATTTATTGACTCTGCCCTTAATAAACCTCTAGCAATGACAAATATTCTGTCTCTCCAGGTAATCTATTTTCAGATGATGATGCTTTACTGCTATTAAAGGAGGAAAGTTTTACCCTGAGTTTTCAATGCTGTAGCTTAAGCTAATTACTTCTTGTATCCACCAAAGACACAATAGAGGAGAATCTCCTCTATTTATGGTAGCCTTATACATGTTAAACATGCTGCATAGAGAAAAACGTGATGCAGGCATATAGGGTCTGATCCAGTATCTGATAAACTCAGTGCACAGACACTACTCAAATCATTTACGTTGCACTACATGCCCCATAGAGCCATTGCTGTATTTTTCCCATCAGGAAAGGAGGAGAAAAAAAAACTTCTTTGTTATCTTTACCTGTGTGAAAAACTCAGATATTACTGCGATGAACACCATACTAGAAATTAGATTCCCTATTTTCTTTCAGGAATTATTTTCCCACTTCCAAGAATTGCAATGGCAGTTGCTATTTCCTGAACTCTTCCCAAAGCAACCTTTAGAAATGTCACTCACATCAGATTTTGCAATATGCATAGGATGAACTGTAACAATAAAATCTAGTTAAAAATCTACACTTCATTGCAACAAATGAGGAAAAAAAAATATTCCACTTAAAGAAAAGATGACTTTTCTACATAACTATTGACACAGAAAAGCTTTCCAGCAATTTTTTTCATTTAAAAAAATGCATATTTTTAATCTTGAGTCTAAGCAATGGTTACATTAGTATGGTGCTGGTACCATCAGAAAAGTCTGTCCTAGCCATATTCCCAGGCTTAATGTAACAATTAGTTTTTCTCAGACTGTGGTATTTAAACACACATGTGTGCCTATTAATTGCCCAGTTGACAGTGCTTATCACTTCTTACTCCCTCACAGACAAACAGGTTTTATTTTTAACAGCAAGAATAGGAACTAGAAATACCACACAGAGAAGCAGGATGAATTTCCTTTTAAAGGATGAGAAGGATAAAAAGGACAAGCTGTACACATTTGTTAAAAATTTCTTAAGGATCTTTACTTACTCTCTGTATGGCTACATGACCAATGAGTTGCTTCTATAATTATCATCACTACTTCTTTCTCACCCACTAGATTCTCGTGCTGCAAGCTTCAAAAATGAGTTTATGCAGCTTAGTGAAGATGTGACATACTGAACTTTCAGGTTTTCCTGTGTCATATCAGGATACTGGACATGTTTGCTTTGGCAGTCAATGTATCTGTGCACATGGTCTTCTTCCCTAGCAGACCACTCAGTCTAAATTATAACTATCAAGTAAAATTTAAAGAAGGTATCTGTTTAAAAATCACATCTTCAATGATTAAGAGTACTAGAGTACTATAGCACTATGTAAGAACAGAATTCATTATTAATGCAATTAGGATTTCCCTCAGCTGCTCGAGGGTCTTCACTTCTGAAACTAATTAGCCTCTAACCAGCCCCAGGGTTGTTATGCCTTGAGAGTTCTTGAATATGCACCTTTCTTTCTTTTATCACTAAAGATTCTACTACAGCTACCCAGAGTAGCTCTGGAAAAAAACATCCCTTTTCCAGACTAAACCAAAACAATCACCTGTTCCCTCTGTTTCACAGTTCTATGTTCCCTTTTTGTTTGCCACTGATTATTGTGTCATCACCTGGTAATGCATAGGATTAAGTTTTCTCCTAGTCCTGATCTTCAGGATAATTTAATTACAAATATTATTGTAGACTCCAGTATGCTTCCGATTTCAGCCATTTAACGCTTGCAGACATCTGAAATAGGTGAATTTTTATAGACTATATTATTAGAAAAAATCTACAACCTTTTATTTTAGATATATACCATTTATTTCTCTATCAGCACTATTTAGTTGATTAGATGGTGTTGGGTGATAGGTTGGAGTTGATGATCTCGAAGGTCTTTTCCAACCTGGTCTATTCTATTCTATTCTATTCTATTCTATTCTATTCTATTCTATTCTATTCTATTCTATTCTATTCTATTCTAAAGACCACATATCTGGTAATGAGGTCTTCAGCTGAAAAATATTCTCCAGGGATATGCTATTACTTTTAAGAGAAATTTTTCTGGAGAGTGTCACAAAACCTGATGAGGTTTGTCTGTTTTGACTCTTGCTCATGGTGTAACTTTGTTTTCCCATTTTAAGTCAGTACAAACAATAGCCTGAATGATAATTACTGGACAAGCTAAATGGTAGATGTATTTTTACTTATTGTTTTTTTTAACATTTATTTTCAGAACAGTCAAATACAAGTTGTAGTTGCAGAGCAAAAGAAAACTGGGGGGTGGAGGGCTGGGAGGAGGATGGGTGAAGAAAGAAGTGGGGGAAATGCTATCCAGCCATGTAGATGCTGTTGATAAAATTTATAGCTAAAAATTTAATATGTTTAGGGCCATGATGAAATGCTTATCATCAGCTTGCATTGCCTGCAGTTCTTGCTGATTCCAGCCCGCTCAGCGTATCCTGTTAATGAAATGAAATGGCACGGGCCCAGTGCTTGCAAAATAAAATTCATTTCATTACAGTTTGAGAGGCTTTCTTCTTCTTTTCTCTCTCAAAGACTGAACTCAGATTGCAAACCTTTATGAGCTGCTGTTTTTTTTTTTTTTTTTTTATTATTATGTTGCTAAAAAGTTAACCAATATCTCAAATTTAAATTTACTGGCAGTGAGTGTACTACAACTTTCCCTTAAACACAGCCATGGTCTCATGACTTGCGAGCACCTATTTTAAGAAATTCCACTCAGAACCAACATCACCATTGATTGGGTAGCATACTGGCTGTTTCTTCCTCAGTTCCTCTTTACTTACTCATTTACCCTCACCCAGCCATGGTGAGTCTAGATTAATAATTATTCAAAGGCTACAAAACACCAACCATGATTCATTGTCACTGGACCTCTTCAATGGGGGAAAAAAATAAGTCAAAAAATATCACAGTATCACAATATCACAGTATTACTAAGGTTGGAAGAGCCCTCGAAGATCATCGAGTCCAATCTGTAACCACAGACCTCACGACTAGACCATGGCACCAAGTGCCACATCCAGTCCCCTCTTGAACGCCTCCAGGGACGGCGACTCAACCACCTCCCGGGCAGCCCATATGATCCATTATACCACAAAACAAGAATGTTTTTATTTGCTTTGGTTTTATGTTGCCACATACAGCAGTTTTTCTACAGGTATAACTGTATGTAAAAGCACAATTAACACACATGATTAGACAATTAGAATTAGACTAAAATACCACACTCTAAAAAATATTGCATCACTATGATTCAATATGTTTATATAAATTAAATCTTGCTAGAGCAAAATTTATCTATATGAGCTGATGTGCATACAGCTTTTATCACCATGACAGGATTAATCTGTTAAGCTGTAGTCTTACTGTGGTCTCCCCTCAAAACTTTGATTCTGCCCAATATAATGTAGTGTTTATTTTTGCATTAGAAGTATATATAACACTTCCCGGAGCTAGTTTTAGCTTTAAAGACAAATTCAGACCTTGCAGTCTCTGTAAAAACCCACATTTCCATTAAATAGAGTATATAGGTGTCTCAGAATTTGCCACCCAGTATTTCGTACATTCAGCAGTAAATTAAATGTGCCAAAGTGATCCACATTTCTGCCACAGGAAGACAAACTTTAGGAAGAGATACATATTCTAGTCTCAAATGTCATAACCTTTCTTTTTTCAGGATAAACCAAAACAGAAGTCAGACTGAAAGCTTTTGGCACTGATAATATGAAGAACATACTATTCAATTTGTATTAAATCCAGACAGGAGCTGCAGAAACTCTCCAGTGAGGTGTATTGCTGTTTTATGAGAAAACTGACTTTTAAAAGCAGAAGATGAAAATACTTGCATTAATAATCTTCTTCCAAAGGATGGATAGGTACAGTGATTAAAGTGTTATCTTAGGGCTTTAATGACCTGGGTTCAAGTCTCTGTTCTATTTTTCTTATCTCTTTGAGACACAAAGCTACATGACTTGTGTTCCCAAACTAATAAAATATACCCAGATGCTGATGCTTCCTTGTCCTTGAAGATACTTTGAAAAGTTGTGGTTGTTTTTTTTAAGTTAACTACTTTCACCAGACACAGTTTTGATACAACTGAAATAATTCCAAATATATAATATTTCAGCATGATATCCAGTGGAAAAATACAACTTTCTTAGAGAAACAGAAGCTCTTGCAAACCATTCAATGGCTTAGTGTTTTACTCTGCTATAATATCTTGAATCTGAAGCATCTACTTAATAGCTACAGAGTCTTATTTTCATATTAATCGAACATAGCATCCAGTAAATGTAATTCATACTGGCTTATGACCTAAACTACTTTTTTCCTTTTTCCTTTTCCCTTTCCCCCTTTCCCTTTCCCTTTCCCTTTCCCCCTTTCCCTTTCCCTTTCCCTTTTTTCCTTTCCTTTCTTTTCCTTTTCCTATCCTAGACTAATCTATAATCTGACTTTTCTGTCATTTTCCATTGTCAGACCCACTCTGAAGGCCCTTGTTAGAGCAAACGAGAGGATCAGTGGGCAGCAAAGTTACACAGTACCAGTTTGGCTTTACCTGAATGAAAAGTGCAGCTAAATGTGTTGAGAGAAAAGAGCCCAGCTCTTTCAAAAAAGAATTACATTCAGCAAGGTGCTGAAGAAATTAATTGTTCTACAGGACTGGGTTATTGACCTCATTAAAAGCCCCAGGAACAGTCAACTTTCCTGAATTTCCTTCTGATATGAATCTGATGCCCTCTACTAGCATATCCCTTGTTGGTAAATTCAACACAAGTCCTTGGAAACAGTATGAAACTGCTTTCTTCTGTCATTTTATAGTGATTGTCATTCAATCCTTAAACTGGATTATATTTCTCTAAATGGTTTCAACTCTCCATAAGGCTTTTGTTTTGGATTTTTTGGGGGGTTGTTTGGTTGGTTGTTTTCCTTCTTTCTGATTTGCAATTCTGGCACTCTTAAAACATCATATATATATGAGATTATGGCTGATACAAGGGAGCATACTGAGCATTTTATCAGAAAATATGATCAGCTTTGAAATCACTAGAAGAACGATGACATTTTATGCCTGTTTCCCCAAACACATGGCACCTCCTTTTATTTGGCCTTTGGTTTGCTAGCATTGCTACTGGACTTAATGAACCAAAATACTTCTTCCTGCATTGGAAAGTGTAGCCTGGCACCAGAAGATATTAAATAATAATAATAATAATAGTAATAGTAATAGTAATAGTAATAGTAATAATAATAATAATAATAATGTTATAGTAGTAGTAGTAGTAGTAGTAGTAGTAGTAGTAGTAGTCATCGTTGTCATCTCCAAAATTGTTTACAATAGACTTCTTTTTCCCAGAGCAGGACAGTTGGAATGGAAATAATTTCCAGACTCTGGCAATGAGGTTAGAAATTCAGTTTTATGGACTGTATGGATTTGAATGAATTGAGTAATATGGAGAAAAAAGCATTACTGATGTATGTTTGGCAGTCTGCAATCTCAACAAGAAAGTCCCTAATTTTTTTCTTGAGCTGCAAAGAGGAGGAATCTAAGTATAGAATCAGAGGTATCAGTGGTTTGGCTGGCTGAAAATTGTAATAGTAGTTGCTGTTACTAGGGGCTTACCACAGGGCAAATAAAGAGTCATATCCATAAGGGCAAAAGGAGAAAAATTGAATCTGCAAGAATCAGTAATGAAAATGCCAATCTGCATTCTGAAGGATACATAATGATTAATGTGGCAAGAGATACCTTTCTTCTAGCAAAGTTTTCTGCTAAAACTAGACATGTATTGGTGGGGGCAAGAAAATGCCCTTTTTCTCCCATAGTGCATTAGATACATAATAGCTTGAAAAAGATTGCTGACTCCAACTGCTCTACTAAAAAAAATATATATATATATGTGTTTTTTTTTTTTAAATCTCAGAAAGTGTCTCTATAACCAGACTGTAAGCTACTGCACTTAATATATCAAGCATTTATGATTAATAATAACCTTCTCATGACTGAGTTGACATGCTGCAGGTTTTGGAATGAGCCAAGTCAATCCAGGTTAAGTGATTCACTCTGCTGATTATTTTCTCTCAACATGAATTTGATGAGATATGTTGCCTCCAGAATCTGTTATCAATAACTGCTACAACCTCCAGCCACAGCTGAGGGCTCAGAGCCATAAAGTACTGCAGTACAGCATAGGAAAGCACTGTAAACATTGCAGTGAGGTTTATTGAAGAAGTCTTGATTACCATGACAGTAAACTCCTCTAACCACAGTCAGCAGAGTGAAAGGTAGTTACAGAATTTATCGAGTCTTGTTCAAACCAAATATATATCTACCCTCACCCTTCATTTTTATTTTTCTTCATCACCCAGAAGAACATAATTTTTGGGTTTATCACAAACCTTCTGTTTGTTCCATCCTATATGTCATTTGTCACACTCCTCAAGGTCACAGGGGAGTCTCAGTAGGAAAGCATGTGCGTTGATTGATTGGTGCTGTGATGCCTATGTCTACCGGAGCTGCTAAATGAGCTTCTCTCCCCTCTCCCCGTACTTTCCTGCCTCCAAGCAATGATGTGATTGAAGGTGATGGGGAGGTGGGGGTGAAGCAAGAAGTGGTGGAACTACACCTTAAAGGAAAAAAATATATCTTGCCTGTGAATCCAATTAAGAAGGTTCATAAACAAGTGTTCACCCTGGTCATCAAACTGCCATTTATCAATTATCTCTGGCCAGTTGCTGGTCAGGACATAACAAAAAGGACATATTTTCCCTAGAAAAAATAAGGAATAAGTTTGAGAGGAGTTAGAGAACAAAACAGACGGACAGAGAAAGACAGCAAGACTCCACACAGGAACAAGAAAGAGTGCAAGAGCATTTGTGAAAAAGGGAGTAAGCTTAAGTAAAAGAATGTGCAGAAGGGAAAGTGAGAGTGTGAGAGTGAGCCCAAGAAGTCTCATAGAAGAGAGCAGAAGGGAGAGAAAGCAAGTGATCAAGAAAGTGAGGGTGAATGAATGCCAATAAAAATACTGAAAACACCTGCAAGAGAGCACATGAAAGACAAAATACTTAAGAGAGAGCATGTATGTAGGAAAGAGAGAGGAAATGCAACAGGTATGACAGGAATACTGCAGAGGAAGGTGTGAAAGAAACCAAAAGCAAGGAATAACACAAAGATGCAAAGGAAAATAAATGAGGAGAAAGCAAACATGGAAACTTTTTCTGGAAAAGAAAAATACACAGAAACTTCCCTCTATGTCTTATAACTGCTTACAAAATTATTTGGGAATAAAAAGAAGGGGAAAAGAAAAGTATTTTAATGCTTCTGGTCTTAGATGTCTTTTCAACCAAAGCAATTCTGCTATTATATAAATCTGTTAACTACATTGAAAATACATATACTTGTGATTTTGAAATGGGCACTGACTGTATCTGATTTATTAGATGAAAAGTTGTGTGCTTCTCTGAACAACTTCTTCCTGTTCATCTCTTAGAAACTCATAAACACATAGACATGCCATCAAACAGATTGTATCTGCAGCATCCAGAGGCATCACTTTAATTTCAGAGAGAGAGAAGAAATCTAAAAGATTATGACTGCAGTAAGCCTCAGTGAATTGTAAATTATCATAATATCTCCAATAAAAAGATCCCAGACTGAAAAACAAAACAAAACAAAACCAAAACAAAACCTCTGTACCATAAAAATGCTAAATAAAAAAGTAGATTTCTTACTGATGTTCTTCATAAGTACATCTAATAGACAGTTGTCTAGTGGGGTGTTCTACTGCTGCCTTTCAATTGCATCAACAGTAAAGAAACAACAGATATTGGTGGAGAAAACAATGAAAGAAACTGACTATTTACTTTTCTCCTCACTGATTTGGCACTTATACATTATAACAAGGTTAAAAACTCCCATCCTCTCTCTGCCACTCAGCTCATACTCTCATGAAGTAGGACTGTTAAACACATGAACCCTTAAAGGTCTGAGTCATCTCTTGTGACTGACAGGCTGTGTCCATCTTCTGCTCACAACTGTGCCTAAAATTTAAAGATAGATCTTTTAACTTTTTAAGTAAATTAACATTCCCAGCTTCTAAGTTTGTTCCACATAAAAAAACATTACCAGTTCACAAGGTACATGAAGGCATAGCTCTTAAGAACTGAACAATATTAACTTGGCTTAATGCATAACTAAAATAAAAGTGAAAGATATCAGTACCTCCTGTACAAGAATTACCCTTTAAAACAGTAAGTCTAATTTTATGTTGATATTACAGAATAGTGTGCAACGACTCATCTGTGGTCATCATGCACAATCCACACAAAGACAACTGGAAAATAGATAAATATAAAACAATCTTCCCAGTGACAAAAATGGCATCGCAAAAATAATCATAGCAAAAATAATGATGCAAAATTAGTCCACTTTTAGTAAACTAGACCAGTAATATAAAGTTACCCCAAAAAAAAATCCCTTGTAAGAAAATTTTCTGTGCAATGGCAAGCACACAATTCAGAATGCAGGAATAGTAGTGGTGTAACAGTATCTGCATCCCTCTACAACGTTCTTACTAATAAAGCTGGAAAACACATGGAAGTAAGCATTTTCCTAAATCTTGAGTTGCACAATGAACACTTAAATCAGTTATAAACACATAATGATATATTGCTTTAAAACTATTAAGCAGAGTGTTCAGTCATGCAGAAAAGATGATGTGGGGAGGCCTGTGGATGTGGTCTACCTGGACTTCAGCAAGGCCTTTGACACTGTCCCCCACAGCAAACTGCTGGCCAAGCTGTCAGCTCATGACTTGGACAGCAACACTATGTTGGGTTAGGAACTGGCTGGAGGGCCAAGCCCAGAGAGCGGTGGTGAATGGCGCCACCTCCAGCTGGAGGCCAGTCACCAGTGGCATCCCCCAGGGATCAGTGATGGGCCCCATCCTCTTGAATATCTTCACTGATGATCTGGATGAGGAGATTGAGACAGTCATCAGCAAATTTGCAGATGACATCAAGTTGGGAGCAGATGTTGGTCAATTAGAGGGTGGAAGGGCCCTGCAGAGGGACCTCGACCAACTGGACAGATGGGCGGAGTCCAAGATGATGGCATTCAGCAAATCCAAGTGCTGGGTGCTGCACTTTGGCCACAACAACCCCATGCAGAACTACAGGCTGGGGTCGGAGTGGCTGGAGAGCTCCCAAACAGAGAGGGACCTGGGGGTGCTGGTTGACAGCCACCTAAACATGAGCCAGCAGTGTGCCCAGGTGGCCAAGAAGGCCAATGGCATCATGGCCTGCATTAGGAATAGTGTGGCCATCAGGAGCAGGGAGGTCATTGTGCCCCTGTACTCTGCATTGGTTAGGCCACACCTTGAGTCCTGTGTCCAGTTCTGGGTCCCTCAGTTTAAGAAGGACATTGAGACACTTGAACATGTCCAGAGAAGGGCAACAAGGCTGGTGAGAGGCCTTGAGCACAAGCCCTATGAGGAGAGGCTGAGGGAGCTGGGGTTGTTTAGCCTGGAGAAGAGGAGGCTCAGGGGTGACCTCATTGCTCTCTGCAACTACCTGAAAGGTGGTTGTAGCCAGGAAGGGGTTGATCTCTTCTCTCTAGCAACCAGCACCAGAACAAGGGGACACAGTCTCAAGCTGCACCAGGGAAAGTTTAGGCTCGAGGTGAGGAGAAAGTTCTTCACTGAGAGTCATTCGTCATTGGAATGGGCTGCCCAGGGAGGTGGTGGAGTTGCTGTCCCTGGAGGTGTTCAAGAGGGGATTGGATGTGGCACTTGGTGCCATGGTCTAGTCATGGGGTCTGTGGTGACAGGTTGGACTCGATGATCTTTGAGGTCTCTTCCAACCTTAGTGATACTGTGATAAACCCCAAAATACTCAAGGAAAACTAATCTTGTACAGTTTGAAAAAGTATTGGCAGGATAAATATAGACAGTCACGTGTCTGTAATCTGTATGATGAATGCTTTCAAAATTTAAAAATAAAACATCAGAAAGAATGGACAAAAATATTTAGAGTGAGCAATTAAACTTTGGTTTTTTTAATGAACAAAATCACCTTCACTAAGAATTTATTTCATATTTGTCATTAAACTTGTATACAATCTGAGAGATGAACCTCAGGTTATGTGGGTACATGAAATATTTATGGAAAATATCTAAAGTTTTCAGCACAATAATTGAGATTACCTCAGAAGTCAGGAGTGAAACTAGTACAAGATACATTAGAGACGCACAAATAAAAATTGCAAGAGCAGTCCCACTATAAAGTAGAGCAAGGATCCGTAAGTTTTGATTGAGAAAGTCCCTGGAGCATAAGTTCATCTTTTCTGAGTATTTTGGTTTTGTTTTTATATACGTATAAATAAGGAAAATCATCTTTCATAGATAGCTTTAGAATGTATGTTATTTTTTTTCAGACAACTCAAGATGATTTTTCCAGTGCAGAGAAAGAGGTAATAGCAAGCATGGCAGTAAATGGAAAAACAAAGCACTGGTGATGTGTATAAGCATATACATGGTTTCTTTGCCATAACAACAGAAACATCTGCTTTGGGACATATTTGGCTACTGAATGCAGAATCCTGTTAGCTATTTTGTATGTCAGTATAGAAGAGAGAGGTTATATGCAGCAAAACCCATAGGTAATCAGTAAAAAAAAAAAAAAAAAAAGATAAAACCTTATAAAGAATTAGTTTTCAGGAACATCCCAAATCTCAATGCTATCACAAATTAATCCACTCAGTTGTAAAATGATATTTGAAACTTTTTGCAAGCAAGATTTCGTAGGCAATCTAACCCATCTTCCCTTTGCCTATGACAGATATATTGCAAGCAAAATATTTGTCTTAGTAGTTCTGCTTCTAGAAAACACAGAGGGGAAAAAATGAATGCTGCAATAACTTCTTTCTTAACACTCAACATTACAGGGTTTAGCCTGAGTTCTAGGGCAGCGAATGCCACTGTCACCCTTATTTCAACCATTTAATCTAAACTGTTTTTCTACCTTGCAAATTGCCTTCTCAATTTATATCATAAAACAACGGGTAAATTTATCATTTTATCATAACAAAAATTCCAATGTCTGGTCTAACTCTCTCCTTCAAGGAACAAACCACAGGAACATAAAAATTAATGGGAATTAGCCATAACTGGTACACCAGTGAAAATGTCACTGCTTCAACTGAATTTTCTACATCCTCGCCTTTACTTCTGTACCATCTAGTTAACATTCAACTAAGTCAGCCATCTGTCTTCAGAAGTGTGACTAGAGTACACATGACAAGCTTGAAGAAAAAAGTAGATAACAACAGTGTGTTTTGCCACTTAAGAGTTTCTGCATTAGCAAGGTTATTTGCTTTGAAAAGCAGCAGAAGCACTTTCTCAAACTGTCTTGTTCCCCACCTGTAACCACTCAAGCAAGTAGCAAACACTTTCTCTTTTTCTTTAAAGAAAACAACAAAACTCCTTCCCTCAGCCTGTCTCCAAAGCCATCAGATCTACAGCACCTCAGTAAGTTATTCAGGCTGTTCCCTGTCTTGCTCAGTGGTGGGACTTCCTGGTACACATTCCCATTAATATGCATAAATATGCACATGATGTATAGAAAATCACAAATGTTATTATGTTAAATCCTTCCACCTGCAATTAATTACATACGGGGCATACAACCCCAGTTGCCTTACAGAGCCATCATGGGGCAGTCCTGTTCCCTTCCTCTTACTCCTCTTCTTTTTTATGCCTAAACCTATCCTCTCACTTTATACATTTAGTTTCCCATGTTCTCTCTTCTCCATTCCAGTTGTTTATTATAACTCAGGATGGTTTCAATGCAAGTTATTGGAGCTGTCACTTGTTCTAAATCCTTCTCCTCCACCTCTCACCCTCCCTCTCCATGCTCAATTCACTCCATGCACAGCTGCATCACAGCTGTCAGGGTGAACGGCAAAGATGTCCTTTTCCGATAAGGCTGTGCCTGTGGCACATAGAGTTCTTTCGAACAGCTAATTAGCAGGAGATAGGCCAAGGCAAGGTTTGGTGCCGTCCATCAAGTCCTCTGCCTATGTCAACACCATCAGCTGAGCTGTCATGCTTGGCTCCTCATTTAGAGTGGCTGGCAAAGCCTCTTGTTATGGCTAAGGAAAGATGGTAGAGTATGAGTAGTAGAGAAAAAGTGGAGGGTCAAGCTTTGCCGGTGTTCAGTAAGAACAGTTTCATACCTGCTAAAGATCTTTCTAAGCAGATGCCTTTTCTTTTCCAGTTAACTCCTCTACTAACAACTCACAACTTTAACAGCTAAACAAGACACAAAATCCAAAGGCAAGGTTGACTTTTTATTATTTTTTTTTTTTTTAAAGTGGAAGCTAGTACACCTGTAACTGCTATTGTATTTGTGATCACAGGGTTTGGAAGTTATCCTCTTCCCCCCAGAATTATATTTCTAATAAGCAGCATCCAAAAGCACACAATTTCTTGTGGGTTCCTTTTTTCTTTTCTCTCTATTTTTTTCTTATACAATAAAATTTGCTACATATATACTGAGCACTACAAGCACATGTAATTAGCTGAAGCCAGCCTGCAGTGAAAATCACAACTTTTCAAATGCAAGAACATTTTTTCAAGAAGACGAAAATGTAGAAGGTAACAAAGAAAGAAAAGTAACTCTCTGATTAGGTCATTATAGAGCAAAAGGTTCTGGGATGCCCAGAGAGAGATTCAATATTTATCTTCAGTGCTTTTTAGACATCTCAGCTGTCAAAGCTAAAGCACTATATATTTAGCTGTGATCATTAGTGTGGGCCTGGTGACATCACATCAGGAAGATGCAGTCTGAACGCAGCCATTATGCCAAATTTTAAAATACAGTGCAGTTTAAAATTGTAAAATAATTAAAGTTGGAAGGGAACTTGGGAAATTACCTGATTTAACCACTCAAAGCAGAGGCTAACTTCAGAGCAAGACCAGGTTGCTCATGGCTTTGTCTAGTCAAGGTTTGGGAATCTCCGAGGATGATGATTCTCCACTCCAGTATTAAATTCATGCACCCAAGTACAAAATGGCTCTTCTCTCAAAAATCACACATGGGAAAAGATTATGTCTATGGCATGCAGAGACCTTTCCAACTCTCACTACCTGTGAAATCTTTGTACTTCACAAAACATGGTCATGTCTGTTGCCCAAGATCATAAGGCTGTGTGTTTTCAAATCAATATCTACTGAAAGAAAATACAATACAATACAATATACCAGGTTGAAGGAGACCTTCAAGATCATCGCGTCCAACCCATCGACCAATCCAACCCACCTAAACAACTAGACCATGGCATAAGTTCCTCCTTGAGTAGAGATATAACCTTCCCCAAAAGGTTTCTCATTGCAGTCATTTTTTTTTAATCTCTTTTCCTTCATTTGTCTCTAAACTCCATTTTTGTTTCAGAGTAAATACTTGAAAAAGCCAATTTTGAGGTTTAGAATTAGTAACTATGGAATCCAACTGTTACAATAAGTAAGCTTGCAATTTATTTCTCTCCATTATTTTTATTATTCATTCTTGTTTGAAACTGTTAAATAAAAAAAAAAAAAAATAGAGCAACCACCTTTATTTTCACTGGAATGATTTGCCCATCATAGTTTAAATTACTTCCTCATGTGCCAGTATCCAATATGTGAGACAAGCACACAACCTTTAGTATAGCAAAACTGGACCAGGTTCAACAGGAAAAAGAGTCAGAGTAGAACTTAGTAAAAAATGGAGTTTATGTTTAAAAAATATGGATGTAGCAGTGGTGACAATTACAATGGTTTTATTTCCACATGGCTCTAATTAATTACAAACAAAATTAACCTTAGCTTACATGATATTTTGTGTGACATCATGCTGAAATCAAAAAATAAAAGAATAAAAAAAGTAAGCTATATTTCTTCATCTCCCAGAAATATTTTCTCCTTGTTTGGATCTTTTACCTTAATAAGTCAGCTTGGCAATGTCTTCTGTAACCCTCTTTCTGGGTGATGGAATTTTTTATTTATTTTAAATTAGAAGAAATAGCTCCTTGAATAGAAGCAATTAAGTTTTATGCTGCTTATTACTGAGAGGTAATTGGAATGTGGTTATCATCCAGTTTTACAAAGGTACAGGCATATAATTCATTTCCTCAAAATCTGAGTTACATTTTCAGGTAAAATATGGAAAAACAATATTTCTTTCATTCTATCAAAATGTTACTCCTGATTTTCATTTAAACATTTTTTTAACTTCCTTATTTTCAAGCATCTCTCCCAGACATCTGCACCCAGGCATTTCATGCTTGCCCTTTCTGCCAAATTTATGAAGGTAAAGCTTGAAATTTGCACTCATTAAAATCTCTTTCCATCAATCCTTCAAACACTGAGAACTTTGATTTCCATCTGACATTGATTTTTTGGATTTCATCCCTACAAGGAAGAAGTCTTATCAGAGATGTTCATATGCTGCACACCGGATGAGTTGGTAAAACTACTTCAGCTGAAGAATCAAGGCCAGTGACAGGGAATAGCTACCTGCATTCAGGCAAAGCCTAATGTGACTTCCAGTGGGGCTTTAATTAAGATTAGTCTTAGAGAAAGGTGAAGCATTTTACATAATGCTGTTTTTCATATTTTGAGTTCAAAATGTTTGTCCAGATTGAACAATATGAAATTATTTGATATCTTGTCTTCTATTTCAAAACAGCTATCAAACAGCCTGATTTAAAAGCTCTGTCAAAAAAAAACCCCAACATATTAAGTGATCACTTATATACACTGCTAGATTGCTGCTTCATAATAGTACCTCAGGAAAAAAAAAAATGAAGTGCATGCACTTTACCTCCTAGATGAAAATTAACAATTCAGAACTACAGAAATAGCAAAGAAACAACAACTACTTTACTTCAGCTGTCAACTGAATTCAGTGAAATGTAAAATAAGATTTGGTATGTCGAAATGCACAGGGGAAAAAAAAAAAAGGCCATCAAGATGCACACAATGCAAAGATAAAATGCAGCCCCTGGGCCAACAGGCAATTAAACCACAGACTACAGAAGCTGAAAAAAAAAAGATACTAAAAACCCCACACCGACAAAAACAGGTGGTACACACACACAATAGGTTTGTCCTGATTGTCTAGTGTTTGCTAGGGGTTTTTGTTGTAATTATTGAAAACCACATAACATGCTAGGTCAGATCTTGTCCAGAGTGCAGTAGGACCATTCTTACGAGTGCTACTTGATTAATCAAAAGGGACAGGTACTGGGATTAAATTATTTTAGTTAACTTGCATTTTCACTCATTCATTCATCATTTCAATGGAAAAAAAAAAAAAAAAAAGAAGGGAAGAAGTATATTTTTTACTCACTGCATTTCTAAAGCTCCCTTTTAAAATTCAGCATGAGGTAGCAGCCATAGAAGAAGCACCACAAATGTGTATTTGAAATGTCTGAAAATATAGATTGTTGTGGCAACCGCCAGAGGACAAAGCTTGAACCAAGAGACAATTACTGGAAAAACAAAATACAATTGTTTTGACAAAAAGAGGGGTGAGAAAGAATAAATACAGAATGTCCTCTGTGAAGGGAACAGGGGAAGAAGAGGAAGCTTTAGAAACATCCATTACAGAAAAAGAAAAGTCCCACTTGAAGGCTGTGAGCAGAGTAGAATAGTATTTTTTTTACCCATTTTCTAGCCAGTTCTACACTGCACACAAATTTCATTTTTCCCAGATGCAAAGTGAACTACATCAATTTTCCACTTGCTTTCACATATCATTAAGATTCCTGAAAATAAGCATTATTCTATAAATCTGCAAGGATTTCTATTTTTGAACACTTGTGATTCACCCAGATACTGCAGTGGTATGACCTCTAATTAAAAGTACATTCTCAGGTAAAGAGCAGATGACCTGACATTACAAAAGGATTTAAAATCCCTTTGGAGTTCATGGAATGAATTCTTGATCCTTTTGATGTTGGATTTTTCATTTTATTATCTCCACGCATATTTTGCCCTATTATGACAAACATTTACACAAGTGCTTAACCCTCCATAAAGCTTCCTCTCTGTTTATAATGATCTGATTTCAGTTCCTCTGAATTGCCTCCTATTTCTTCCAATAGTCTGGAATTGATTTAGTCACCTTCAATCATCGAAGAAACCCTTGTTCATAGAAAAATTCACTGTTTGTGTTAAGACTGAGTTATATTTGTACTGGTCTCATGGAAAACCTCAAGTACAGCTACTGAGGTCCTGTCCTTTGAACAAAATGAGATATGGGAAAATGTTAACCCACAGCCCAGAGAAAATCTTTAAAGTCCTGTTTTGGAATAGTAATTTAAGGAGATGAAATTAAAAAGGAATTCTTAAATCAGACTGGTGATAAATAATCATGATCAGCAGATTCCTTGTTTATGTAGCCAAGATAAGTAACAATTAAAGTTCAGTTTTATTCCAAATTGATTTTGTTAACTGTTTTTACAAAACAGAAGATCGATGCAATGCTTTCTTTCAAAAGTTAAAAAGAAAACCATTCATGGAAGTAATTGTTGTAAAATAAAACAACAAACATAGCCATTTACACTTTATTCTGAAGCACGATACATAACCAACTGCAAAGGCATAGGAAACTCAGTATTAAAAAAGTGAAATGCTTCATCTGTAATTTTTATTGCTCAGATACCATACCAGCAAAAGGCAAACATACTGTAAGAGGATTGGGGTTTTTTTCCTCAAAATAATATCAGAAAGTATATTAAATACAAAAACTGTGTAACTTTGAATTGGAAAAAAATGAGAAAGGAAATAGGAATTTTTTACTGCTTATTATTACCAAACCTTACATCCTACTACAGGTAGGACAGATCCCCTTAGAAATACATTCTTTTAAAATCCTTTATTCGCTGTACAAACATCTATGTAAACGAAGCAAAATATTGTTAGCTGAAACAGGATGTCTGTTTATATTCCACGAATGGCAAGTCATCAAACTCGGTCTAAAGGTTCCTAATTCACACTTTAAGATATTGAACTGTATTTGCATGCTGTGCCATACTGGCTTTTATTTGAGTGCACAGTAAAAGTTGTTGCCAAGTGGGGTTTATTGAGAACTTTTATTAATGTAATAAAAAGTGTGGGGGAGAAGGAGGGGGAAGAGGTGGAGGGGGGCAGGTAAGATGTCTTGCTGTACAAAGGTGAGGAAATGACAGAAAGACTAACTTTTGAGGGGCTGAGAAATTTTCTTAAACTTTCGGAGACTGTAAGTGCATGGACGTGAATGTATCCACAGAATGCACTTTAGGTTTGTGAGCACACAGAAACAGAGATTTTAGTTTTCACTGAAATTGTAGACCACTGAGCATTTAACATAGTCACTTACTAGTATAAGTGGTAAGTTAGATTTGATCAAAGACAAAATGCATTTCTTATCACTGATATTTTATTTCAGCTTTCTTAGTTTATCCCTTCCTGTCTTGGACAAATGTATCTTCAGAGATCTGAGGGGGTAGGGAAGGTGTCTCTGCCTATGACAGGGGGGTTGGAACTAGATGATCTTTAAGGTGCCTTCCAACCTAAACCACTCTATCAATCTAAAAATTCACAGAAATACTGATCAGAACTGACTGTGTCAAAGAATCAACCAACTATGTCCTTACTGTTGTCTTTGTTCTAGGGGAAAATAAACAAAATATTCCCCATACCAAACCAAACACCAAAATAGCAATCTGTATTTTCCCTGCAAGATGTTTAAACACATTTCTCTTACAAATTAAAAAAAATATATTCCTTCCATTTCTGAGCATATGCCTACAACACAGTTCCTGGTGTAATAATGGTAGCAGAATGAGCTGAGGACACACTAACTCCTAGAACATTACAGAATCACAGAATCACCAGGGTTGGAAGAGACCTCAAAGATCATTAAGTCCAACCTGTCACCACTGACCTCATGACTAAACCATGGCACCAAGTGCCATGTCCAATCCCCTCTTGAACACCTCCAGGGATGGTGACTCCACCACCTCCCTGGGCAGCCCATTCCAATGGTGAACGACTCTCTCAGCGAAGAACTTTCTCCTCACCTCAAGTCTAAACTTCCCCCGGTGCCGCTTGAGACTGTGTCCTCTTGTTCTGGTGCTGGTTGCTTGAAAGAAGAGACCAACTCCCTCCTGCCTACAACCACCCTTCAGGTAGTTGTAGACAGCAGTAAGGTGTCCCCTGAGCCTCCTCTTCTCCAGGCTAAACAATCCCAGCTTGCTCCCAAAGGATGAGGGATAAGAAAATTTCAGCTCACATTGAATGCAATATTGTCATAGCTAAATTGATATCTGCATGATCAGGCAGGTATCTATACCCTGCAGCATACCTCAATATGAGGAGAAACTTCTTTACAGTGAGGGTGACAGAGCACTGTAAGAGGCTGCTCAGAGAGGTAGTGGAGTCTCCCTCTCTGGAGACATTCAAAACCCGTCTGGATGAATTTCTGTCCAGAATACCCAGGTGATTCTGCTTTGGCGGGGGGGGTTGGACCCAATGATCTCTGGAGGTCCTTTCCAACCTCCAATATACTGTGATACTCTGATACTGTTGAACCGCATTTTATGATCAACGTCAGATATCACTAGAGGCATTCACCTGTTGTTTGGGGGTTTGTTGGTTTAGTTTGGGGTTTTTTGTGGTTTTGTTTGTTTGCATTTTGTTGTGCTTTTTTCTTTCTTTTTCTAACACACAGGCAAAAAGAAAACAGAGTCTAGCCTACCTACGGTTTGTCCTCCTCTGTAAGAGACTAAATCTTGTCTCTCTTGATGTGAATCAACAAAGATAAAATCACCTTTGCTGCCAGACAACAGCCACTGGATAACGACTCTCTGGAACGTGCACAGACAGGATCATCTCTCCCCATCAGCTACACCAGAAAGGAAGGATGGTGAAAAGGACAGTGGATTAGCCCCTGATGTGTATTTTGTGTATGGACAGGTAAACAATGAAGGACTAAAAAACTCTATAAAAGACCTGAGCAATGCCTTCTCAGTAGGAGAAAAATGGAGAACACACCATGTAGCCTGGAAGCAGTCCAGGAACCCTCTCTTCACTACCACCAGCAAAGCCATGCCCCAAGTTCTGCCTGCTGTAACTCATGAAGAAGAGAAAAGTCAGCCTTATTGAAGACATCACATGTTAAAGGCTGCTCAGAGAAGGACTTGGACTTGGACTTTGGGATCTCTCCCTCCCATCCTCCAGGGTAGACAGCACAAGCTGACAAGGGTGACATCTCCTCCAAGCCAAAGAGGCAGCAACCTTCCTCAGACCCAAACTGTCGTGGGAGGGGTAGGGGTAATATAACGCCTTTTCTGCACACTCTCACTCTCTTCATTTCTTCTCTCTCTCTCCCCCTTTTTCTATTCCATCTACTTTATTCTGTTAATAAACAGCGTCACTGTTGATATTTTGGCTTTGTTTGTGCCTCTAATGTCATAACACGGGAATACTCAAAAGAACTGAGTCTCTTTCCCCCTCTAGACCAAGACATCCTTTAACTGCAATGATAACAGAAGAGTACTCTAGGACAAGTCTTTAATCAAATAGAATGAGAACACCACAAAAAGTTAATTACAATATTTTATGAGATAATTGAGTTTGATTCTACCAGCAGATCTGATAGGCAGGTTTTATGGAAGATCTATGTTGCACATGCCAATAGGCTCTAAGCAAACTTTTCAAATTATTGTGTAAATGAAGGCTATTCCATCCCTCCAATGACAGGTACTGAGATCCCAATGCACCTGCAATGCATTGTTGAGCTGACCTGGGCATGCTCAGTGGTTGTTTGCCAGAGAATTCTGGGAATCAGACTACTGAGCTAAACAAAACTAAACAAAACCTGAACAAACAAAATAGCTGAGAAAAGGATGAATGAAACAGAAATGAAACTGAAAAGCACTAAACTACCTCAGCAAGAAATTCACAGCTATGGATTCTGGCAAGTGTTGCCAAATTTAATCAGTACTTTGAATAGCTTGACTGAAAAGCAAAATTTCTCCAGCATATTTGTAGGAATATTTTAGTTCATTACATTAATGTAAAATATTTCCCCCTTGATTAGTTTTATATAACCACTATTAATAAATCAATTGTGTATGGAAGACATCATAAATAAACCACAAATCCCCCAAAAAACTAGATGTGAAAATGACAACAAACTTCAAGAGGAAACAGTAACATAAAAGAGAACCCTCCAAATAATAAAGGAGAAAGTGAGTGACAGAAGCCTGAAGATTCTCTAGAAACACACCTCATAATGTGTTTTTTTTCAGCCAAATAAGAAATTATCACATCAGGATTTCAAGCACAGTTGTGAGAAGAATACTGTCACCTTTGCTAGACTGAGTTGCACTAAATTTGACTGTCAGATGACTGTGAGAAACTAGTCAGCTACTCACAGCTCAAGGTGATTACCAATAATGAGCTTCACTGAAGAAAAAAACCCAACCAAATAAGCCACACAAAAATCCTTGCTCATTCAGAATTGAGTCCTTACCAAACCTAGATTAAGCTCCTCATAAAATGGTATCTTGATTCCCAGTCTACATACTTAAGAGGGTTTGCAGCACTTTTTTCTTGTGATACGGAATAAGAATACATCATAATGATAAATATGATCAAAAGATCTTTACCAGCTTCAGTAGAGTAATGCCTTGCATGAAAGGTCACCAAATATGACCCTTAGGTTCTACGTTCTCTCCAGCAAACAGCACATTTTTACAGCAGTATTGAAAAGCCCTAATGTTTTCTTTTGAAATGCCAATGCTGCCTTTCTGTCATGTGAGAAAGACAGAATGAATTCAGAGGCCTCAACCAAACAAGCAAAGATACTTGCCTAACTGGTCATTTTCCTGAAGGACATGTACTTCCTCTGAAGGATCTGCTAAACTGTCACAAACAGTATTTGTGGAAAAAAAAATCACAATTAAACATGGGGGGCTAAAATACCATTAAATAGTGCTGGGAACTTGTCAGATCCCACACAATTCATTCACTCATACAATGATGCATATTTGGCACAAGGTACTCAGGTTTTTTGTTTGCAAAAAGAAGATACTTTTTTTCCTTTCATGATTTTGACCTTTTTTACTTATTATCAAATACTCTTTTGAATTTCACTGAATTATGCAAAATTACCCCTTGTAAGCAATGTCAGAAGAATTGTGTCTCTTAGCATGAGATACTTCATACAATTGATGCTGTCAGCTTGTGTTTCCAAACTTTATTTAAATAAGAAAAACAGTGCAAAACAGGAAAGCAATTACAGAGCTGTAGGGGTTTTATCTTAGGATTAGCCATTATATCTAATCAGTAATTTAAAAACATAGCTTAATACAAAGAACAGTTTCTCTAATCAAGTGTAGGGATTCCCTTGTCAATATTGGAACTGAGAATTTTTCTGAGGGGAGAAGTGATAGTGGTGCAAGAAAAGATAGAATAACTTGAATTTGATTGTACTTTATGATCCTTATCATCCTGGTTGCCTGGGAGAAGAGACAAACCCCCACCTGGAAACAACGTCCCTTCAGGTAGTTGTAGAGAGCAATAAGGTCTCCTCTGAGCCTCCTCTTCTCAAGGCTAAACAATCCCAGCTCCCTTAGCCTCTCCTCATAGGGCTTCTGCTCGAGATGTCTCACCATCCTTGTTGCCCTTCTCTGGACATGTTCAAGTGTCTCAATGTCCTCCTTAAATTGAGAGGCCCGGAACTGGACACAGGGCTCAAGGTGTGGCCTAACCAGTGCTGAGTCCAGGGGCAGAATGACTTCCCTGCTCCTGCTGGCCACACTATTCCTGATGCAGACCAGGATGCCATTGGCCTTCTTGGCCACCTGGGCACACTGCAGACTCATGTTCATCCAGCTGTCAATCAGTTCCCCCACATCCCTTTCTCTCTGGCTGATCCCCAGCCACTCCGACCCCAGCCTGCAGCACTGCATGGGGTTGTTGTGGTCATAGTGCAGCACCCAGCACATGGACTTGTTGAATGTCATCATGTTGTACTCCACCCATCTGTCCAGACTGTCAAGGTCCCGATGGAGAGCCCTTCTACCCTCTAACAGATCAACACCTCTTCCCAACTTGGTGTCATCTTTTCTGCAAGGGCTCATCCCACTTAAAAATACCATTGTAATTTTAAGATAATTAATTAGTTTCATTCTTTGGGGGAAAAAAAAAAAAAAAAAAAAGGGGAAAAAAAAAAAAAAAAAAAAAAAAAAAGGGAAAAAAAAAAAAAAAAAAGGTAATTCAATCCAGGAAGGCATTTCTTTCATTTTAATTATGTAATGACAATTTTCAGTGGTTGGCAAAAGTTCTTCCAAATGCAACACTCAATCTGTATTTAATCAGAGACAATCTGTACTGCCTACATAGCATCACCTCATTTCACTAGATTTTTCAGCAGCTACATGTTATCTATTGAGATTTTAGGATGTAATTTCCTGTGAATGACAGAAGCTGATAACAGTCCAAGCCATGAAACTGAGAACGATATTCACTTACTTTTTAGAATACTGAAAATACATGCTACACCAATTACACAAATAATTAAACATTTTTGTTTAAGAAACTCTCCAGTGCTGCTCCCTTGCTAAAAGGCAGCAACAGTGTACACTATTATTTAGTTGCTCCACCTACCCTTCCTGTAAGATCAACATTTCTTACAAAAGATCAATAGAAGCATTACAAAACATCTTCACTATAATTAAGGAGGCAGTAGTCTAATATTTATGCTGCAGGATGCATTAAAATACCAACAGACATCAGGACTGAGTTAGCACTCTCTCAGCTATGCCAGCTATTCCTCCCTAAACCATGTTTTATTTATTTATTTGCTTCAAGTACCACCAATTTCTACTCCATGCTCTAAATTTAAAAGCCCTGCAGGGCATTTATTTCTTCAATTCCTTTGGTGAGAAAACTGAATATAAAGAACACGGAGTAGAGGGAATAGGCAAGGACTGTATTCCAAGGTCATTATAAAACAAAGTGGGAAGTTTCTTCCACTGAATGTTCATCTGCATGTTTATGTAAGAGCAACAGAAACTACAAATTTAAGAATTGCTAGGTCTATAGAAACAAACTGGGTTGGTTGGTAGCAAGTTTCTCTTTTTGTTCCCCATGGCAGCAAGTTTGCTATGTGACACTCTAGAAAGATGCTTAACACTGTGTTGAAACCAGCATTCAAGTTTTCTTAAAGCTCGAAGGATAGTGTCAGAGAGGAGATGTGCTGACAAAAATAGGATGAATCACAGAAAAATACCATACATTTTCCAAACAATTAAGCCTGTCAAACTTACAACTGTACATGTTGCCATAAAAATGCGTTATATTCCATTGTGAAAAATGACTGCTGTTTGGGGTTTTTTGTTTGTTTGTTTTAGTGATATATCACTAGAGGACACTTAAAAATAAATAGCGTATTTGTATGGAAAATGGTTTTAAAGAATTTAGCACCAAAGTCAAGTCAAAAAACAAATTTCAGAGGGGTTTTTTGGCTTGGTTTTGAGGTTTTCCTGGGGGGTGGGTGGTTGGGTTTTGGGTTTTTGGGGGGTTTGTTTGCTGGTTTTCATTTATGCCTGAAGCAATTTTACCAGCAGATTCTCATCCTAAATAACTATATTTATTAGTATAAACTTGCATAATTAATTATTGCATGACTTTTATAATTGTACAACACTATGCTGCTTCAGTGTGAAAAAGGCAACGTACAAGAGATTGGAGCAGGGACGAGTTTCAAAAGGAGCAATTTAGAACCATTTCCAATATGCAAAGGGCAGGTGTTAGGAGAGCAAAAGGCCACCCAAAGCTAACACTTGCAATGGACATCAAGGCCAACAAGAAAAATTTCTACTATGATGCTGATAGTGAAAGAGTAAACATGAAAATTTGGAACTGTTATGGAATAATGCAGTGAGTGAGGATCAAGTCAGGGATGTATGTCAGGCGAAGAGCAATTCTGTTCCTTTAACTTCGCAATTGTGATAGTAAAACTGAGTGGAGACATAAAGATATCAAATATTGATATGGTTTTTTTCCACTGCATTCTGTGCTTGAATTAGAGTATCTTTAGAATATTGAACTCCATAGCATATGTGCATAATTAAACACATCTAAAAATATCAGAAAAAAAAAAATTACCCTTAAACCAGGTCTATTTTAAAATGTCTTGTTTTAAATGAATAAGAAAAGAGAAAAAATAAACTAGTATTACTTCATAATAAGTAAATTAGAACTGACTCCAATTTAGCAGTGTTTTTCTCGCACTAGTAACAGTCATCATACTGCAGAAATATAAAATCTACTATTTCTGTTACTCATTGAAAATAATCTGGCAAAGGTTTGCAAATAATATATTGCATGTATGACTGCAATGAAATTGTTGGTGATTTAATTACGAACTGAAGAACAGCACCCATCTTGAAAGTAACCCAGCAGGTTCCTAGTAAATGATGTGCAGTATATAAGGCAGACTATTTCAGCTAAAATCCAACAAGGCATTAAGTGTGCTAAGAAAAAAAAAATAATAATTGCAGAGAAACAAGTGATTGGAGAATAGTAAGCAAAACCTAACACTTAGGAAAGATAATCTTATATTTCAAGGACCAACTGCAAAGATCATTTACACTCAATTACTATCTGTCTCTACTTCTTACTATATCTGAACTGGATGAAATGTCAAACAGAAACCAGAAGGCACACAGAAACACTGTGGTATGATTCTGTCCTGGAAGAGGCATTAACAAGACATCTAAATCTGGTTTGAGCCACTGTCCCTCTCTCCTCCCTCTCTGTTGCAGGGTCCAGATTGAGATCGAGGAGCGTAATGGGCAGGTGCTGTTAAGGCTGCCAGGAGTGGGGTGGAAGCTGAACCCGATCCCCTAGTCTCACGTTTCAGAGAGGTGACTGCACGTGTCAGACACCATGAGAGAAGGCCTGTGCAGTTTACTCGCCATATAAACATTTTGAATTGATTGGCAGGATTTTAATGGCTAATGTGCCACTGGGCCGTGCAGGTTTCAAAAAGGGAATTTATACGGGAATAATTTATATACTCTCTGCTCCTTGCACTAATTCCACGCATTCTCTTACCTCTCTCCCCCCTTTGTTAATGGGATTCAAGACGGCGACAAGCACCCTACTTGCTTCTATCTTCAGGGCAATTAGCTGCTTTTGTTTTAGCAGCATAGTGCTTGAGTTGGGCCTCTCCCACAGCAGCCTGCTTTCTCATTTCCTCAGATGTTTGGATACTGCCCTTTGGACTATAACTACGAACTCAAAATATCTCTTCATTCAGCAAAGGTTTTAGTAGTTAGCAGCTAGGCGTTTCATGAGTAAATTACGCTCAATTCCGTTGTTATTCCCACGGTTTATAGCCTGTTATCTGTTGGTTAACTCCGTTGTGAACTCGAGGTAGTCCATCTACACCACCCGAGGCAGCAGTCTTGTTTGATTCTGCACGCATAGTTTATTCCTCTCTGTTCCAAGTTCTGATTGTTCGAGACTGTTATTCTACTGTTTATTGGCCTTCTACTGTGTGTAATCAACCTATCATCGACCGGGCAAATTAACCTCAATCAAATTGGCTCAGAAAAAAACTTTTTAAAATATTTAGTGAATAATATTAATATTTTATCATATTTCTGGCCAATAAATCGACATAAACTTAAACAGGATCACACTTTTTAGATGTCCTGTGCCTGTTTCGCAGGTTTAAATGGTTCATAACCATTAGATTTACATTTTATACCCCTGTTCTGACCAATTTGCCATGGGTATGCATGGGTAACAAAATTCTTATCAAAACATACTTTCACAGCATCACAGTATCACCAAGGTTGGAAGAGACCTCAAAGATCATCGAGTCCAACCTGTCACCACAGACCTCATGACTAGACCACGGCACCAAGTGCCAAGTCCAATCCCCTCTTGAACACCTCCAGGGACGGCAACTCCACCACCTCCCTGGGCAGCCCATTCCAATGGCAAACGACTCTCTCAGTGAAGAACTTTCTCCTCACCTCGAGCCTAAACTTCCCCTGGCACAACATGAGACCGTGGCCCCTTGTTCTGGTGCTGGTTGCTAGAGAGACGAGACCAACCCCTTCCTGTCTAAAACCACTCTTCAGGTAGTTGTAGAGAGCAATGAGGTCTCCCCTGAGCCTCCTCCTCTCCAGGCTAAACAATCCCAGCTCGTAGGGCTTGTGCTCAAGGCCTCTCACCAGCCTTGTTGCCCTCAGGATCTTTCTTGCTGCTTCCTCACATACAGGTACTGTCTTGCCAAAAAAAAAAAAAAAAAAAAAAAAAAAAAAAAAAAAAAAAAGGCATTTCATAGAAGAACAATACAATTAAAGGCTTCAGATTACAATAGGATAACATGCTGGACTGGCTCTACAGAACTACATTACTGGCCACTGTGATTTCTTCAACGTTATGCTTTAAATAAATTGAGACAAGAAATGTAGGCATTAGTAACCTTATGAAGATGAATGCCCTTTTGGTCCAAAGACTGCCCTGGGAAGAATACATCAGAAGTTTTCATTAATAGCTGAAGGAATTGATTCTATTTGCTTCTAAATATACTGACTCTACTACTAAAAAACTGAAGTGTTGTAAGCGGGGTGAACATACTATCTGTGCTGTACAATTTCTTTTATATACTTAATATGACATATTATGTTACTGCACTACTAAAAAGGCCCCAACCTCCTGTGTCATGTATTTCAACAAAAAAAAAAATATTTCTGAGAGCTGAGTACAACACTGTAATACTGATATCTGATTAAAATAAGTGATTGCCTGCCTAAATATGGAAACTAGCTTTATTTTAGCTCAGAGTTCAAACTTACCTCTCATTATAAGATTGCAATGTAATTTTAATGGAAAATACCTTTCTAAGCACCCGGCACAAGCCACCCAAAAGCAGATGCATTTCAGCAGCTGATATGGATTTGATTAGATGTAAGTAAACTACATTTTTTTCTTCAAATATGTTTAGAAATTTATGTGAGTAGTAAGATAACAGTAATATAATTGATCTTAGAAAGTTTTAAAAATATACTGGGACCTTAAAATTATAAGCAATATGAGAACACACACACAAAAAAACCCTATTCATTTCATGAACAAATATGTGTGCACTCCCACAGAAGTTTTCATTTTAGATTTTAGATACAGAACATATTATTTATTTGGATCTTAGGACAGTGAATGTGATAAGATAGGGATAAAGATGACATTTTGAAATAAGCTGTTTTGTGAACATGGGTTGTAATATAACAATATAATGAGTATCAAAGTAATCTTTTTATACTGTCTTGAGCTTTTTTCTCTGCCAACTTTGTAGAACAAAAAATGACAATTTTCAGGAGGGGAAAAAGATCCTGATTATAAAGACTAGAAGGTGTTCGGCATGACTGAAAAGCCTGGGGGTCTTGTTTGTTCTTCAATAAAATCACTGTTTCCCCCTCATTTTCAATCCACAAAACATTCTAGCCCTCTCTGCAATTTTAAAGTCTTTTAAGCTCAAAGGGGTACCAAAGCTAAGGTCAGCTCCCTCGAAGACAAATAAAATCTGTCTTTAAGATGGAGGGAAACATTCAGTCTGCATCTGTTCAGGACACAATTTTACTTTTCCTATTCTGCTGACAGAAAAATAAAACAAGAACAACAACAAAAGTATCACAGTATCCCAGTACATTAGAGGTTGGAAGGGACCTGTCATCAAGTTGTTAATAGTCCTAAAGATTAACAATCTGATAACCATCAAAGGTGGTGGAGTCACCATCACTGGAGGTGTTTAAGAAGAGACTGGATGAGGCACTTGGTGCCATGGTTTAGTTGATAACGTGGTGTTGGGTGATGGGTTGGACTTGATGATCTCAAAGGTCTTTTCCAACCTGCTTAATTCTATTCTCTTCTATTTTCAAGAGAAAATAAAATAATGAGTTTCAATAATTAGGACCCAAAATCAAGGGTATTACATAAAAGTATCAGTTATTCCTTGGACAGAGCTCATCGACCTTTAACTTTCACCAAGTGTGAAGTGCCTAATCTTTTCAAATCAAAGTACCAGAACACATCTGGGGAAAATCAGATCATTGTTCCCAAAAGGAATTCTAATCTGATTACTGGGCTTCCCCACCTCCCCCACCCCCTCCGCACACACCCCCACCCCTCTCCTTCTTTGGTACTGATTTGGTCGATTCAGGATAAATTAGGAAGTTGGACAATAGATGTATTTTCCCAGAATCAAGAAGTGAGGCTGTGTCATATAATAAAAAACTACCCCATATGTTCCCACCAAGCATAATGGAGAATTTAGGGTGAGGAATGAATGCAGAATCATGTCCTCTGGCTTTACTTACCTCTTATTTGGAGCTCCAGTGTTATTGTAACTGATGTGAAAAAGGCCAAAAAACCTGTTCCTGCAGCAGTGCTTTAACTGTAGAGCTTCTTATTCGTGTTCATCAAAATCATATTAATGCCAGAGTATTTTCAAAGGAGATTGAAATCTTCCTTCAATTCCACCATTCATAGGGTCCTCCCACATGACCCTGATCACTTCTCTTTTAAAAAAGAGCAGGAATGGTTGAACTATGCCTTTGATCCTGCCACCATTTTTTTATATTCTAGCTGTATAGAACTGATATAGTTTCAGGGTCTGCTTTGAGAGTCTTTTTGTAGTTGGGAGCTCAATAATTCCTGCATTTAGGCTACAGGAGGATCAAACCACAGCAATCTTTCAGGCAAGATCCTATCTTGATACAGGTATGGTCTAACTCCAGACGTGAACTCATAATAAACTGCAATGCTTAGTCTTTCATCTAATTCTCCTATAAAAGCTTGATATCTCTTAAAGTCCATATCCTAAATACACATGAGCTACATTTCCTTTCACATTCACTGAAAACTGATCTCACAAGCTTAGATGGGGGAATTTCTGAATGAGAGATATATTGCATGAGGAAGAATCTATAAACTCAGCCACAGATGGGGAAAAATTCTCTTTGAAATCCTTTCTGTGTTTTAGGCACAAAACCTGTACAATCTCAGCACAGCAATTTTTGAGTTTATTCTTTAAATCCAAGGTCATGTAGTCATAGCAGCTAGCTCATGCTCAGAGGGGAGGTAATCATCCTCTGTTCTTCTCAGCAAGTGCTCTTTGCTGAGGTCAAAGAAATAGGGCAATGTAACACTGGAATCCATTACAAATTAGCATAATGTCACCACCTCTCTCTGTGACATTTAAAATGAGCACAGATGAAGGACAGCATGGAAAACAATGCAATTACAAGTATCTGGATCCAACAATAGTTCTGGGAATGAGCAAGGAACTGGAACTGTATGAATCCTTTAACAAAATCCAGTGTTCCTTGTGTTGCCTTCTTTCTCTGTCATACCATTAAACAAAACAAAACAAAACAAAACAAAACAGAATACACAAACCCCAGAAATTTCAGCAAGACGCTCCTGGAGGCAGGAAATCTGAGTGAAACAACACCACAAGGTTTCATCATGTACGAATAGAAAAAGAGAAAATATAGACAAAATAAAGGTGAGAAGAACACCATCTCAGCACCACTAGGCAGCACTGCTGTGAGGCAATCTGTGAAGATGAGATCTCTCTCTGCCTCTACCCTGACTTCCAATTGTACTTTAACACTTCTGAAAATTTGCAAAACAGGGCATTAAATAAAGAGAAAAGAAACGTACAAAACCCAGAAACAAAATGTGTTATCTTGTGTTAACACAGTCCAGTAGTAATTTCACCACATTCTAAAATCAGCTTTGCTCAAAAACAGAGGGAGGAAACATGAGCACCAGTCTTTAGATATCAAGACAGAATAATAAACTCAGCTCCTTTTCCATTAAAAATTAGCAACTTCCATTTCTTCTTACATGCTCTAAAACTCATTAAAAAATAAACAAACAAAAAAGGTAGAAGTAACAAAAGCCTTGAGTCTTACCACATTCTGAAAGCATTTTTAATTTTATGTCTTTTCTGGAACATGATAGCTAATTAGTTATTTGATTATCATAATCAGAAACACTAATCATTGAGGTCTTGATGAAAATTCAGTGATTATCCCAAGAGGGTTGCGGTCCAGTAAATGTGTTGACAGGCTATTTATTATTATAATGGCAACTCATCATGATAACATATAATAGAAAACAAAAGACAAATACAGATTAATACTGTCCACGATACTTTAATAGAAGAGAAAATCTAGTGTGATCTCCAGGCCAAATTATGTGGTTCCAATACAAGGAAAATTTCTTAAAACATCAGATTCACATTCAGAAAACTGCAGTCTCCTAGTGAATTACAATCCTGGGCTGCATCAAGAGAAGTGTGGCCAGCAGGTCAAGGGAGGTGATTCTTCCCCTCTACTCAGCTCTGCTGAGACCCCACCTGGAGTACTGCAACCAGTTTTGGAGCCCCTATTACAAGGAGGATATGGACGTGCTGGAACATGTCCAGAGAAGGGCCAGGAGGATGATCAGAGGGCTGGAGCACCTCTCCTATGAGGACAGACTGAAAGAGTTGGGGCTGTTCAGTCTGGAGAAAAGAAGGCTCCGAGGTGACCTCATTGTGGCCTTCCAGTATCTGAAGGGGACCTACAAGAAGGCTGGGGAGGGACATCTCAGGATATCAGGTAGTGATAGGACTAGGGGGAATGGAATGAAGCTGGAGGTGGGGAGATTCAGGCTGGACGTGAGGAGGAAGTTCTTCCCCATGAGAGTGGTGAAGCCCTGGAATGGGTTGTCCAGGGAGGTGGTTGAGGCCCCGTCCCTGGAGGTGTTTAAGATCAGGCTGGATGAGGCTCTGGCCAGCCTGATCTAGTGTGGGGTGTCCCTGCCCATGGCAGGGGGTTTGAACTAGATGATTCTTGTGGTCCCTTCCAACCCTGACTGATACTATGATACTATGATCCTATGAAAATACAAATCCCACTAACATGGCCAGCAACCAGTGCCAAGTCACATCGTCATCTCTTTTCAGAATTACCACGCAGTTAATTGAAAAGTGTGTTTTATTGTTTAGAATCACAATCAAAATATTGCAAGTACAGATAAAATATATGAAGCATTATCTTTCCCTTTCATAAAGTTTGGTCTTGAAATCCTTCAACTATCTAAAACATGTATTATTATTGTTGTTATTATTATTATTACTATTGTTATTATACTACTTTTTACCTTTATAATGAAGTAATTTCCCTTCTGAGAAATACATAACAGTACAAGGCCTTTTCTTGTGAAAATTACAACAGAAAACTGACATTAGCTAAACTTCTTTTCCCCAAGAAGTTGCATCTTGTCAGCCCACTTAAGGATTTCTTTTAAATGCCATTTCTTCAGCCTGTAATTTATTATTTCCATTTTCAATTTAACAAGCTGCAAGTGGAACTTTGCAGAGATTAAGTCATGGAGTTGCTTTAAAATACTAATTTGCTATTATCCATGTTCTGAGTTGGAACCCTTTTCTATCATTCTGATTTGTGCCTTTTTTTATTATTATTATTTTTCAGCAGGTAATATTAAATGTCACCCAAGCTCTACAAAAATACCAATGCTATTACTTTTTTTTTTTTTTTTTCCTCTTTCCTCTCTCCCCTTCAAGACTTACAGCTGCCAGAATTGTGGCTGTCAAAATTGGCAGCTAGGAACTTTTCCCATGCTTGCCAAAGAGTTGATTGGAGATATGCAAATAACACTTCTCCAAAAATTGTCCAAGGGGTCCCAAGAGGCACAAGTTAGGTTAGATACTTCCTTTAAAACTCTGAAGCCACTGTATCTTCCATTCTCCCAGAAATAGAAAGTAAGAATTCAAGACAAAGAGATTCCATTGTCACAATGACTTCATAGAGTAGCTGTCTATCACTCTACAGTGCAAGTGTATATGGCTTCCATTGTCAAAGCATCCTAGCAATCTCAATATTTCGCGTACACATACTCCCATGACGACTACCAAATGTAGAAAAATTACCATTGTATTTTAAATCTAAGAAACTGAGGCACAAAAGTTCAAAATAAACCTGTCATAATAAACATACATTTTATGGATTCATATTAATGAATGACAAATAAGATCTCGCTAACCATCTACTTCAACTACATAAAAAAAGAAGAAAAGCAATTATACTTGACTGGCTTGTCAGACATTTGTCAAACTTGAGGAAAACTCAAGGAAAGAAAAAAACACAACTGTGAATAAGTTATTTCAGTGGTTTACTGCCTAATAAGCATTTATGTCTGTTACTCTAACCTTAATCTATATATTAACCCAATTTATTCTTCACTTTCATTCGGTGGCCATTGATCGTTGTTCTGTTTGCCACAAATGTTTGCATAAGAGGGATCTCATATTTTCTCCAAGTCTTCTTTTGCCTAGATTAAATAAAACCAATTCTATCAATATTTCTGTTACTCTTCTCTTTTGAACTTTTTCTAGCTTGCTCAGCTCCTTCTCAAACCATGGTGACCAAAACTAAACAACATATTCCATATGACCTCGAAAGCAGTGGCTTCAGTAATTATTTTTCACATCTTGCACACAGCAATCTTGTTCATGTATTTTACAGGCTCATATTGTGAATTCATGCTTCACTTCTGATCAGCTATCACCTAATTAGTCAGATATTTTCGGCTTAGAGCAGTTAATTTCTCCTCTCCAGGTGTAATATTTCCTACAAAATTTGAATGAATATCAACTGGTCGCTTTAAAGGTGTTTTCCAAGATATTGAATACTGGTTCCCAACAAGCCACCTAAACACATGAACTCTGTATTTTATCTGCAAGATTTACAAGGATACAGAAGCCTGTTATTAAAATTATTTATGAAAACAGAGAAAAGCATATTCTGTCAGTGACAGAATTGAGGACTCTATTGGCGTATCTTCATAATTTGAAGGAAAACTAACAGTAACTGGTAAAGTCTTATACATCACATGACATTGAAAACATGGAGTCCAAGTCTGCCTATAGAAATGTCACATGGGACAGGATGAAGGGTGTACTGAACTCAAGGTTTGTTACACCTATGAATTTCTATAGATCTGCTACTCTGTCCAAAGCATTCTAGAGTTAAATTCACTTCTTGTAGATATTAATAAATGCTGTAGACTATTTCCAAGAATTCAGGTTAGACTGGCCATGAAACCTTTTCTTATTTTGAAGCCCAGTAATATATACACATTTCTCTAATCCCCAAGGACTCTCTCAAAGTCCAAGAATTCTCAATGTGTAGAATAATCAGAGAAAGCTCTCATTCATTAATTTTTACTTTTATTCATGTATTTTACTTTTAAAATCTTTCATTTAGGCAGCCATAATTCAGCATGTGCCTCATCATACACTGTGTCCTCAGGTTTGTCATGTGCATTATACACCCATTAAAACATTTCCTTGGTTATGTAGTCAAATAATTCTGTATGATGGTAAGTGAAAACTGAAGCAAATAACAGTACTGAATTCTTCATCTTTCTCTACATTATCCTATATTTGCTCTCTTCCTTATTTCTTCTCTTTATTTTGTCATGGAAAGGTACTATTCTTTTATTTTTACATGACTATGACATTGACTTTGTTGGTTTTTTGTTTCCCCCCCAACTTTCTAACATAGTGTTTTCAGTTTGCACTACTTTATTATATCTTTATTTTCTTTATTAGATATTTATTATATCTATATTTCTATTCTTATGCCTAGTTATTTGTACCTTTCTTCCATTTTCATATGATTTCTTTCTGATTCAGGTAATCAAAGAGCTTCTGATGCAGTCATGATGGTATTTTAAGGTGTTGCCTGTCCCTTTTGCATCTCTTAAAAGGGTTTACAACTGCGTTCAACCAGAATTCAGAGTTTGTCAAAGTCCATTATCCTCATTCTCTATGACAAATAAGAGTGAAATATATGTTCCAGGTCTTTATTCAAACATGTTCAAAATTTGAGTCTGAGATAGTTGGATAGGATCACAAACCTTTGTCACACACTAATAAACCCAGGCCTTCAGAATGTCAAAATGACACATCACACATTTACAATAACAAACTGCAAGACTGGTCTTACTTTTTAAACAGGAGGAGGGAACACTCTGGATGGAACACTCAATCATATCAGCATACTCTAACTGCTGTCTGGCAACCTAAAGCCTGGATCACATGAGAGGAACTGTTTGTGTCATCACCAAAACCAGCTCTCATTGATTCCCAGCTTCACTGTTAGGATAGCCTGAAAACATTTTGGCTAAAACATTGATTTCCTTGAAGTTGTAGCATTTACAGTGTATCTTGTGTGTGCCTAAACAAGACTGGAGTGATGAATTTCACTGTCCAACAGAGGTGGTTTACCTCAGCAAATAATTTCTCACATTAATAACCTTTCTTACGGGAGCTGAGTGACCTTGTATAAACATATTCACTCTTTCTATCAAAAATTTCAACACAGAGCATGATTTGACAATCCATCATTTTCCTTTCCTATGAAATAACAGAAAGAAGGTGCAAATCCTAAATGTGTAACATGAATTATGCATGTTGTCTACACACTACAGAATTCTGAGAATGGATCTATTTCCATAGCTGCTAATTGGGCCTTTTACAGATAAAATGTTTCCCTCTGGGAAGCAGTTAAAAGCAAACAAGCAATTGTCCCCAACCCACCATGACTCCAATCCACCAAGAAATCCAAAATAAACCCACAAAGGTGGCATAAGTTTACTAAACAGAAGAGCTTTTTAAAACTTTTCCTTGAAAGTACAAGAGTTGGGTCATGTTGGATTTAGTAAAGATGGACATCAGGAACCTGGAGCTGTAGGAAAGGTACTAGTATAATACAAAGTCATATAATATGGTTGAAATTTGGGATGGATTAATATGAAATAGGACAATTCTGAGGTTTCAATATGTTCAGGAATTTGAGGTGGTGGAGTCACCTTCATTGGAGGTGTTCAGGAGGAGACTTGATGGGGTGCTTGGTGCCATGGTTTAGTTGTTTAGGTGGGTTGGATTGGTCGATGGGTTGGATGCGATGATCTTGAAGGTCTCTTTCAACCTGGTGTATTGCATTGTATTGTAATATAATCCCAAATATTAGCCGTATGCAGACTTCGGTAAGAGAGCAAGAACAAATTGTCAGATGAATTCCTACAGTCTAAATGCTAAATTAATGTCAGAACTGCTTTGCAAACTCCGTGTTTGTGTCTGATTAGAACGTTAAATCAACCCAAACATTTAAAGCTAGTGAGCAGAAAATTAGCTTTTCAAACCCACTACCTGTATATAAAATAAAGGAACATAGGCAGCAGTAAGTAAGATGGGTATCCTGATAATTTCAGCCAATAGTAGCAGGATCATGTAGCTCAGTACAGGTGAAAAAAAAAAAAAAAAAGATTTTTTTTTAATGAGCACAGCTGAAAAAAACTGCTGAAAAGCAGTCCCAAAGGATTAATGTTGAATGATGGATTTAAAAGGAAACCAAAACCAAAACCAAAAAAAACCCTGATTTGCATAGTCTATTGAGATCAAATCACACTAACTAACGTTTCTATCACAATTTTGCCTTTATATTTATGATAATGCAATGGTAATAACTTTTGGTTTCAAGTAATCAAAAGCATAATTTTAAATCTAGTATTTTTTTTTTTTTTTTTCATGGTGGTTACTGAAATATACCTTTGTAAACATTACCAAGTTCTTCTGTCTTAAATAATTCTCAGAATATCATCCATCAATTTGCTAACCCTGATACAGTCCTTTGGAATAAAACACACAACAGAGCTCAATATGTGAAATGTGTGAAAGCAAATATAAGATAACCCAGGACAATAGGGCTTGTCTATTGCTAATGGATAAAGTAAGTTAAAAAAAATTTTAGAACAACCGTACAGAAAAGCTTTTTTGTCATACCCCAGCTGTCAAGGAGCATTGAAAGCAAGCAAGCAAGCAAGCCAGATGTCACAGTTTCTTAATATGATAGAGAATATAATCCTATACAAAACTACGTAAACACTAAGTTTAGTATTCAGTGCTTCAGTAGTGGGCGCAAGGATGTTTCATGAAGAGCTTAAAGAGGCAGATGAGATAGGTAAATATATGATTTACAGCTAGAATTATATGAAGAGCACAGTAAAACAGAAAAATCTTTGAAAATATACTTAACTTTGTCTAACCACAGAAATTGAGGTTTCAGCCCAGACCCAGTGAAACAGCTACTCAAACAAAAGAAAACAACTGCACTGATGACACGTTTTCTATTTTGTAGTTGGCACTTCCTAATGTGACAAGTCTAAAGACTAGGTGAGATTCAGTCACCTAAACAGAGATGTCTAATGCCCTTTGAAATTTCCCCAAGTTTCCATTATGTGACAGATTATGACTTATCTGCTCTCTTATAAAATAGACAGAACATAGAATTACTAGGTTAGCTACACAATTTTAGAAGAGCAGTATACTTGGGATATGCCAGGGCATTCCAAAATGCATGAGACCACTATGTTCAGGCATCTGAATTCCATCCAAAATATCTACAAATTTATTCTTTACTTCCCTCATATAGACATCAGTGAAGAGACTTATTTTAGTCATAGAATCACAGAATGGTTTACGTTGGAAGGGACCTTAAAGATCATCTAGTTTCAACCACCCTAACATGGGCAGGGATGCCTTCCACTAGACCAGGTTGCTTAAGACCCCATACATCCTGGTCCTGAACACTTCCAGGGAGGTGGCAACATGCCTGGGAAACCTGTTCCAGTCTCTCATCACCCTCACAGTAAAGAACTTCTTCCTTACATCTTATCAAAATATACCCTCTTTCACTTTAAAACCATTACCCCTCATTCTATCAGTACTCTCCTTAATAGGGTTCCACCCCATCTTTTCTGTAGGCCCTCTATGTACTTTTCCCAGACATGTAAAACTGCACACATTTCATTTCACCATTATACATGAGTCCTTTTTCACTTGTTCAGCTAATTTGTTGCCATTTAAAAATAATCATAGAATTGTCAGGGTTGGAAGGCACCTCAAGGATCATCTAGTTCCAAGCCCCCTGCAATGGGCAGGGACACTTTGCACTAGATCAGGTTGCCCAGAGCCACATCCAGGCTGGCCTTAAAAAATTCCAGGCACAGGGCTTCCACCACCTCTTTGGGTGACCTATTCCAGTGTCTCACCACCCTTATGGTGAAGAACTTCTTCCCAACGTCTAATCTAAATCTACCCACCTCTAGCTTGGATCCCTTTCCCCTAGACCTGATATCCTAAAAAATCCCTCAACAGCTTTCATGCAGGGCCCCCTTCAGATATTGGAAGGCTGCCTCAGAGCCTTCTCTTCTTGAGACTGAAATGTCATTGTAACAATCTCAGTTTGTGTGAATTTTGATCTTAGCCTAATAGGTTCATCCCACCTATCTTCAGGTACCTACATTAATTCAGATTTTGTTCTAGATTCTTAGCATGATTTAACCCACCTTCTGTAGCTGCCTCTGCCACCTTCTTCCCAAAGCCTGACAACATCTCCCACACCATAAGATCAATACTAGCCCCTGCGTGGCTCTCTGGTACTGCTTCTATCCTATTAAAAAAAGCAGATGGAGCGGCATATGGAGAACTTTCCCCTTCTTCTGCACTACAGCAAAATCACAAACCCCCTCTCAGAGCCTGAAGTTTTTGCTCTTGCTCTGTGCTCTTCCAGGTGTGCACAGGAACAGTCATAAAGTACATAAAATGCAAACATTTTAACTTTGAGTGGAGAAAAAAATTGCATTTAATTCTGAGGGTTCAGTACAATTCTTAGAGTTTGTACAATAAACTGGTAAAGTACAGTCAGCACTTTTCTCTCAACTTATTTTTTTTATACAATACATCAGGGGAGGCTCTACATGCCACAGAACTAGAGATCAAGGATGATCAAGTTGAGTGCCTGTGGGTGAAAATTAGAGGGAAGGCCAACAAGACTGATATCCTGGTTGGAGTCTGTTACAGACCACCCAACCAGGAGGAAGAGGTTGATGAATTATTCTCTAGGCAGCTAGAGGCTGTCTCAAGATCACCAGACCTTGTTCTTATGGGCGATTTTAACCTGCCTGATATCTGCTGGGAACTTAATACAGCAGAGAGGAGGCAGTCTAGAAGGTTCTTAGAGTGTATGGAGGACAGCTTCTTATCACAGCTGCTGCGTGAGCCTACCAGGGGTAAGGTTTTGCTTGACCTTTTTACAAACAGAGAAGGGCTGGTGGGAGATGTGGTGGTTGGAGGCTTTCTGGGGTCCAGCGACCATAAGATAATTGAGTTTTCAGTATGCAGTCACGCTAAGAGGGGCAGCAACAAAACCTCCACTCTGGACTTCCGGAGGGTGGACTTCAGATTACTTAAGGAACTAACTCAGACAGTACCTTGGGAAACAGCCCTCAAAAACAAAGGGGCCCAGGAGGGCTGGACCTACTTCAAGAAAGAAATCTTGAAGGCGCAGGAACAGGCTGTGCCAGTGTGCCGGAAGATGAGCCGCCAGGGCATAGAGCCAGCCTGGATGGGCAATGAACTTCTGAATGAATTAAGGGGAAAAAAAAAGGATGTATCATCTTTGGAAGACAGGTGAGGTAACACATGGAATGTTTAAGGATGTTGCTAGATCACACAGGAAAAAAAATTAGAGCGGTAAAAGCCCATTTAGAGCTTAGACTGGCCACTGCTGTGAAGGACAACAACAACAACAAAAGCTTTTATAAATATATTAATGGCAAAAAGAGGGGCAAGGAATTACAGACCTGTCAGCCTGACCTCAGTGCCAGGCAAGATTATGGAACAGGTCATCTTGAGTGCAATTCCACAGCACTTACAGGATGACCAAAACAAGAGGACACAGTCTCAAGCTGCTCTGGGGCGGTTTAGGCTGGATATTAGGGAGAAGTTCTTCCCAGAAAGAGTGATTGGCCATTAGAATGGGCTGCCCAGGGAGGTGGTGGAGTCACCATCACTGGAAGTGTGTAAAAAGAGACTGGATGCTTAGTGCCATGGTTTTAGTTGATTAGATAGTGTTGGGTGATAGGTTGGACTCGATGACCTCAAAGGTCTTTTCCAACCTGGTTTATTCTGTATTCTGTATTCTATTCTGTATTTCTTAATACAATTTATTAAATTAAAGTCACATTATCCATTATGTAAATCACCAATTCCCCAAACCACAAGATTACCTATTTTGAATAACTTAGAGAAAACTCTTCATTCCTGAAGGAGACAAATTGAAATTAAATATAAACAAACAAAAGAACATGGGAAGAGGGCAAATGCTGGGAACTCAGGGGGAGCTAGAAGTATTGTGAAAGTAGAAGATGTAATGAAGCAGAGAAGATAGAAGAGATGTTGACATTACTGGAGGGCTCTCCCAGACAACAGGCAAATGTGAGTTTACTGCAGTGGAAGAAAGTCAAAACTGGTTTAAAGATGTAATTTCACAACAAAACTAAGCTTCATCCTTTCTAACTTTCATGGAATATGTTTTTGACAAAAATTCTGGGGTTTAATGGGAATTCTTAAGACCTCAGACAAATTCTCTTCATGCACCCACACTGTCTTTTCTGGCTTGAATAAGTTTGTTGGTAGATAAACACTGCCACTACCTCATGCTTGAAAAGTTTTGAATGTAATTGACTGTCAATGATATGATGATTTATAATGCAATCTGCTGCTACTTCTGCTGCTGCAGATAACTCTAATTTGCATCTATTGTATTAGATATGATGAACTTGACAATCATTTTCAATTTTCCTCTTTGGCTTTCATTCAGGTTGATGTGGCCAGTAACAGTGAATTTTCATTGTTCTCTCCTGAAGGCAATAAAGGAACAGGAGCTTGTTTTTATATGAAGCAGTTGGCTGTTTCCAGAAGACCCATTTATCGTGTAATAAAGCTTCTGCCAAGCAAAATATTTAGAAAAAGTGTGAACTGAAAGTTTCATTTAAAATCTTTACATTTTACTGAATCCAGCACAGGTCCCATTATGCTACATGGAAGAAAAGATAGGTGGCAGGGAGAAAAGGAGGCTTCAAATATGATGGACATTATACCAGCTGGTAGACATTACACAGTTCCATAACTCTGGTCATACTCAGACCTAGAGACTCTGGCTTCTCTAGGAAAGACAAGTTAAAAAGATATTCATAGTTTCTGTTTTGGAGGAAAATTAGTAAGGAATGGGAAAGGAGCAAAATAGGAAAAAACAAAGCAAAACAACAAACAACTCAGTGTACATGAAAATGAGTTTTAAGATAACCTTTTCAGATAAGTACCATTTGACAACCTTTCAACTTGGAGCTGGGCTGTCTTGTGTGACAACTACTCAGGGAGTTAAAATATTTGATTGTAATGAGCCATACAGATAAGAAAATCTGTATTACAGTGATGTGCATTAGACTATGAGACAACTTTGTGGCTTTGGATAACCCAGCTTCCAATTCCTCACCTGTATTTTTCTCTCTTTAAAAAAGAAAAGATAATGACATTTGTTCTAGCCTGCTTTGGTATGCACAGAAAAAATGTAAGATGCAAAACCTATATATTTCCAGTTCACATAACAACTTCTATTTACAGAATTGCATCTGTTTCCTCATCTAGCAATGTTGTCATAATTAGTTGGAAGTTGCAATGTCACTCCAGCTACCCCATGGAAGAATGAGCTGGGTCCTATTCTCCCTCATCCATCACCAAAATAAGGACTGGCTTCTAAGCTTCAACAAGTGTTCTGTGGTGAAGACGAGAGACACATTTTAAGATCTCGGGTTCAGTTTGAACAGCTAGCAGTTAGGAAAACAAAATAATTTCTTTTGACTTGCAAGTAAAACAGATTTATTAAGGAAATCAGCAAGAAAGAATAAATATGGAAACACATAGTTATCTTTTTACCTGCAACTGCATTTCAAGAATAACATGATTTAGTATCATGTCTTCTGTGCATCCCATTAGCACAATCCACAATAAACTATATTGCTGTAAAGGTTAATTTAGTTCCTAAATAGTATGAAGGAACTTTTCTAATTTGTTTGGTTTGGTTTGGTTTGGTTTGGTTTGGTTTGGTTTGGTTTGGTTTGGTTTGGTTGGTTGGTTTTTTAGTCAGAAGCTTAGTCCAGGTTTTGGGGAACATTAACTGTTTTTCCCCACTTCAGTCACAACAAGCAATCACGCTTTACATTTCTTCTCGCTTACAGTATAAAATATCACAAACAACAGCATAAAGAATGCTGTTATAAAATACGCAGAGTGGGCAAATACAAAGGTTGAGAGGAACTAATATTGTTTGCTGGGTACTTGTTATAGTAATTCAGGGCTGGAAAACATTAAATTATTGCTTTTCCCTTTGGGGGGTGGGAGGGTGGGGGGAAAGTGAGAATCTTCAACTAGACTTTAAGCATATGCTTTAAACACACTTTTGTAAGTCAGATGAAATGCAATTGCTTTCTCATAGGGTTAGGAATTAATTTTTTAAAATAATTTGTTTATAAAGCTTGTAAAAGAAAGAAGATATACCCATCCTTGTCAATGTAGGGGAAAATGTCAGCAATCCTAGAGAGTGTCTTTAGTAATATGAATTTGTATTACATGATTAATAGGTAATCATATATCAGTGAAATAAACTGCGTCACTTCACCTTTAATGAATGGAGATACTGAAAGATGAGATTTTGCACTGGTTAGGCCACACCTTGAGTACTGTGTCCAGTTCTGGGCCCCTCAGTTTAGGAAGGATGTTGACTTGCTGGAATGTGTCCAGAGAAGGGCAACAAAGTTGGTGAGGGGTTTGGAACGCAAGCCCTATGAGGAGAGGCTGAGGGAGCTGGGGTTGCTTAGCCTGGAGAGGAGGAGACTCAGGGGTGACCTTATTGCTCTCTACAACTACCTGAAGGGAGGTCGTAGCCAGGCAGAGGTTGGTCTCTTCTCCCAGGCAGCCAGTACCAGAACAAGAGGACACAGTCTCAGGCTGTGCCATAGGAGGTTTAGGCTGGATGTTAGGAAGAAGTTCTATACAGAGAGGGTGATTGCCCATTGGAATGGGCTGCCAGGGAGGTGGTGGAGTCACCATCATTGGAGGTGTTCAGGAGGAGACTTGATGGGGTGCTTGGTGCCATGGATTGGTTGATTAGGTGGGTTGGATTGGTTGATAGGTTGGATGCGAAGATCTTGAGGGTCTCTTCCAACCTGGAACCTGGTTTCTTTTCTTTTCTTTTCTTTTCTTTTCTTTTCTTTTCTTTTCTTTTCTTTTCTTTTCTTTTCTTTTCTTTTCTTTTCTTTTCTTTTCTTTTCTTTTCTTTTCTTTTCTCTTTTTTTCTCTTTCTTTTCTTTTCTTTTCTTTTCTTTTCTTTTCTTTTCTTTTCTTTTCTTTTCTTTTCTTTTCTTTTCTTTTCTTTTCTTTTCTTTTCTTTTCTTTTCTTTTCTTTTCTTTTCTTTTCTTTTCTTTTCTTTTTTTCTTTTTTTTTCTTTTCTTTTCTTTTCTTTTCTTTTCTTTTCTTTTCTTTTCTTTTCTTTTCTTTTCTTTTCTTTTCTTTTCTTTTCTTTTCTTTTCTTTTCTTTTCTTTTCTTTTCTTTCTTTTCTTTTCTTTTCTCTTTTCTTTTCTTTTCTTTTCTTTTCTTTTCTTTTCTTTTCTTTTCTTTTCTTTTCTTTTCTTTTTTTCTTTTCTTTTCTTTTCTTTTCTTTTCTTTTCTTTTCTTTTCTTTTCTCTTTTCTTTTTTTCTTTTCTTTTCCCTTCCCTTCCCCCTTCCCTTCCCTTCCCTTCCCTTCCCTTCCCTTCCCTTCCCTTCCCTTCCTTCCCTTCCCTTCCCTTCCCTTCCCTTCCCCTTCCCTTCCCTTCCCTTCCCTTCCCTTCCTTCCCTTCCCTTCCCTTCCCTTCCCTTCCCTTCCCTTCCCTTCCCTTCCCTTCCCTTCCCTTCCCTTCCCTTCCCTCTCCTTCCCTCTCCTTCCCTCTCCTTCCCTCTCCTTCCCTCCCCTTCCCTCTCCTTCCCTCTCCTTCCCTCTCCTTCCCTCTCCTTCCCTCTCCTTTCCTCTCCTTTCCTCTCCTCTCCTTTTTTCTCCTTTTCTTTTCTCCTTTTCTTTTCTCCTTTTCTTGTTGGAATCAGGTGTGCAAGTGATTATGAATTCTAACAGGGAATCAGCTATAACAGTGAAAGTAGCAGTATGATGTGGAAAAATGCTCGGCAACAATCTGTGACTTCACACCAGGAGAGACTATATGGGTACATTTCTCTACACCAGGTAAAGTGTGGGCTCCAAGTACATATACACAACATTTTCTCAGTCTTAAAACTCAATGATCAACTTAAATCCAAAAATGCCATGTGAATTCAAAGCTGTCAGAGACAAACAAGCAAAAAATCACAACTGCATCTCAAATGTAAGAGCAAGCAAAACCTGTTGTTTAGCAAAAATCTTGTTTAGTGTAACTGGTTTGTGGCAGTATACACTACTCCAAAATTTAAATGCCTTTCAGTCCAAGAAAACAGAGGCAAACAGAAAGAGAATATTTGGCTGAGAACAGAAATGTAAAATGACAATGTAGTAACAGTGCAGAAACTCAGCAAAAGTGACATGTTCCTACAAGTTTGATATCATACCCATTTTTGCTATTAACTTTAGGAACTTTCAGATACTCATATGTTAGTAAAGCTGGAAAAAAAAAAAACCCAACAAAAAACCTCCTGAGATACAGGCTGGTTATGGTTGACATACTAAATTGCAATTCATCCCCTTCTGTCTGCTGTGTTACTTGGAGAAAGAGTGAGAAAAAAACAAAGACAGGCTTTCTTGGTGGCTTGTTTAATCTGCTAAAACCTATTCGAGGTAATCCTTGCTCCACAGTGGCTCCCAGTGGGAGATGTAAGCTGGCAGCAATACAAACATTCGCCCAAAATCCATCGAGACATCTCTTTTTTAAATACACTCTAAAAATAGGGAGCTGATACAGTATGACACCTCAGGTTAACAATGGAAGATGAGAAATCCCCTGTGCCTTTATGTGATAACATTTAAATGGCAAGATGTTGAAAAAATTGTTGAAAAATGAGCCACCACACTTACATGACCCGAGCACACCATTCCTCCGTGGAGCTGGCCTCTGGGGTTTCTGTCTTGTAACAATTTCATCCATTTAAGCAAAATTTCAGCCTTCTGTACTCCCAAAACCAGATGAAGTTTTTAGGAGGTAAGAATATCTTTATCAGGTAAGTAGCATATCCTAAGTGTTTTGATTTCCTCATTATGCCAAGATTTAGAAGTACAAATTTTAAAGCAGAGAAAGGTATTCACTCTTTAAATGCTTTGAAAGTTGTTTTCTCTATTCACTGCTCTATCAAACAAAGAAAACAAAATAAAACGAACCCCCCACACAGAAAACAAACCCCCAAACCAACCAAACAAACCAAAACAAAACCAACAAAACTGAAACAAACAAAAACCCCTCACATAAAACAGTGTCTGAACATGTCACATTATATTCAGCTCCTTAGAAGTGTGGCAAGCACTACTTGCATCCTGCAATGTGTACGGAGCTCAAAAAAAATGAAGTTATTATTAGAGTTTCTGTGAACACATAAAAGCAAACCAGTCATGAAGGAAGAACTACTAGCATTTTACAGTGCAGCTTTGCCAGTGCAGCAGCAGCACGTAGTTAAAGAATCTTTTTTCTAGAGATGCTTCCACACGAATGCTTTGATGAGAGCACCATAAATGTATTCTGATAATATAAAACACAAAGTGTCCTCATTATTTTTCCTCAACATTATCTTTTTCTTCTCCTGTTCATTGCTACAGAACACAGAGACCAACACTTTCAGACCTGACACTTAACAGCTCAGCTCCAGAATCCACATGGGGTATATTTAACTGCAATTTTTATTCAATTCACTATGGGCACAGACACTCAGCTTTACACAGCAGATCTGAAAGCATTGGTTATACTTCAGACAAAATTGTATCTCTGGTTGGGAAACCATAATATTAGAACTGGTGAAAGGCTGTACTACCTAGCAGAAACTGAAGAAATATTTAAAAGGCATTGAAAGAAAGGTGGTGTGGGTTTTGTGTTTTGGGGGTTTTTGTGCGTGTGTGGTTTGGGTTTTTTGTTTGGTTTTTTTGGTTGGTTGGTTGGTTGGTGGGGTTTTTTTTGAGAAATTGAACTGTAAGTGTGAGAGAAAAGAGGAATTTAGCTGTCATGCAAAGAACTGGACTGCCAGTGTTAGAGGCACTTTTCATTTATAGACAGCTGCAAGCAGCAAAGAACGCTAGCATGTTTATTGTCAGTGAACAGCATAATTTACCTTTCAAAATATATCTGAAAATATAGCTGTGATAGCTTCACTAATCTTTGAAATCTCTTTACAAGTGAGAGAGAAATCAAAACCTTTGGTCTTTCATTGCAGAATTTCTTGTCTAATGTAAATAAATGTAGTTATTTTGTTGTTGAACATTTTATTATGAATAAATAACAACAAATGTATTTCCTGTTCTGTGCCTTTATAGGGCATTCTTAGTGTTCAATTTCTCAGACATCAAATACTTTCTCAAACAGGAGTAGCAGTGACATTTGCTAAAACATGTATTTTGCCAAAATGGCATTTAACCAAAACCAAGTTTCTCCTATTTCTAAGTCTTGTGTCCACTAAACTTCAGTTCCATATTGGCAACCCTGTTGTGGAAACCATCTGGAGCTGGGGATCACCTCCCTTTTTGTTTTCTTGATGCAGAGATAAAAGTCCTGATGCTGTGAGAAATTGCAGGTGCATACATTTAGGCATGTCTTGGGGGGCTGATTTATCAAATTATCAGACAGATCAGCACCCAGTCAGGGTGGGGACCCACACTTTCTTGCTTTAGGAATAAAGGGCTCAGAAAGGAGGAATATGGAGGTCTTGCATTAGTTGCAGAGTCAGAACATGACCAGTCATTGTGTTCAGCCCTGCAGCTTTGTGTTAGCCTTGGGTTCCTTTATAGAACCTGAACTTGATCTACGATTCCTGAGACCAGGTTTTTTAATGGTGCAAGAATATCAACTTAAAATACAAAGTGGATTCAAGAGAAAACAAAATGTTTTCTTTAAGTGTCCAGTATATAGAGATATTTTCAGCATTGTTGGGCTTTTCTTCATCTTTTCATCTACGCAAAGCACTCTGCTGTTTATCCTGGTTAGTATCTTGGATTTTAAAATACTAGCCTAAAAGAAAACACTCTGGATCCAATCCCTCGAATATGTTGAGTGTTCTGAGTGTCATAAATTGCAACAAACACACACACAAATAAAATTTAAATATCTGTCGCAGTCATAGGCTTTGGGGTTGCTTGCTGTTCTGATAAAAGAAATGTTCAGGTGGGATAATGCTTTTTAATAGCAGTAAATATCATACTAGATAAAAAGTGATAGCACTACAGTTAAATCTCATAACATTGTTAAAAAAAAAAAACAACAAACAAATAAACAAATCTCATCACAGAAGTTAAATGGTCATCAGCTTGCATCACATTATGGGGAATTCAACAGAGTGCCAGGCCCTGAGGGTTGCAAGCAGAACAGGAAAAGAATGCGCAGGTGCAATTACACCCTTCACCTAATTGCTGCCTGCCACTGAAAAAGATAATCCTGGTCCTCTTCAACTCACAGCGCTCCTGCAGCTGGAAGATAGTTGGTTCTTACTGATCAGTAGAAAAGAAAACTCTTTTTTTCCTTTCTTTCTTTTTAAGGGATGCAAGATAAACAACAGGAAACACAAGGGCATAAGGGCTGGGAGCATCCTTGTTGGCAGGAGCCTGTAATTGCAACAATAATGTGATACCAAGCCCAAGGCCATTTGAAGTCTTAGCACTGTCCATTACATTTTGGTAGACAGAGAAGAGAGAAGGGAAAGCTCCACTCTTTACAAAAATTGCTGAACTACATATCTAGATGATGGAATTGGAGATTATAGTAGCCATTTTCTAAAGAAGGCAGTCAGTGCACACACAAATCCCCCTCCAGTCCACAGGTCAAGCCTATTACTAGCACTATACTGAAAAAACACACCAAACTTAACACTTTACCAAGCTAAAGTTTATTTAAACCATCTAGTGTGAGGGTACAGGTACTCCCAGCAATGCTTCTGTGAATAAATTACAATTATCTTCCCGTGTATCTCATCTGCCAGCCAGACACTGCTCTCTATGATGCAATAAAAATGAGGTTTTGAAACCATTACCATGAATTATTACTTCCTGCTACATAGTCTGAGGCTGCCTCTACCATTCTAACGTTGAAGACTCATAGATTCCTCTTACAAGTAATAGCTTTATTTACTGGCCTGGGAAATTACTGGTTGTACCTGACCACAAAAGCTACAAGTACAAACACACCAGGCCTAAGTCTCATGTGTAAAACTCCAGTCAGGAGATCACAGATGATACTGGAAAATTTGTCCAGCACGCCAACAGTAACAGAGAAAGACAGGTAAATAAAGCAACTTTTTCTCTGCTGCCCTCAGAAACAGGTTTCTGAGTAGCTGTCATGGCTGCAGAGATTTGGACAGGTGAAAACTGGCATCGGTACCACTATAATAACTCCTACATTTGATATCCTTTTAATGAGATGACAAACCATGCTTTGGCCACCTTTCTTCCAAACACTGCCAAAAATATTTCCCAGTGGCAGTGGGAAATATTTTAATGCACAAAATTCCTAGTTTTAATTGTAGATTGTCTTTTCTTCTTCTTCTTCTTTATTTTTTTCTCTTTTTTTTTTTTTCCTGACAGATCTTTCAAGGACTTAGCATTTATCAGTCTGCTAACCTGACATTAGTAAAAGATTCAAGATTGAGGGCAAGGGGGGGGAGGGGAAGAATGAGAGTGGATAAGGTAAAGAGAAAGAAAAAACAAATATTCTTGCATAATAACCTAAAAGAACATCCTGCCTATCCCCCCACCCCGCTCCTTTAGAGCATCAGTTTTTACACAGAGACTATAAATCTGAGCTATATAGCCACATACCAAATGCACCAAGGAAGCCACTTCTCTTTTTTCCTTGATAAGGTGTCCCCTTCTGCCACTACAAGATGAGTAAATTACTCAACCTGTCTAACTGATCCCCAGTATTCAGCCTGACACTGACAGTGGCAGTGCACCTGTTAGCGTGATGGACAAGTGATTGGCAGCATGGCATTTGCTGCTTTCAATAATAAGTTAGTTATTATACAATGATGTTGACAATCTAAAGAGACTGCAAATATTAAAGTGTAACTAGGTAAAGGTTTGAAAAAGAAAGAAAACAAACATGTTATGGGTGAAATGTGACCCTGAATAAATTTTATGCCAAGGGCTTCTTTCATTTTGAAAAGAAAAATATAAAACTTCAAGTATGACACTTTTTCTTAGGAGAAAATTATTCTATTCATATTTATGTGAATTCTGAAGTTTCCCATAAAATAAGCATAAGAATACAAGCCTGGATCACCTTCTTAGGCATACTGCATCTATAAATGCACAAAAACCTACAGTACAAGCAACTACAGTTACAATTTTTGTAATACCCATTCTGTAGTCAAAGTAAACTAGCACTTTACTGTAACTATTCTGTTTTCTTTCTTATAATCCTACTTTTTCCCTCTCTTCTGTGTAAGCATTACTCTGGACCAGACATCACTGTAACGTCTGAGGACAGACAAAAGCTTCACCAGCTGTTAGCAGCTGGAAGTCTGAATAGCCTTGGTATTTAATCTAGAGAACCAGTCTGTAGGCTATAAAACTTGCTGGCCTACCTTGGAAAAAAAAAGAACATGACTCAGTTCTGGAATATGGAAACTGATAAGAAAATTTCAGGCAAATAAATGTTTAATTGAAATCTAATATCTTGTTTCCTTTCCATAGCATGCAGAATAAACCCACTGCACCCACAGGGCACCTTTTTGGTCATCTCATCCCTATCCTCTTTTGATCCTAAATTTAAAAAATGAGGAATTAGTATAAGCCTTGAAATGGGGAATTCTATCCCAAGCGTTACTCATGCTGTCATTACTCATCATAACCTTGTTCTTCACTTAAATATCTACAAACTTTCTAGTTTCTTGTTTTTATTTTATCAAATTGTAATACGTGACAGTGCCAAACTGTTACTGTTTGTGCTCAAAGTATTTCACCCTGGAGTCTGTTAATGTGATTGAACATAGACAACCCATAAAAATTATAACACCTAATGATTATGATGTGGCATCCCAAAACCTGAAAAATTCTAATTGCATTGTCTACATAAATGCTACATGACTTCTCTTTTCCTTAACTGTGATATAATAGATGCTTAATGATATAGGTCTTATTCTAATTACATTGTCTATATAAATACTACATGACTTTCCTTTTCCTTAACTGTGATATAATAGATGCTTAATGATATAGGTCTTATTCAGCAAATGACACAGTACATGCATTTTACACAGTGTTCTAATTAGATGGCTAATCCTGGTCCCAATGGCTACATTTTCCTAGTAATCTGAACAGCAGCAGGTCACAGCCTTGAACTCTGGCACACATATAACCACATGGTCAAATTGTTCACTAGCCTGTAAACTGTCCACCGTTTGTAATGTGAAAACTTCTTACAATCCTTCAACAGAGTTCAAACTGTCGTCACGGCCTGAGATTACTGCCCCAGCAGGCAACCTTTTTGGGGCAGGAGAGCAGAGAGACAGGGAAGGTGGATAATAAATGTTTAGTTAGATGTATGGCTGTGATGATTGCCTTGACATTTGAAGAACAGAATTTTCAAATCCTATTTTAAACCTCTCATTCTAATTACCAAATTCTGGAGAAATGGACAACACACGAAAATATGTGATTTTAATCAACATTTAAGCAGTAAGCCTTAATGGTCCTCATCATACCTAGATTGTTTTCCAAAAAAAAAAAGAGAATAAATGCATTGTGTAATCTTGCTAAAAAACTTGCACCTCTCATTTTGAAGTGCACAGCTTCAAGGTTTTCTGCAGACAGAAGGCTAATTGCAGATTGATAATGGCAGTCTTAGAAAAATGTTCTAAGACTGCAGCCATAAGACCTCCTGAAAGGAAAAATAATAAAACTTGGAAATGAAATGTCTTAATAGATCTGCAATTCATGGTAATCAATTATCTACAGATTTTATACTTCAGCTTTTAGATTTGGAACCATGGGCTTCAGCCATTTATTGCAGCTTTTACATATTTGTATAAAACCATCCATACACATAGCTTCACAACTGCAACATGCTCAGAAAATAGATTGAAATGGATTCTAACCCTTTTTAAACATTAAAAGATATTTTAATTAATTGTTTCTTAGATACAGCTGTTACTAATATGTACATGCATACACAGAGAAACATATATACACAGATACATGGAGAAGTATTTTTCCTAAGTTTAGTGGGGGGAGAAGCCACTAAATTAAAAGAATGCTGAAACAAGCAGTTACTCTAAATGACAGCTGCAATGCAAAATCCAGTTTCACAAAGCTTGCATACCGGCTTGAAATATATCATTTTTTCCCATCTAAATGCTATTTTTCAATTCAGTGGGTCTCAAGCTTTTCAACAAACTGAATCAATTTGAAGCTACTCATTCAAAAAGGCTTCTTAAATGCCAAGTCCTAGAATTCAACATGACAGAAGAGACAAAGAGTCATCTTCATCTCCGGTCACAATCAGCTGGGCACACATGTCAGCACGTGGGCCACTGGAATGTGCTATAGGCACAAATCACTCAGGAAAGAGGTTACAGCCTTCCAGTTTCCTTCCAAATTTCAACTAGGGCAGGAAAATGAAATAATAATTTAGAATACAGAGGGGTATTTTTTTAATATCACTTCCTTGAGACAACTCTATTATACTAGGGCACAAGGAGAAAGATATTTCTTTTTAGCGAAGCAAATGGACACTGAGCCATTCCCACATGGGAACATGATCTACTTTCAGCAGCTTCACTTGGCAAGTGGCAAACTTAGTCCTCAACATGCAGCACTTCGACCTTTTGTATGGGGCTTGCAAGGCTGGAGTTAGCTCTATAACACACCAGTGTTTTGTCTTCTGCTGAGCACTACTCACAAAGCAACAAGCTTGTGCTTTTCCAACATTCCCCCCACCCCAACACCCATAGGCTGAGGGATGGGCAAGATCTTGGCAGGGGACATGGCAGGGCCAGCTGACCCAAACTACCAAAGGAGTATTCTATAGCATGTGACATCAGCTCAGATGGAAAAATTAAATGAAAGAAGGAAGTGTGGAGGCATTTGTTGATGGTGTCAGTCCTCCAGAGCAACGGCTCATGTATTGAAGCCCTGCTTCCCAGGGAGTGGACTGACATGGTCTGCTGATGGGAGGTATAGAATAATACTTTTGTTTGTTCTTGCTTCAACATGTGTGGCCTTTGCTTTTGCTTTTCAACAAATTAAATTGCTTTGATCTTGACTCATGGGCCCTTTGTTACATTTTCCCTCTCCCTTGTCCATCTGAGAAGGGGAGTGACAGAGGGGTTTTGCTGAGCATATGGCCCTCAGCTAGGGCCAAATCACCACACCTTGTGGAAACCCTAACCGTGCTCAATTGTAATTATACAGCCCGAGGTCTTACACCAGACATCTGATAACAGTTTTCGAAAGAACAGTCTCTGATGGCTTGTGAATAGGAGGTGGTAAATGAAAGTTCAAAAGACTCTGAAGCAGATGCTCTGTCTCCAGTGCACACCTTTACCCACATAATCTAGTTCTTTGATCTCTTGTACAGATTTGGCTGCCTTATGCTGTTTGCAAGCAGAATGTACACCACCACAGGTCCATTTATATGCAGTGGATTTGTTTCTATACAAATGCTTTAAAAAGAGAAAAAAGAGCTGTGCTAGTGAATAGCACAGAAAGAACAAACTAAGTATAGGAAACACAGCTCATGTTTCAATAAAAGCCACAGAAACAGGAAAATACGTTACGATTTGCATAGAAAAAATATACAATCCCACAAAACCAGAAGAGATTTGCAGATATCCAGGGGAATGAGAACATTCTTTCTGTACACTTTTACACACAGAAAATGTAGAGGAGCAGATACAGAGAGAAGAACAATGGAAGAGATGTACAGGTCTACTCAAAGACTTTTCCTACCTCTAAAACCCAAAAACCTGTCAACATGAAGGTTTGAAAGACACCCCACAAGAGTCTGTTGTTTTGTTTTTCTTTTTTAACCAAGTTCTCCTTAGCTTCCTAGTAATTTTGGGGGGTGTTTTGCTGGGTTTTGAGGGTGGGAGGTTTTGTTTGCTTGGTTTTGGGGGAAGGGGTGTATTCATTTTATTTTGATTTGGTGTTTTGGTTTGGGTTTTGTTTGTTTATTTTGGGGGCGTTGTTGTTGGTTTGCTTTGCTTTGCTTTATTCTGTGCCATCATCTTCTCATTTGCTGTTGACTCAAGCTAGAAGCAAAACTAGTATACAAGCTTGACACAGTGTCCTCACCTTCAGCTCTTAACTCCTTTTGAAGCCCAGTAGAATGCTACCTCTCATGAGATGACACCCTTTCTGCCCAGGTTTTTATAGCACTGAGTTATCCCATTCAACCAGATAGCATCCTGTCACGTCTCTCAGAAAAGGCTCTCCACTCTGCAATGATGCTGCAGTATCTCAAGTGTGGAAGGTTAACAGTACTGAAAAATTATGAAATATTTTCATTTCTGGGGAAACTAAAGATATTTTGAGCTGTGCCCCCTGTTCTCATGTTTCTGCGCTAGTTCATGACCTATGTCACATAATAAATTAAGATCCCTGAAAGACACCTGCCATGCCCTTCTGAAACCCAGCTGCACCCAATTGAGGGCATTCTGATTGGTGTCCTTTCCACACAAAAATACAAAAAACATATCAGAATGGCCATAGGTTTTGTTCACAGACAGTTCTGCTGTGCTTTGTTTGCTTTTTTATTTTCCATTGATTGATAGTTCTATCAAACCTGCGACAGTGACCAACTGGCAAAAACTGCTCCAGTGGAAAAACACAACAGAATGTAGTTCAAATAAAAATACAGTTCTACAGGAATCTTTTTTAAAAATGCACAAAATAACTGTGGTGTATGGGCATCTTTTAAATCTACCTACTTAATTTTCCAACAGGATTATATAGATATAGATATAGATATAGATATAGATATAGAGATATAGAGATATAGAGATATAGATATATATATATATGGCAACACAGTGCCAGGTGTGATACTCCGGTACTATTTCCTCCCCAAAAGATATTCAATTCAACAGAGCAAGTCACTGAAATCTGTCTGTGACTGTCCCTACATATGTATTCAACAAAGTAAAATATTAGACATGTACTGTAGGCAATCTAAATAGAATAAACCAGGAAGAGACCTTTGAGATCATCACGTCCAACCTATTATCCAACACCACCTAATCAACTAAACCATGGCACCAAGCACCCTATCAAGTCTCTTCCTAAACACCTCCAATGATGGTGACTCCACCGCCCCACCAGGCAGCCCAATCCAATGGGCAATCACTCCCTCTCTGTAGAATTTCTTCCTAACCTCCAGCCTAAACCTCCCCTGGTGCAGCTTGAGACTGGTGCTGGTTGCCTGGGAGAAGAGACCAACCTCCGCCTGTCTACAACCTCCCTTCAGGTAGTTGTAGAGAGCAATAAGGTCTCCCCTCAGTCTCCTCTTCTCCAGGCTAAGCAACCCCAGCTCCCTCAGTCTCTCCTCATAGGGCTTGTGTTCCAAACCCCTCACCAACTTTGTTGCCCTTCCCTGGATATGTGGCTTCTCTGGACATGTGGCTTATAATACTTCAGATTTGATAAAATGTTAAGAAATACATTATTTCCAAATTCTGAGTCCTCCTAACTCCATGGAATTTTATTTTTAAGACCATTTTGAACTATTACAATCTGGAGAAGACTGAACCTTCAACTAGTATCACCTTGTTTCTCTGTTTAAATTGAACATGTGATGGTTATTTATGAAAGCTTCCCTTTCTGCATGCCTCAATAAATATTTTGGAAGACAATATATATTTCTTATTGTTTTTCCAGAGAAGCAAAGTCATAGTAGAGCAATTTTATCATTTTCTTTCTTCCTTTTTTGTTTGTTTTTTGTTTGTTTGTTTGTTTTGAGGAGGTTTTTTGTATCACTTTTGCCTCACAGCCTGTATAGCATCTCCAGGTGTCAACAAAGTTACATGAGTAATTTGACAGATCCAGCACCTATCCAGATTTCAACCAAGAAATCTATTAAATCTACTGAAAATTAAGCTTTTGACAACTCATGCTATACTTCTAGTAACAGTTCTATTCTTTTGTGTAACAGGTGTCTTAGCACCATCACACAATTGTGAAACCATTAAGAGACAGTCCCTCTTCTTTAAAGGGTAAGAAAAGTCAGAAAAAAATCCCTTGCCCTAGTGCTCTATCATCAACTCTACCATCTTCAACTCTATCATCTTCTACCAAAATCACATTCTGCAGTTGGGAAATATCCTTCTACTGGCCTTTGTTATAATTCACAGCAGAAAAATCAAAGTTATCATATGCTATGTTCATGTATTCATTACCCTGAATCTACAGGGTAAAATCTGAAATCCAGTGCTAATTAACTTTAAGCTGCAGTAGCTGCTAGAATGCAAGAAATCTCCTGTCACCTTAAAGACTCTCTGTTGAAGTCTGGTTGTAGAGGTTTAAATTTCAACCCCAGGAGAAGCATTCAAATCAGAGTATGCCAATTAAAAAAAAATCATAAAAAAATCTCCTGAACCACAAAGAAAGCTTTTACTGACTTCACTGGATTTGAATCTAGACCTTGAAGAAAAGTACAATGGAAGTGACATTGCATAAAGCCACAAGCAGTATATTATTCAGAACTTTTCTCTATACAAGGGTCATTCAGAGCTTTTTGTGCAGCAGAGCTACAAACCACACTAAGATCACGCAGGTCAATATTTCTTTTATTTATTTATTTATTCTGTTTATAAGAGAAGACATTGAGGAGATACACCACTGGATCTTCAGGCAAATATTTAACAAGTGCACAAAAATTATGATCCTGCATTTAGCATTAGTAAGCCGAATATACTGAGATACTCTGTCGACACGAGTTTGTGCTATCTAAATGCCTGTGAAGGCTCAATCACAGACTCATACAAAAACATTCTGTAAGTGTGCTAAAACTACATATTACAGAAGCTTTTTTCCTAATTATGAGGGGAAAAAATTGTAGGTAAAAGTACAACCAACCAACCAAAAAAAAATCCCAACCACAAAACAACAACAAAAAAACCAAACCCAAAACCCAACAAAACACACACACAAAACAACCTAGGAACAAATAAATATGAGAGAGAAAAAGAAAGAAAAAAAGCTTTCTATGCATTTGTTAGTGGCATCAATTGTCCTGCTCTGTCCCTTCAACTACACATGTCTTCTCCCTGGAAGAAAAGGTGAAGTGATGGATTTTGCATTCAGAAGCACAGATACACTATGTTCCTTTACTTTACTCATGAATGCCTACAATGATGCAAAGAAAGAATGACAAGGAAAGGCTTATCATTAATTGCAGGCATTGTGCCAGTTGAGTCCCTTAATACAATGCCTTCTCAGAATCTGAGGAAAATGAAATATGTAAAAGAGAAGATCAGAAAGCCTAGAGAATCTTTATGCAAGTATTGAAATGAGAGGCAAATCTGACGAGGATGTATGTGTGTTTTTAAGAAATTCTACCCCCACAAAGAGGAGAGAATTAATTAATTGCACAAGAAATATCACGTGCATACATTAGACTTTTCTTCCACTAACAAAAGAAACACAGACACAAACATTTTTACAGGTCAGGTTATGCCTTCATAAAAAAAAACAACTGACCCTCAACAGTGCTAATTAATAAGCACTTCTGAGTAATGTTAATGCATTTAAGGTAGAAAGATTTTTTTGCCTGTTATGGATTTCAGAGTATTTAAGTTTTAATACTTTGACATTAAAAGACTGTCCACTGCTCTTAGTTTCCAGCACTGCTTAGAATGCTAGTGAAACCAAAACTATTACTGCCATTAAAGGCAAAACCAACAAACACAAAGCCACGCTGCACTGGTTTGCTTTAAATATCTGAGGATATTCTGCTGAAAAACAGTTTTCACACAGTAAATTCTCCCCGCACATTTTAAAGGAGCAGCTCGGTGTGACAGAGGAAACATAACATTCAGAGCGAGTCATTCATATGTGACAATATAAATGATTCCTTCCAATGTGTTGATGAAAAACATATTTCTATTTATTTGAAGTATCACACATCATAGTAGAGGATCCTTTAGACTGAGTCCATTCATCAAAAGCAAGCAACTATGCTAGCAGACAAGTTATTGGAACACTACACAATTGTGTTTTTCAGTAACAAAATCGACTATATTTAGCGGTTAAAATGTAAATAGTAGAAATTGAGTTGTGACATGAATAGTATCATTGCAATATGATAGAAAAATGCAATAAGTGAATAATCATGTAGCCTTTCTTCTAAATGGGCTGCCATTGAAAGTTCCCAACAAAACTTCAGAGTCACACAAAAGTTATCTCACATCTGTTCACATTCAGTAGCTTCCCAGCTGAATCTGACACATTGTAAGAGAAAGTGAAAATTCATGCTTTTAGATGAAAACTGGTTTGGGGTTTAGCTTGGTTTATTTTTAAGAAAACAATAGCTCTCATTTAATATTAAGCTCAGTTTAATCCTTAATGCAAGACTTACACAATCTCTTAAAAATAAAAATGTGATTTAAAAAAAGAAAGAAAGAAAGAAAAAAAAAAAAGGACAACAAAACAAGCCCCAATAAGCACAAGCCTCAACAGCTGTATGCACTTTCAATCTTCGGGAAAGCATGTGTTCTGAGAACCATGCTTGTTTTTAAAACAACATCTGTAGGCATTCTATAGAAAATTACATTCTGCAAAGGCCAACATATTGCAATCAAGCATCATACACATTGGTATTCTCATCTTATGCAGAGCATGCCAGTGCTTAACCTAATACTGATACAATGAGAGTATGCACCCCCTACAAGTTATTAATAAAATTAGAATACTTTTTTTACTTGACAACACTTTTATTTGTAAGAAGAAAAAAGATTAGTTTAACTAAATCCTTATTTTAGATCACAAATCATATGGGTTTTTAAGCTTTATTTTTATGTTTTTAATTGTGACTGGGAACAGAAAGTACAAAGCCATATAATCCCCATTTGAACAGAAGGTGAGGATGATGAGTATTTACAAGAAAGTATCTGTTAAAGAGATTAGGTCTTTCTTTCTCTATCTTGACTTCAGTATGATAGTTCCTAATGCATTTGGCATATGCACCTATCAACTGATCAATGTCTATTGAATTACGTAGCCAAGTCTGGGAAGACCATGTGATAATCAGATCTCTTTAAGGATGTATTTATTTGAAGCTTTCTACTATCATTTGAACTCTCATGCGCTTCGGCATTCAGCTTAATTACACAGATGTTCTCACAGATGAATACTGACTTCACCAGCTACTCTTGCAGGGAGTAGCAGGCTGCTGACAGGTGGCCATACCATGCTCTCCATTCTTACAGAGCAAAAGCACAAAGCCTTTCACAGGCTGGAAAGTCAGTGGTACAAACCCCTCATTTGTACTGTGGTGTGACTTTCTGCTAGCTACAGTAAAACCGCTTGCAAACCAGACATTTTTACACTTATATGACCCCTCCTTCCCCCACACCACAACACTGCAATAGCACTTTACACTTCATGCACTGATTCCAAGAGAGGAACAGCCAGCTTCCACTGACTCACCTTGCAAGTGAATGCTCACATGCCAGCAGAAAATGAAAATTGATTCCTGCAGATATGCTGCACCAGGCAGCTCAACTTTTGCCTGGATATGATAGAGCAGGGAAGGGAAATAGGAATGATTATATGCAATAGGCAAACGTCTGCTCTGGAGAGGTAGGAAGAGCATCTCTTCAGGAAAAGTGTCTCATTTTGCTATTACAGTTCCCAAGTAAATCAGATTCAAGGAAGAACACAGGTTGTTTCTTCCCATGTTAAGCAGGGCACACAAATCCTGTCTAACAATGAGTCGTCTATACATTTTCTGCCTTCCTCAGAGAATTAGTGTCCTAACAGCACTTCAAAACACCCCACAGTCATTACTGCTGCTGATACTACAGATCTGTAAACTGAGGCAGAAAAAGATCAAGGAAGAGGTTAGAAGAATATTTTGGGAAGGATAGGAGAGGTTCGGGGAGGTTTGGAGAGGAGAGGTTCGGAGAGGAGAGGAGAGGAGAGGTTCAGAGAGGAGAGGAGAGGTTCAGAGAGGTTCGAAGAGGAGAGGTTCAGAGAGGTTCGGAGAGGTTCGGAGAGGAGGGGAGGGGAGGGAAGGGGAGAGGAGGGGAGAGGAGGAGAGGGAATAAACCAGGTTGGAAGAGACCTTCGAGATCATCATGTCCAACCCATCATCCAACACCATCTAATCAACTAAACCTTTACACCAAGCACCCCATCAAGTCTCTGAACACCTCCAGTGATGGTGACTCCACCACCTCCCCAGGCAGCCCATTCCAATGGGCAATCTCTCTTTCTATGAAGAATTTCATCCTAACATCCAGTCTAAACCTCCCCTGGCACAGCTTGAGACTGCGTCCTCTTGCTCTGGTGATGGTTGCCTGGGAGAAGTGACCAGACCCCACCTGTCTACAGCCTCCCTTCAGGTAGTTGTAGACAGCAATAAGGTCTCCCCTGAGCCTCCTCCTCTCCAGGCTAAGCAACCCCAGCTCCCTCAGCCTCTCCTCATAGGGCTTGTGCTCCAAACCCCTCACCAGCTTTGTTGCCCTTCTTTGGACATGTTCCAGCAATTCAACTTCTTCCCTAAACTGAGGAGCCCAGAAATGGACACAGGTCTCAAGGTGTGGCCTAATCAGTGCTGAGTCAAGGGGGAGAATGACTTCCCTGCTCCTGCTGGCCACAATATTCCTGATGCAGGCCAGGATGCCATTGGCTTTCTTGGCTGCCTGGGCACACTGCTGGCTCATGTTCAGCCTACTGTCAACCATTACCCCCAGGTCCTTGTCTGCCTGGCCACTCTCCAGCCACTCTGACTCCAGCCTGTACCACTGCATGGGGCTGTTGTGGCCAATGTGCGGAACCCGGCACTTGGATGTGTTAAATCTCATGCCGTTGGACTCTGCCCATCTGTCCAGCCTGTCAGGGTCCCTCTGGAGAGCTTTCCTACCCTCTGACAGATCAACACCTGCCCCCAGCTTGGTGTCATCTGCAAATTTACTGATGATGGACTCAATGCCCTCATCCAGATCATCAGTAAAGATATTTAAAAGCATGGGGCCCAGCACTGATCCCTGGGGCACACCACTAGTGACTGGCTGCCAGCTGGATGTGGCACCATTCACCATCACTCTCTGGGCATGGCCCTCCAGCCAGTTCCCAACCCAATGCAGAGTGCTCCTGTCCAAGCCACGGGCTGACAGCTCAGCCAGGAGTTTACTGTGGAGGACAGTGTCAAGGTCCTTGCTGAAGTCCAGGTAGACTACATCAACAGCCTTCCCCACATCCACCAGGCGGGTCACTTGATTGTAGGAGATCAGGTTGGTCAGGCAGGACCTGCCCTTCCTAAATCCATGCTGACTGGGCTTGATCCCTTAGCCATGCTGTAAGTGCTGTGTGATTGCACTCAAGATGACCTGTTCTATAATCTTGCCACATGAGCCTGAGATAAGGACTCACAGTTGAAGTTCTGAAATCAACTCAGAAATTGAATGCAAGACAGGCCACATTATTTTATATATATATAAAAATATACTTTGAACCATCACTTGAATGTACAAAGGTGTCAGTCAAAATACAAAAGTTGCATGTCAGTTCATGTGAATAAGAAGATTAATTTCTCCTTCTTAACTAAAAGTTATTAGAAAAAAATTCCAACAGTATAGATTCATTGCCCATAGTCACTACATCTGCTGTGTAACTGCCTTGAGCTTTGCTGTGCAGTTGTATAGCCAGATTGAGCATGCCCAGCAGCATGCTCAGCAAGTGATGCATTTCAGCTGTTTCTTGTCCTTGTGTATATACCTGTTTTGACAATGCTCTAATATGAAGAACATTGCTGTCAGAAGCAATCTTTTTGCAACTGTAATGCACAGCCTTTCAGAAAACCAGGAAGAAGAGCTAAGGAAGTTACTGGCTTTTGGAAACATTGTCTTAAGCTGTTTAACCAAATCCTTATCCTTGCCTCTCTTTCCCACGTGGACTGCTGAGCAATAAATCCTTCCCATTCACTGCCTAATGTGCCAGGGGAAAGTATGGGTTTATATACACAGTCATTTACTTTATTAGAACCCCTTACTGACAGCCCCTTGGGAACACTAATACCTGGTGGTTATTTTCTGGTTTTAATACTAAAATAAAGTACTCAGGGTTTATACGTATACCAATGTTGTTATTGTAAATGCAAATTTGTAATGTAAATGTAAATTTACTCAGACTTCATGTTGTTTCTTCAGTTGGTCTGTTTACACGAATTCTAATAATCTTCCTCTGAAAAAAAAAGTGGAAAAGTCTTGGAGTCATTAATTTCTAATGTACAAGAGTCTCTTTGCAACTAATTCACAGAGAGTATACAGAAGATACAGTATCACAGTATCACAGTATCGCCAAGGTTGGAAGAGACCTCAAACGTCATCGAGTCCAACCTGTCACCACAGACCTCATGACTAGACCATGGCACCAAGTGCCACATCCAGTCCCCTCTTGAACACCTCCAGGGATGGTGACTCCACCACCTCCCTGGGCAGCCCATTCCAATGATGAATGACTCTCTCAGTGAAGAACTTCCTCCTCCCCTCGAGCCTAAACTTCCCTTGGTGCAGCTTGAGACTGTGTCCTCTTGTTCTGGTGCTGGTTGCTAGAGAGAAGAGACCAACCATACTGTTTCCCCTTGGAAGAAAAAGCAATAAAATAATTTTATTTGTGTAAGATATCTAACAGGTTAGCACCAAATGAGGCCTCACAAGCTTTCAGTCTGATTAAAAAAAAAAAAACTAAACCAAAAACATGAATTGTTTTGGAATCCACAAGCCGGAGAGGCAAAAACATATTTTAGATAAAAATTTGTAAGAATATACACTTCATTTCCAAAAGCAGTTGGAGTGAAGATGCTACCCTAGCAATAGCTCAGTCAGGAATCACAGTGACTGCAGCTCCTAAACCAATGCATTCAGTTTGATTAAGGAACAGGTTAACGATCCTGAATTGTTATTATTTTTACAGTAGCAGAAAAAAAAATCCTCAAAATAAATTTCCTCAGTCTCCCATCTATGTGAATTTGATTACAAGACTGTGGTTTAAGAGTTAAGTATTCTTATTCCAAAAAGAATCTATTTTTTACCTTGAAGTATCTCAATCTCCTAACCACAAATTTCTGGAAATGAATTGTTCTGACATTCTGTCCTAAGAAGGGTTAAGAGTAACAGATGATGTAGCACAGCAATGTAAAATCTTTCCTTACCTTTCCTTCATAGAATTTATGGCTTTTTTACCCAGTCACTTGTACAACTCATCTTTTCACCAAGTATTCATATGAGTCTATCATTTGTGAAACTGTTTACTTTAATATCGACTACCACATTTTACAGTTACTGAATTCATAGATTTATAGAATGGTTTAGGCTGGAAGGGACCTCAGAGATGACCTAGTTCCAATCCCCTACAATGGGCAGGGACATCTTCCACAAGACCAGGTCACTGAAGGCCTCATCTAGCCTGGAATTGAACACCTCCAGGGAGGGTGAATTGAAGACCTCCATGGGAAACCTATTCCAGTGTCTCATCGCCCTCACTGTAAAGAATTTCTTCCTAATATCTAGTCTAAATCTACCCTACTCAAGTTCAAAACTGTTCCCTCTTGTCCTGTCATTACACACCCTGGTGAAAAGTCTTTCCTGCCTTTCTCATAGGCCCTCTTCAGGTACTAGAAGGATGCTATAAGGTCTTCCAGGAGTCTTCTTTTTTTCAGGCTGAATAGCCTCAGCACTCTCAGCCTGGGGAAGTGCTCCAGCCCTCTGATCATCTTTGTGGCCCTCCTCTGGACCCACTCCAGCAGTTCGATGTCCCTCATATGCTGGAGGCACCATCACTGGATGCAGTATGCCAAATGGACTCTTACATGAACAGAGTAGAAGGGGAGAGTCACCTCCCTCATCCTGCTGGTAACCCTTCTTTTGATAAATCCCAAGATATGTTTGGCCTCCCAGGCTGCAAGAGAACATCACCACCTCATGCTGAGTTTCTCATGAACTGACACCTCAAGTCCCTCTCTTTGATACTGCTGTTGAGCAACTCTTTGTCCAGCCTATATTTGTGCTTGGGATTGCTCTGAGCCAGGCGTAGGACTTTACAGGTGTAGGATTCTTAGAGCAGGAACAGGATTCCAGTGACAGAAAAGGTGATTGTCAATACTATTGTAAAAGGAAAATAGTTGTGAAGGCTGCTTTATTATTTTTTGCTTCTTCATAAATCATAGTAAACAAAATACCAACTGCCCCTTTAAAAGTAATGAGCAGTGCAAGATGCACTTCAGGAGCTTTAACCACAATACTGAATGATTAGTTATCTGCATAAAATGAATTAACATGACATCTGAAAGCATCAACCTTGATGTACAAAAAACCTCTGTTTAATACACTGGGCTATTAGCTTAATGTATATTGCTGGTTTTAAGCTGTCCTGTTTAAACTTCCACTTCTAAGGTTCACATTACTCATACATGAGCCTTTCACTAAAGAAATCAAATCTGACCTTACTTAAACAGTTAGGAGGTGACAGAAATCTGGTAGATTATTGATGTACTAATTGTAGATTACTAATATTTTATGAGGAAAATGAGTAAGATTTCTAGCTCCAGTATGCCAGAACAACACTGCATTCAATATTTAATATTCAGCACATCCTCAGCTTCTGACTTCTATAAACATCTAAAACATCTCTATCTTCAAAGCTGTTTTGAAATGTACTTGAAGTACTTAATAAGTGAGAAAAGTTTAAAAAATTATTGTGCTCTAAAGATGATATAAATTGGAGAAGAAGTATACATTGCAAGTGCAAGTTCCTTGTCATACTCATGAATTTGTGATGGTTGGATAGCAACTCATATTTTCTACCTCACTGGAGTTTCTGCTACCAGCAACAGCAGAAAAGTATTCAAACCTTCATGATGTTTGTCTTTGAGGAACTGCATCTGTTTCCCATTATGAATATAAGCAAGTTAATAAACTCATCGTGCCAAGTTTTTACACATCAAGAGCTACTTACTGGAAAGACTGCAAAAGAGTAAATGTATGATGATTCAGACAGCCCTATAAAATATTTAATGTGTCCTATCTGTTCTATTTCCTGTGTCTTCTCTATCTTCTATCTCACTCAAATTTTCACTCATATCTTCTCCTTCTTCCTCAGACTAGTTTTCTAAGATTTCAAAAACATGCTGAAACATCAAACTGAGGCAAGCACAACTGAAGGGAAAATGTTTACAGGAAGTCCCCAGACATAATAGCTACTTCTGCTTACACAACTGTGGAATTGCACAATTTTCTATGAAGTGGTGGATTCCAGTAAAAACAAGCAAACAGACACTTCTCAGTTTTCTTCATATTCAGTTCCACAGAGGACACATCTGTCTCTAAAAACTTATAAAATGCTGAAAGTTTCCTAAATGCTAACCTCTTCAGATAAAATGGTTGGTTTTAAAAAATGACTACACTATAATAACAAAGGAATGAATGATTGTACCAATGCAACCTAAAATAAAGACCAGTTCAGTTGCCTGATGGTAGATGAGAGCCTGCTTGAAATGCAGGCTCCTTCTCATCTAAGGAAACCAAGTAGTTCTGGACTTTTGTCATACTCTTTTATCTTCATAAATCTTGTGCTAGACATCATCTAACAACAATATGAGTCAGTTTGTAACTGTATGTTTGAAGGCAGTTGGTCAAAGATTTACAGCACAGAGCCTTAGTGTCCTACATTTAAGGCAGGAGAGAGAGTTTCATTCCACTGTTCAGTGCTATAGATCTCATTGTTCACAAAAGAACAATAAACTGTGGAAACGGATGATGTTTAACCACTTATGTTTCCACTCTATAAGAGAAAGCAGAAGACTACATAAGCTTACAAGCACAGCAGTCTTCTACCTTTGTCAAATCAAATAAAATACAAACATTAAAGATACTTTTGTGTGCCAGTTTCACAATGAATTGTTACTTTCTTTTGTCACACTGGTAGAATACAAGAGAAGCAGGTTCTGCTTGGAGGTTCATTCTGACTCATCTTGAAAGTTGAAATTTCAGGTAGGTCTATCTTCATTTAGCCAATAAAAATATATCTGTTTCATTTTATGTAAAAATCTATCTCTGATCCAGAAGGGAGAATACATTTATCAAACCCAAGTATAGTAAGGAAAAGGTATCCTATTTCTTAAAGAAAGTTTCTTTTTGTCAAGATAGAGGCATCACACTTTTAAGAGTTGTAAACATCACATAACACATGTTTTCTGCTGTATTTCCATAGTACAGAATTTAAATTATCCTCTGAGAAACGAGTTCATGTAAATTTAAAACCAAAAAAAAAAACCCACCACAACCCACAACAACTTCTTGAACCTGGCAGTATTTTACATTTATGAACTCCTTATCTTAAAAATATACAATTTTCCTTACAGCCAGTACTTCAGATAACCTACTTATTTAAAAACTATAAAATCAATCATAGCAAAAGAGGTCACTGCAATAGAGGAAGCAGACTACGGAGGATCAGAAGCAGGAGACTACTTGAAAAAAGAGCATTTAAGGATAACCTTCTTCTCATCTGGATTGTGTGTTTAATCTATAGTTACTGCAGATTGTGAGCCATACCACTGCAGATGCTTCATTTACACAGGCTATGTGAAAATATCACAATTACTTTCTCTGGTGGGATTCTGATCAATGTATACTTTCAGAATTCAGATACTACTTGGGCAGAAATTCTCTCAATATGTTAAGAGATATGACACAAGAGAATGACCAAGGATGCGCTTTGTACCAAAAAAAAACTCTCACAGAACTTTGCAAGGTGGCAATCACAGAGAGGCATGGCCAATAGATATCAGGTTCTGTAATTTTGAAAATTCTGCTTTGGTGGGGAAGAGGAAGGGGAAGGGGAAGGGGAAGGGGAAGGGGAAGGGGAAGGGGAAGGGGAAGGGGAAGGGGAAGGGGAAGGGGAAGGGGAAGGGGAAGGGGAAGGGAAGGGGAAGGGGAAGGAGACTCGAGGAGAGGAGACTCGAGGAGAGGAGACTCGAGGAGACTCGAGGAGAGGAGAGGGGAGGGGAGGGGAGGGGAGGGAAGGGAAGGGGGAGGGGAGGGGAGGGAAGGGAAGGGAAGGGAAGGGAAGGGAAGGAAAGGGAAGGGAAGGAAAGGGAAAGGGAAAGGGAAAGGGAAAGGGAAAGGGAAAGGGAAAGGGAAAGGGAAAGGAAAGGGAAAGGGAAAGGGAAAGGGAAAGGGAAGGGAAAGGGAAAGGGAAAGGGAAAGGGAAAGGGAAAGGGAAAGGGAAAGGGAAAGGGAAAGGGAAAGGGAAAGAAAAGGAAAAGGAAAAGTAGAAAGGGTAGAAAGGTAGGTAGCTATATTTCAGCTAGACACTGCTTGCTGTGCATGCTTCCTAGATAAGCAAAATCAGAAATATCCAAATTCATTTTTATGCAAAACATTTTTCTAATTCTTCACTGGAAAACTGAGATTTTCATATTAACTGATTAAGAAATGTTTGAACAGATATTTTGCTCAAACTATGAAAAGCACAAGTGAAATACTGGGTTTTCCTAAAACTCAATAAAATTATAAGAAGTTTATTGGTTGCAAAACAATGTAGAGATATTTGAGAGGCAAAATATGAAGAAAAATAAGTTTTAATGTGTAAGATTATGAAGTTATGAATATGATGACATTTTCAATATTTAGGAATAAATCTTAACTAATATCTTAATGAAATGGTCCTATATTGTGCCATGTAACTGCCAGTTCAAAAAGAGCTCTGTGTGTGAGGAGAATAAAGGAGGCTGAGAAAAGGCAACGAGGCTGGTGGAAGGTCTCAAGCACAAGCCATATGAGGAGAGGCTGAGGGAGCTGGGGTTGCTTAGCCTGGAGCAGAGGAGGCTCAGGGGAGACCTTATTGCTGTCTACAACTACCTGAAGGGAGGCTGTAGCCAGGTGGGGGCTGGTCTCTTCTCCCAGGCAACCAGCACCAGAACAAGAGGACACAGTCTCAAGCTGTGCCAGGGGAAGTTTAGGCTTGAGGTGAGGAGAAAATTCTTCACAGAAAGAGTAATTGCCCATTGGAATGGGCTGCCCAGGGAGGTGGTGGAGTCACCATCCCTGGAGATGTTCAAAAAAGGATTGGGCATAGCAGTTGATGCCATGGTTTAGTGGTCCTGAGGTGTTGGGTGATAGGTTGGACTTGATGATCTCTGAGGTCTTTTCCAACCTTATTGATTCTACGATTCTATCATTCGATAAAGACAGCTATTTACAAGCCTGGAATATTTATGTATGTATTTTGTTTTTAATTCATTTGACCAGCTGCTTTATGTGTGGCCCATTTGGCATCCACTTTTTGTCTGACCTGTATGAAGATCATCTGAAAAATGGTAGCTGAAAACACAGCATAGCATATACTATGCATCTCAGTATTACAGTATCACAGTATTACCAAGGTTGGAAGAGACCTCGAAGATCATCGAGTCCAACCTGTAACCACAAACCTCACAACTAGACCATGGCACCAAGTGCCACATCCAGTCCCCTCTTGAACGCCTCCAGGGACGGCTACTCAACCATCTCCCCGGGCAGCCCACTCCAATGACGAATCACTCGGTGAAGAACTTTCTCCTCACCTCCAGCCTAAACTTCCCCTGTTGCAGCTTGAGACTGTGTCCCCTTGTTCTGGTGCTGGCTGCCAGGGAGAAGAGGCCAACCCCTTCCTGGCTACAACCACCTTTCAGGTAGTTGTAGAGAGCAATGAGGTTGCCCCTGAGCCGCCTCTTCTCCTAGCTTACTACCCTTAGAAGAAAGCAATGCAACAAATAAATAGCAAAGCATAGGGAGGCAACATCCCCTGACAATCACCTTTAAAACAGAAAAGAGTAAAATGGTGGATTTTTTTATTGTCTCATTAAAGAAACCCATATATAATAATAATAAAAAAATATATACTTCTGTCACATCCCTGTACCCAACTGACTATACCACTTCTTGTTTAATGAACTGCATTCCTAAGGATAAGATTCTCCACTAGCTACACGCACAGACCATTACACCTCTACAAAGCTGAAGAAGCTTTTGAAATAAAAAAAAAATTAAAATCCAGTATATTTACAATATAGTTACAATAACACATATTTTGTCATGGAGTGTTAATAATGGCATGCAGTAGTTTCACTGACATTCCATTATAATCCCCTTCCTTATATTGGCAAAAAAATCTTACGGCATTTCTATTATATGAAAGTGTACTATTTTATGAGTAGAAAGTTGAAAAGTCATTCTTATTGGGATGAAATCACCCCCTTTCCTGTTTTATTGCTGTCTGTTGTTGCCATTTGCTTTACTTAGGGCTGTAAAAGATAGCTCTACAACAAGAAGGATGCTGCTGTTACCTGTGAACTGTAAACCACACCAATTAGAAAAGAACTGCATATTTTGACAGGAAACCAAGAGACAATACCAATTTCTTTAGATATCATATAGATATTGCCAATATTATTTAGATACTGCCAATGCTTGAGTAATAGGAGTACTTTGTTTAGCCTTGTTATTTTAATAGCAAGTCCTGTATCTATTTACAAAGTATCTCACTTTTAAATAACCGATCAAATTTCTTCTTTGAAGTTTTCTTGTGGGTTGTTTTTTTGGTTGATGTTGGTGGTGGGCTTTGGAGTTGTTGGTTTTGGTTTTTTTTTTTTTTTTTAATATATAGACATGCTACTTGTTTTAAATTGGTACCTTTTCAATTTATTTTGACTCTTAAAAAAAAATAATTAAAACCCCTCTGGGTCATATCTCTTAGACTTTCTGAAGAATAAAAAGAAATTAAAGAAAAATATATGCTCATATATCAACATAACACAGCTAACCATACACTGTGAGTACACACATTTCTTCACAGACAGAGCAACTGGCCATTGGAATGGGCTGCTCAGGGAGGTGGCGGAGTCACCCTCACTGGAGGTGTTTAAGAGGAGACTGGATGAGGCACTTGGTGCCATGGTTTAGTTGATTGGATGGTGTTGGGTGATAGGTTGGACTTGATCTCCTCGAAGGTCTTTTCCAACCTGGTTAATTCTATTCTAGTCTAGCAAATTCTCAATTCCCAGCCAGTGAGTTCAAAGAGATTCATTAAACGTGGCACAGGTGATTTCTAAAACATCCCTGAAGCTACTGACAACCATTTTCTATCTGAGGACTATCCAAATTTTCAGTTTCCTCAGGAACACATTTTCATAATCAGCCCTATTTAAATTTGCCACCTAAAAAATTGTGTAGTTTCCAACTCAAGCCATTATACAGGTAAGTGAAAATATAAAGCCACACACTCCCCTCCTACACAGAGAGAAAGATTTATTGATCATGTCAAAATTTGACCTTGACTATTGCTGGTTAACCTGGTATCCCAGAAAGTGAGTGGGTTCATTAAATATCTCCTTAAATCTTGCATTATATTCCTGTAGGCATCTCACTGCACAGATTTGCACTGCATAACAATTTTTTTCTTCTCTCTCACTTTCATAACAGGTAATTTTGGCACACACAGCTTTCCACAGACACCAAAAACTACTTGGCTGCAAGTGCCACCTTTATCTTTTAACAGGATTTTCCTAAACCTCCTCAGAATATTTATGACTGGACACTGATGACAGTGGTGGATTGACCTTGGCTGAGTGTCAGGTACACACCAAGTTATGCTATTGCTCCCAACCACAGCAGGCTGAGGGGCTAGAAAATAAGAGGGAAAAAAACTTGTAGGTCAACATAAAGGCAGATTAATAAAGTGAAACCAAAGCTCACACATGGAAACAAATCAAAACAAAAGATTTATCCTCTACTTATTAGTGGCACTCAATGTCCATCCACTTCCTGGGAAGTATGGCTTCAGTACACATAGTGGTTGCTCAGGAAGACAAATGTCATACTAACAAATGCCACCCCGCTCCTCTTCCTCCTTTGTCTTAGCATTTATTATTGAGCAGTATTCATATGGTCAGTTTGGGTCAATTGCCTTCGCTTTGTCCCCTCTCATGGTCTTGCCCAACTCCAGCCTACTGGTGAGGGGGAGCAGGAGAGACAGCCTTGGTTCTGTGCCAGTACTGCTCAGCAGTAGGAAAAGCAATGGTGTTTTATCAATACCTTTCTATCCACCAACACAAAGTACAGCACTGTGAGAGCTGCTAAGCGGAAAACACTCCATCTCAGCCAGAGCAAATGCAACAAATCAAGGAGAATGGGATGTTTTTACCATCCTAACTAAGAGAGCTTGATAAAACTAGGCCTAACCTGCAAATAACATACAGGCTATATTGCCAGATAGCATACAAAATCAAGATTATTTTATCTGATTTGATTTTTTTTTTAATAAAATTTGTTTTGGCAAATAACCCAAGCACAATTTGGCTAAAATAAGTTATTCTACAGCACAGTCAGAGACTGCAGACATGAATCAACACTGATATGGTTCACAGCATCACAGAATAAAGCAGTCAACTGTAGTCAGCAATTGGCCAAAAAACCACATCTGACTCCAGGACTGGGATCCCATCATCACAGTATCACAGTATCACAGTATTACCAAGGTTGGAAGAGACCTCGAAGATCATCGAGTCCAACCTGTAACCACAAACCTCACAACTAGACCATGGCACCAAGTGCCACATCCAGTCCCCTCTTGAACGCCTCCAGGGATGGCGACTCAACCACCTCCCTGGGCAGCCCATTCCAATGACGAATCACTCTCTCGGTGAAGAACTTTCTCCTCACCTCGAGCCTAAACTTCCCCTGTTGCAGCTTGAGACTGTGTCCCCTTGTTCTGGTGCTGGTTGCCTGGGAGAAGAGGCCAACCCCTTCCTGGCTACAACCACCTTTCAGGTAGTTGTAGAGAGCAATGAGGTCACCCCTGATCCTCCTCTTCTCCAGGCTAAACAATCCCAGCTCCCTCATCCTCTCCTCATAGGGCTTGTGCTCAAGGACTCTCACCAGCCTTGTTGCCCTTCTCTGGACACATTCAAGTGTCTCGATGTCCTTCTTAAATTGAGGGGCCCAGAACTGGACACAGGACTCAAGGTGCAGCCTAACCAAAGCAGAGTACAGGGGCACAATGACCTCCCTGCTCCTGCTGGCCACACTATTCCTAATGCAGGCCAGGATGCCTGCATGTTTGAGACCCAGTCATAACCAAACAAAATATTGTTCACTCAGAGTTAAACACTGATATTCTCAAAGCTGTTGTCTAAGGAAAGGGTGGATTGAATTAGCGAGAACACCAACTTCAAAGGGGCCTTTACAGAGCAGACATATGTAAATATCAGTTCTTTGATCAAGAGCGTCCATCACCTGTCTTTCTCCTAACATGGTTCTACTACGTGGCATTTTAAAAAATACACAAATTATAGAATAGGCATGTGTTCTAAATATTGCCTATTGGCTTAAAATTCACCTACCAAGCTTTTGAAATTTGCATTGCCTGAAGAAGGCACTGCAGCTTTAGGTTGAGAAAGTTCAGTCTTTAACAACCTCTTATACGAATGGAGCTTCACTGGAATTACCCCACCTTAATCTTTAAACTCACAGACCCTATCAATAATGTTATTGAAAAGCAAAAACTTCAAGTCATTTTCTATTTCCCACATATTGGGAGCCATCTCATGACAGACAAATTTTTTATAGACAAAAAAATATCACTAGATACGGTGTGGCCAGCAGGAGCAGGGAGGTCATTCCGCCCCTGTACTCAGCACTGGTTAGGTCACACCTTGAGTACTGTGTCCAGTTCTGTGACCCTCACTTTAGGAAAGACGTTGACTTGCTGAAACGTGTCCAAAGAAGGGAAGCAAAGCTGGTGAGGGGTTTGGAGCACAAGCCCTACGAGGAGAGGCTGAGGGAGCTGAGGTTGCTTAGCCTGGAGAAGAGGAGTCTCAGGGGAGACCTTATTGCTGTCTACAACTACCTGAAGGGAGGTTGTAGCCACATGGGGGCTGGTCTCTTCTCCTGGGCGGCCAGCATCAGAACAAGAGGACGCAGTCTCAAGCTGCACCAGGGGAGTTTTAGGCTGGATGTTAGGAAGAAGTTCTTCATAGAAAGAGTGATTCGTCATTGGAATGGGCTGCCCAGGGAGGTGGTGGAGTCACCATCACTGGAGGTGTTTAGGAAGAGACTTGATGGGGTGCTTGGTGCCAAGGTTCAGTTGATTGGATAGTGTTGGATGATAGGTTGGACTCGATGAACTCAAAAGTCTTTTCCAACATGGTCTATTCTATTCTATTCTATTCTATTCTATTCTATTCTATTCTATTCTATTCTATTCTATTCTATTCTATCAGTATTTCATCATAAGGAAGAAAAAAATCCAAACTAGAATAACACCAAAACTGGCAAAAAAATCCCCAAACCCCAAGCACCTCTCCATTAAAAAAAAACCCCGAACAAACAACAATCCATGTTGGACTAATATCTGAGAAAATTGGTTTCCTTTCTAGTCTTTGCTGAATCTGTAGTCTCCCACCACTCTGCACCTGTTTCCAGCCATGCTACACCTGACTTAAAGATAGTAGCTGATAAGAGTGCAGTTAGTTTATTCCCACATGATTGTGTATGAAAGGGATGCATGAAAGCACTGTCTATTCTGTCAGGCCACATTTTTAATGCCATTTCACCCAGAAAAGACGGTCTGAAGTTCTTCAAGCAATTTAAAGTACAGGTTTACTATTCAATGCAAGAGAGTGCATAGACCCTTATCTGACCCTTATCTTCACCAGGTATAGCACAAACCTAGAAGCAGGCAATAAATTAATTCAGGCACCACTAGCTCAGTATTTATTCCATATTCTTCCTCTCCACCTTCAGAATGAAGTCTCAAGCCATCACTGAGGCAAACTATAGAGAAAGAGCAGAGGGTAGTAACTGGAGTCTGAGGCAACAAGGGCAACGTTGTGGCTGCTGTTTACTACAGGCTGCCCGACCATAGGAAACCCGCTGATGAAGCTATGGGGAGCCTCGGTTTTTCACATGCATGTCAACAAGAAAAAGAAAGTTAATGTACACCCACTGACAAGCAAGAATGGTGAGCTAGTAAGAACAGATGAGGAGAAGGCTGAGGGTCTCAATAACATTTTTTGCCCTGGCTCATGGTTGCTGGTGGAAGAGGTTGGAACTGGTCCCTGTTCCTTTGGTGTCCTTTGCTCTGTGATTCACCTAGCAACCCCCTGACTACATTCCATGTTCCCTTACATAGCTTTCACCTTGCTGTGTCTTCTCTTGGTTTCCTCTGTGCCTAACTGTGCCTTTTTCATGCTGTCCTACCCAATGAGATTGCTGTTCAAAAAAGGTGTTCAAAAAAGGATTGGATGTGGCACTTGAAGCCATGGTTTAGTTAGTCATGAGGTGTCGGGTGATAGGTTGGACTTGATGATCTCTGAGGTCTTTTCCAGCCTTATTGATTCTATGACTTCTCTCATCATGCCTCCTGAGTTGAAGGAAAAAAAGACGGGACCAAATGGACCATGTCCCTCCCAAAGTAAGTGAAGACAAGGTTTACGATCACCTGAGGAACCTGAACATACATCTACAGAACCTGATGAGATGTATCCCAGAGTCCTGAGGGAACTGATGTAGTTGACAAGCCACTACCCATGACATTTGAAAAGTCCTGGCAGTTAGGTGAAATCCCTGGAGACTGAAGGAAGGGAAACATTACACCCATTTTTAAAACAGTAGAAAGGAAGACCCTGGGAACTACTGACCTCTCAGTCTCATCTCTGTGTCTGGGAAGATCATGGAACAGATCCTCCTAAAAGCTCTAATAAGGCACATGGAGGACAAGGAGGTGATTTGAGACAGTGAGAATGGCTTTACTAAGGGCAAGTCTCCCCCTGTACACTGCACTGGTTAGGCCACACCTTGAGTACTGTGTCCAGTTCTGGGCCCCTCAGTTTAGGAAGGATGTTGACTTGCTGGAACGTGTCCAGAGAAGGGCAACAAAGCTGGTGAGGGGTTTGGAACACAAGCCCTATGAGGAAAGGCTGAGGGAGCTGGGGTTGCTTAGCCTGGAGAAGAGGAGACTGAGGGGTGACCTTATTGCTCTCTACAACTACCTGAAGGGAGGTTGTAGCCAGGCAGAGGTTGGCCTCTTCTCCCAGGCAGCCAGCACCAGAACAAGAGGACACAGTCTCAGGCTGCGCCAGGGCAGGTTTAGGCTGGATGTTAGGAAGAAGTTCTACACGGAGAGAGTGATTGCCCATTGGAATCGGCTACCCGTGGAGGTGGTGGAGTCACCTTCACTGGAGGTGTTCAGGAGAAGACTTGATGGGGTGCTTGGCTGTATGGTCTAGTTGTTGGGTGGGTTGGATTGTTTGATGGGTTGGACGCGATGATCTTGAAGGTCTCTTCCAACCTGGTGTATTGTATTGTATTGTATTGTATTGTATTGTAAGTCCTCCCTGACCAAACTAGTACCTTTCTACAATGGAGCGACAGTGCACAAGGGAAGGGCAATGGATGTCACCTATCTGGACTTCTGCAAGGCCTTTGACATGGTCCCCCACAACACCCTTGTCTGTAAGTTGGAGAGATATGGATTCCATGGGTGGACTGCTCAGTGGATAAGGAATTGGCTGGATGGTAGTGGTCAATGGCTCAGTGTTTAGATGGCGATGGCAACAAGTAGTATCCCTCAGAGGTCCGTGCTGGGACCAATGCTGTTTAATATTTTCATCAATGATAAAGACAGTGGGATCAAGTGCACATTCAGCAAGTTTGCAGATGACACCAAGCTGAGTGGTGCAGCTGATATGTCAGAGAGACAGGATGTCATCCAGAGGGACTTGGACAAGCTGGAGAAGTGGGCCCAGGTAAACTTCATGAGATTCAACAAAACCAAGTGCAAGGTCCTGCACCTGGGCTGGAACAATCCCTGTTATTAATACAGGCTGGGAAAGAGCAACCCTGCAGAGAAAGACTTGGAGATACTGGTGGACAAGAAGTTGGACATGAGTCAACATTGTGTATTTGTGGACCAGAAGGCCAATGGCATCTGGGGCTACATCAATAGAAGCATGGCCAGCAGGTTGAGAGAGGTGAATCTGCCACTCTGCTCTGGTGAGGCCTCACCAGCTCTGGGGTCCTCAACCCCAGAAGGGCATGGGCCTGATGGAGATAGTCCAGAGGAAGGCCACAAAAATGATCAGAAATTGGAGCACCTGTCCTGCAAACACAGGCTGTGAGAGTTGGGTTTGTTTGGCCCGGAAAAGACAAGGCTCTGGAGAGACTTTATAGCAGCCTTCCAGTACCTGAAATGGACCTCCAAGACAGCTGGGTAGGGACTGGTTACAAAGCCATGTAGCAACAGGACAAGGAACAATGGTTTTAAGCTAGAGAAGGGTAGATTCAGAATGGACATTAGAAGTTTGTTACTATGAAGGTGGTGGCACACTGGAGCAGGTTGTCAAAGGAGGTGGTGGAGGCCCCATCCCTGGAGAGACTGAATGTCAGTCTTGACAGGGGTCTGAGCAACCTGATCTGGTTGGGGATGTCCCCCTTCAGGGGGGTTGAACTGGATGACCTTTAAAGATCCTTTCCAACCTAATTCATTATGCAAAATTCTATGATTCAGTGAAAATTGTCTGATTGCTTAGAGGCTTCCTACAAGAAATGTCTTCTTAGAGGAGACAAATGATTTCTCTGGGGAATTTGAGGCCACAACTGCATACTCTATCTAGCATGGGTATCCTCTATCTGCCACAAAAGTCTGATTTGCTACTGTCTTGATCATTGTGTAGTGATCTGTGCCTGTATGGAATGAGCATAAAATGCTGTTTTCTTCTAGTTCAGTAGCATTTTTACACTCACTTTGCACTACAGTAAATGATTACACACATTGTGAGGCAGTGAAAGTCAGATTTGAAAGGCGTTACTTTTTACCTGACCTTTGCCATTTCTCCGCAGAACACAAGTGTAAAAATGTTGCCAGCCACCTCCAGTAAGAGTCACTTAGTCACTTTCAAAGCATTTTTCAAACACACAATTCCCTCCACATCCGCACAAAAGAGAAAACACCTAAATTATTATATAGTCAAGCAAATTAAGACACAAAAATACTATCTAAGGTGAAGGGTAAGTCAGCTGAAGAAACTTTCATGTCTCCAGAAGATCTAATTCCTAAATCCCTGGCCTAAGCCTTAAACCACACCCATACTTTGCAATGGCATTATTAGTAAAGGTCCTTATTTAATTTTCTATGTATTGCAGCTGCTTTATCTCTCTTTCTCCTCCCCAAACCCTAGAAAAGAGAGGTTAATCCTCCTCTGATGCAAATGTCTGTTTTGCTGACATGCTGATGTTCATCTAGATGTGAGTTTCTTCACTTTTCTTCTTCAGTAAAGCTTAAGATGTTTTTATGTTGAATGAAAGGGTAAACACAAAAAGAAGAAATAAGAAAGATGAAAAAGAGCAAGATAAGCAACAGCAAGCAGTTCCACAATTCTCCTCAACACACAAAACTGCTATGTGACATATCAGACTTGTATAGATTCTGTCACAAGCTAAAAAAAAAAGACAATACAACTTTCAAAGGTCATCCCTGTTTTCAAAACTCTGCATTAGAACAAGATGTTGCCTTTAATTGCCTTTTTTTTAGCCAATAAATATGTATGTCTTCCTTTTTCAAATGGTGACATGAGTTAAGTGTTTGTGAAACACGGTTGCCACTCAATTCTTGGCAGCTAAATTCCATAGAAAACACAAATACCAGTAAGGATAGCAGCAGCATTTCTTTCATATGATGGTGTCATTTATGTGATTTAGGAGCCAATCAGACCATGTTTTCCTCAAAGACACCAGCTGAAATCCCCAACCTTTCAGAGAAAAGGTCAGGCTCAGCTTTCAGACATGCTTATATTCAGCTGTAGGTGAATAAAGAACTTACCAAATCATTGTTACCCCTTCAGTAGGTGCCTTCCCAGCAGGTACTTCTTTTTAAATCACATTGATTATTAGGTCCAAGAATGGCACTAGCTAATCATATGACAGGTTATATAATTGCATCATAAAAGTCCTCTTTAAGAACATCATATGCACACTTACAAGGACTTTTAAAAGTGTAATTCCAATGTCGTGGCAGTAAATGCAGAGTAAACCATGTTTAAGTATTTTCTGTATGTCCCACAGGAACAGAACTTAGAATTTCCTCCTCTAAGAGACTTTAGCAGAGAATCATTTTTCTTTCCTCAGTGTCTTTTGTTGCAGTAAACTAGCGCTTGTTTATCTGAACTGCTACATGTACTTAGTGAAGATGTGATTATCCATGTCCTTTAAGTCCTTTTCTTTCTCCTTCTTCCATGACATGCCAGCATCAGGAAATTCACAGCACAATTATGACACTTAGTTATCAAAAGCATGTTGCTGTGACCCTGCTATTTACTTCAAATACAGTGAACATTTCCAAGTCAACACTTTGCGAAACAGAAAGCTGAACTGGATCTCAACACAGCATGAAAAACCTACCACGTTGTGATGTGAGTGCAATCAGCTATACAGGGACTTAAACTCAATTTGGTTTTATTATGCAAAGAGGAGTCTCTACTATGCAAATAAACACAAACAAAGCAAAACACAGAAATCTTGAATAATAGCAGCTGCTTCTGGCAGTCAAGAAATAATTTCTTATAATTACCTGAAAACAAACAAGACCCCCTAGTTTTAAACATGATTGTCATATACACCTAAAGGGACCTTGGATGACAGGAATGCATTTAAAATCCAAATGTCTGCACCCATTTCTTTAACAAATGGTGGCCCTCTACAAGAAGACATTCTAATTAATCTCTCTTGCGACTGAGCCATCACCACCAGCACAGCTACATACTTGCATTAGGGTTACAGAATTTAATTACAGAAAGCAGCTGACAAAAGCAGAGTAACCTAACATACACAGGAGTAAACTTTAAGCAGAGGACATATGCAAAGGACAAAGGATGGAAACTGCAGTTCGTAAAGCATTGTTAGCAGCCTCCACTTACTCTTCCTTCTGCCCCCAAAATAATAAAGAATAGATGAGAATACATGTAGTTCTGAGAACAGCCAGGAGCCAATACTGCAGAAGATGCTCTATGTCGCCTTTTGTTTCCGAGTTCTTGCAGCAGCTATACTGAATCTGCATTACAATGCTTTGCCTCTGGGCAGCAGCAATACCATAGTGTACTACGGTTAACTATAAATGTTTAATCGCTGCCTATGATCTCAGCACAGTCCACCAGTTTCATTTTGTGAGCCTGGGCCAAGCTGTGCAGAAATATCCTAAATCAAGGTTTAACAGCATCAGTTAGAAATTACTCTGGCTGTGAATCCTCTTATCTCCTCTTATTCATACTACCCAGCTCTGAAGGCAGACTGCTTTTACAGCACAACTGTTAAACCTAAAGATGCACCCCACAATGCAGAGCACGTAGACAAGCAAATTAACTCCCAGTCACATTAATGTTATCTAGACCTCAGTGATATCCACACTCCTACAAACTACAAAGCTAGATGTCTGTTCTCCGTGAAGCTGAAAAGTCATAGTAGGACCCAGAAAAAGTGAGAAAATCAGACTGATCAGATTCATTGCAATAATGCTGTTTTACATTAAAAAAAGACTTTTTTTGGTAAGTAACTAAAGAAGAGGTTTATTTCTTCACTGCAAGAAAAAAACACCACCACCACCAGAAAACAACCAACAACAACAAAAACACACAAGCACACAAACAAACCGATGCGTGCACACACAAAAACCCCAACAAAACAAAAACAAACCCAAAACAACCAACCAACCACACAAAAAACCCCCAACAAACAACAAACCCCCAATCAATCAGGAAACACATAAGGCAACATGTAATAGGAGGGTCCATTATATATGTTAAACTGAATGTTCAGGCAACCAGAGCATAAATTGACTAAGGACTTAAACTGACATTCAACATCCTGTAGGCTAATTACAAGCAACTGCGCTCATAATTCTGAATGAACTATTCACCTACTTCATTGACAGAAGTGCACTGGTGTAACCTGACTTTAATAACGGAGTGGTATTTCCAACATTGTGTTTTAATGAGTTCTGATTTGATATTAGTAACAGTTTGCCCCATATTAGTGTACTGGTGATGGCCTCCTACAGTTTCTCTTTGAAAAGAAACTAGATTAGGATCATAGAACAACAGATTTTGTAAACTCTAGTGAATAATCAGAAAGACAGGCAGTGATCTATAACGAATATATAGGGCATCTGATACAAGGATAATTTTGTGGTTCAAAAGTTAATCAAGTCTGTGCCTCTGAAACGTATGCCACTTATTAACATCTTTTTATATTTTAGACAGCCAACTAGATGTGCAAATAAATATTTCTGCATGCAAATACTGTCTCTTTACAAAAATACATAACCATTCACCAGGCAATACTATTTTCTTGTTACTCCAGTGGATGATTATTTTGTGCATGAGTATTTTGTGCATTGCTTTAGTAGTTATTTAGTTGTTTTACCTGAGTTTAGAGGAGCTGTTATTGCACAATATTTGGAAAACTACTGTATCATCAAGCCTCACTCCTTCAACTTTTAAGGAGTGTCTTTTTGAATGAAGGGACAATATTACTTTCCTAGGAAGTACCACAGACAGTTGTGTTTAGCCACTCTCAGACAATATTTTATAATAATAATAATTATTATTAATTATTATTAATTATAATAATTATATAATTATTATTTTTTTCAATTTTTTTCCACTATAGCAAAATGGAGTTGCAAGAGGTTGTACTGGTAGAGGGTACAAGAATCCTCTCTCTAAATCAGACAGAGTAAACCATTCAGATGTCCCATTACTATCTTATGAAAAGCTCTCTCCCACATTCTACAGGCCTAGAATAGAATAGAATAGAATAGAATAGAATAGAATAGAATAGAATAGAATAGAATAGAATAGAATAGAATAGAAGTAAACCAGGTTGGAAGAGACCTTCAAGATCATCGTGTCCAACCCAGCACCATCTAATCAACTAAACCATGGCACCAAGCACCCCATCAAGTCTCCTAAACACCTCCAGTGACGGCAACTCCACCACCTCCCTGGGCAGCCCATTCCAATGGGCAATCACTCTCTCTATGAAGAATTTCTTCCTAACATCTAGCCTAAACCTCCCCTGGCGCTGCTTGAGACTTTTGTATTGGTTTATTCCAAACATTATTACCTGACATTCCACAAAACCGTTTTGAGATTTGTCCATTAGCTTTTGCCTATTGTTTTAGCAATATGCATCTTCCATTCAAAATTACAGCAAGCTGCATAGATAAAGGGCTTCTCACATCTTTTTCACTTTCAAAGAGAATAATAAATTTTAAAAAATCTTTGGAGACCCAGTAAAAAAACCCTGCAATATTTGCTTTCAAACATTATGTATCCTGTATAACAGTCCAAGCTTTTAACTAACTTCTGCTCTCTGCTCTCTGCTCACTGTAACAAGGCAAAAAGACAAAGGCCCAGACCCCAGCTGCAAAAACACAGGATTCATGTTGGAAACCCACTCTTCTCACCTGTTCCCTCTGCTGAAAGCAAAGGGCATGCCTATTTTGATATTGTTGTTGTGAAGTGATCATTAAATTATTGCTCATAGCAGGGGGCAAAGATATCTTTGACTAAATCTGTTAGCCAGACTCCTGCAGTGACTCTTCTCTGGATTCCCCAGCAGGCATCTCTTTGAAGTGCTTACAACAAATGGAATACAACAGGGAGAAATCAGAAAGGGCAATGTTGACAACTGTCATAGCAGGTTACAACTTGAATGGCAACTGAGCAGAAGGTCTCTGTCTCTTTCTGGCTCTCTGATACCTCAAATCTCCATAGCATCATTTCTGGTAGGCATCCAACCTCCATTAGCAAGAGTTTCTGGAAAATTGTGTTTCTCCCTAAATTCTCTCTCTCAGCTGTAACTGTAATGCACTGTTCCAGGCCATCAGGTCTTCCAGATGAAACGGTTTTGCAACTGTAACAGCATAACCACTATGATAGGCAAAGTGCCAAGATGTAATTGGTGATACATAACACAAATTATAAGCAATATTAATGGAGGATATATTTCAAGGAAAGGCCCATTTTCATTCCATAAGCATTTTTATGCCATTATATAAAGGGCAAAAAAGTTAATGACGCTAAATATCGTATAATTCCTCAGCAACCCTTTTTTATCTGATGAACGCTACATATTTATGCTATAGCACAAATTGCCTCATCAATTATCTCATTTCATCAGCACTAGAAAATTCAAAATATATGACAACTTTAACATTTCCACTAATACCTGATAGGTTTACATACTACTTAATGTACTGTGAAAGCACACATGTTTTTTAAATAAAAGTTTTTAATGTACTAAAATGCACACATACTATTTTAGCTGGTAATAATAACTGCTAGTTCCCCTGAACTGAGGAAAATTACATCTCACCCCCTGCTCCAAGCATTCCAATACCTAAGAATGTTTTCAGCTCTTCTTAATACATTGTTTTGCAATATCACGATATAAGATGAAGGCTTAAAACTCTAAGACAAATTTAAGATATATAACAAAAGTCATTTGAAGAGTAAAACAAAGAATGGAAAAAAAAAAGGCAAAAAATACAGTTTAAATAACCAGATTTCACATTAAAAACAACCAACCAAACAACGACACAACCAAACAAAATGCCCCAAACAAACCCATATTTCGCATATAAAAAAACAAGATATAGTAAGGTGAAAGGCAAAGGCTGCTTGATTTGACATTTCACTTCTTCAAGTTAGTCTAGAAAATTCCTGCTACAGCAGGAGATAATGCTACACAATCCAACAGACTTTTATACATCTTGACTTTCATAATTCTACAAAAAAATGCCCACCAAGTTAGTGGGAATCAGAGCACCTCCAACTGAAGGATGCTAAAATGTAACCTAACTCTGAGCAACAGCAAACTCATTGTATTCTTGTTCTGAATGATAATTTGGTGCATGTGTGAGATGAGCCTGAGGCCTAACTAGGACTTCCCACAGACAATAGAGGAACAGGCAGCATGGTATGTGCCCCACAGCAACACTTTCAAGTGTTCTATTAAAAAAAAAAAAATCTCACACTATACACAGTAGCGAGGACACAGGAAGAGGAACAATAATTAAACCTACAAAGAACAATTTTAGGGTTTCATTTCTCAAAAACCTTCTGAAATTCATCATTTATAGAGTAACAGAAGAAGAAGAAGAAAGCATATTGGTAAACAAAAAACAGCAGTGATGACAACAGAGCACTGCTAAACTGTGCAAAAGATGATGCCAAATTTGAAGAGAAACAGCAATTTCAAGTTTCTAGAAGAATGAATAATGACAAAATATCTGGGGACTCAAATTTACTCAGCATATGCAAACATGGGGAAACTGGTCTTAGAGTCTACAGAAATTATTAGAAATAAGATGTCACATATTCTTTGAAATCACTCCTAATATAGCTCTAGGTTGATATAATTGTCCTTAAAGTTCTCTATTGTACCATTTAATTGCAAATGTCAAGCTAATCTAAGTTTTCCTATCACATTCCTGTCCATCAAACCAGTGTTACAGCTATTTCAAAGTTGGCTATGTGTGAGAGATCATCGATGCTGAAAAAAATTGCATCACTGAAATATTAATCTAATTAATTCTCAAAACAGACTGAAACATAATGGAAAACAAAAAGTGCAATTGCACAGTTATAAAGCGATGTCACTTCTCATCTTGGCTAGGGACAATGGACTACAACTTACATGCTTGTATAGCTTCACAGAACGCACCAACACATGTCTCTTTTATGCTCACAACTCAGTTCTCCAGTTGTCTGAAATATAGATTGATACTAACTTATGCACTTGGCAAATAGGGATTTAGAGGCACATTTCAAAATCTCCCACTTGCTTTTGACACAATGTTATGCCATCTTAAACGTTGCCAGAGAAAATACATAGAAGTTACTATATAAGAGAGAAAACTTGAAAGTCTAAAGGACTCTGACTTTGGCTGTAGGTGATATTGGGCTTGTATACAATTGTTTTTCATGAATCTGATTCAGTATAATTGCCTTCAGCTCTCCTTAAAGCAACAAAGACATTCTATTTCTCTACCTGCAAAACGAAACAAAGAAAAATCCATAAACGTCACTATGAAACATAGCTGAAAATAGGCTCATATGATTTTGCCCAGAAAGATGATAGGCAGGCTAGACACCAACTATCTATCCTATCTTGATGTACGGTAACAAAAGCCTGTACACAAGAAAATAGTTTGCTGTAAAATCTGTTGACTACATTAATGCTTGTTTTCTAAGCAGCTTCTTAAATATCTTATTCCATTCTATAATGTTTGCCCAAAGAAAAATTACTAAGATAGATCTTCTATTTTTACCCATCATAAGAAGTAAGATCATATGAATCTGTTTTCAGCTATGTTTCTTATTATGGCCACAACAACCCCATGCAGTGCTGGGGTCAGAGTGGCTGGAGAGTGGCCAGGCAGAGTGGGACCTGTGAGTACTGGTTCATAGTAGGCTGAACATGAGCCAGCAGTATGCCCAGGTGCCCAAGATGGCCAATGGCATCCTGGCCTGTATCAGGAACAGTGCCCGCAGGAGCAGGGAGGTCATTCTGCCCCTGTACTCAGCACTGGTCAGGCCACGCCTTGAGTCCTGTGTCCAGTTCTGGGCCCCTCAGTTCAGGAAAGATGTTGACTTGCTGAAACATGTCCAAAGAAGGGCAACAAAGCTGTTGAGGGGTTTGGAACACAAGCCCTGTGAGGAGAGGCTGAGGGAGCTGCGGTTGCTTAGCCTGGAGAAGAGGAGTCTCAGAGGAGACGTTATTGCTGTCTACAACTACCTGAAGGGAGGTTGTAGCCAGATGGGGGTTGGTCTCTTCTCCTGGTTGGCCAGCATCAGAACAAGAGGACACAGTCTCAAGCTGCACCAGGGGAGGTTTAGGCTGGATGTTAGGAAGAAATTCTTCTTAGAAAGAGTGATTTGCCCTTGGAATGGACTGCCCAGGGAGGCGATGGAATCACCATCACTGGAGGTGTTTAGGAAGAGACTGGGTGGGGCGCTTGATGCCATGGTTTAGTTGATTGGATAGTGTTGGATGATAGATTTGACTCAATGATCTCAAAGGTCTCTTCCAACCTGGTCTGGTCTGGTCTATTCTATTCTATTCTATTCTATTCTATTCTATTCTATTCTATTCTATTCTATTCTATTCTATTCTATCATACTATAAACTTGGTCAATTTCAAAGCTAGCCTCCCATTTTTGTCTTGTTCCAGAAAAAATAATAATAAAGCACATATGAAAACAACCAAAAAAAGAAACAATCCCAACCCCCCACAAAACCAAAACACCCCCACCCCCCCAAAAGCTATCAGCAAAAAAGCATCTGCAAAATATAAAATTGGTACAAAGGAAATAAAAGTAATCTATATAACTAGTAACAATACCTTAAAAAAATTAAGTGATTATTTGTTCTCTTATATATTAAGCTTTTTTTATTGCAAAGTTATTTGTAACTACTTTACTAACAGATTCAATGGTTTAAGACCTCAGCATCCCACAGAAGTGCTAGCAGAAGAGATCACCTGAATCAATTTAATCCTTAATCAATTTAAGAAGAAAACCTTCTTCTGGTCCTTTAAACTGTCTGTCTGTTGTAGCACTAAGAATCACAGAAATTCATAAAGATGAGAGTAGCAACTCTCAGCTTGTGCATGGTAATGATGATCAAAGAAGTAAAATATTTTAGAAACAATAAAAAGAGAGAGAGAAAGGAGGAAAGAGAAGAGGAAGGATGCTTTTAATGCAGCAATGATTTGGAAGGCTGTGACATGCATGAAAACAGAAATAGCTGCTCTAATGAAAGATGAGGATTAATCTTCTATAACAAACAACAGGAAGTTTGAGAAGCTGGCATTTACACAATCAAAAGTCACCAAAAACTAAAAATGACAAATCCAGTTCTATTTTTCAAATCCTAGTCTAGCTTTAGGGAATCTTTACATCATGATGTGCCCAGAAGTCTTTCACTGCCTTTAGCAGAGTAACTAACTGATTTAGCAAGGTAAACAGTTTGCTGTTGGATCTGTTCCCCTTTTCCAATTAGCCCAAGATTGTTTGTGCAATTTGGCCTTGCCAGTGGGTACATACTGGAGATACCCTGATTTTTGAGTTAGCATGAAATTCACAAATTGCAAATACTATCCATATATATATATATGACATCTACCATTCTATGAAGTTATGTTTAAAATACTGTTTTTACCTATTTTAAGTATTTATTGAGTTTTCCAGGACAAACCTTAATCCAACAGGCAGTTGGACTTGATTGTAGGTCTCTTTCAACAGAACTGAACTATTCTATTCTATAATGTTTATTAGCATTGATAATTGTTATCGTAGTAATAGCAGTGATAGTGATGATTAATGAGCATACAGAGTAAGTGCTTTTCATATAGGATTTTGCATGTCCCACGATTTAGAAATTGAAGCATTATGTCAGTTTAACACAGTCTTTTCCCTGCAATACAGACACGAGGGAAAGTTGCACACATGAAAAAAAGACAACTTCTGGGTGGAGATAAAGATTTTAGGTAAGAATTTGATATAAATGAGATAACACACTGCACAATTTCTTTAGACTGTAGAAAAAGAACATCAGAAGTCAGCAGCAAACAGAAGACAGCAAGCTAAAACCCAAACCAGGGAGCTACTCCCCCACCCCTCCCTGTCCAGCTGTCACCCCGGTGGAAGAGAGCCAACAGCCAAAACCCCAGAGCCCAAAAGCAGCAACCGGAACAGGAAGCCTCTCATGGTATAATCTGAACTTCAAGCTCCATAATACTTTGCTCCAGCACTTTCATTTTGAAGCTGGCATGAGGCAAGCTGGTATTGAATAGCAGCAGATTAAAACTCAAGCTATGACAACCGCATAGATACACTATTGCCAAATAGGATGAAAGATCTTTGAAATTTTAGCTCTGGAATTTTTATTTGCCTCTCAGACTAATATCCAGAAATTATATAATAACCTAAATCATACTTTGGGGTACTTCTAATAGTTTAAGTCACCAAACCCACTTTTATTCAGACACACTGTATATTCAAAGGCAAAGAAACTGTACATTGAAAATAAAATGTTTATTTGCAGGCTATGCTGGAAGCTGAAGTGGGTCGTGTATCTCAGTAAGTAAATGAAATGCATTGTTGTATTTTTTAATTGCAAAAGGTAGGTGTCTTGGTACAATTTATAAAAAAGAAAAAATTTCTCAGATGCTGACAAACCCTGAAAGTGTCCACATTGCATAGCTATGGCAGAACCTCCACTATAGAGATCATTAATTATTCCCAGGTTTTACCACAAGATTTGATTGTTTAGGAACGTATTTGCTAGATTTTGGGATAGCATACTGGCACTTTGCTTTTCTCTTACTCAACTACTTAGCTGCCTGAAAATTCACTTTACCAACAATATGCACTGAGATGCAAATACAGTGCATTATTTTATATCAAGTCTTCTGAAGACAGACTTGTGATTTAAGGATAATACTGCTGTTCTGGAAGGTACAATGTTGTTGTTGATTATGACGTTAGTTGTTTTCTTCATCAGACTTTATTGATTAAATCACTCATGGGATGAAATGGCACATGAGTTTCACAGTAAGTAGGGCTATAAAAATAGTCTAAGCTAGAATTTGAATGCAAGGCATTAAAAATGTATATGTTGTTCTATATAATGCAAATACACATTAATTTTAGCAAGCACTATCCTTTTGTGTGTAAAAACCAAACTGATCAATGGGATACAAATGGAACAGTGGGTTTGACTTCGGAAAAGAAAAAGAAGAAGAAGAAGAAAAAAAGAAGGAAAAAAAAAGAAGAACAAAGAAGGAGAAGTAAAAAAAAGTAAGATTTGTCCTTATCCTGATTTAAGAATAAGGGTGTCTATTTAACTAAAGAAGAAAGAAAACAAACAAATAGAAAACATAGTAATTATTCCTACTTGTATTATATTAGACTATATTTCTACTTGGTGTTTCAGAACAGTAAAAAAGGGGGGTTATTCTTATTTTTAATATTCTCATTTCACTAAATTAGAGGATTAACTAAAAAATCCAGATAAGATACAGTTCCTTCAATCCGTTCAATAGAAATATGCTTAAAAAATATAATCTTTCTTTCATAAATCTTAATAGTGAAATATATAAGAAAAAAGACTCTCTTTTACTTTGCAGATGTGAAACTAATTACAGAGATAAGTGAGTTACCAAGGGTTATTCAAAATCTTTAAAGAAGTTAAAAACTGAACACCAGATCTCAGCCCAGTGTGTAACCAGCATATGATTTTTATGAGTGGCACAACATCAGATCTATTATTAAAAATACATATAATTACAGCCTCTAAATACACAACCTATTCTATTGGGAACAAACAATTCACAAATAAATATGAGAAAGAAGAGTCAATCGTGAACACAGTCTTTCTTCTCTTCAGAAATTGGTATGCTAACACAATTTTGACCACATAACCATGCATGGACATTCTTACAAGTAAAGTACTGTTCAATAAATCCTACTTACACAAAATACTGGATGCATGCTTTCACAGAGCTAATGTGATGCATTTCTTACACACTGGTAGAATCCAGAGAATTAAACATAAAACTTACACTGATGTTGATTATGCAGTGAGGAAGTACTATCCTGGGCAAAACTATACCAATTCATAAAGGATGTGGCTCACAAAGAATGATCAAGCCTCTTTGTTGATCAAATATATGGGGGCTCAAGTCATATTTACCTCCACATCAGATTAGCAGGATGCAGCTCTTTTACTGACCTTCATCACTGAAGACACATGCCCCTGGTTGTCCATGACAGGCCTTTTGCTTTCAGCCCTACTGTGCATTTGATCTCAGTTTCATACGGACAAGAAATAATCACACTAAGAAAAGCAAACATGGTCAGTAATGACTTTTATTTGAGCCTTTCTATGTGTATACATTGTCTAAGCCCACCAGCTGTATAGAAGCAGGATTTGCTTCCAGATGGATAAAGGGCAAGAGTATCAGTTATGCTCTGGGATCCCTGTTGATTGGGATCAAATCCTTAAGTCAAAGAAAAGAAATTTTGACTGTTCAGAGGCATCTGAGGGAAGTTTGCTGCTCCCAAGGGAAGTGTCTAGCAGGCTATAGCCAGCAAGGCCTTGTGAAGTATTATGGTTCGACTCAGTTAAGTTATATTTCCAAGTGAAAACACAACAAACCCCAAACTCCAGATTCAAACATAAAAATGTTAACATTAAAGTTGACATTGGACCTGCATTCAGAAATAGTTTTGCCTAGCATTTCTATTAACATGACCCTTTCTCATGGGACAAGCAGACACTTGTTGCAGGAACTCCTGGATAGGTTACGTACTTTGAGTAGAAATTCTGCATTCATTTTCATTTGCAGGAATTCAGTGTATGACAAGGGGAAAATGGTTAAGAAATTATAGTATATCTGCTTAATAATAGCTACTCCAAAACATGGAAAAAAGCAGTAGATAAGAATTTAAATATTTGATGTAGAAGCATGTTACCTTTTCACTGAATCATTAGTTTAGTTTCCTTTTTAATGAATACACTTCTGAGACTCTGAGAATAAAGATACACATATTGAACGCACTGTTCCTCCTGTATTAAGCAAAGAATATCATGCTTCAGCCTTAATTGTATTCTACTCGAAGAGCAGGAAGAAATAATTCAAACCAAACCAAATCCAAATATTCTTTAACCCCAAAATTAAAGAGTTCAAAATCTAGGCAAAACATTTTAGCGTTGATTAGTGATTTAATGCAACTGCAACCACAAACTGTCCTCACAAAGATACAGAAAAAAATAACAATCCAAATTAATACACAACAGTGGAAGCATGCCTGAGAAATACTAAACTAAAGTTACTACTAAAAATAGGGGGGAAATACAAGTTTTTAAAACCCACTTCAGGCCTTTTATAAATCAAACTTGTTCTTATGAAGAGGAATGGCTTCTAATATAAACCCGTGAAGTACTTAAATACTATAAGCACAATACTATAAGCAGAGCATTAGAAATTAGTAGAAAGGCATTTTCTCCCTAAGAAGAACACAATAGGCTACTGCTTTAGACATACACAAGTCTATGGGGCTAGATGCCATACAACCAAGGGAAAGACTATAGATGTTGTCTGTCTGGCTTTGACACTGTCTCCCACAGCATTCTCCTGGAGGAACTGGCTGCTTATGCTTTGGAAGGGTGGATGCTTCACTGTCTGGATGGCCAGGCCCAAAGAATGGGAATAAATGGAGTAAAAGTCATTTGGCAGTCAGCCACAAGCAGTGTTCCACAGGGCTCAATATTTGGGCCAGTTGTTTTTAGCATCTTTAGCAATGACCTGGATGAGGGGACTGAGTACTCCCTTGGTAAGCTTGCAAATGACACTAAGCTATGAGGGAACATTGATCTGCTTGAGGCTATGAAGGCTCTGCAGAGCAACCTGGTCAGGCTGGGTTGATGAGCCAAAGCCAACTGTATCAGATTCAAAAAAGGCTGAGTGCTAGGTCCTGCACTTGGGTCATAACTCCATGCAATGCTACATGCTGTAAAGGTGCCTAGTAGTGAAAGACTTGTGGGTATTGACCAAGAGTTGGATGTGCCCAGGTGGCCAAGCAGGCAAACAGCATTCTGGCCTGTATCAGGAATAGCGTGACAAGCGGGATCAAGGAATTGATCATGCCACAGCTTGAGTGCTTTATTTATCTTTGGGGACCTCACTGAAGAAAAACATAAGTTGCTAGAGTGGGTCCAGAGAAGGGCAACACATCTTATGAAGGGTTTAGAGAACAAATCTTATGAGGAGCTGCTGAAGGAACTGGGCTTGTTTAATCTGGACAAAAGGAAGCTGAGGGGAGAGCATATCACACTCTAAAGTATCTAAAAGGAGATTGTAGTGAGGTGGTTGTTACTCTCTTGTCCCTAGCAACAAGTGATAGAATAAGAAGAAATGGCATCAAGTGGCACCAGGGGAGGTTTAGATTGGGTATTAGAAGAAACTTCTTCACTGGTGAAGTTATTAAACACATTTCCCCAGGGAGTTGGTTAAATCACCAGCCCTGAAGGTGTCTAAAAGACGTATAGATGTGGTGGTAAGGGACATGGTTTAGCACCAGACTTGGTCAAATTAGATAATGGCTGGAATCAATTTTAAAAGTCTTTTCCCACCAAAACAATTCTACAGTTCTATAAACTTATGAATAAGTGTGCCTTTATTCAGAGGAAGAATGGAGCCAAAAGAGTAAAACAAACAAACAAAAAGAAGTAAAAAACCAAAACCCCAAACCAAACACAAAATAAACCAACAAACAAAAACCCCACAACAAAACAAACAAACAAGAAATCCAAACCAAGCTCTTAAAAGCCCCCCTTAGTGTATTTTGAGGTGCAAATTCCCAGGAAACTTATTACCCTGTGGTGTAAACTATACCACTGTTGCTACTGCTCACATTTTTACATAACTGTATCCATTATATCAGTCCATTAAGGACTGCCCCATCTAGCAGATGCTGAGTAAGCACTTCTGGAAATAGCTCCCACTGTGCTGCCCATGGCTGCATTGCTAGCAAAAGCAAAGCTCCTTCACTTCAAACTAATTGGGAATGTTTACTTCAGTTGCAGTATTGCCACAGAGGTGGCCTGCAAAGGTATACAATTCTTAGGCAAGCAATAAGTGGACAGAAAGATCTGAGATTTGACCTTATTAGCATAGAAAAGGAATGAATACTGCCTTGGCTCTGAAGACGACAGAAGGACAGTCACATCAGAGGAAGCTCCAGATCTTCAACACTGACATCTGAGCTCCCCGATAACTCCTGAGTGACACGTTTCACTGTCAACATTTTCTGCCACTACATGGCACTACTGACAAGTAAAGAACACAGGCTGGAAAAGCCTGCTCTGAATTTCCACAACTATTTGAAGCACCTTCTGTTTTCTCCCACTCTCATCTGCTCCCATGAACACAGCCCAAAGGAGCAGTAGTGGAAGATATGGTCTTCTCACCAAAAGGTAGCATGAGCTTACCTGACAATGAGCCTTTATCAATTCATACATAGAAACAGCTATAGGATGATTTTTCCCCCCTTTGCTTATTTGAAGGAATATGTACTTTAAAGAACCTGCCAGGCTATCTGGCACTGTAAAAATAATTAAGTTTGATTGAAGCTAATGGACATCTCATTTACTTAATAGAACCTTCAGTTTCATCTTGAGATGCCAAAGTGCAGGGAACCCAGTCCCACCACTTCCTCAACCAGGGATAAGAGACAGTGTGGGTACTCACTCTGAAACAGATGGCTTCTGACTGATTTAAAAAACAAACAACAAACAAAACAAAAAGTAGGTGTTTCACTTCTTTCATTGTTTGTGCTCATTTCTCTCTCAGACCTAGATGTAAAAGCAGCAGAAGAATGTAGCCAGATGTCATCACGGTTTCAATACCATGTAGAGGGAAAGCAGAAAATACAACTTTTTGGTATACTTATCAGTTTGAATGAAAAGCTGCACATTATTTATGAGACATGTGAGAAACAATCCATTGTACCGAGCAACGATAGCCAATCCTAAATATAAATCCTCCACTGGTCGATAACCACTATACCCATTCCCTTCACCATGAAAATGACCTGACAGAGCCATAAATTCACATGCTGTCCATTCTCACAGACAACCCCTCCCCCTGCTTCCCGAGACAGTCTGCAATGCACCAGCCATGACATTGGTGTAAACATTTACTCATTCATTGTTTCATGCTGATTGTTCTTTGGCTTCCTGACAAAGGACAGCCAAGTAACAATGGTAATATAACCTGGGCCAGGTTCAAGATCCAACGGTAGACTAAATACAGGTTTCAGAGAGAGCACAGTGTGTTAGCACTTCTTATCCCAGCAGCACACTGTAACTCACTAAATATGGATTTTATTTTTTTTTAACACAAAAAACTTCCATAAATCCATGGGTTTCAATTTACATATGCATAAAACAAATTCTCCACCTCCAAGTTTCTTTCAGAGAACCAAACACAAAACTCAGTCTAAACTTTCTGAAAACCTTTACTGCCTGGCATTGACCCAAAATCTCTTTGAAGAGCCTGACTGATAATTAGTACTTTTTCAATGATTTGTCCCTTTTGGGGCCAGTGTTCTAATGGGTTTTAGTGCTAGCAAATCAGTGCTAGGATTTGTCCTGTGCATTAACGTGCACAGAGTGTTAAGCTACTTGTTTGTAATGATACTGTTCCTGTAGGAAAGCCTGCCTTGATTGTTAATGATACTTGAAGCTCTTAATCTTAAAACAGAGGTGGGAGAGAAACTGCAGGGTGTGGCACAGTCTGCTCCACAGTTTGTAATTTACTGAAAACAAAAACGTCACTTAATTCCATTGATAGCACTCAATATTATAATAGGCATTTAATTTCCTAAACAGACTGTGTTTTAAGAAGCTGGAGCAATCTCTTAAATTGCACTATGTCCATTGTTTGTATTTGTTGATATTTTTTAAGCTGGGACCTATTTAGAAGTGATTTACTTCAAAAGAATAATTTAAAGAAACTTGCTCTTACCTTCCACAACACTCATATCAATTAATTAACAAACAAAACAAACCCACCACAAACAAAAACCAAACCCAGACAATAATACCTTATTCCTCTCCCAGATTAAAGACTGCTGTATGATCAGTATTACTGTACTGCTGCTTAACAGTACATACTGTTTATACATTATTTGGCTTATTGACTGCTTTAAAGTTTTACAACATTTCATTCAGCCCAGTGTGCCCTTTTTGTGAACTCACACAAATAATTACCAGGTTCAATAACCTGAACTATATTCATTAATACTACAATAGATATATGTAATAAAAAAAGAAGAAGAACACAACTAATACCTTCACACAGGTAGTCCTATTGATTTTACTAAGACTGATTTTACAGAGCAAAACGTTGCCCAGACATTCAAGGCTTTGAATATCCAAAATACAATCTGTATCTGCACAATACTAGACTTCTGAGCATCACGAGCTATAATAAAAATGAACTGGAAGGACAAGACCTGTAATGCTTATTCAAATGTACCTACAGTCAAAAACATTAAATCATTCAGGAAAAAGAAAAAAGTGTGAAATCTAGGCTTACTGGTAAAGCATCTTAAAATAGCATCATGCCAGATTGCCCTGACACTGTCAATCTTAAAAATATTGGACTTGAATCTTCCAAAATCATTTTGAAAGTATAAATTGCAAAAATGTTCCCCTTGTAAGTATCAAGAAATTTAACACAGATATATGGTCACCGTAAGAAACATCTATTGGACCTGAGCTTGACTCTTTTGTCTAGAGAAAAATGCCAGTTAATATACAAAATGCAATGTTGTAATAGAAGTAATTTGGTCTTTGCAAATTAGAATAGAATAGAATAGAATAGAATAGAATAGAATAGAATAGAATAGAATAGAATAGAATAGAATAGATCAGGTTGGAAGAGACCTTCAAGATCATTGTGTCCAACCTATCAACCAATCCAACCCACCTAATCAACTAAACCATGGCACCAAGCACCCTATCAAGTCTCCTCCTAAACACCTCCAATGATGGTGACTCCACCACCTCCCTGGGCAGCCCATTCCAATGGGCAATCACTCTCTCTATGAAGAATTTCTTCCTAACATCCAGCCTAAACCTGCCCTGGTGCAGCCTGAGACTGTGTCCTCTTGTTCTGGTGCTGGTTGCCTGGGAGAAGAGAACAGCCCCCACCTGTCCACAACCTCCCTTCAGGTAGTTGTAGAGAGCAAGAAGGTCTTCCCTGAGCCTCCTCTTCTCCAGGCTAAGCAACCCCAGCTCCCTCAATTGTCCTGGTTTGAGGCCAGGCAGATCCTCTCTTGCCCCTGAGAGGGACAGAAGAATGACACTCACACAAATGGATTGCAAAAGTGATGGAAAATTTAAATGGAAAAGCAATTAGAGTTTTACAGAAACTGCAAGCACAGTGAGGAGATAACCTAAAGCATGCAGAGTCCCTTCCAGTGCACCCAAAGGTCCCCAACATTTCCCATCTCCCCACCTGAGGGTACACCCAAAACCCCCAGGGCTTTTTCTTCCCCTCGCCACTGCTAGGCCAGTCTCAGGCTGGCCAGGTCTGAGACTGTCCCTTCCCCCTGGCATTAGGCCTAGCCAGGCCTAAGAGGCCTTGAGATACTTCCCTATCGTTATGCAGGGAGCCTCTCCCACAGGAGTAGAGAGGGAAGAAAGAGGAAGAGAAAGACTTTGCAGATGGATTTATAGGGAGCAGGACATTATGGGTATGAAATACGCAGCTTCCTGTGTCCACCTACTGGGTTGGACCCTCGGGACACCAGAGGTGTAACTGATGTGGCAGGAACAGGAGGCACCCAGCCTAAACTGCCACCCTTTATTTCATACCGTAATTCCTGCACCCAAAACATATAATCAAATTAGAAATCTTCAGATGATATGTCTAGCAACGTCCATGTCTTCATCTGGGCCATGCTGCCAAAAAGTCTCTCATTTAGGCTCAGGTAACGGTTCATTCCAGTTCTTGTCCCTCTTCCAATGGAACCTCCCAGTGATGCAGAGTTCCTTCTTCTGCAGTGCAAGCTCTTCATGGACTCAATGGACATCATGGTCACCTGGAAAAACCTCATAATTTCTCAACCAAACCTTTATTTCCATCCACATCTACTCAGCTGCATGTTTTTATCCCTTGGGCAACTGAGTCAGAACAATCAGGCTCTTCAACTCCTTTTCCACTCCTCCAGGAAAAAGCATGCTGAGACTTCCATAAGTTGCTGCATGGACTTGTGCCAAGCCCAGTGCTGACCACTTCCTGCTGCGGCCCCAAGCTACATAGATGCGCACCACACACAGGCACGCCACTCCCCACTGTGTACTGAGGCATAGCCACATCCAGTTACACAGCCTTCCCTCAAGAGAGGGAGTGGCTGCACTACAACCCGCCGAGAAGAGAGGTGAAGCCAGGTGCTAGGTGCCATTTTTGGAACGAGTCCAAAAATCAGGGGAGAGGTCACAACCACTGCCACCCGATACATGGAATGGCAGGGCCACCATCGCCTCTGCTGTCACAGCACAGATCAAAGCCACTGCTGCCCCTTGGGCCACAGAGTGGCTTTTCCAGCCAAAGCCATCCACTCACTCCCAGAGCCTCAGGAGCAGCTTTCAGCTAAAGCCACCACTCACCTTCTTGGGTTGCGGGAGCCACCACTTGCCCCACCCGCTGCGGCTAGTCCCCACCACCGTGGGACAAGCCAACTCCGGTCTGCTTGCAACTGCCACCTCGCCCGCTCCGCTCCCTGCCAATCGCTGCCAGATTTACAGTCATACATACATAAATGGAAGTACTGTTGACTAAACAAAAGCACAAAGTACTAGAAAAACCTTTAAGCTTAACAAAGAGATATGAACTCAGCTGATAGTGCAAAAGATAAAAAGGACAGGATTCAGTATTGAAATAAGACACTGAAAGGAGGTCAAGCAACTTAGTGAATCAGCTGCTGACCTCATATCAAACTCAGACCTAATCACGGTGAATGAAAATTGCTCTTCATAGATGGCTGGAAAAGGCTTTAAGCCACAAAGAGATTCTGGACTGAATATACTATATAGAAAAAAATGAAGCAAATCTTATCATCCCCTACTCAACTGCCCTGATTGTCTATCTGCAAATTATACAAAATTGTCCTGCGTTTTCATTCCCATTAGTTGCCAATCTATATCTAAACGAAGATTTATTTGTAGTAAAATACATAAAATCCACTCAATACAGTGCTTTAGAAATCATGTAAATACCTAAGGTAAATAGAAGTATTAATTCAAATACCTTTCAAAGAGTGGCCTGCCCTTATAAACTTGCCTGGAGTGCACAGGGAGGCAGAAAGAGATTGGTATTTTCTATTCTGTTTCAGTCTTAAAAAGGATGGTTCCAGTGAGAGAATAAGTCTGAGAACAGTTGCCTAAATCTTGCATTTATGGAAAGAAAGATATACATCCACATGCGCTCTGAATCTTCAGTCCTGATTTTAGAATATTCATCTACACATACACTATATTATGTTAAGGTCTCATCAGAGGGACTTTCAGACTCAGTAACTCACCAGCTGCTGTTGTTATCCTAAATATTTCCTTACTAGGTGGCTATATAGTCACTGTTCCCAAAGTTGTATCACATAAATTACTTCAAAACTGCTGCACATACACTGTTAAAACACCTTCCAAGTTATCATGCTTATTATTTTGGTTATCAGACATGGCTAATTGCTGTCAACATGCACTGCATATAGCATCAAACTGGCTAACATAAAATTTGGATTTTTGAGCTAGACAATACCCTGACATCACAGAATCACAGAATCACTCAGAATCACCAAGGTTGGAAGAGATCTCAAAGGTCATCAAGTCCAATCTGTCACCACGGACCTTAGGACTAAACTGTGGCCCCAAGTGCCACGTCCAATCCCCTCTTGAACACCTCCAGGGATGGTGACATCCCAAAGTGTCACGTACAGATCTGTTCATGAAAGAAAAAACCTTCAGTCATCCATTCTCTAAGGGAAACATGCAACACCTCCAACAATGGAATAAGGCAGTAAGACTGGCCCCATTCTCCACCTACATATACAACAAACCCATAACCAGATGCAGAGACTAGTATGTTTTGGTAACTATCATCGATCCATACTGCTTGCATCAGCCTAAAAGCTCTCAGGGTTCACCATCTGGAATCTCTTGCATCGCATTTCTAACAAGTTTGGGTTTGTGGGTTGGTTTATTTTGTCTGTGCTTACACTTCAGTCAGCAAGAGTTTGGAAATAAGAATTCATTTGCCTTCAGGTGAGTTCTACAAGCAAGGCAAAATTAGGCTTTTTTCCTTCCACCCCGCTCTGGGTGCGACACTAGAAAACAAGTTGGAGGAACCAACAAATACACTGACATGGGAAAAACTCAGAATGCAACAGAAAAAAGACCACAGACAAATCTCTCTCTTTCCTACTGTGTTTCTTCCACATGCTTTCCTCTCAGATCAGCTATCTTTTCATAGCTCATCACATAACCAAAAAAATTAATAAAAATGGTAGAAGTGATTATCCCTAAGGAAGGAAAATAAACAGGGGAAAACGAACAAACAGGAAAGAACAACCTTTCCAAAATCCCTCCTTCAACTTGGCTGCAACCCTGCTCCCTGCTGTGCCCAGCAAACTCCAGGTCTTGGTTATGTGGCAAGTTCCATTCCCTGTCCTCTCTCAGCTCCAACCCAAAGTCCAGCAGCTCCCAGTTAGTGATGTGAACACTCTCTGCAGATGTATGCCTGAGCCAAAGGGCTCAGAAATAGTCTAAGTACTTTTTCATGGGCATTTAGTGTAAGGGCTCTTCTAGATTTTTATTTTTCTTTGTAGTGCTTTTAATATCAACATTTACTACAGTGACTCCATCGTATAACTTGTTCTAAATCTAGTAAATATGGTATCAAATTCACAGATCTACATGATTACAAAGTATTAAGTTGTGGAGTCTATTTTTGTTTGCTTGTTTGTCTTGTTTTGTCTTGTTTTGTTTTGTTTCTTTACTTATCCTAGTTTAATTCTTTGAAGGTTTTGACCTTTTTTTCTCAGGGGGTTGACTTGTTTTGTGTATTTTCCTCAGATTTGTAGCACCAGCTTTGTACTGGCTAATTTATTTATTTTTTTTAACAAGCTCATCACAAAGCAACTGGACCAAGGGGGTACTGGTTGACAGTATGCTGAACATGAGCCAGCAGTGTGCCCAGGTGGCCAAGAAGGCCAATGGCATCCTGGCCCGTATAAGGAATAGCATGGACAGCAGGAGCAGGGAAGTCATTCTGCCCCTGTACTCAGCACTGCTTAGGCCACACCTTGAGTCCTGTGTCCAGTTCTGGACCCCTCAGTTTGGGAAAGATGTTGAGTTGCTGGAACGTGTCCAGAGAAGGGCAACAAAGCTGGTAAGTGGTTTGGAGCACAAGCCCTGTGAGGAGAACCTGAGGGAGCTGGGGTTGCTTAGCCTGGAGAAGAGGAGGCTCAGAGAAGACCTTATTGCTGTCTACAACTACCTGAAGGGAGGCTGTAGCCAGGTGGGGCTTGGTCTCTTTTCCCAGGCAACCAGCAACAGAGTCAAGCTGTGCCAGGGAAGGTTTAGGCTGGATGTTAGGAAGAAGTTCTTCCCAGAAAGAGTGATTTGCCATTGGAATGGGCTGCCCAGGGAGGTGGTAGAGTCACCACCACTGGAGGTGTTTAGGAAGGACTGGATGGGGCACTTGGTGCCATTATTATGTTGATTAGATGGTGTTGGATGATAGGTTGGACTCGATGAACTCAAAAGTCTTTTCCAAGCTGATTAATTCTATTCTATTCTATTCTATTCTATTCTATTCTATTCTATTCTATTCTATTCTATTCTGTTCTGTTCTATTCTGTTCCTTTATAAAATTAGCCCATATCCCTTTGAAGTTCCTTCACACTGCCATGTGCCTAAACACTTGTGTTTTTTTTTGCTTTGGTGCACCCTCCTCAGGAGTACCAAGCCAATGGAAATGTGTGCTAGTAACAGTTAAAATGTTTCCTGAATTTGTGTTATTCTTGCATGTGACAGTGTCTTCAAACTCCTATTTAGCAGTTACTGCTATAAACTTCCTTGTGCCCTGAATTCCTTGGTCTGTTATTAAAAAACAAACAAAACCAACAACAAAACCAAAAAACCAAACCAGAACAAAAACAAAAGCCAAACAACAAAAAGCCAAATAACAATATCACTTTCTCCTTCAAAAAAAAACAACACAAAACAACCAACTACAGCAAAACCCAACAAAATCCAAACCAAAACCACACAAATAAACTCAACCAAAACTCACCAGTTAAATATGGAGCTATTTAAACCTGCTTACCATAATTATGCTGTCTTTAATGCTTTAGCATCAAACTTCAGACAGTTGATAACTATTCTCCTGCAGAAGACTACATATTTTCCTAGAAGGAATAAATGTAGTTTTCCAGCAAAACAGCTCCCAGAAATCTTTTGTTATTATTGTTGTCTCAAAACAATTTAGTTGAATAAACAAAGGAGCTTTCATTCACAATACTTTATTTGTTCAAGAAAATAAGAACACAGGGTTTTGGAAAGACAACAAGCTTGATAACTTTTATTAGTCTCTCACAACAGCCAATTTCTGTATACATTGCCTTGCAAAGATTTGATGGTACCTTAACTGAATTTGATAAATATCAGGAAAAGACACCCCAGCAAGGGGGAAAAAAATACATCTAGAAATATCATAAAACATTTCCCAGAAAAATGTTCATTTTCATTCTTCTCTGGAGATGGGGAAAGTCTGATAAATTCAAATAAAACAGATTTAGTTTAGGGAATGAACACCAAATGCTTATCCATGCTATCTCCTCTATCAGTTATGGGAAACTGCATTTTGGAAGATTAAAAAAAGCCCTCCTTTCCATCCTTCTCTCATATCCTCATAAACCCCCCACCTCACTGCACTCTCACCCTGGCACATCGCCATCCTATGAGCACCCCTATAGTAACTGTCTGCAGCAAGTGAAATTTTTTAGCTAAAAGCAGCCACAAACAATTATATTTTTTTTTAGTTGAAGTTACACTTCATTACTAATGAAGCATTTTCAGAGTTTATTAAGTAGTTCTGCATAACAAGCCGATGTTCACCTAAAGTGTAATTTTATTCTGTGCATTACATTCATAAACAGCATAGAACACTTTTGCATTTTCAGTGTGCCACAGCATTTGCTATCAAATTTTCTGAAGCTGTAAGTCCATGGACAGTTTTTCAATCTATCTGATCCTTGCAGACTCAGCACACTACTTGCAGGCCAAGCTGTCATCCTGCAGGCTTTGTACATTGCTGCTAGCACTAAAGATTTTGGCAGAAAAAATTCCTTGCCCAGAACACACAACACAAAGGAGTGGGGTGTGCTGGACATTCCCACATTAACTTACTCTAGAGTGTAAGTTAAGTGCAGTACCACTCTGCAGTAAAAAGCACCATCAAGTCAATTTACTGGCTGTAGTGTGTTCATATGTGTTCCTTGATGTTAACGTTTCTAGCTACATAGCAGTGTATGCAGGTCTTGCAGCCTTTATAGAAATATGCTCTAAAAAGAGAATAATTATTGACATTCTGAAAGATGAATGAACCAGAAGACCTTTCACTTTGTTCTTCCACAACTCCCCCAGATTTACAGAGTTATTAAGGAGAGAAAAAAGAAAAAACAAATGAACAAACCAAACCAAAACAAACAAACCACCAAAAAAACCCAAACATGCCCAGTCAAAAGAGCCACATAATAAAACAAAAATAACCCCAGCCTCTCTAAGAGCAAAGTGGGAAAAAAACCCCAACAAACCAACAACAAAACACCACACAAATTAAACCCTTCATTTTTTGTATGTAATTTTCTTTCTTTGAATGAAAGATGTGAAAGTGATCATAATAGAAACCAGAGGGCAGCATGTGATAAAAGTTCCATTCAATCTGTTTTTCAGAGTAAAGCTGTGCTTAAAATATCATTCTTCTTCAACTAACTACTTCCTTTCTATAGAAAAAAAAATTGAATGGGATGATAAGATGTCATTGCTTGCAACAGTGAAAAGTAACTGAACACAGAAACTCCAGAAGGTCTTCTCTAGCCTTAAGTTGCCCACATTCTATAAAGACGCATGTTGTCTTTTCTCTATATTTTTTTCTAAGTTTGCCCCACAAACCAGCTGTCATCTCTGATGCCTGCAACTCTGTTACCAGGATTTGCTACTGGATCAATTCTGTAGGAGTTGTAAATCAGCAGAGCTTCAGTAACTTCAGCTAAGTGATAATGATTTATAGCGCCCCAAGGATCTGGCCCTCTGTCCTTATTACTTCATTAATCTGCATATTCCTGCAGTGCATACCAATCTTTTTTGTAAATTACTTTCACTTCAACCCACCTGTTATAAGTCTGATGTGGATTTATGCAGAGTTCATAACATAATTTCTTACTTATTTTTGAAGAAGCATTGCCCTGAATCTGTCCATGGTCCATAAATGATCTGTATGGCTGACTGAATCAAGCCTGAACAGGTAGCTGTCAGCAGGTATGAATTCAATTTCACAAGACCAATCCATTAGTATCTAAACACTATTAACAGAGTGGAGAGGGTGAAGCATATTTTTTCTATCCCAGGGAATATGAGGCTGGCCACTTCTGGTAGGAAAGTATTTGATTGTGTCTGTCAGAGCCAGAAGACCATGGTGAATACCTTCTCGTAATAATGAGTAGCTTAGTCCCAAGTGAAGAGAAAGTTCCTGTCGGGAAGCATGTTTTATCTTATTCCTTCAAGACAACACCGATGTTAAGAGGACAGCAGGATTCAAAGGAGGTTTTGGTGTTTATATGTGGGTAACAAGACCATCAACTGCTACACTGGGCAGTATATATTCATTTTTTGTAAGAAAATTAACTCTCATATTTCAGTGCATGACCCTAATACTAGAAATGTGAGATAAAAACATGCTCAGTGGAACTGTTGCTACATTTCCATTTTGGATCTTTCTGTAGTTCCCTTAATTTCTCCCTTACGTTGTCTACTGTTAAAAAAAGACCCTGAGAGAATAGTGCTCTGATCCTCCATGGCATGGACTGAAAATCAGGAATTCAGTCACAGAAGGAAAACCTAACTAAATGCAAAATTCTCTTGCAAATATATTTTTGACAAATAAAACATTGTGTTGATGCCAAGTTTATAGTGAAGCATCAACAACCCACGTGAAATTTCTTATGTAGGCACATAAACACCTCCAGAGTCCCTGAAACTAGAACTAACATGAAGAAATAATCTAGAGGGAGTTAGGAGAACTACTTCTTCTTTCTAAAACCTGATGTTTTTCTAAAAGCAAATGTCTTCAAAGCATTCTTTGCAGCAGTATGCAATGGTTATCTGTAATAACTCAGCATTTTCCAAATGTTACCATACATTTTGCATCAACTCGAAACAGAGTGAACTGAGACCTCACATACCATATTCTATTAACAACCCCAGGTGTTTAAATAGCATGTGCAACCACAGAAAGTATGTAAGGAGTGACAGAGGATTCCATGCCCTAAATGAATTAATATTGACTTGAAGGTTGTGATGGACTGAGTGCACTAAGAGAAAAGAATGACTTTTAGTCAGTACCAGCAACAATGGGATTTCACAGAATCACAGAATCACCACGGTTGGAAGAGACCTCAAAGATCATCGAGTCCAACCTGTCACCACAAGCCTCATGACTGAACCATGGCACCAAGTGCCATGTCCAATCCCCTCTTGAACACCTCCAGGGACGGCAAATCCACCACCTCCCTTGGCAGCCCAATCCAATGACGAACAACTCTCTCAGTGAAGAACTTTCTCCTCACCTTGAGCCTAAACTTCCCCTGGAGCAGCTTAAGACTGTCCTCTGGCCATTCCCAGATTCACTGAAATAACTAGTTCCAAGGGAGGGAGAGTTAGAGGTGACCAGGTAGGCTGAACATGAGCCTGCAGTGTTCCCAGACAGCCAGGAGGGCCAATGACATCCTGGCCAGCATAAGGAACAGTGTGGCCTGCAGGAACAGGGAGGTCATTCTGCCCCTGTACACTGTACTGGTTAGGCCACACCTTGAGTCCTGTGTCCAGTTCTGGGCCCCTCGGTTTAAGAAGGATGTTGACTTGCTGGAGCATGTCCAGTGAAGGGCAACAAGGTTGGTGAGAGGCTTGGAACACAAGCCCTATGAGGAGAGACTGAGGGAGCTGGGGTTGCTTAGACTGGAGAGGAGGAGACTCAGGGGTGACCTTATTGCTCTCTGCAACTACCTGAAGGGAGGTTGTAGCCAGGCAGAGGTTGGTCTCTTCTCCCAGGCAGCCAGCACCAGAACAAGAGGACACAGTCTCAGGCTGCGCCAGGGGAGGTTTAGGCTGGAGGTTAGGAGGAAGTTTTACACAGAGAGAGTGATTCCCCATTGGAATGGGCTGCCCGTGGAGATGGTGGAGTCACCATCACTGGAGGTGTTCAGGAGGAGACTTGATAGGGTGCTTGGTTGCATGGTTTAGTTGATTAGGTGGTGTTGGATGATAGGTTGGACGCAATGATCTTGAAGGTCTCTTCCAACCTGGCTTATTCTATTCTATTCTATTCTATTCTATTCTATTCTATTCTATTCTATTCTATTCTATTCTATTCCATTCCATTCCATTCCATTCCATCAATTGTGCATGAGACTTCTCTACATAGGAAATGGGAATTGACTCAGTTTACATTTTTAAAAAGCCTCATACCTTCCTGATTTCTAAAGAGTTATTTCATTGCAATCCTAACAGGTACAAAAATACAACTTCTTAGTCACCCCCTCTTCAAAATTTATTTTGGGCTGCAAAAGGATATCTTACTCATCAAGTAAAATTCTCTTCAATAATAAGGAATGCAGTAATAAATGCCTGCCTGCCTTCTGTAGGATCGGGATAAATTTTAAAGGGCCACTGATTCAAGTGAACATTTGCATGTATCATTCTGCATCACTGTAGTATTATTGCTAACTTCATAAAGCAAAAAAATACCCCCTAAATCAACAAATTATGCTCAGTAAGTACTACATTAATATTTTTTCCTGCAGTTTCTGGGGTAGAGAAAAAAAAATCATAGAATCAGAATCAACCAGGTTGGAAGAAACCTCAGAGATCATCAACTCCAACTTATTACCCAATACCTAACACCTCATGACAACTAAACCATGGCTCCAAGTGCCACATCCAATCCTTTTTTAAACACCTCCAGGGACGGTGACTTCACCACCTCCCTGGGCAGCACACTTCAATGGCCAATTACTCTTTCTGTGAAGAAGTTTCCCCTGACCTCCAGCCTAAACTTCCCCTAGCACAGCTTGCGACTGTGTCCTCTTGTTCTGTTTCTGGTTGCCTGTTACATGTTCTGATTTTCCAGTGAATATTTCCAGGTTTGTTGTTGCTGTTTTTTTCTATGTACCTGTTGTACATAAAAAAAAGAAATCTTGTTATATCTGTTTCATATGCTTATGCTCAGTCAAGACACCCACCCCTGCGTCTTCGATCCTGTAGAAAACAACATTTTTGGGGATTTAGTGACTGTTCTGTAGAAACACATGCACGGAGTTTGAATCTCCCACTGTGTTTCAGGAATTGCTTCACTGAAATTGCATGGGTCTTCAGAGAATAAATATTAAGTGGATTTCAGTCACAGCAATGTCAAGATTCTCTAAATGAGAATCCATGAGGCAAATTAATGGGTGAGCCACCTGAAATTTCAATCTAAGTTTTCCGGACTTCTAATTCCCTATTCCTACCTCCTTTCTTACCTCCTCCTGTTTCAAAACCTTAGCTAGCTTGTGTATTACATCTTTTACATCACCACCATCAGTGGTGGTATAAAAAGATCTTAAGTGAGATCCAAAAGTTCTGGAAAAATAAATGCCCCAATTTCCCACTGTTTTGCATCTCACATAATATGGTTTTATCCAGCATGTTTAATCTAAACATCCTAGTGAGGTCATCAGTTTGATTTGTATTTTACTGAAAATGGAAACTGAAGTGAATAGATGCTCAGTGAGGTAGTTTCAGAGCCAGGAATGAATAACAGTGCTTTGAATTCCTTCCCAGCATACTCTGTGTACAACAATGAAGAGCTGTGTAGATGGTTGTGAAACAACAGAATCGGCCCACTCCAAGTGTTTATATAGAAAAGTTTCAGAAGGAGTGGAAAATCAGTCCCTGGATGAGCTATAAAGTAAATAGATAAACCAAATGTACATTCCTCCTTTATTAACTTCCTTAATGAAGTTATCTCTGATGATCAGGAACTCTAACGAGACCAACAGCCATCTATTTTAAATGCCAAGCAAATGCCTGTTAAGCAATAGATCCCCTCTTCCTAGGGCTGATGCTCTCAAAACCTAACAGGAATTGACAAGACCTCCCCATCTGGGTTCTTTTTGTTGTAGTGTTATTGTTTCTGAATTTTGTGGTTGTGTTTTGGTTTGGTTTTGTTTGTTTCTTTGTTGTTGTTGCATTCTGTTTTTTCACTTTTGAGTACGTGACAAAGTGCTGTGCAGGGCATTGTCTTCACAAGCAGAGCTATTTTTTTAAACCAAGTGAACAACATTGCAATAATACATATGGAAAGATCAAAATGCAATTTCTTTTTATTATTCCTATTATTGCATTCCTCAACACAATGGCAACCTCTTCAGAGACAATGCCTTCAACATAATATTGATTTAATGTGCCACTTCATATGCCTGCCACGTCCTCAGATTAAAGATTTAAATTAATATGACAAGTTAAACACTAAGAAATGTAATAAATCACCAGAAAGGCTTATCCACACAGGCTACATTTCATAGGAAAAAAAACCCAACCATCCCAAACAAACAAACCCACCCCGACTCTCGACCCCAGCAGCCACAGCTTAGACCAAATTTAATTTGCTTGATTGATCTTGAGATCTTCAAGCACAAATTCATTATTCTCTTATTAACTATTATCATTATTGAAATTTAAGGAACCTATAAACCTATTAAACTGGTCTTAAATGTTGCAATCTATTTATTGAACACAGTAGCAATGAAAAATTAATTATTAAATAACCAGCACAGGAAAACATTAGTGGCCTCGTCACCTCAGAGCTAGATTGATAGCATGTTACCTTCTGGAGAGTGAGGCCCTGCAACACTCAAATATAAACCTTGGAAGGGTAATGCTGACTATGTCACAGCATAATTCACATTTTTAATTTAATGTTTTATTAAATGTTAGAATAAATTTATCCAGGCCTCACAGACTGTCTTAATAAATGAATTGGCACTCCTTCAGATGTAAAGAATGGTCACAGCTTCTCAAGGGCATCAGAAACCCTGAAGCATAAGACACCAGCAAATACAAAGAGCAAAGGCAGCACAGACAGTGATATATTTGCAAGCACTGCGGGTGAGCCAACACTTTCAAAATGCTGAGGCTAACAAAACAAGGGCAGTGAACTCCCAAAATGGGAAAAGCACCTGCAGTAAGAAGCTATGCTTGAGTGCTGTTGCACAAACATGTCCACTGCTGGAAAAAAAAGTAGAAAGGGTGTGGGTTTATCACCCTCCTGCCACTGTATTTCAGGATATGTTTGTATGTTTAAAATTTCATGAGCAGTATCAATAATTTATTTTTCTCCTGTCCTTTAATTTTCTAAGGCAAAACTTTGAAAAGCAAAAGGCAGATAGATGATACATTCTTTCCCTCCTTTGCAGTTATATACACCACCTTCATTTGTGTTTCCCTCTAGAATTGCCGTTATCAGTAATATCTAATTGGGCTAAGAAAAATGGTCACAAGTTCCTTAGTCAAAACCAATATGCCCCTGCCCTGGTGCATCGCTCCAGAGACATCTGAAGACCTAAATGGCTCCATTTCAAAAACATTTGGTTTATGTAAGGCAGGACAGCACAACACTACCACTCAAGCAATGAAAGGCTTTCACAGCATAATTGAGCTGCACTACATATTTCACAGACACTAAACTAAATGATTGCAAATGACCATTAAAACTGCCAGAAACATCCCCAGCTCCCCTTTCTAGACTAATAAGAAAAAAATACTTAGCATGCCTTTTTTTTTTTTCTAGACCTCTATAAAGCTGGTGTTTAATAGGTAGCCATCTCACACTGACATGTTATGCTGTTGGCCAGCATAAGAACTAGTTCCAATAAGCAAAACACAAAACCACAGTGAGCAGTGAGTTATGCTAAAAACATCTTCTGCAGCCTGTGCCTCTTGAATTCATGCAGCTGGCATCCCTCTGCTGAATGCACAAGAGCATTTGAATGAGAAGGTAAAAAGGAAAAATGACTATGAAACTTCCTTTGAGCTTGGCATTTCTCCAGAAAGTTGAGAAGCAACTTCCCAGCATGTAAACAATATAAAGGAAAGTGAATATCAAAACAAAATGCATGGTTGTGCTTATAAGTTCTAAATACACAATATTCTTAACTAATGACACTTGCCACCTCACTTATGAGTCCTACAGCTCATGTGAGAGGAAACCAGGACTTTATTAATCAAAAAATCAGATGTAACTTCACATAGGTACAGGGTTGCATGGAAACATAAGCAGTGAGATCAATTTGCTGTCTGTAAATATGACAAAAGGACCACATTTGAACTGCACTATATTTAATACTATCTCACTTTAGCTCACCCAAGAAAATACATTACGCTCAGATAAGTAGTCATAGCTTATAAAAGACACTGCATATTTATATGGAGATTTTATTTTTTCCACTTAAAATGTCAGGGAACAGGTATAAAATGTCCTTTTATTTTTTTTCCCTCTCTTTCATTTTATTAGGATAGTAACTTGGACATTAGTAAACTTTGCTGAAATGTACAGCACTGCCTCTAAGACAGGAAGCCAGAGTTAAAACTGTAATGCAGTACATATTTATTTGAAGAATACACAAAGTTCACCAAATAGATGACATCAATAATATCCTGAAGTTTAGTTTTGTGCTAGTTCATTCTGGGACAGAGTTAGTTTTCTTCAGAGTGGCCTGTAAGGTGCTATGTTTTGAATTTGTGGACAAAAAATATTGTTAACACCCAGATGTTTTAACTATTTCTGAGCATGTGACCGTTTTAGGCTGTGCCTTTAAGAAAGGGACAGTTGCTGGAACACTCTGGGTGAATGTTTTGATATTAAAATGAAAACAAGATATTCTAAATGAATTTCATTGGTAGATTGGTAGAATGCAACTTTAAGTTTTAGTTCTGTTTGAATTTCAGTTCATTTCTGTCTGTTCCTGTCGGCCTGTCTGTTTCTGTCTCTCTCTGAGCTACAGCTGCTGGACGGAGTCAACCTTGAATTAACAAAGCTAACCAGATAAGAAAACTAATTCTTGCATACGCTTTGAGATAACAGAATTTCCTCCTTAATTACCTTTCTCTCTCTAACCCTTTTTGGGAAAAAAGAGAGGTAGGGGGAGAGAGGGGAGTACAGGGCCGGGGAGGACCCTCCTGGCTGGAGGAGGGAAAAGGTCTTCTGTATTACGTTCATTGCTGTATATTTCTGTGTATATTGTAAATACTGTATATTGTACACATATTCACTGCATTTCATTCTGCTTGTAAATACAGCTTATTTATCTGCTTCTCCAACTGAGTTAGCCATGGTTTCTTTGTGTGTGTGTGGGAGAACTCTCTCTCTCCACCACAGAGCAGTTTTAAGGCCTTTTCTGTGTCTCACACCACCCCAACAGCAAGTAGTCTGGGCGTGCACAAAAAGATTGGAGGGGATACAGCTGAGACAGTTGACTCCAGCTGACCAAAGGGATATCTCATACTGTATCACATCATAGTCAGCAATTAAAAAAAAAAAAAAAAAAAAAAAGAAGGAAGGGGAGGACATTCAGAGTTGTGGCATTTCTCTTTCCAGATCACTTTGAGAAAGCCTGTGGTGAAGCCCTGTTTTCCTGGAGATAGCTGACCATCTGCCTGATGATGGGAAGTAGTGAATGAATTCCTTATCTTGCCCTGCTTGCGTGTGCAGATTTTGCCTTACTTGTTAAATTTGCTTTGTCTCAATCCATGACACTTTGTACTTTAACCCTTCCTATATCCCACTGTGGGTGAGTGATCATGTGGGTGTGTGGGAATGAGCTGCCTGCTGGGGATAGCCAGAATCAAATTTGTAATTATTCTGGTAGCACATAAACTACTTTTCTTTGGTTGCTGTATGCTTTTGGGTTTATGGCTTTTTGCTGTTGTTGTTGGTTGGTTGGGTTTGGGTTTTTTTTGTGTGGTTAATTTTGAGTTTTGTTTGTTTGTGTTTTTGTCAATGGGTTTTGGTTAGTTGGTTGGATGGTTGAGTGGTTGGGTTTTAGATTTTTTTTGCGGGGTTTTTGTGTGGGGTTTTTGTTGTTGTTGTTGTTTGTTTGCTTGTTTGGTTTTTACTTTGCAGTGTCCACTTTCATTTCACAAGTGGTTTCCTTCTTTGTGCTTTATTACCAAGCCACCTTTCTTTGGTGGTAGGAAGGAAGACACTCAGTCTTAAAGGAATTTCTTTTAACAGAAATTCTTGTATACAAAGTTTCAGCTACTAAGAGAAACTGGTTGCTTTAGCACTTTCTAAGAAACTACAGCATTTTAACTGCATTCCTTTGAAACTCAGGCCTATAAAACTGTTAATTTTAATCAAGATTGTGTGTGTAAGCAAGCAAATAAAAATGTTACAAAAGAGCAGAAAATCAATCACAGTACAAGTAGCTCAAAATGTTTCTACTGCATCTACACTTACCCTCTTGGACAATAACTCCATATTCTGTCCTGTCCATATGCCCTGATTTCCTTTCAAGGATTATCAGGATACTGAGAAGAGATACATAGCAGATGTCCTTCTGTTGACAAAGTACAACATTTGCATCCTGTTGGGCACATGCTGTCGGGCTCGAACACTTACAGGGCTGGTATGCCCAGTTCTACAGATATATCCATAGTATCTTCACCAGAGTGAAGAGAAATTTGATAGTGGCAAAATGAAAGGGCTTGTATCTTTACTCCAGAACAAATTGTGATGGAATGCAGCACTTGTTACCCAAGGATACACTCTCAATCCAATATATCTGAGTACTCTATTAAGATGACAAAAAAAGTATAGGAAGTTAGGCAGAGGAAGGACTACAATGTGATAGCTACAATAATAAGTAAATTTTAATCTTTCCTAGTGCTTTAACATTTAATAGTTTTTCTATAACTGTGAAAATCTTGGTATTCAGTAGTTATAAAGTTCACATTGCTATATATGTGACACCGCAATGTGTTAGTTCACATTCTCTCTATTAAGAGGCAAAATTTATGAGCCTGTCTAAAGAAAATTTGCCATCGGATATTAAATACAGGCTGTGCCTTTTCTGTAGCCAACCAAAAGATCATATATTCTTGCTGACTAGGGTAAATGGTCATATACATTTATTTTAGTTTTTCCAGGTAGAAGATAACCTACCTAAATTTTTTTCTTGTTACCCAATAAAAGAACTCAAGATGCAATTCACAGTTCTCTGCTAGTAAGCAGGGATAAAGCTGAAGTCTTCTGTCCATTAAGATCAGACTTGTAATAACGAGCATAGGATGCTCAATTTCATCCACAATATGATATATACAGTCCCATTATGTCTACAACAACTGGCCTAAGCCAAATTTAAACACTAAAATATCATGCAATTTAGGAAAGTCACATACTGTCAAGAATATATTGCTCTACTCCAACATAGCATACTTCTGCAGAAGCATCCACTAGATACAGACCAATATCAGACCATCTGTACTACCAGTACTTAAATCAGAAGCCCTGAATCTACAGCCTATGACTCCCATATTAGCTTTACCAAAACTAAGGATATAAACTTAGAAAACTATCAACTGAGCCTATTTAAGGTGAGACAGCAAAGTGAGAGTCCAAAGAGAACAGAAGCTGAAATAATGTCTCTACCAATTTTAACTGCTAATAAATTTGCTTTCAAGGTCTCTCCAAACCATAACTTCTTTTTTTTTTTTTTTTTTAAAGTGCACAAAAATATTCATATCTAACAGAAAATTTCTCAGAAATATATGAATGCCCATTGATCATTAATGTCAAAAGTTTTTGTCCCATGCAACATAGCAGATGGATAGGTAGATACAAAGCCTTAGTATGTGTGTGCATACATGTCTGTCCATGACTAGAAAGTTCCTTGGCAATACCATTAAATGGCAGGAAAACTTCTAAATGGATGCTAAATACAAATTAAAAAAATTGAGAGTCTGTGATATATAGGACGTCTGTCCTTTAGTAACCTTTGGTTTCGAGGATAAAAAATTGAGATTTGCCATCCACTCTTACAGTGACTAATGAGCTAATAAATTTACAGACAGATGAATGCAGAATACTTGATTTCTCTTTAAAAAGGTGCCTACAACCCAAATTAATTATTTTAATCAAAACCAGAAAAGCCATAAATACTGTGAAAGGGCTACATTTTCAAGAGCTCTACCCAACCCTTATGAACATTAATGAGGCTGTTTGCTGTGGTACTGTAACTTGTGAGTGTAAATACTTGCTCTTTTACTAAAGGCAAACAGGTTTTATATAAATGAATTCTCAGAAGTTGCACATGTTATAAATGCTTTCACATATGGAAACCATTGAGATTATAAATTACAGACCATGTTATAGTGAGAAAGAATTATTATCCTTGGGGACTTGTGCAGGTAATTTCATTCTTCTTTCTCCCCTTCCTATTGTTTTTCTATGAATCCTATTTTTCTTGTAAGCTCTTTGAAGCAGGAATTATTTATATAGGTACTTTGGTTCTCCAGTGTTGACTAGGGACTCCAGGAACAATTGCAATACAGACATAATAAATGTATGTTTAGATATTTACAGGTGAAAGTGTCATACCTACACTTCTGTTACAGTTACTTATGAAGATGCTACTTGGAGTACATGCTATACCAAGTACAATCATCTCTCTTTTCTCAAAAAAAAAAAAAAAAAAAAAAAGAAAGATTCTGCTACTTTCTAAGAGTTTCTGAAGTTCACTATAGACTTACTTCATTTATAGTCCTTATCACTCCATTCCTCCTTTTCTCCCTTCACTTGTCTCCTTTCTGTCCCTTTGCAACATATTGCTCCTGTGGGAGGTATTCACACTGTCTAACTTTAGTCAACTAATTTAGGCCTCTGAATCACCCTCCAGGAGTGCCTACTTCATAAAATATGCCTATATATGGAATAAACATTTTTAAAGTTAGGTGTTCTAATGTGTACTTTCTTCAAATATCCAAAGTAGCTTGGCCTAGGTGGTGTTAATATTCCACTGTATAGAACACTGCCTGTCAAGAGTAAATGAATTTATGAAGTGTTCGGGTTGCAGTTATGTTTCAACTAGCTTAGCAACTCACTTCAATTTTCTATCACCTAGATTTAACAGAGTAAGCACACTACATGTAGGAAAGCACAAATTTAAAGAAAACAAAAAAGAAAAAAAGGAGAAGAGAAGAGAAGAGAAGAGAAGAGAAGAGAAGAGAAGAGAAGAGAAAGAGAAGAGAAGAGAAGAGAAGAAGAGAGGAGAAGAGAAGAGAAGAGAAGAGAAGAATGAAAAAAGAAAAGAAAAGAAGAGAAAAGAAAAAAAGAAAAGAAAAGAAAAGAAAAGAAAAGAAAAGAAAAGAAAAGAAAAGAAAAGAAAAGAAAAGAAAAGAAAAGAAAAGAAAAGAAAAGAAAAGAAAAGAAAAGAAAAGAAAAAGAAAAGAGAAAAGAAAAGAAAAGAAAAGAAAAGAAAAGAAAAGAAAAGAAAAGAAAAGAAAAGAAAAGAAAAGAAAAGAAAAGAAAAGAAAAGAAAAGAAAAGAAAAGAAAAGAAAAGAAAAGAAAAGAAAAGAAAAGAGAAAAATATGAAATGCAGATGATATTCACCGATGAAACTTGGTAAAACATTAGTAGAATTTTAAAAGAGTATAGTTGCACACTAAATTGCAGTGTTTAGCCAAGGAGGCTGCAACTGTAACACAGTACATCAATCCCATGCCTAACCACATCTTGACCTTTCTTAATGAGACTGTCAACAAAGGTGACAATTAGAACAATGATTAAAGCAATGTATTTTGTATTGTGCTAAACACAACTGTTACCAAGGGAACAAAGATCATACATTCTGCCTGACACTGGCTTCTGGACTATCTCAATATAGATCTTCTACTGACAACTACTTGGGTAAGCCTCGAGATGAGAAGGTGGTAAGTGCACCACTAGCATATTTTTCCTCTGAACTCTTGGGACACAAGAAAGCTTATGCTGTAAGTGTCTAAATGATTTCCTGGTACATTGTTGATTTTATCATCTCTCATGGAAATTAAGTGATCTAAGAATTTACAAAGTTCCTTTTATATCAGGACCTAATGTTAAAACTGTTTCTACATCACAATTAATTATGCTGGTTACAAATTATGCATCCTAATTCAACATACTGACACCTGTAGACCAGGTGTTTCAACATCAGCTTCTGAAAGTCATAAGCAAACCATAAAGAAAGGGCTAGGTTAACATATGTATCAACTATCCATTTATTTAATTAAAAAACATTAAATGTGATAAGATGATGATAGAAAAAGAACGTCTTTCTTTTTTCTGTCTCACTTACAAAATGAATGCATGTAATTTAAACAAAACATACAGAGACAAGAAGGACACAATATATAGTGGAATATGAACTGTAAACAGTATAAAAGTGTGTATTAATGGTAGGAAAAAGACATGGGAATTACATCAAGATTTGTCATGGAGTTCCATTAAAAGGAGACATGTTGGTGATCTCATAGACAATATAAAGTCTAAAAATCTATTTTAAGTGTACAGGGAAATGTTTAGCTGACAGAGGCATACAAAGGATGATTTTGAAAGAAATAAAGCATTTCTACCCATGGTTCTTTAAATTTGCATCTTTCAATTATGATTTATTCCTATGTATCAAAGGTTTAATTAAAATTACTGGAATTTGTTTTACTCAACACAATATTGTTTTCCCTTCCTAATTAGATCTGCTTTCCACCACAGTAATTACTAGGAACTAACTATTTAGAGAGAACCACAAGGATATGGAAAGATGCAAGATCTGTCCATGCAGATTTTAAGTAGAAAAAAAAACTATTTAAAATTGCATCTGTATGAACACTACTTAATTAGATTTACCAGTTCCTGGTAGGTGGGAAGAACTTACATAATATACCCTATTTTAAACCACATATTTCTCCGTTAATGTTACGGACAAACTTCAAACATTTCACTAAAATTTACAGAGTAGGTCAGAGATGTTTGCATGCAAGCTAACTAGTGCTTCGTTTTAATTTTTATTTTCTTTTACAGTTAGGCCCAGGATTAAAACATTTCTTTACCAGTTGTCTCCTTCATAAATGAAGTTGTGGCTTCTTCCCCCCCTCCCCCCTTTTTTTTCCCCACCCCCTTTGTTGAGAAAAAATGCATTGTAAAACAGCAAGCTGTGATGTTACATAGATAACTATTATCATCACTTCTGGCTGCACTCTAAATCTTGAAATTGTTTTCCTAATATAGATCTGGGACAAAAAAATTCCAGTACCTTGAATAGCACATACTGTTGAAGTTAGAAATACAAGTTCATTGAATTAATATACTTTTAAATGTTAAGGGAAAAGACATTGCAAACGTTCTTATTTTGCTGTTTTGAGGTGTTCTGTTGTGGTTTTTCTCCTGTAACCTTTACTTACTATTGCATGACTGGCACCGTGTTTTACCTGCTGAATGCAATATGAAACAGAACATAAAAGTTAAAGGCCAGTCTGATTTCACTGTTCAAAATCACTGAAAACTGAAATTAATCACACACACACAAAAAAAAAAACAGATGAAAACTGAACAAATTAGAGTGAAGCTATGACAGTTACTCTTGCATTTAAACAAACAAGGCAGTTAATTTCTTTTAAGTTACACAAAAAAGACTCACCTTTAAAATGCAAAGAGAAATACAATATTTAAATCTTCAGGCCAGAATTTGAATTCTAATGCCACTTTTGTTTGGTGTGCTTTTACAGTGAATGGTCAGTAGGAGAGGAGAGGCTGAGGGAGCTGGGGTTGTTTAGCCTGGAGAAGAGGAGGATCGGGCGACCTCATTGCTCTCTACAACTACCTGAAAGGTGGTTGTAGCCAGAAAGGGGTTGGCCTCTTCTCCCTAGCAACCAGCACCAGAACAAGGGGACAAAGTGTCAAGCTGCAACAGGGGAAGTTTAGGCTCAAGGTGAGAAGAAAGTTCTTCACCGAGAGAGTGATTCGTCATTGGAATGGGCTGCCCAGGGAGGTGGTTGAGTCGCCATCCCTGGAGGCGTTCAAGAGGGGACTGGATGTGGCACTTGGTGCCATGGTCTAGTCATGAGGTTTGTGGTTACAGGTTGGACTCGATGATCTTCGAGGTCTCTTCCAACCTTGGTAATACTGTGATACTGTGAAATCTTGGGAATATAACACAGGAGTTTGAAATACTGTATTTAATTTTGATGTCTCACTGATTCAGCCTGGAGTTCCAAATCAATGAGGAAAATTCAAAGGAAGCACTGCGATAGTTGTGTTTTTAAAAGGCAATCCACTCTAGGGATGGATAACATTCACAATTGCTGACGTTCACATGTTGCTATCAACACATTAATGTACTTAAAATAATTCTTAATATTCAAGAACAGGATATGCACATCTTGTGCATAGGAAGGACCTAAGTATTTTGTGACATGTATGTCAGTTTGAAGACAGAAGTTTCTTTTAGAACTAATCAAATAAGTGAGCATTTTCTCCTCTAACAGATACATAGCATGATGTTTTGTACATTACCTGTCAAATACTTGATTTGATAGATTCTCTATTTCTCAATGTAGAATTGGTGTGGGGAAACAAATATATTTTAAGTTAATGTAATAATTAATGTATCCATCCATCTAGCTTTAGTGTTTTCATCTGTTTCCTTCTGGGAACCATATATAATTCTGCTCTAAGAGTTTTGACTGGATGGTTTGAAGATGACAGTTTGTCTTATATAGACAAGTATAATTAAATGTGTCAGGGAAAAAAAAATCAATGTGTTTGAAAAATAGAGTGCCATCACCAAAAAAAAAAAATCACAATCACAAGTGACTTGAAAATGATCATAAAAACAGCTTTTCAACTATATCTTTGTCACATGTGGATGAAATCTGAGTTATTATTGAACTAATAATAAAAATAAAATCCTATTGAATTTTACTAGTGCAAATTCACTTAAAGGTAAAAATGGCAAGAACTGAATACAAGAATCACATGTTTGTCTTTATGATTGTACAGATGCAGACAATCCCCAGTAAGGGCAGGAACAATACATTGTCCCACCATTTGATTAAGAGTAGAATAAAAAGGATGCAGCCTCCTAATCCTATTAATTTTCTTAGTCTAGAGCAAAAAAACCCAAACCAAAACAAACAGAAACAAACAAGCAAAAAAAACAAGCAAATAAAAAACAACCAAACCAACCAAATAAAAAAAAGCACCAAAGCCCCAAACCCCAAACATTATGATTTTATGGATTTCAATGTACTTGAAATGCAGAGGTACCACAAACACCACCCAAGCCTGCTCCCAATGGTTACAGAAACTCCCATGACCTGAAGCTGATGGGATGCTTTTCACAAACTTAATACTATATACTGGGACCTTACAAAGAAAAAGGTAAGTTAGTTCATACAATCCCTCATAGAATCATAGAATTGTTAGGGTTGGAAGGGACCTCAATGATCATCTAGTCATGGCTTATTCCAATTGTGCTGCTTCACTTATTCTCTTATACACTGAAATTATAACCATGGGTACCACACCCCAAGAAGAAGTCATTACCAGGAACTAATAGGATGGAGGGAGGAAAGGTATTAAAACATTTCATTTGAAACATGCAGCATCTCTCATGGGTTCCAATATCCTACTAAAATCTGGAGAACACAGCTGGACGCACATTGTTTTAAGGAAAGGAAAGAACCAAGAAACCTGCCTGAAAAACACTGCTGGATCTGTTCTACGTTCACATTAGTTTTTAATACATGTTATAGAGAAATAGTGAAAAAATGTACTGATTATGTACTGGAATATTATCAGGATAACAATTTATTTCAGAAACAGTGTTTTAATGCTAATTTATAGATACATTTTATCATGGTGGGTTTACATGAAAAATAGCAGGCTACAGGCTGCATTTAACTAGTGACTCCTAGAGATGTTGAAAAGTATTCCATGATTTTCTCCCAAATGGCAACACACAATTAAAAAGGCATATATTTATCTCTCAATATAATCTGAATACACACACATTTCAAGAGATAGATTAGCCCACAGCAAGTGCAAAGCATGAATATTTTCAGTATGAAGCCAGCAGCAGACATAGTATCCTCACTGTTTTCCATAAACATTGTTTCTGCAAATCTCAAGTCTTCAATCACTTAATGTTAAGTTGTTTTCTTAGGTTTGGCTGGCAAACTGTAAAGACTTACATAACTTTTTATTAGGTTGCTACTTATTTTGCAAATACATTGTGAAAAACATTCAGCTTTGAATTGCTCACTGCAGCAAGCTCATATTTTTTTGGTATATACTTTTTTTTTTTTTTTGCCTCTAGATTAACTAAATGGCAGACAGTATAGGTTTTGTTCTCCTATTTTATGCCAAAGCGTCGTCAATATAGCATTATGTTAATTAATAGGTGTGCCTGTACAGTTTATGTTCTATTCCTGTCACTGTCTTACGCTGTACAAGCACTGTAGTATTTTAGAACCTTCCAAAACTGGAGCATCACATTTTCTTTCTGTTATTCCTTTTAATAAGAAACTACTTATGTTTTGGATTTTGCTATATTACACTGACATTTTTTGCGTCACTGTGCATAAAAAAATGGTCATGGTGGGTAGTTGTAACATTACTCTCTTGTAATTCAGCATCCTATACTTGACTATATCAAAACAGCTTATCCAAAGAGAAAGAATATATATAGTGGATATACTTATCTACACACAGAGGTATTTCATATGTGTATATTTACATATGCATAATGGGTCCACGGACAGGTGTACATCATATTCCATGTTCTGCCCTCAAATATTACTAGTCTCCAGTACTAGCTGTAGAGAGGTCACTAGTATTTTAATAAGCTTATTCAGAGAAGAAAGACTTGATACCTGTTGCCAACCTCCATTCCACCCAAATAGTTTGGTTGTAGGATTGGGTGGACTATGGCATGAGAAATACTGTGTTTCCTTCAGATAAAACTTTGGCAATAATGTGAGAAGTTCTAGTTGTCCTTATAGCTCTTTTACCAAACAGGTAGTGTCTGAGGTGATTGATCACATTCCCACCAATATGTTCGGGATCGCTTTAAGTGGCCGTTCTGAATTCAAGGCAGTGGCATGCATCTGTGCAAGGTGTCCCAGGCAGTCTGAGGAGCCTTCCTCTATGCAAGCAATCTTCTTTGTGAAGAAAGGTGGTGGAGTATGTTGCATACTGTAGGCAGTCAGTGTTGATGAAGCAGACAGACTCTCTCAGGGAGAGGATGGGGCACACTTGAGAGAAAGAGAGAGAGATACCAGGAAATAAGCAGGCCTAGGGGATGTCATAGTAAGCCTCAAAATAAGTTTGCCTCTTCCCTTTTCTGCAAGCACTTTAGGGATTCCAAATCTTAAAATATCTTTGTTCATATCAGATATTGAAAGAAAGTCTAGAAAATTAACAACTACTTGCACTCTACCACTAGCTTATTTTTTTTTCTTTTTTTCCCCCCTTATTTCCATACAAAGCCTGAGATGGAAGAAGTAGACTCATATGCTCCTGTCTATTTAGACTGATTATATTCCTGGATTTTATTACTGTCATCAAGACAGTGGTAAGAAATATGCTAAAAGCTTGCTCCCATCGTAGTTTCAAATATGTCTGCCCCACATACCAAATTAATTAACTACTTCTCCATTCTTTATTTGTTTGGTCACAAAGAACCTAGCAGTCTCTCAAAGTTTTAGCTTTGTTCCTTAACCTTGTTAGAGTAACTGAATACATGTGTCAAAAACTATGCTCCTCTCAAGATACTAACTTAGTCTCCTTCTCAGTCTGAGACTTAATAATTTTGGGACAGGATGCAAAATGAAGCAAAATTTTGCTTATAAATAATATATATGTAAATTGTCAATTTTAATTATAGCAAAAAGTTAACAGTAGGATGTTTAAGGCACCTTGGAAAGACCAGGTGTTCAAAATGTACTAATGTGTGTGTGGGGGGAGAGAATAGTTAGCAGCAACGTGGTGAAAATTTGCAGATAAGGCAAGAAAATTCTGTTAACTGAATATTGAGAAGACAGAAGTAAATGACCAAGCTGGATGGATTGGCCAAAAGATGGAAATTATTTTGAATGCAAAGTAATGTACACTGGTGAAAAAGAAAAAAAACCTGTAGCAAATCATTGATTTTACCAGAGGTCTCAATTAAGAGCACCAGCTTACAAAAACCACCTGGGCTTCACTGCAATGAAGTGAAGCTGCAGTAAGGAAAAAGGTGAGTAAAAAGTGAAGATGCATAATAAATAAAATATAATAACATCATTTTCCCTCCTGTGTAATAGTGTGAAGTACTGGTCACCCCATCACAAAAAAGACATTAGTGAATTAGAAGGTATTCAGAGAAGAGTGATTGTGATAATTAGGCACATACAGAAGCCTTCATATGAAAAGAATGAAAAAAAATTGGAATTGTTAACCTTAGAAAAAAAAGATGAATAGGAAGGGATATGATGAAAGTATAAAAATGGTAAGTGGCAAAGAGAAAATAGATCAGGAGCTTCTGTAATCTCATAATTCAAGAACAAAAGGACAGTAAGTGAAAGTGAAAAGCAGCAGCTCCAAATCTGATAAAAGGACATACTTTTTAATGCATCACATAATTAGATTATGGAACTCAATGGCACAGGGTGTCACTGATGTCAAGACCTTACCAAGATTCAAAGAAGGATTTGGCACTTACAACTTTTGATATTCTTGGGAATGTTATGCAGAATAACTGTTAAGAAAGTTTTGAGAAAGAGGTTATGTGCCATGCTTCATGATTTCAAAGACAGCACTTTTGAAATAAGGATTCAGAGAAAAGTTTTCTGGAAGTTGATTTTCCCATCTCTGGCTATTTAATTACTTCATTCTTTGGCTTGCTTGTTTTGTTTGCACTTTTCCTTGAGTCATCTGGGCAGTCTTGGAGGGAGACTATCATAACGGCTTACTATTCTGATTCATTTACTATTACCCTAGTACTACTTAGTACCTTAGCAACTCCCATGAAATCCTAGTATTAGGACTTTGGCCTTTCACTCACTCTCTGTGTTCTATTGTATTCCACTTTACTTGAGCTAGCTGACTGGATTTGTTACTCTTGTCAATAAATATAACCATTGTCTGGGCATGTTCTGGACTAATTGTAAAATTTCTAGAGAGAAAAGCCATTTTATTCCCCCTGTGGCATCTATGCAATTGATTCCGTGTGTCTTAATTGTCTTCAAACCCTATCTTAACCTTCCAGCTATGATATTGGCATCTTGCTTCATATCTGCAGCACCTCCAAACAAGAGACACAGGAAGCGCCGCCAAACAAGAAGTACTTTGCTTCTTGCTTCCTACTCTGCAGTTTCCTTACCATATTTTTCTCTTTTCTACTTGTCTTCTGCTTAGATAGACAAGGCATTCTTCTCCCTGTTTTGTAGTTTTTCTTTCCCTAGGTTGTTGGATTTTATTTCTTTTTTCTTTATTTTTTTTTCTCTATGAAGATTTTCAGTGGAAGCAAATAATGATAGGCAGAAGAATAAAAGAGCTCCTCCTCAGATCAGGTCTGTTGTTAACTGAAAACTGAATCAAAAATAGTGTGAAAGATACATGGTGGAAGCAGGATCATTGATTTGGAAAGTATTTTCAAGCAATTCTTCCTTCCACTGTTATTAATTCTGTTACATTCTCAAAGATGGGGTGCACAATAAAACCTGTAAGTATTTTAAGTATCTGTTAAAGGTTTTGGAGGAAAATAGTTATAGTCTATTTATTATTGATATTATACTAAAAGCAAATTTAATTATATAGCATTAAAACCACCTACAATTTTCAAAGATTCAGACTTAACCAACTTCTCAGAAGTCTCATTCACCAGAGGCTATTAAACTAGGTATCAGGGAGATAAACAATACTGGTACCTTTATAGAGACTCAATTAACTGCTACTATTGTCTGACATGCACCCAGCACAAAACATGGTAGGTTATGTGGAGGTTTGAGGGTAGATACAAAGCAAGGGTAGATATTGGGGTAAGGGCACATAGAGCAGCTGCATTTGTAGGGCTTGCTGGGTGAACAAAATTCCAGAGGTCTGTACCTGCCTTTTAGAGATGCTGAATTTGGACAGAGCTCACAAAATAAACCCTGCAGTGAGACTGACAATGCCTGACTAAGGGATAATACTTGAGAGAAATGTGCCATGACCAATTGAGCTAATAGATGTGACTGGCCACTACAGATAAATATGTTGTGTACTCCTTTCCCAATAACTTCCTTCTCTGGAGGTTTTCAAGATGCAGTTGGACAGGGTGTTAGATAATACCATCAAGGCTCCCTTTCCTACAAAAGTTTGGACCAGATATTCTTTCAAGGTCTTGTCCAATCTGAGCAATTCTGTGCATTGACTCTGCTTTTGTATTGTTAATTTTGTTCAACTTTCATACTCATGTCTCACTACTCAGAGATGGTTCTACAATTATTTTATCTTTTTTTTTTTTCCCCAGGAAAAAATATTTAAGTAGAATACAAAAATTATGTTCTACCTTTCCCATCTTGAGATGGTATATCCTGCCAACACTGCAAAGGACTCTGAGGATTTACATATTTGTGTTAGTGTTGGGGTTTGAGGCATCCACACTGCACTCACTATATAGTTCAGACATGTCTGAGGGCTTACAGCTAGTCTGCAAGAGTGATTTTTAGCCCACAGGACATGCCCCGAACACACTCTGGCATAAATATGTTATTGTAGTACAACATTCAGTAGCAAAAGAAAAGGAGCTGGCTAGCAACAATGAATAATTTAATTTTAAAATTCTAGAAGAAATGGACCCTATATTATGTGGGATAAGAAGAAGCATGAATACTGCTGGTCTCATAGGAATATGAAAGGTGATTCCAGCCTATGAATATTTACAAACATGAGTTCAAGATAATCAAGATATTGTTCTTCACCTTTTAAATTTTGAACAGAATCACAGAATGTTAGGGGTTGGAAGAGACCTCAGAAGATCATCTAGTCCAATCCTCCTGCCAGAGCAGTATCACACCTATACCAGACCACACAGGAACACATCCAAGCAGGTTTTGAATATCTCCACAGAAGGGGACTCCACAACCTCCCTGGGCAGCCTGTTCTAGTGTTCTGTCACCCTTATAGTGAAAATTTTTTCCTCATGTTTACATGGAACTTCCTATGCCTCAACTTCCACCCATTGCCCCTTGTCCTGTCATTGGTCATCACCAAGAAGAGCCTGACTCCATCTTCTTGGCACTTACCCTTTACATATTCGTAAACATTAATGAGGCCATTCCTTAGTCCTCTCCAAACTAAGGAGAACCAGCTCCATCAGTCTCCCCTTGTAAGGAAGATTTCCACTCTCTTAATCATTTTTGTGGCTCTGTGCTGGACTCATTCAAGAAGTTTCCTGTCTTTCCTGAACTGAGAGGCCCAGAACCAGACATAATATTCCAGATGCAGCCCACCAGGGCACAGTAGAAGGGAAAGAGAACCTCTCTCAACCTACTAATCATACCCCTTCTTATACACCTCAGAATGGCATTGGCCTTCTTGGCCACAAGAGCACATTGCTGGTTCATGGTCATCCTTCCACCCACTAGGACCCCCAGGTCCCTTTCCCCTTCACTGCTCTCCAGCAGATCAGTCCCTAATCTGAGTTATTCTTTTCCAGATGCAAAATTCTGCACTTGCCCTTGTTGAACATCATTCAATTTCTCCCTGCCCAACCCTCCAGCCTAAGTCTTGCTGACAGGCACTTGTGTGTCAGCCAGTCCACCCAGTTTTGTGTTGTCAGCAAAATTTCTGTCAGTGCACTCTACTTCCTCATCCAGGTCATTGATGAATATATTGAATAGTTCTGGTCCCAGTACCAACCCCTAAGGGACTCCACTAGATGCAGGTCTCCAACTAGACTCCATCCCACTGACCACAACTCTCTGACTTCTTTCCTTCAACCAGTTCATAATCCACCTCACTACTGGATCATCCAGACACACACTTTCTCAGTTTAGCTGCAAGGATGCTGTGGGGGATAGTGTTTATTAAGACTTAATTCTTATTGATAACAATTCCACAATCATGAAGCAATAAGATACCTTTAATTTGAAAGCCACTTACTGGGAAAATGTGCATTGGGTTTTTTTCATATTAAATACTACACAAAAGCAAAAGATATTCTCTAATGTTGCATAAATACTCAATTTTCAGCCATATTTTGGCTATTTTATTTTATTAACAATTATTTAGTTTTAAGTTAGCATCTTCCATAATGTTTCGTACTGTGAAAGAAGTAGAAGAACATCTAATCAGGAAGAGCAGACTTAGTTAAATGATCACTATTTTGCAACAGAAAATTTTCACCTAGATGTGCATGCTACCTTTTCAAGTCAAGTTCTCTGTTCTAATTTTTTTTCATCAGTTAAAAGTGTGGCCTGAAGTCAAATGTTTTGTTAATTTGAAAAATCTACACAATTACTGAAAACTATTCCAACTAATTCAGTTTCCCTTTCTTAGCAAAGAAGCACAAATGTCAGCCAACTATTAAAATAAAAGATAAAATATTTCATTATGGCTATATAAAATTAGGCTTCCCACAATACATTTACCTTACACATGTTACAGAAATGTTCTTGTTTTGAGTATTAAATCTAAACAATATATTATGCTTATTTTTCTATACCTCCTATTGCATATACATATCATTATACATTGTGCCTGGTATGACTAAATAAATACACTTTCCCTACCATTAAAACAATCTTCCCGTGTCCAAATTTCAGATACAATTAGATTAGGTAGAATTGTGCATGGAATGAAATATAAATGGGATAGATTTTAGCATCTCAGCTAAAGAAAGGACACACTGGGCTTTTTGATGTCACTTTATACTTGAAAATTAGGTTTGGAAGAAGTAACAATGAGAAGAATATCAAATCTGTCACAAGGAGGATCTGGGAGACTACAGACCTGTTAGTCTAACATTGGTGCTTATGGAGCAAATCATCTTGAGTTTTATCATGTGGCACCTACAGAACAAACAGGTGATGAGGCCCAGTTAGCATGGGTTCATGAAGGACAGGCCCTGCTCAATGAACCCGATCTTCTTCTGAGACGAAGTAACCCACTTAGTGGATGAGGGAAAGGCTGTGGATGGTGTCTACCTAGACATTAGTAAAGCTGTTAACACTCATTCCCACAGCATTCTCCTGGAGAAACTGGCTGATCATGGCTTGGACAAGTATACAGTTTGCTGGGTGAAAAATTCACTGGATGGCCAGGCCCAAAGAGTTCTGTGAATGGAATTAAATCCAGTTGGTAGCTGGCAAGAAATGTTGTTTTTCAGAGCTCAGTGTTAAGGCCAGTTTCATTTAATGTCTTTACCAGTGATCTAGGTGAGGCAATCGAGGGCATCCTCTATAAGATAACACCAAGCTGCGTGGGAGTGTTTTCCTCCTTGAAGGTAGGAAGTTTCTACTGAGGGGGCTGGACAGGCTGGATTGATGTGCCAAGGCCAAATGTTTGAGGTTCCAATAAAGTCAAGTGCTGGGTCCTGCACTTGGATCACAACAACCCTGTGCAGAAGTACAGGCCTGGGGCAGAGTGGCTGGAAAGCTGTACAACCAAAAAGGACCTGGGGTTGCTTATTGATAGCTGGATGAATACAAGCCAGCAGTCTGCTCAGACAGCCAAAATTCTTGCTTGTATCAGAAATAGTGTGGCTAGCAGGACTAGGAAAGTGACTGTCCTTCTCTATTCCACAATGATAAGGTCACAGTCTCAAATACTGTGTTCAGTTTTGGGTCTCTCACTACAAGGACATTGAGGTACTGGAGTATGTCCAAAGAAGGACAATGAAGTTGATGAAGGGTCTGGAGAAAAAGTTGTATGAAGCGCATCTGAGGGAACTGAGGTTGTTTAGTGTGGAGAAAAGGAAGCTGAGGGGAGACCATACCACTCTCTACAACTGCCTAAAAAGAGATTGTAGGAAGGTGGGAGTCAGTCTTTTCTCCCATGTGCTGAGTGACAGGACAGGAGAAAATAGCCTCAAGTTGTACTAGTGGAGGTTTCATTTTGATATTAGGAAAAATTACTCATCAAAAGGGTTGTCAAGCATTGCAACAGGCTGTCCAGAGAAGTGTCTGAGTCACCATCCGTGGACATACGTAAAAGATGTGTAGATGTGCCAATTCATGAAATATTTTAGTGATGAGCTTAGCAGTGTTAACAGTTGGACTTCATGATCAAAAAGGTCCTCTCCATTCTAAATGATACCATAATTCTATAAACTCCCCATTTGTGATAAAGAGTAGATATGGTGAAAGTCCTGAACATGGTACAGTCAGAGTTTTTCAACATCTGAATGATAAGGTAAGGTACATTTGGGCTATGGATATTCTGTCCTCTCTTCAAGCATTTAAAAACTCACAATTATAGCCCTAAATTCTACAAAGGAATGACTCTGCTACACTTGTATGAAATTATTTAATCCTGACTAGTTACTAAATTCTGCGATGCTCAAGTGGCAAGATGCATTGCTTACTGTGGTGGTTCAGGCTGGGTACCCCCTGCTGTGGCCACATAAGACACACCCCTGGTGTCCTGAGGGTCCAGCCCAGTGGGTGGACATGGGAAGCTACGTATTTCATCCCATAATGTCCTGCTCCCTTATAAAACCATCAGCGGGTTCTGCACTTCTTCTTTCTTCCCTCACCACTCTTATGGAGGTGATCCCTATCTGGTAATGGGGGAGCCATCTTGTTGCCAGTTGGGCCTGGCTAGGGGGAAGGCCAGGGGGAAGGGCAATCTTAGATCTGGCCAGCTGAGATTAGCCTGACAGTGGAAGTGGGGGGAAGGAAGAAAGAGCCCTGGGGGGTTTGGGTGTACCCTCAGAGAGGGAGAGGGAAGTGTTGGGATGTTTTTTGGGTATGCTTTGGGATCTCTTTTGTCACCGTGTTTATGGTTCTCTGTAAAATAGTCACTTCTTTTCCATTTAAACTTTCTACCACTTCTGCAATTCATTTGTCTGAGTCTCATATTTTTTGCCCATGGTGGGAGGGAAGGGAGGATCAGCCCTTCAACCTACCACACTTAAACAGGCTGCAATTGCAATGTAGTACATTGAAAGTCAAAGGATAAACATTCTGCTGCAAATTATAAAACACTGAAGAAATGAGATCTGCCATTTGGCCAAATCAAAGGTTTGTATAAGAAAAATGGGATTAAGAAATAATCTTATTCAGCAGTGGATAATTTTTGAAAGAGATATCAGAAAGATTTAATTGTTCTTATCAACCTCTTGTCAATCTTTATCACTATTTCTCATGGTTCTTTATTTTTATGCCAGATCAGAAGTAGCATCTGTTCCTAAACTGTCCACGCCACCCAAACATCAACACAGTTAACACAAATAATCAAACAGTTCAATAATGAATAACCTGTAAAGCAACTATTATCTGTTACTTTGGATGTTTTAGTGAACTTTTTCTAAAGAAGGGGTTATGATTGTGACTCTGTGCCTTATCAGAAATAAGTAGTTGATGGATATTGTCTGAAAGAAAGCTAGTATTTAATTGATTTGCTATTTTGCCATGTGCTACCTCACTACCTAGTTTATCAGGCAATTTACATATTTAATCTGAATGTGAGATATTTGGAACAGTACCTAGGTCCCAAAATTCTGCAGACAATAAGATGTCATAATAGAATCATAGAATCATAGAATTAACAAGTTGGAAAAGACCTCAAAGATCATCAAGTCCAACCTGTCACCCAAGTCCTCATGACTACTAAACCACGGCACCAAGTGCCATATCCAATCCTCTCTTGAACACCTCCAGGGATGGTGACTCCACCACCACCCTGGGCAGCCCATTCCAATGGCTAACACCACTCTCTCTGAAGAACTTTCTCCTCACCTCCAGCCTTACTTTCCCCTGGCGCAGCTTGAGACTATGTCCTCCTGTTCTGGTGCTGCTTGCCCGGGAGAAAAGACCAACCCCCTCCTGACTACAACCTCCCTTCAGGTAGTTGTAGAGAGCAATAAGGTCTTCCCTGAGCCTCCTCTTCTCCTTCAGCCTCCCCTCATAAGGCTTGTGCTCGAGGCCTCTCACCAGCCTTGTTGCCCTTCTCTGGGCACGTTCAAGTGTCTCAATGTCCTTCTTAAATTGAGGGGCCCAGAACTGGACACAGGACTCAAGGTGTGGCCTAACCAGTGCTGAGTACAGGGGCAGAAGGACTTCCCTGCTCCTGCTGGCCACACTATTCTTGACACAGGCTAGCATGACCATTGGCCTTCTTGGCCACCTGGGCACACTGCTGGCTCATGTTCATCTGGCTGTCAATCAGTACCCCTAGGTCCCTTTCTTTTTGGCTGCTCTCCAGCCCCTCTGACCCCAGCCTGTAGCACTGCATGGGGTTGTTGTGACCAAAATGCAGCACCCGGTATCATCCTCACACAGATTTCCAAGATACTTTTCACATGCCCTAATGGGCAGTATTTGGGCTTTGCAACAGCAATTGGCCTGGTTAGACTATAATTAGCAATCACCTGAAAAACATATGGCTTTATAAGTACCTAATGAGGTACCTATAAATACTCCTTGTTCAATAGGACTAAATACAACATTATAGAACTTCTACATGAAAACTTTATCATGGTTCACTCTGTTTGTTTGGAGATATTCACCAAGTTCTACATTAGAAAATTCTGTCTTTTTGGTATATTGGGATTTTAATTCTGCCTATCAGCAAGGAGAAATTAACCAGAACAATTTCCCAAGGGTATGAAATAGACAGAATAAGTCTCTGAGTGAAAAGATACAAAGGCTAATGAAATACATGCATCAGAGAAGGCAGTATGCAAGAAGACAAATCCTGTCAGACATTCACTCTATTGCTTGGAAAAGATTTATATTTTTCTCTCCTGACTTGTAAGCAAGTTATTACTGATACAGAAACCCACTGATACCTACAATTTAAAATAACACAAGAACATACTAATTATAAGGAGGGATTTTATGGATCAGAATTACAACTTAGACATTGTTTGGGAAGGTCATCATTTGCCATTTTTAAGAGCAGCTTAACTACACCCAAATATCTATGACATTATATTAAACATCCTCCAAGCGAAACTGCATGTACTCAATCTGTCATTCTCAAGGTACTCTACTGCCCTTAAAGGAAGTAATAGATAGCATTTTAATAAATGAGCAAACTACAAAATCTCATTTCACTTTAAGGAGACTTTCCTACAATTTTATCCTCAACACAGAAGTGGCAGATACTTCACCCAGAGGCCATTTTCTATGTGCTTGTAGACCAAAGGGCTCCTTTTGAAATTGCAACAGGAGTTCTCTCTCTGCTCCTTCTCATTTAACAGAAAGTTTGTACTGTGTAACCTTCCACAGGGTAGAGCAGAGGATTCATGAGAGTCAATCCTCTCGTCCCAAGCAGGAAAAAACTCTTTATTATTACCATGACAGAAATTTCATTTTCCAAGCATACTCTGCCTCTTGCAGTATATACAAAGTCTAAATGCAGACGCAGTCAAAATCTCATTAATGACTCAGATCAACAGCTGCCATTGATCGTAAAAATGTAAATGCAGTGACTTCTAAATCCTAAAATGACACAGCAGCTGTGCATTTTGGGAAATGAGAGAAACTGTGACTAATGCAACAACCCGGGTTCTGCACATTGTCCACAGCAACCCCATGCAGTGCTACAGGCTGGGGTCAGAGTGGCTGGAGAGCGGCCAGGCAGAGAGGGACCTGGGGGTACTGGTTGATGGTAGGCTGAACATGAGCCTGCAGTGTGCCCAGGCAGCCAAGAAGGCCAATGGCATCCTGGCCTGCATTAGGAATAGTGTGGCCAGCAGGAGCAGGGAGGTCATTCTGCCCCTGTACACTGCACTGGTTAGGCCACACCTTGAGCACTGTGTCCAGTTCTGGGCCCCTCAGTTTAGGAAGGATGTTGACTTGCTGGAACGTGTCCAGAGAAGGGCAACAAAGTTGGTGAGGGGTTTGGAACACAAGCCCTATGAAGAGAGGCTGAGGGAGCTGGGGTTGCTTAGCCTGGAGAAGAGCAGACTCCGGGGTGACCTTATTGCTCTCTACAACTACCTGAAGGGAGGTTGTGGACAGGTGGAGGTTGGTCTCTTCTCCCAGGCAGCCAGCACCAGAACAAGAGGACACAGTTTCAAGCTGCACCAGGGGAGGTTTAGACTGGCTGTTAGGAAGAAGTTCTATACAGAGAGAGTGATTGGCCATTGGAATGGACTGCCCAGGGAGGTGGTGGAATCATCATCATTGGAGGTGTTCAGGAGGAGACTTGACGGGGTGCTTAGTGCCATGGTCTAGTTGTTTAGGTGGGTTGGATTGGTTGATGGTTTGGACACGATGATCTTGACGGTCTCTTCCAACCTGTTTTATTGTATATTGTATAACCCATGAATGTTTTCTTCTTTCTACCTTGGTACTGCTGAGAATTTTCCAGTTAAATTGAAAAGAACCAAATGTCCTTTATTTGACATTTTCAAACCATCTGATAAAAAAAAATATAAATTTTTTTCTCTTGATGTCTATCATACACTGCTTTCTTGATGTAGGTGCAGTTTGTTTTCACACTCTGCAAAACTGCAGCATGAAAAGAAACTCGGAAAGCTTCTCCCTTCATTTTTAAAGCATTAGATTTTGCAAATTCCTACATTCTCTAAATTTTGAAATACAACAACCACTTAACATAAAATGAACCTAAAAAAAATAATCATTTGCTTGTAAGGGATTAGAATGCAAACTGGGCGAAAGTTGCAGGCAATGGCCACTAGTGGGACCCACCGCCTTCACCACTTACTGCAAATAATGTTATCTGGTAATCAAGGGTATAGACTAAAATTAAAAACAAAAACAGAAGCAAAACATAAATTAAAATTAATGCAACATTAAAAAAACAAATAATCAGGTGGCCATCACCTGAGATCTCTAACATCCATAAACAAGTAACTCTATTTCTCAATTTATACTTAAATCCCATCTAGTTAATGGAAATTGAGAAAGATCCCAGGAAAACAAACAACAAAAAATAAAGACTCCCATTAAGAAAGAAGAGAAGAAAACAGCCACAGGTAAGAAAAAACCATCATGGTTGAAAATATTTTAGATCTACATTTTACTCATAAACCCACAATTTGGAACAGGTGTTTATGCAATCTTTTCAATTTGCTGTGACATGCAATACGTGATGTGATTGAAACAAAATAAAAACCAATCAAATCATTGTCAAGTACCTAAAATGACTGTGTGCTGCAAATGAGTTCTCGGGGGAGTCAATGAGATCTACCAGGTGACTCCATCCCAAAATGCCTGTGGAAAAGTGCAACCGAAGTTTTGCATGGCAGTAACACTAGCTGTCTGAGGGACAGACTTTAGGGGAAGATTAACAGCTGCAACCATTCCCAAATCCAAAAACAAAGAGAGAGAAAGCAACACATCCTCTCACAGCCATCCACCTTAGAAAGTTCACTAATTCATCTGCCAAGTGTATTGAAACATTATTGGTTAGGTAAACATTCTCTAGCACTACAAGCCCACTCTCTGCAAGAGCAGATGTATCTCTTATCATTCACACAGAATCACAAAGAATATATTTGGTTGAAAGTAATTTTCAAGATCATCCAGTCCAATCTCGAACCCAGCATGTCAAGGTCTACGCTAAATCATGTCCCTAAGCACAACGTCCACCGCTGCCCTGGGCAGATTATTCTGATGTTTGATAACCCTTTCAGTGAAGAAATATTTCCTAATATTAAACATAAACCTCCTTTGGCACAGTTTGTATCCATTTTATCTAGTCCTGTCACTGCTATCAGGGAGAAGAGGCTGTACCCCTCCTTGCTCCAGTCTCCTTTCAGGTAGTTGTAGACCATGATAGGGTCTCCTGTCAGTGTCTTCTTCTTCAGACTCAACAACACCAGAAGATCCTCACAGGACATGTGCTCTACAGCCTCCATGAGTCTAGTTGCCCTCTCTGGACACACTCCAGCACTTCTATGTCCTTCTAGTCGTGAGGGGCCCAAAACAGAACACAATATTCAAGATGTGGCTTCAATGTGCCAAGTTCATGGAGATGATCACCTTCTTGTTCCTGCTGGCCACTGTGGTTCCAATACAAACTAGGATGCCATTGGCCTTCTTGGCCATGTGGGCACTTTGCTGACTGATACGTAGTTGACCAAAACCCCCAGCTCCCCTTCCAAGTTGCAGATATCCAGCCACACATCCTCTGGTCTGTAGATTACCATGGGGCTGCTGTGGCCCATGTGCAGGACCAGGCACTTGAACTTCTGGAATCTCATACAATTAAGCTCGGCTCATCAGTCTAACTTTTCCAGATCCCTCTAGAAGACTGATAAACCCATCCAGTTTGATAAGCATCCAGTACATGCTTACTGAGGGTGCAGATCCCCTCATCCAGATCAATGATAAAGATATTAAAGAGAATAATACTGAGTATTGAGTACTGCCCCAGTACTGTGCCCTGGGGAACACCATTTAGACCTGTTAGGTTTTTGATATAACTCTGTGTCAAAGAAAGCCAGTAGCAAATCAGACTTTAAGAATTGTTTGTCATAAGCTCCCTGTGATGTGAGTGGATCTATCTGGTTTAAAGGATGAAGTGGCACAGGAAGGGTGACCCCTTGAAGGAAGAAGAATATCTTTTCAATGCCTTCAAATTTTGCCAAGAACCAGAGGGGAGGGGAAAAACAAGAAAAAAAAAAAAAAAAAAAAAAGAAGGAAAAGGAAGGAGGAAAGAAGGGGGAAGGAGGCAATAAAAAAGCTCATGAAGCAAGCTCACAAACAGTGCTTATCTCATCATTACAAATTAGAAGTCTCTTCCTTTTCTGTTTGCCTCAGCCTGAACCACAATCATTATTGCAATATACTTCCAAGAACAAGTAGTGTGAATATGCTCCAGGGCTTTGTACTGGAAAGCTAAGGAAAACATTCACAACAATCTTCAGACTTGTGATGCATGAATGAAGCAAATGTTCATCTCATAGCAGAAAAAGCCACTTGCCTTTTATTGCTGGAGCTGTTTTGCTATTCTTCATCATTTATCTTTTCCCTCATAAACAAGAAAAACAAAAAGGTTCTTGAATATCCTCTCAATTTCTTCTTGACTTGTAGTTCTTTACCTACCTATCAAGAAGCCACAGCCTTAGGAAACTGCCTCCATACCAAGGAAGATTTGCATGACTAGCATAGCAACTCTGTTTCAGGCTTTTGGCATTTACAGTTTAACCATCTTCACTGCAAACAAATTGCTTAATGGCTTTGTGTAGCAAACATGCACGGAGTTGTGCCAACTGATCAAGAAATAGCTGAGTAGGTATGACCTGTGATCATATTTATTGGCATTTCATTTAAAACCTCTTCTAAATAATCATTTGCATCATCAGCTAAATCCAATTGCTTTCGTTCAGTAAGTCTTAGCTTTTTGTCTTTGTGCTCTAAAACAACAATAAATCAAAAGTCAGCACACTACTCCTCTATTCAAAAGCTTAAGAGTCAGTAAAGATGTGTAGGAAGATTCCTCACCTTCATTAAACTTGGTTGAAAGGAGCAAAGTTCCCTGAAAGCACAGGTGGATGGGGACAGCTCGTTCACAAAGAACATAGTGTCAAACAATAAAAGCTGACAGCACATGCTGGCACCACAAAACCAAATCCCTTTTGGCTAAAGTGCCTTAAAGACTTGTTTAAATGGACAGATTTGACAGAAAGAGAAGCAAACCTCTGTGTGCAGCAAGTGCTGAATATCCATGGCATTTCTAACAAAGTGAGGCATTAAAAATGATGACCACGCTTTTGAAGCATGACACAAGCACAACAAATCATCTAGGTTTTAATATATAGCAACAATTAATACTGTCATGCATATTTTATCTTGAATGTTTTGCCATTACTGGAGAACTTGCCTGCTGTTTCTGTTAGATGAAACAAAAGTCATCAGAAATGTCCTTCACACAATTGTGTTTACTTACAGTAAATGTCAGGACACCTGACATTACCTAAAAACTAGATGCAAATTACAGCTTTTATACAGAAATAAACGTCATCAGCAAAATATAGAAGTCTCTAGAACACAGAAAGAGTTTGGTTTGAGGTTTTTTGTCATCTTCACAGCTGAATGGCCATGACTACTGCTCCTGCTTTTAACCACCCACCTTCACAGCTGCAAACAATAAAACCACTGGCCTCTAAATTTCTGTTTCAGAATCACATTTTATTTCTTCAAGTGGGTTGGTACAAGTTCTGCTATGCAGCCAAACACTGTGGCACAGCTTCATTGTTTCCAGCGGTGACTACATAAAAGAATGTTTAATTGTCTTTTCCATGTAGCCTGAAGGAAATATGGTGAGCCAGCCTACCCAAAAAATTTAACTAGGTCTGTGAACAAAGTTAGAGATAGAGGTTAAAGAACTTAGTGTAACCCATTTGAACAGATTGGTCAGACCCACTTTCCCCTGTACCCTTTATTGTCTCTTATTTTTAATTCTTATTCTTAGATTACCTTCTAGATATCATCCATCACTGAAACACAGACTTTTGGGGTTTTTTCTTCCCTTTTTTGTATGTTTGGTTTGTTTGTTTTGGTACTGGGGTGTTTGTTGGGGTTTTTTTTTTGGCTTTTTTGTTTGTTTGTTTGATTTGCTGTTGTTGTTGGGTTGCTTTTGTTTGGTGGGTTGCTTTTGTTTGGTTGGTTGCTTTTGTTTTGTTTCCTTCCCCTGCAAATGCAGAAGATTCAGTAAATCCAAATAGTTACACATGACTTTTAAAGCATATTGTTTTGCATGGAAGCACAATTTTTGAAAACTAATTTTCCATAATATTTTGGGTAATTTTTGAGACTATTAACCTATAATCTGAAATTCTCACGTTAGGTACAGGGTAAAACTACATGTCTTGAAAAATTGAGCCCAGAATATTCAGCGATGTTTATTTCAAATTGACAGTATACTTCTGATCACAGACTGTCACTCCTATCTATACCAGGAAGCAGACTTTCTTTCTGTCAATCATCAAAATCTGAGCATCACTTTCATCCTGACACCAAACTTCCCTTCCAGTGTAGAGGAATTATCTACTGAAAAAAAAGCTAGAGCAGCTCAAAATATAGTGGAAATACCTGACACCAAGAACAAATAGAATTGTATATCCTTTAGATGTGCAAGAACTGCTGATATTTCAGTTGTGGAATTTGCCTGGATCCTTAACAATAATTAAACAAGATGCCCATGTTCACACTGTTTTAATATTGGTTTAAGTGTCCGGAGGAAAATGACGATGTTTAATATTTAAATATCAAACACTTCGATTAAACATTAGAGTCTTAAATTAATATTAAGGAAAGCTGAAGAAGAGTTTATAGAACTGTTCCTAGGTCTTTTGTGTTGCAACTGCCAAAAATGCTTTTTGAAGTTTGCTGTGTAGGCAATTTTTTTTTTTTTTTTTTTTTCAAAAAGTAGCCTGACCCCAGGCTCAGGAATGTCAACCATAATTAATTAAGCAAAGCTTGTACTTTGTGCTGGGCTGCAATGTTTACCATGAGAAACTGAACATACAGGATTCTGACTGAAAGCAGGTATGAGTGTAACAGCTCAATGAGTCAGGACAGAAAATACTCAGCATGGACTCACTCTGCTTACTCTTTCAAATAAATGAAGTTCCCTAAAAGGAAATATTAAGCTGATAGGCCTCTCAGTCAGGTCTGCAACTTGTGAAATGCCTGAGGAATAAGCTTCTACACCTGGGAGCCATTATACCTTCTTTCAAAATCCATCCTTGTCCAGAAATATCATTCATCTATCATTTGTAAGTGTTCAATCCTGTTGCTCCTGAAAACTTCTACCACAGCAGCTTTAACTCAAACTTCCAACTAAACCCCAAACAGGGATTTTTCCAAACTCAGTGAAAAAACTCACCACACATAAAAAAACAAAACAAAACAAAACAAAAAACCCTCAAGCACCACAAAACAAACAAAACCAACCACAAAAATGCCACAACCCACCCAAAAATGGAGAGTTCAGAGTTCAGATTTTGAATTAATTGCTCACTGCAAAACCTACCCAAAAAGGTTTGAGACCCAAAATAATGAAACAGAACAAATCTCAGGAAACACACTGTCTAAAAACCAGTTATTCTCAGTCCTGAAAAGCTTTAGGGATTGCAGACAGGGATAAACATGACTTGCCTGGATGCAAATGTGAAAGCCTTCACATTTACCCATTTTACATCATAGCTGCAAATTATCAAAGTGTAATTTCCATCGTACCAAGGTGACAGCATATTATGCTTCTAGCTTTCAGTCATGTTTAATAAAGAGAAATCCTTCTACTGAATGAACACTGCCCCATGGCTACTTTTAAAAAAATCCATTGAGAATACCAGAATATTTCCATATATTTTTAAAAAGTATTGTGTTTCTTTAAAGAAGCAGCCCCATAAAACATAACTCTTTTTTCATGTATATGGAATAAACCCATGAACACTGTAAGTTTAGTGGCAGAGGTTTGTTTGGGTTTTTTTTTTGGTGGGGTGAATTGGTGAGTTTTTGGCTTTAATTATTGACAATAGTAAAAAGATTGTTTAAGACTAGCTGTGTCAGAGTTTTGGATACCAAGTGTGACAGGATCTGCAGAGGTGTACAGTGTTTTGCTTATTGATACAAATTGAAACTGAGCACAGCAATTTATTCAGCAAATCAAACCAATCACTGCACTGCAGTTTTCTCTTTCAGCTCTCATTTCCCAACCAACTACTCTTAACCACTTTGCTACTTTTACTTTAGAGTAAAGTTTCAACTGCTGTTAGGGGTTGCTTTATGATGAGAGTAAACCCTGTTTAAAAAATCCTGAGGACTGTTATAACCTTCCACTTGCCACCAAGTGCTGCATCATTCACATTTGTTCTATACTCTAGTTGCCTGTCTCTGAACATGCCACCATTAAACATATTTATCTGTCCTTTACCCTGGTTAAAAAAAAATCATTTTAATGCAATGCAAAGCATTTAAATAGATTGCAATTGAAATTTGTTCTAACAAACGGTGAATATTTGTCCAAAGAACAAGATTACCTCAAATCCTTCTTTTTCATTAAGAACCATACTGAAAAAGAGATCCTTTAATACAGTCGGGCAGTATGTTATTTTGCTAAAATATATTTAAGCTAACCAGCCCTCCAAAATAATTGACATGAGATCACTGGATTGCCTAATAGATATGTGAGGAAAGAGAAGCAACTAACTCAGACAAAGCAGACTGGCAGCCAGCTAAAGGGGGAGAAAAATAGAGCAATCTTACAGTGTTGAGCCAATGTATAACCCTGGATTAATAGCTAGCCTTGGCAAGGCTCAGATGTGAAGATGCTCACATCGGGCATCCCAGACTTGCTGCTACCAGAGGTTGTTGCCATGGTAACCAGTGACAGCCAACACTAAAATGAATTTAGGAAAGATAGTTAGGAAATACTGAAAGGAAGAAAGAAAATGAAAAGGAAAGAAGTTTCATGTGTATAGTAAGTACATGCACAGTTCCATTGCCTGCTGTGTGCTCTGTGGCAGCAGAGGAATTAGTAAATGAAATGGAGCTGAATTTCCATTTTACCTCTGTGATATCTGACAGATATTCCTGCTTGTATGAGTTCCTAATTGAAAGAAATTATTGTCTCATTCACTCAACAGCTTGTCAGTGACTCAGCAACCCAGCAAATTCAGCATCCTCTGAAAACTGCATGGAACTGTTAGCACATTGTTCCCATCTAAACTGTTTACAGGAAGCCTGGAGTGGCCCATTTCTGTCTTCTGCCTTTAAATCAGCCTGGGTATGGTTCCACCCTGACATGTAAAAGGGTTCAATGGAAGACATATTTGTCACTGAAACAAAGGGATTTAGAACTTATCAAATCTGGTGGAATTTTCCCCCCTCTCCTCCTGTTTGGCTGGGGGTTTTGTGCTTTGTTGTTGTTGTTGTTTTGTTTTGTTTTCCCAAAAAACAAAACAGAGACTGGGTGTTTAAAAGCAAGATTTGTTTCAAAGGAGGCTAACTAGAACTGCAGTCAGTGGACCATAAGTTACAGTGCCCATGGCCAGCTGTGCAGCATTGTATGGAAAAAGACGTTTTGGGTGGCAGTGTCCCTTAGTGATAGCTGCAGTTATGTATACTAGAGAAATAGTTATTGTTGTTTACTTGCTGTGCTATCAACGTGGCATGCTAGAAAGCATACTTTTTAGGAAACCCTGTGTGTACTATATTATCTTATCTCTCACAAAACGCTGTCCTAGCCCCCTGGAAACTAGTGGAGCACTGGCAGAAAGAGATAAAAATGAAGTACTACATCTGGTAAAGCTGAAGTGTGGAACTAGATTCCCCTACAAGCACCTTTTCCTAAGATTGACTGTACACCATGACCAAGAGGATAAACACAAAAAAACCTCATATTCAGCCCTAGAAATCGTCAGTGGTAAATTTGTGTGTATGTGGTTTTCAGGTGTAGAAATGGCACAAACCTGGGTAGAAATGAAAAAGCTGTGACAAGGACAAACATAGAAGAAGCTGATATTTTCAGAGAATTAATATTTAGAGGGGAATTTACACCAAAATAAAAGTGCTTTTACAGAAATAGCAGGCACGACCACAGTTGGAGAAATTGGCCAAGTTTTCTCCTCTTCCAAGCAATTCTAATTCTATGATTCTATGATTCTATGATTCTAACCCTTGGAGCATGAATCATAGAACCACAGAAAAAGATCTCAAAGATCATCAAGTCCTACCTATCACCCAACACCTCGTGACTACTAAACCATGGCTTCAAGTGTATCTTGGCTTCCTAAGTAAACAGCAAGGTGTGTATGAGTTTATTTCTGTTTTGTTTGTATGGTTATGCTGTTTGCCTGCCTTTCTTCTCAACAGTTGTCTACTCATCTCACTGCAGTATCCCCCATACCTACTGTGAACTTCACAGAATCATAGAACAGCTTAGGTTGAAAGGGACCACCTGCTCCAACCTCCCTGCCATGATGCTTCTCACCTAGATTTGATTGCTCCAAACTTGAGTCAACAAGAGCTTCTGCCCCTCAGAGTCTCACTAGTGGCCCTCCTGCATCCTTTGCCATCGGGATGAGTAAAGACTGTGTGATTGTAGGTCAGTTTGGATCCACACACACGGCAGCTGGTGGGTGCCACTTTGACCAGTTTTAGTCAAAGTGGCACCCACCAGCTGCCATGTATGTGGCTCCCCAGATTACTTCATTCACCATGCTGGGGTCATGACTCAAGAAAGTCACTTATCCATCCTTTATATAATTTTCTCCATAAGTAAAGTGGGAAAAATACAGACCCACTTAGCCTTTTAGAAGTGCTTTCACGTTTAAAGAAAAGTGATAAGCGAGTGGTAAATATTGTTCAAGAGATTAATATTTGTGTGCTCAACATTATGAGACTGTTCTTACTCATCTTGTTTCCCACAGCTAAGGGAATACAAGAAATAGTAATATGACAATTGCAGTTGGTAGAAATGCCCCTAGTAAAGGCTGCCAAGTTTCCTAGAAAGCAGGGAAAGCTGTGTTCTCATTTAATTACACTTCAGTGTAACTTTTATTGTATGAAATCAAAATTAACCTTGTCATCTGAATCAGACCATCTCAGGGGTTTTATTAACTGACGACTCAGCTGTTGTGTTGATGTGACTTTACCAAATACTTTGGTGTAATACTTCCTGGTTTTAACATCTGAATCAAGTAATTTTTAATCTCTCATTCATAATGAGAATTCTCCTAGTACTTTCTTTGAAGAGCTTCATGAAGACTTTGAGCTACAGCTTGATACTAAGCAAAGAAAGAGTATGGAGACCACGGATCTAGATCCATGAAAACAATACCAAAATAGATTTCATCAAGTTACAAGTTTCAAAAGGTTATATGCATTAAGAAAATAGGGCATATCTCTTTTGTAAGGAAGCAGGCTTCATCTACAAGTATATGAAATATTCCTACAAGCACAAGTGGGAAAAATATTCTCAATATTTGGAGAGCAACTTTGACAGTGCTGAAATATTTTTAAATTTTTCATTTAAAACTCTTAATAGCAACCCTGTCAACAAGTGCTAATCAGAGATTAGTGATTAGATCAGTGATTTTTATAGAAAGTTGGCATATGGTAGAATTTCATATAGTCTCTTCATATTCAGAAAGGGTAGCAGATACTTTCAACATATAAGAGCAGCCTGTGATTTTTCAGTAGGTGACTCATAATACTCACCTAGATGATTACTGTCCCTATAAAATTCTAGATCATCCAAAGCAGTCAAAAAGACAAAAAGTAAGCTAAAATATATAATGCAGAAATCCCTTGTTCGTTTCTTTCTAATACATTTGAACCCACAGATTCCTATTGCTTGAGGCTCAGCAACCTGCAACAACAATTCCAGAAGATGGCCCTTGCAGAAGCCTACTCCATGGTCTAACTGCCACCCTCCTCCCTCACGCAGCTTGAACTGTAGAAAGCAAGAGTGGACAAAGCCATGGAGATTTTCACACTGAAAGAAGCAGTTCCTCTTTTCACAGATAGTGGCTTTACAGCCCTTTTGCCATTTTCATCCCCTTTAGTGAGATTCAAGAAAATCTTAAAAGTGCTCTCTTATAAAAAAATTAGGAAAGGAAAAAACCTCATTGTTCTGAATAAAAACTGGGTGGTGTTTTTTGGTGGTGTTTTTTTGTTTCGTTCTGTTGTGCTCTGTTGTGTTTTGTTTTGTTTTTCTGAGGGGACAGATACTTTTATGAATATCTTGGTTTGTCTGTAGGTTCCTCACATCTTCTCATTATAGTGCCAGACCCTCTCTCAAGTAAACCATTGCTGAAGGTGTAAACTTGGGGCAAGCCAACATAGCGAAGCACTTTTGTTTAGAGAAAGCTAGCTTGAATAGAATAGAATAGAATAGAATAGAATAGAATAGAATAGAATAGAATAGAATAGAATAGAATAGAATAGACCAGACCAAGAGACCTTCAAGATCAGAGACCTTCATCCAACACCACCTAATCAACTAAACCATGGCACCAATACAATACAATACAATACAATACATCCAATACAATACACCAGGTTGGAAGAGACCTCAATCTAAACCCCTCCATGGATTCCAATGGGCAATCACTCTCTCCGTGTAGAACTTCTTCCTAACATCCAGCCAAGCACCCTATCAAGTCTCCTCCTGAACACCTCCAGTGACGGCGACTCTACCACCTCCCCCGGCCAGCCCATTCCAATGGGGAATCACTCTCTCTGTGTAAAACTTCCTCCTAACCTCCAGCCTAAACCTCCCCTGGTGCAGCCTGAGACTGTCCTCTTGTTCTGGTGCTGGTTGCCTGGGAGAAGAGACCAACCTCTGCCTGTTGACAACCTCCCTTCAGGTAGTTGTAGGATAATAAAAAAATAAACCAACGTGAGCTCATCTATTAAAAAAAAAAAAAAAAAAAAAAAAAACACCAAAAACAAAACCCAACAACAATTAAAAAAGCCAAGAGCTTAAAAACACAAGCATTTTGAATTCAGAAGTGACAAAATCACTGTGTTAATATGTATGGCTAAAAAGGTAGGAACTTGCTACCCGAAGGGTGGTTTTAGCCAGGAGGGGGTTGGTCTCTTCTCCCAGGCAACAGGAACAGAACAAGAGGACACAGTCTCAAGCTGCACCAGGGGAAGTTTAGGCTGGAGGTGAGGAGAAAGCTCTTCACAGAAAGAGTTGTTAGCTGTTGGAATGGGCTGCCCAGGGAGGTGGTGGAGTCACTGTCCCTGGAGGTGTTCAACAGGGGATTAGACGTGGCACTTGGTGCCATGGTTTAGTAGTCATGAGGTCTTGGGTGACAGGTTGGACTTGATGATCTTTGAGGTCTTTTCCAACCTTATTGATTCTATGATTCTTTGATTAAAGAGCAAGAAGAAATCCAGAAGAAACATTCATACAATATCCACTGTTTATCCACAGGGATAAACATTACTTCTCAATAAAACAAACAAACCCCCCAAAAGACCCCACAAACCCACCACAACTAATTTTGCTTCTTAATTTCACTAAATAATGAAAAAACTTGTGTATGTTTTATGAACCTTTGAAGTGTTTGGCACTAGTCCTAATGCTTTACGGAAATAAAAAGAATCCCCTTTTTAGATTTTAAAGCAAGAACAGTTAGATACCAGCCTTCTAGGAAACCTGGAGTTTGCCTTTCCTAATTTCATTAATCATTGAAGTTCACCTAATGCCAAAATAGTTTGTGTATGCACAAAATATGAGAATGAAAATGCTTTTTACTTCCAGTAGATCTATTTTTGTCTTTATCTTTGCTCATTTCAGGAACAAGTATGGAAGTTATAGGCCAGAAAATTTTGCTTATGGACCTCTCTTTAGGAGCAAATCAGTGAATCTGAGATTGCCAATGAGCTGTGGATCCAAAGTATTATAATTTGAGTACTCCTTCTGTGGGAAGTATATCCTAAAATAAAAAGTGCTGAGAAGCTCAGAAAGACTCTTGCTGTCCTCAGTGGAAGCTAGGTGCAATTTCTGTATAGCAGTTATCTGAAGGTACACATTTAGGTAGTAGGGGGAAAAGGGGTAATCACTTCAAAAAACTTAGCTTAAATTCACCCTTTTTCATATATTTTCTAGTGAATCCATAATAATAATTTTCTAAATATTTCCTATATATTAATACAGTAATTGATTTTGTAGTGTTATTTCTCTAATTTCTTTTTAATTGTAACTGAAAAGCAAACCATACATACGACAGCAAAATGCTAAGGATAAAGAAGGATTCTCCTAAAACCACAAGCAGGCCAAATTCCTTTCATTTGATCCTTTCCTAACAACAAACCAAAAGAGTTTGCCTAATAAATGGCTTAGGTAATTTGCTTTTTAAAAACTGCAACTTCTTAATTTTACCTGTGGAATACTCTGGCTAATTATCTGCCTGCAGTTTCTACCTGAATCAGTGCTAGGAAGCACAAATGGCCTAGCCTCTAAACCTACTAATTTGCCAGTCTGACTCCTGATAAATCAATGTTATATTCTATAGCTTGATGTCCTTTGCTTTAGCTGTCTGTTAAATGCTTGATGAATATCTTCCTTGCAGGAGAAACATATGAAAATTACATCATGTGCAACTGGTTTGAACTCTCATGCAACCATAAGACACTGAGCCACTTTGGAGAAATTGTTTAAATGAACTACAGTAGATAAATGTCAGTTTCAAGGGGTTTGACATTATGCTACATTTAAATTGAAGGGAATGCTATTCTGATACCTTCCTGCTCTGACCATGCTTTTTTTTTTTTTTTTTCCTTTCAGAAGAATCTGATAAAATGCATGATCATCCTCTGCTAAGGCTCTCAATTCCTCTTCAGTGCAGATGGCAAGGTTTATATCTTAAAACTTTAATGACCATGGACCTGCACAGCTATGTGAGGCACCAGCACATTTTCAGTAACACTGAGAGGACTGGCATCAGATGATATTCCTACTGCTGAAATCTGCATGCCCTAAGAAGCAGGCTTTGTGGACATAGAGGCAGCACCAGAGAAAGCTCCATTATCATGCAGCAGTCATATGGATGAAATAGAGATTTATGAATCCCTGCCAAAGAAAATATATTATGGACTGTAAATTAAAATGAGGCCTTAACACACAGTGAACTACATGCTAGAGAGGCTGATTTTCAGATTGCCATGTCTATTCAGACCCAGTCAGCTGTAGACACCACCTCTCATTAAGTGGTTCTAAGCTCTCCATGAAATTCAGATATTCCAAATTTGAAAAGGCAGCTGCCGAAGCTTTCATAGTCATGGGGGGAACAAAAGTAAAAAAATCCTCATCTGTTTCAGTTGGCATTTTACTAGCAGCATACTATTGTAGTATGAAAACTGTGACATAGTGGCTTCATTCTCAGATGTAGTTCCACTGCCTTCCACAGAGAAACTTCAGTGTTACTCCTCTGCAAGTCATAATGTGTTGAAAGTTCAAAGGACCAGGTTCTGGCCTCTGAATTACTGCTGCTGTTCATGAATCACAGTCTTAGAATCATAGAATCAATCAGGTTGGAAAATACCTCAGAGATCATCAAGTCCAGCCTATTACCTAACACCTAACACCTCATGACGAACTAAACCATGGCTTCAAGTGCCACATCCAATCCTCTTTTAAATGCCTGTGGTGGGCAGAACATTCCAATGGCCAATTACTCTTTCTGTGAAGAACTTTCTCCTCATGTTGAGCCTAAACTTCCCCTGGCACAGCTTGAGACTGTGTCCTCTTGTTCAGTTGCTGGTTGTCTGGGAGAAGAGACCATCCCCCACCTGTCTTTCATAGATTCTCCCCACCTAGGTCCAGCAGGTCAGATGCAGTAAAAGTTGCCCCTTGATCTAAGAACCCAAAATTCCACTGCTGGCACCATCCCTAGAGTCATTTGTTGATGGCGCGGGTTCTCCTGTACCTTTCAGTGTACACCCCTGCCACTGAGGGAGCTGAGCAGAACACCCCTTGAGCTTCTGCCCCATCAATCAATTGTACAAGGGCCTTGAATTCCTTTTTGATTGTTCTGGTGCCTTCCTTATCAAGCTCGTTGCTGCCAGCTTGGATTACCAGCAATGGGTAATAGTCTTCTTATAACCGTCACTGCCACTGGTGATACTTACACCTGAATCACTAAATGCAAATAATTCTTATTGTTTTGGTGAGCATTTAGAATGAAAAGAGCTAGACTGTAAGATGTGGAAAACCTTTTTAAAAACTCTCTGGAATAGCAAGCTTGCCCAAGAACCTGTAAGCTAAAGCAATAAATTCCATGCTGCACTACCCTTCTGTACATGCCAGTGTTTCAAGTAGCATGCAAATGACAGAACCTGTAAGACTGATCTTGAAATATATTCAAATATACAAACTAGATGCCCAAAACCTAGGGCTTTCCTAGGGTAGACAAATGCACAGCACTTTTTCCAATAGACAATGAACCCAACACAGTGATTTCCTTTTCCCTTTCCACCCATCTAAACAAAAAACTCCACATAATAAAACACAAACTATATCTACTCATCATACATGCCAAGGTAGGTTTGAGAGGCTTACTCTCCTATGTACTTTATTGTATTTTATATTCCTTTGGCTTTCATCCTTAAGAAAAAAGATAACTTGTCTTAGCCCTCCTACTCTCCCTAAAACATTTTAAAAACACCCAAAGAAGCAGACAAAAAGGGAAAATCTTCCCCCTGATTGCCCTGAACAAGGAAAAAGAATACAAATTAACTTTCTTTTCTGCTTATTTGTACAATATATAATGATAAAATTCACTTCACACTTCAAACCTCTACAAGGACACTTTGCCTCAAGTGAAAGTAGTTCCACATGGACCATTTTGTGCCTGTCTAATGTGTAAATGTACTGTTTTATGTTGAAGTAAGTATAAGCAACTATACTGTACGTATACAGTAACTCAGCTATCACTTGAGCCCCACAAGTGCCATGCCCTAAGGCATGCTACAGGCCATGCTTCACAAGGCAAGCAAAGTATTTTCAGTGGGCTATCTGCAGTGGCATAGAATATAACAGAATCTATTCTAGACCTGGTGAAGCAATATGTTCCAGAAAATAAAACATTTTTTCTGGAAGGCACAAGCATAACACTTTCTGAGGTCATTTTTCAATCTATCAGTCACATTTTAAAGCACACAAAGTTCCAGTAGAAAGTTCTCAGTAAGAGATCTATTCCTTGATTTATTCTCACTTTTCCATGAATGCATTTATTTGCTTTCTCAAAATAGGAATATTAACATCTCCATCTTCCCACCAGTGGTGACGTAGTACTGTCAAAGCACAATATGGGCATGAATATATGAATAAAGGTCTTTGTAGTAAAGATCTTCCCAGATCCACAATGATTAGTACCAGGCAGCGCATAGCACTGGTAATTCACAGTGTGACATACAATGAAAGTCTGAACTGCATCTCCTCAAGCAAAGGCAAAAGAATAGTAACTTTCCAGATTCAGGAGGTTGCAAAATGTAAACCAGACCATTTAAAAGCACTTCTAGCCAATCACAGTATCACAGAATATATCTGGTTGGAAGAGACCTTCAAGACCATCTGGTCCAACCCTTGACCCAGCACTGAAGGGTCAACACTAAACTATGTCCCTAAGGACCATTTCCCTAAGCACCATGTCCATATGGTGCTTGGACACCTCCTGAAATGGTGACTCCACCACTACCCTGGGCAGAATATTTAAATGTTTGATGAACCTTTCCTACATATTTTCTAATATCCAGCCTAAACCTCTCCTGGCACAGCTTGTAAGCCATTTCCTCTAGCCTTGTCACTTGCCACCAAGGTGAAAAGGCTGGTTTCCTCCTCACTCCAGCCTCCCTTCAGGTAGTTGCAGAGAGCAAAAGGTTTCTCCTCAGCATCCCCTTCCCCAGACTGAACAACCCCAGCTCCCTCAGCAGCTTCCCATATGACATGTGCTCAAGGCTCTTCACGAGCCTTGCCCGTCTGTGGATACACTGCAGCACCTCAACATCCTTCCTTTAGGTGGGCCCAGCTGAATACAATCACAGCCTCACTACTGAGTACAGGGGCACAATCACCCCCTATTCCTTCTGGCCACAGTGGTTCTAATACAAGCTAGGATGCCATTTGTCTTCCTGGCCACTTGGGCACACTGCTGACTCATATTGGGTTGACTATCGACCAATACCCCCACATCTCCCTCCAAGGTGCAACTTTGCAACCACACATCCCCATCTGTAGCTTACCATGGGGTTGCAGTGACCCAAGTGCACTTGGCCTTATTGAACCTCATATAATTAATTTCAGGCCATTGGTTTAACCTTTCCAGATCATGCCTTAAAGCTTCCCTACCCTCTAGAAGACTGACACACCCGCCCAGCTTGGTGTCATCTGCAAATTTACTGAGGGTGTACTCAATCCCCTCATCCCGATCACTAATAAAGATATTAAGGAGACCAGGCCCCAGTACTGAGCCCTATGGGACACTACTAGTGACATCAGCCAGATTTTGTTCTGTTCACCAACACTTTTTATTCTGTTCACCAGCACTCTTTGCTACCACTCATTACCAGGATTTGCATCAACTGCCCTGCCTGCATGCAGCTCTCTTCCCACTAGCTGAGACTTTGCCCTGACTCCCAGTCAGGGCCTCAGTCAGTTCCCAGTGAGATGCCTAGGGCTAGGGTTGCCCCCACTACCTTCCAGCTGCCCTGCTCCTAGCTGGGGTGGTAGGGTTCTGCTCTGCTATTCCCATGAGGACAACTCCAGCTGCCAGCCTCAGTCCACAGAGAGCTGCTTTCTCATGTAACATCCAGACAGCAACCAATTCCAAAGCACAAAGGATGGGGTGCCAGAAATATCTATGTAACAAAGTAAAGAAATGGTCATGATTTTTACTACAAGCCCCAAAATTCTTAGTTTATGCAAGATTTTCCCTACCCAGTTTCACAAATCAAACTTTCCACTTTGTAAAAATGCCCAGAGTGATGCTAAGAAAATCTGCATGTGATTCTTTTATTTTTTTAATTGTGCTTGTTGACTTATTTTGCACAGCAAAGCTCCTCACTGAGATGAAGGCTTCTTGTACACAAGCACCTACACCATACATCTGTAATCATACCCTGTAAATGGCATCAGCAAAAGAAAGGAGTGACATTTTTTCCTCTTGATCACAACAGAATAAACAACATTTTAAAGGTTAAATTATTCAAATTCTACAGTCACCTGTAAAAAGGGGGGAAAATGACATCTCTGCTGTACCTTCAGATTTCTTACATCCAATTATTTTGATTTTTTTTATCCTGTCCCTGGCTTCCTGACTACCGCTGCTTAAGGGAAGAAAAAAAAAGAAGTGTTGTAACTAGTGGCAACTCATTTACTTCCACTGATAGCTACAGCTCCAGATACAAGGCTTTCAGTTCTACTCAGAGAAGTTAGATGAACTATACAGCAAGTTAGAAAAACGGAAGCAGACAACACGTATCACAGTTCTTTGTGCACCAAGAAAAAAAAAAAATCCTATTTGAGTGTCAACTTTAATTTTTCTAAGGTCAGACAAATGCGACAGTCACAGGGAAGAAATATCCAAGAGTACTTAAAACAGTCTGCAAAGATGAAGGCAAAATAAAACAAAACTAGGGAATTCAGTTTCAAATTGTTTTAAGTGATGTAAATCCCTGGGATCCCACCATTGCCGATGCTACCACAGTATCACAGTATCATCAAGGTTGGAAGAGACTTCAAAGATTATCGAGTCCAACCTGTCACCACAGACCTCATGACTAAACCATGGCACCAAGTGCCACATCCAATCCCCTCTTGAACACCCCCAGGGATGGTGACTCCACCACCTCCCTGGGCAGCCCATTCCAATGACAAACTACTCTCTCCGTGAAGAACTTTCTCCTCACCTTGAACCTAAACATCCCCTGGCGCAGCTTGAGACTGTGTCCCCTTGTTCTGGTGCTGGTTGCTAGAGAGAAGAGACCAACCTCTTCCTGGCTACAACCACCTTTCAGGTAGTTGTAGAGAGCAATGAGGTCACCCCTGAGCCTCCTTTTCTCCAGGCTAAACAATCCCAGCTCCCTCAACCTCTCCTCATGGGGCTTGTGCTCAAGGCCTCTCACCAGCCTTGTTGCCCTTCTCTGGACACGTTCAAGTGTCTCAATGTCCTTCCTAAACTTAGGGGCCCAGAACTGGACACAGTACTCAAGGTGTGGCCTAACCAATGCAGAGTACAGGGGCACAATGACCTCCCTGCTCCTGCTGGCCACCGTATTCCTGATACAGGCCAGGATGCTGTTGGCCTTCTTGGCCACCTGGGCACACTGCTGGCTCATGTTTAGGCAGCTGTTGATCATCACACCCAGGTCCCTCTCTGTATGGGAGCTCTCCAGCCACTCCGACCCCAGCCTGTAGTTCTGCATGGGGTTGTTGTGGCCAAAGTGCAGCACCCAGCACTTTGATTTGCTGAATGCCATCCCATTGGACTCCACCCATCTGTCCAGTTGGTCAAGGTCCCTCTGCAGAGCCCTTTTGCCTTCTAACTGACCAACATCTGCTCCCAACTTGGTGTCATACCAGTCATACCAGTTACTCCATTAGGTTGATAGAACCATATTGGGTCACACTAACAAAAAATCTGGCCTGTCAGTGACAGAAGAAATGATGTAGTATTCAGAAAACATCATATAATTTGTAAAGGTTTACTGATTTTTCATCCTGTGGTTATCTACACAACAAGGAAACCAAAATGAAACAAGGGATTCTGCAAAGTACCTAGTGTGATCCCACAAGAAGGATTTAACACAAAGACTCCCTTAATATCTTTCCTGTCAATCCCTTACAGCTCACTTCCTTTGCCTCCCAGGAGCACCCCTGCTGCTGATCCCTGGGCCTCTAGCTGTGGTTTTGCATAGATTATCTAAGTAGCAGGTTTACTCATGAAGATCCACTGTTCTTTAACTTAAAAAATATATCAGTTTGAAAACTAAAAAGGAAGAGTACAACAATTCCAATCATTGTGTCTATTCCATATCAATCCATGAAAACTATACCTTTACATCCAGACCTTTTGATCCAGGCCATTCTTTCACCCCAGTTTCTGATGCTGTTCCATTTCTCAAGACGTAAAAACAACACATAGTTATGAAAAATAACTAAAAGAAACTGGGGAAAACAGCCATACCACACTGTGTAAAGTAGCATTATGACTGAGCTCATAAAAAGGGATGCTGACTGAAGAATTTAAAGTTTTTCAAAACTTTTGATCTTGTTTATTCATGTGAAGTTTTGATGTGAAAGCTTGATGTCAGCTGTAAAGAGAAACATCTCTCAAGACAAAAATAAAAAACACCAGACCTCCTGTTGAAATGTACCCAACGATAACCAAGAAGTTTCTGATCTTGAAGAGAACATCATGCGAGTGTCTTGCATTTAATGTCTTATGCCAAGGAGCCCTACTTTTTCTTCTCATTATATTATCGTCATAGGTAAGTGTTTGGTTTCACATATTTGATAAAAAAGAAAGTTGCTGGAGTAGACTCAGCAAGCCTTATTAAAATAACTACCCTGTTATGTTTGCTTTGCACATAGGTCCTGAGATAGCACGCTGCTTTGTGAGGACCCATATGCAAAGTAAATATAACAATTACTCTTTGTACTTGTGATAAGCAGATTCATAATAACCTCTTTGTAGTTAACTCTGAGCTCCAACTCAGCTGAGAGGAGTCTGAGGCTGTCATTTCAAATATTTCTAGATTTCATTTATGAAATCATTACTTTTAACTCTCATTGCAAAATATCAGTAGAAATAAGTTACTTAACATTTAAGCATTATATGTGCAGAAAGAATTTGTGCAAATTAGTGCAGATTTTTCCTTCCTGTTGGTGGTATATGCCAGCATCTAGCATCTTACTGGAGTTGTTTAAAACAGAGTGACATTGATTATAGTATTCTGGTGGTAACAGACAAATTACATTTGAAACATTTGATCAGTACATGGGTGATGGTTGTCTTTGTTTCTAACAAAATAATATTTATATGTATACAAAATTCTTGCAAATAAGATACAGTATTTATTCTATAAAACAAGATAATTACTTGTACATTTGCTTTTAATAGCAACACAAAGGGCTTTGGAAATGGCATCATTATGGAATTGATCTGGGTTTGCAGAGGAGAGAAGAGGCTGTTCTTTTTATTTAAAAGGAATACAAAGAGAGCCCAGATACACCACGTGAACAGAAATTGCTGTTCAAATGTCACTCATGACCTGACACAGACAGGGAAAGGTTGACATACATTTAAAAGCATAGAGAAAGGCCTGAGAAATATTTTGCCTTCAACTAGTTTATTCATTTTTACACATTCAGAGAGGTTGAAAATGCATTCCCATCCATCTGTCAGTGTTCTAATGAACCCTTCAGCAGGTAATGGAAAAGGTTCATTATACTTGCATGGAGCAACATAAAACGCATGTTCAAAAATCTGAGAAGACTACAGGACAATGTATTAGTGTTTCTAATGGCAACATGGATTTTAGTTCTGACCTTGGGCAGATATTTAGGTAAATTTGTGTACATGTTTTTAAAATATGATTCCTTGCTAAAAGTGAAAAATAACAGTACATCATCATTTGAGCATTTTTAGGAAGGACATCTAATGGGTTTCTATAGGCACAGGTATATTAACCCTATGTGTGAACCCCACACGTTGTAGGGAAATACGGTCAGGAACCCTGTGTAAAATTGTAAGATGTTACTGATAATAAATCCAATACAGAAGTTCTTTAATGACAATGAACAAAAGAAACAGTAGGGAATAGGGGAAAAAATAAATAAGTGGCATATGGAAAAATCACAATGGAAAGAAGAATATTCCCAACTATAACAGAAAACCACAGTTTTCCAGGGAAAGGGATTAACTAGATCATATATTTACCAAGTATATTATTTTCATTTCAGATTTCTTCAAGTCAGTAGATTCTCCCTAGAGGCTCTATAAAAAGGATGAGTTTTGAAGAGTTACTTGAATGACGTCAGTAGCTTAACTCATGCATAGAAGTCTACAGAAGTTAATAGTGAGATCTAGAATAAAAGCCCAAAAGGAGAAAGTTATTAGGACAAAACAGAGAACAAGAGATCAGTAAGAGACACTCTGTAGTGAAGAGAATTAGAAAAAAAAATCCATAAAAATGAGAAACCACAGAGCTGGGAAGACCTTTGAAGAAGGTTTTCAGTCTAATGCAAAATCCTTTTGCATTCACAGGAGTCTTTTCATTGACTACAGGGGATTTCTGATGAGACCATACAAAATTTGCCTTGATGATCTGAAGGCACTTTCTTTTTATTTAAGCTATGATAACAGGAATACAGCGTGTTTCAAAAGATCATCATAACTCTAAATAACATAAACTGCCTATCTGTGACTTCACTGTCCAATCTGCAGTCCTGACTATCCATCAGAGATTACACAATTGATAAACGAATGCCCTGACAACTTTAGAAGTAGTATGTACTAACACAGAGAACTATTCTGTTGTTTTCCAAACAAAAATTATCACGCTTGCTAAAAGTTCGTGGGGATGTTGCTATACCAATGCCAATGCTGGCTCATCAGAATTCAGTGGATCACAATTAACTCCCAGAACAAGGATTCTCCATGCAATCCAGCACCAGTTTTCTGTGCATATATACAGTTAAATCCTACACAAACAGCATTTTATATTAAGACATATAACATCCTACAATCAAATAAAGTGCCTGCATGCTAAAAAGTAAATGTAATTCATTTTTTACTGAAACTGAGCATACTATAGGCACTATCCCATCCAAATTTAGGTTGGGAATACTAGAATTCTAATAGCAGGTAATATGAGTGCTCATTAGAGATATGCAAGTAATTCATTACCTAAGTGTGTCTAATTTAACCATGCTTTCCCCTTGAATGAATCCTGCCCTAGTGGAAATCAGTGATCCAGCCCACACACTTCCAATCCTGTTGGCACTTTCAGTTCATATTTGCAATTTTTGTAAGAATTCTAAAAATTACCTTCTCTGTCATCTCTTCTGATCTCCATTGGGTATTTATATTCAGCAAGTATAATTATTCTTTTGGCAAGCTAGTGAAAATTAAACCCTTACAAGCAAAGGGGGAAAAAAAGGAAGAGATTGAGGAAGCAAGGAAGAGAAAGAAAATCCAGTTTAAAGGCAATTTATCATGATCTTACTAGTGTATAAGCAGAAGGCTAGTGCAGAAGGCTGGTACATATTGTGTACAAGTTACGAGTTTGCTCAGCAGAGTATATATTGAAACATGTACACGAAAAATAAGAAAAACATTTCAAGGGTTCCTTCATATATCAATACTTTTTTGTAATTGTAGTACACTTCTGCCTACAGTAGTGTTCAAAGATAATTTGCAACCTGCTATAAGAGAACTAGCCATCATGGTACTTTTCTTTAAAGCCACTTGCCCTGAAATGGAATAAATAAAATTTGGGTTACTGCAAGAGTGTGTGTTTTACACACAAAAACCCCACAGAAAGCAGCATTACTGTAACCCTGCTGAGAAAGTACAATAAAAATGAATCAGAATGAAAGCAAGCACTGTGCTTAATGCATGAAGATAGAAAGACAGAATAGAAGGTTAAGAGGTGGGAGTTTAATGGTCATCGTCTTATCATATTTTAAAGAAACTCATCTTATTTTTGCCAAGGTAAATGTAGTGCCAAGCAAACACAGGTCCATATTTCTAGCTTGAATATCCCTTATGAAGATGTTGCATGCTATTCACTTGGCAGAACAATCCTTAAAATATCAAAACATGTTAGTTAAGAACATTGTGTAAAGTGAAGGTTAAACTGAGTTTGAGGATTCTTGGTTGTCCGTGAATGATGCAGCATAGGTCTATGTAACAGTTTCCCACTCTGCTTCCACTTAGATATGACCATATCTTAGAATAGAATAGACCAGGTTGGTAGAGACCTTCAAGATCATCGCGTCCAACCTATCATCCAACACCACCTAATCAACTAAACCATGGCACCAAGCACCCCATCAAGTCTCCTCTTAAACACCTTCAATGATGGTGACTCCACCAGCTCCCTGGACAGCCCATTCCAATGGGCAATCACTCTCTCTGTGTAGAAATTCTTCCTAACCTCCAGCTTAAACCTCCCCTGGTGCTGCTTGAGACTGTGTCCTCTTGTTCTGGTGCTGATTGCCTGGGAGAAGAGACCACCCCCACCTATCTACAATCTTGTGATAAAGAATGGATAAACCACTTAATTGAAGGGAGGAGTATAACCTTTCAGCTCTGAATCAGTAAAAAAAAAAAAAAAAAGAGAGACAACGTTATCATGGCCAAAATTTTTTGTTACTGGATAAACTCTGGATTTGGCAGTCAAAAATATTTCAGTGTAATTTAAAGTAAAATTTAAAGAATAGTCTTGGACTAGATGGGAAGCTTTGTCAAGAAAAGTTAAGAAAATACTACTGCAAGACAGAGGGGGTGGGAAAAAGACAGGGAAGTCACTTAAAAGTGACATTTTCCTTATTACTGTGAGTTCCATTCAGCTTCCCTTAAGAGTTCCTCTGACTGTGTATTCATTGACCCTGCAAAATATTTGGGTCCACGCTTACTGCAATAGATGAATTGCTGAAAATTCCAAAAGTGACTTTTAAGGGCTCCCACCATGGCAATTAGTCATGCCATGGGTGCTCTGTGAAGAAGCCTGGAGACTTAAAGCACTGGGAGGTCTGAATCTCGCCGTATTTATCTCCCATTCTGCAATAGTGACAACCTCACGTATCCCAATTCCTATCAGGCCCACAGATCCTAAAACTCAAAGTAGCTGATCACTAAACTGAATTTGCTGGTCTGTTAAGAATGCCAGCTTCACTGAGCAACGGCAGGAAGCCTGTTTAAATTCACAACACTATGTGCCAGCACTCTTGACTTTTTAAAAAAAATTATTCATTTTTGATTCAGCAAATTGAAAAAGGGCTTGTTTTTCATCCAGCTCAAACTGATTTTTTTAGCAAACAAAAAGATTCCCAAACCTGAATTCCTTTCTTTAACAGTCTCCAATGTTACAGGCTATTGAAATCAAACAATAGAGGTTTCAGCTCTACCTTTTGTAGTTGTTATGGTGTTCTTTAGACATTTAGTCCATCCTTGGTGTGCATTTTTTGCATTATTAGCTCCTAGTTATTCCCTATTTACAATAAAAACAAAACAAAAACAATCAATCATGTCATTTGAAAGGAAAGTTAGAATACCAGTTGCCTGGTTTGCTAGCTTTTACACAGCTCTGAGAAGCTTAAACCCATGAAGGCCGGTTTAATATGGCTTTACGTCTGGCATTTCAATTATCCCATGCAAGCTCTGTTTTTCAAAGCTTAGGGGTTCAACAGCTCTCTTGTGAGAAATCAGATGTCTGAAAGTATAGTTTATATATTGTATAAAGTACATACATCTGCACATGTATCTAGTATCTGAAAAACGTGTCATAAATTATCTGCAGACAAAACATGTCCAATATCTAGGAGATTAGTGCATTAGTAATTATAGAAGTTACAAAGACCTTATATAGAGTGACAATGATTTTTTTTTTCTCTCATTAATAAATTACATTTCTGCAATCACAGTCCTCTACAGTTTCCCAAATCTGCTCCTGTGTCTGTTTCCCTGTAGAGTAACAAGTTTTACCCTAAGTCCCTGAAGCCAGACTAGTTTCTGCTTTCTGTCTCAGTGAGGCTTTCACTTTTCCTTCACAGCAAGAAATTACTACCTCAGATTCTATTAAAATGCATTTAATGTATTTTTCAGGCAGGATCATTTGCTGTAGGATTAATATGCACCTCTGGTTTCAGAGGCTACAATGACTCTTTAAAAAGAAGTATTTTCTCTTTTGGTCATTTGACTTTATCAAGAATTACAAAAATGAAATAATCTATAAGATTGCAGCTATCTATTGCCATGGCTTTACCTTTGCAAACACTCCTTTCTTTTTTGTTTACTGTAGTATTTTTGACAACTGCAGTGACCATGTAATCTTGAATGTGCAAGACATTAAAAGATACACATGAATCCCAAATGCTTTTTTTTTAATTAAAAAAAATGAAAATGTGTCTTCAGTTATGTGAGTTTTGATATCCTGGGCAATGTAATCTTATTTCATGGGACATGGTTGAAAAGAACATGACAATCCATTTCCCACTGTGTTGGAAGTGACAGTTTTAATAAATAACTATTAACTTCAGGTAAGAATTTTTGGCTGACCATTAAAATAACAAAACAAAACAAACAAACAAAATCAAAATACCAAATTCTCCCCCCCCCCCCCAAAAAAAAAAAAAAAACAACACAAACACTAAACCAAAACAAAACATAGAGACTTAAGGATTATTTGCAGGTTGAAAAGATGGACATCTATTGAAGAGCACATGACAGATTTCCACTATCTAGTATAAGCCATATGTGTTTCTTACACAGTACACTTGAACGTTGCCTGTCTTACTGCAATGACCTTATGATCCCTCAAGTCCCAGCTCTGGATTTAAACTCAATCTCATTTTGAGTTTCCATTCCGGTGGCAGCAGAGTCATTCTTCACTGCACTGCTCAAACCAGAAAAGGCTTCCTGACTCAGAGGCCGACTCAGATAAGCAATGGCTAGAAGAGAAGTTGTAATTGCACAAGCTCTTTCTTTCCTCCAACAGATATTACTACAAATGAGTGCCACTGAAAATTCTTGAGCTTCAGCTGGGGAGATAACCTTATAGGCAATTGTGAATCTAACATGGTGTCCAGATTAGCAAAGTAGACGTAGGGGGAAAAAAAAAAAGCTTGCATTATTTAACCCCTTCCCAGCAGACACACATTTTTCTGCTAGGCCTTGTTTGTTTGTTGGTGAGGGGTTTGGAACACAAGCCCTATGAGGAGAGGCTGAGGGAGGCTGGGGTTGCTTAGTCTGGAGAAGAGGAGACTCAGGGGTGACCTTATTGCTCTCTACAACTACCTGAAGGGAGGTTGTGGACAGGTGCAGGTTGGTCTCTTCTCCCAGGCAGCCAGCACCAGAACAAGAGAACACAGTCTCAGGCTGTGCCAGGGTGGGTTTAGGCTGGATGTTAGGAAGAAGTTCTATACAGAGAGAGTGATTGGCCATTGGAATGGGCTGCCCGGGGGAGGTGGTGGAGTCACCATCGTTGGAGGTGTTCAGGAGGAGACTTGATGGGGTCCTTGGTGCCATGGTTTAGTTGATTAGGTGGGTTGGATTGGTTGATAGGTTGGACACAATGATCTTGAAGGTCTCTTCCAACCTGGTGTATTGTATTGTATTATTGTATTATTCTATTTTTTCAGGGTGGATTGGAGTTTTTTGTGGGTTTGTGTTTTGTTTTGTTTTATTGTTTTGAGCCTTTTATTGGTGGTGGTCTTGTGTTGCTGTTGTTTGTTTATTCGTTTTGTTGGTTTTTATTTCTTGGGTGGGGGCTGTTTGTTTTGGGGGTTGTTGGTTTGTGTTTGGGGTTTTTTTTTTGTTTGTTGGTTTGGTTGCCGGTTTGGGTTGTTGTTGTTTGGGTTTGGCTTTTCCCTCATTTGTTTGATTAGTTGGTAAGAAAGGTGTCAGAAGTAAGGAAGATCAATTTGGAGACCTACCCTGAATATTAGTGAAAACTACACTATGGAAACACACAGACTTTTAACACCACAAAATCAGGTAAAGAGAAATCAGGGAAAGCTGAAATAACAATTGCTCTGTTTTCTTCTGCCCGCCCTGTATATAACCATTGTAATGACATCTGCAGCTTCTCCTCACTGAATGTACAAATCAGACACTGCCAGTTAAATAGCAGCTATTCTGTGTTTACTTTATCCTCATTATTCAGTGAACACACCACACATCCTTCCCGAAATTGTGTTCAGATCATGTCTTGATACCAAAATATTAACTTCCTCAAGAGTTCTTGTTTCTTCCACGACAGCTATTTAGTTCTAAATGTGAACAATTTATTCACATAACAACACTGTGCAGCATGCAGTAGCATTGTTGAGCATGTTTGAGCATGTTTCACAAAGGAAAGCTAACGTGCATCTGCTGAAACCAAAACCAGGGAGGTGTGAAACAAATTTCAGAGCTCTAGGGTCTTTCTTTTTCCAGCAGTTAGCACTCCACAGTCTCCCACAGGCTCTGAACAGATAGCCCTGGGCCTTGGCTGCCGCTACAAGGCAAGGCACTCTGCACATCTGAGTTAGTGCATTGCAAGCTGTCACACAGATAATACCAAACACACAACAAGCAAGACTTTGCTGAAAGCTTCAGTTAAGTCACATATGACCAGGCTAATTTCAGGCATGAAAAAAGTTCTTCCCTAAATTTCCTTTCCAGACATTGAAGAGGATGACAGGATATCTGGTGCAGACAGCTGATCTAGCTTTCTCACTATCAATATCAGAGGGATGCTACAGAGGAAAACTTCTACTTTTTGGAGGATTGGAGGGTGCTGGTGGATGAGAAGCTGGACATGAGCAAACAATGTGCACTTGCAGCCCAGAAGACCATATCACACACTTAGCTGTATCAAAACAAGTGGAGCCAGTATATCAAGAGAGGTGATTTTGCCACTTTACTCAGCTCTGGTAAGAGCTGACCTGGAGTACTGCATCCAGTCCTAGTTCCCTCAATGCAGGAAGGACATAGACATGATGGAGTGGGTCCAGAGGAGGGCCACAAAAAGGATCAGGGGGCTGGAACACCTCTCCTGTGAGGACAGGCTGAGGGAGCTGGGCTTGTTCAGCCTGGAGAAGAGAAGGCTCAGGGGAGACCTTATAGTAGCCTTCCAGTACATGAAAGGGGCCTGCAAGAAGGCAGGAGAGGAACTCTTTACAAATGCTGGGAGCTGGGGTTGCTTAGCCTGGAGAAGAGGAGGCTCAGAGGAGACCTTATTGCTGTCTACAACTACCTGGAGGGAGGTTGTAGACAGGTGGGGGCTGGTCTCTTCTGCCAGGCAACCAGCACCAGAACAAGAGGACACAGTCTCAAGCTGCACCAGGGGAGGTTTAGGCTGGAGGTTAGGAAGAAGTTCTTCCCAGAAAGAGTGATTGCCCATTGGAATGGGCTGCCCAGGGAGGTGGTGGAGTCACCATCACTGGAGGTGTTTAAGAGGAGACTGGATGGGGTGTTTGGTGCCACGGTTTAGTTAATTGGATAGTGTTGGGTGATAGGTTGGACTTGATGATCTTGAAGGTCTTTTCCAACCTGGTTAATGCTATTCTATTCTATTCTATTCTATTCTATTCTATTCTATTCTATTCTATTCTATTCTATTCTATTCTATTCTATTCTATTCTACTCCATGCCATTCCATTCCATTCCATTCCATTCCATTCCATTCCATTCCATTCCATTCCATTCCATTCCATTCCGTTCCATTCCATTCTTCTTCTGCTTCAGCAGTGCCTCCAGGAGAATCTGCTCCATGATCTTACCAGGCACAGAAGTGAGACTGACTGGCCTATAGTTCCCTGGGTCATCCTTCTTCCCTTTTTGAAAATGGGGTTATGTTTCCCCTTTTCCAGTCAGTGGGGACTTCCCCAGACTGCCATGACTTTTGGAATATAATAGAGTGGTTTAACAACCTCATCTGCCAGTTCCTTCAGCACCTGTGGGTGTTTTGGGTCCCATGGACTTGAACACTTTCAGGTTCTTCAGATGGTCACAAACCTGATCTTCATTTACAATGGGCAGTTCCTTCTTCCAGTCCCTGCCATTATCTTCTGTTATTCCAGGAGTGTGGCTGGAATACTTGCCAGTGAAGACTGAGGTAAAGTTGTCATTGAGAACCTCAGCATTCTCCATGTCACCAGTTCACCTGTTTCCTTTCTGAGGGGGACCACACCTTCCCTAGTCTTCTTTTTGCTATTAATATATCTATAGAAATTGATACTGTTTCCTTGATCTCCTTGGCTTAAGCTCTAACTGAGCTTTAGCTTTTATAACCAGGTCTCTTGCTGCTCAGGCAGCTTCCTTACATGTCCCCCCATTCTAGCTGTCCTTTCTCCATTCCTTGTAGAGTTCCTTTTTGTGAGACGGCTTGTCCAGGAGCTCCTTACTCATTTACCACTCCATGCCTGCTCCTCACCTCACTGCAACCAAGGCAGGCTGTAATTCTCAGTTCTGTTTGGCCACAAAGTGGACAAATACTGAAAACACATACAAAAATCTCCCTGTGGAGACCAAGAGCCCTCTGCAAGCACTGTACTGGAAGAAAAGTAGTGCTCACCCTAATATACATGGATATAGATATTTAGGGATGGTTCATGTGCAGTCAGGTCACACCACTGATTTCTGAGAGATAAAGCAAGATCAATTCAGACACAAATCACAGACTTCAGCTGCCAAATGCTAATGTTGCTACTGAGCCAGGGCAAACTGAGGTATTTTTAAAATGTGCATAACCCACTAAATGTGGGTTGTTTTCCCAAAGAAAGCTACATTTTTTTGCAATTCCAGGTTCATTTTCCAAAGCAGAGAGTTACAAGAGAGCTTTTTAAATTTTATTTTAATAATATACTTTGCCTCTAGACATTTTTGCCTAGGCAGATCTTGGCAAGGGAAAATGTCAGATAACTTAATTTTGGCAAAGTTATAAGGAACTGAAAACAGTCCGCTATTGAAAGGTTCTTTATTCAAGAAATTATGTTACCACTTCATTTGTGAGAGGTTGCCCATGTGATGAAATTTGCTGGCTTTGCTTAACAGCAATGAATCCCTCTGCTGATACACTTACTCGTTCTGGAGCATTTCAAAAAGCACTAACTCCAGATTCCTGATGCACCCATTTTTCTGTTTCACTTTCGTGGAGTTTAGCCAAGTAAAGCATAAACTTCTTTGTTCTGACAGAGGATTAGTTAGACCTCCCAAGCTAGCAGTCCATCTGCTCTGCCAGCTAATGCTATTGTCCCAGAGACACCACCTCCCTCATTGTTCCACCGAACAATCCACACCAGCTCTTTTCTCAGCTGACACTGACAAGTACATGTCAACCCGTTTGCATTCTCCCGCACACATCTGTGACATTGAATATAGCCTTTCACAGTTTTCAGGCAGTTTAAGGCCTAGTAAGACTTGCAAAATACAATCTCAGGGAAATAAGAATATACTCAAGATTTTTAGTTGCACCGGATTAGTTTATCTCACCAATTCAATGTCCAGATCTGTGTTTGATTTGCTGCCTTCTACTATTTTCTTCCTAAAGACATAGCAGTTAGCACTACAATATGGGAAAAAAAGTGTTTTTAAAGCATTCAGCAAATTTAAAATACACTTACATATAAAGGAAATTTGATTCTCTAGTATAAAATGTTCTGATCTTTTTTTTTTTAATAGATATAAGAGAGTAGAACCTCCTTCACTGGCTTTTGGGTTGAATCCACAAAATAAGACCCAGATAAGAATCACAGAATCACCAAGGTTGGAAGAGACCTCAAAGATCATCAAGTCCAACCTGTCACCACAGACCTCATGACTAAAGGAAATCAGTTCCTGCCATCAGGTCCCTCAAAAAGCTTTTGCTGAATGAACTCATGCAATCTCAACACAGAACTTGCTAGCAATGACAACAAAATGCTGATTACTCCCAGCACCTCAAAGAAAAATCAAGAGATGGAATGAAACTATAGTTGTTACAGGTGGTAGAAATCCAAGATTATTGATAAGGCACAGACCAAACTCAGTACTCTGCCCCGTACTATGTATAACTCTGCTTCATTCAAACCTCAGGTGGACTTCATGTGATCCGAAACAATTCAGCCTTCTTTGCCAACGGCTGTTATTCAATGACAGAAAATAAAATAATGTAAATGGATAAAGGCATTATACTTTAAAACAACAAGATAAAATTGCAGCTGTTGCCTACAGCACAAAAGTATTTAAGGATAGAATGAAACAATGCATCTACTTGTTGGCACAGTGTCTGTATACGACACGCAAACACACACACAAAAAGCTACTTTTGCTGATTTTTAAGTCAGTCAGAGAGTGTTATTTACTAAATGTTCCAAAAAGGAGAGAAGCCTCCAAACCACAAAGTGAAACAGTGCCTACATGCCTACCAGTACCACATTCTCAACGTGTCCTTCAACCAGTTTCTATGGTGACACTCAGCCTCTCATGGGAACCACAATATCTACAGCTCTTGGACCAGGGCAGTAGGTGGAAGGTACCAGCATTAAAATAGTAGAAGGTGGGAAAATAATCCATGTTCTAGAGATGAACATCTTTTAAAATTTTAATTTCATTTATGTGTAAACCCATCTCCAGAGAATTCTCTGGAGTGAATTCCATCTCCAAATAGAAGGCATATAACAATTATCCACTAGTGTCCCAGTTTAACTAAATTGGTTTTAAATTGGAACAACTTGTTACACAAAAGGGGGAGTTGAAGGGGGATGTATTTTTGCCTGAGACATGATTAGATGTGATTTTTTGTTTGGTTGGTTGGGTTTTTGTTTGTTTGTTTTTGTGTGGTGGTTGTTGTTTGTTTTTGTTTTGTATTGGTTTAATTTCTTTCTCCTTCCTCCTTTTTTGTCTTCTGCTGAAAAACATTTCAGCAAATGAAAAAAAAAAACACCTTACTTTTCTTTTTCCCCATAGAGGGCAAAACCACTCACAATTTGGTTTAATGCAAGCATAACCGGCAAGCTGACATATAATCAAGTATTCCCAGACTGTTGTTTTTCTGCCAACTCCTGCCCTATATCTATGGTGTAAGAATTCTCCTCCAGAATTTCTTTTTATTGTTTTCCCACGCAGATCACTGTGACCCATGCTGATCTTTGTGACAGTAGATGGTAATAGGAAGTTCTTTCCATCACAGCAAATCTTTTTCTTAAGCATATAAAAGGTTTGTTCACTAAATATCCAACTAGAAAATACTCCTCAGTGAGGAATCTAGTTCTGATTTATCTGTAATAACCCAAAGAACCATATGGAAAAGGTGCAAGGCTGACAGTGAATCAGCAGTATTTCCTTTTTTCAGCAAGAAGCCATTTGAAATCAGAAAGGAAAGAGAAAAAAAAAGAGGGAAAGAGAGAAAAAAAGAGGAAAGAGAGAAAAAAAGAGGGAAAGAGAGAAAAAAAGAAAGAGAGAAAGAAAGAAAGAAAGAAAGAAAGAAAGAAAGAAAGAAAGAAAGAAAGAAAGAAAGAAAGAAAGAAAGAAAGAAAGAAAGAAAGAAAGAAAGAAAGAAAGAAAGAAAGAAAGAAAGAAAGAAAGAAAGAAAGAAAGAAAGAAAGAAAGAAAGAAAGAAAGAAAGAAAGAAAGAAAGAAAGAAAGAAAGAAAGAAAGAAAGAAAGAAAGAAAGAAAGAAAGAAAGAAAGAAAGAAAGAAAGAAAGAAAGAAAGAAAGAAGAGAAAGAAAGAAAGAGAGAGAGAAGAAAGAGAGAAAGAAAGAAAGAAAGAAAGAAAGAAAGAAAGAAAGAAAGAAAGAAAGAAAGAAAGAAAGAAAGAAAGAAAGAAAGAAAGAAAGAAAGAAAGAAAAGAAAGAAAGAAAGAAGGAAGGAAGAAGGAGGGAAGGAAGGAAGGAAGGAAGGAAGGAAGGAAGGAAGGAAGGAAGGAAGGAAGGAAGGAAGGAAGGAAGGAAGGAAGGAAGGAAGGAAGGAAGGAAGGAAGGAAGGAAGGAAGGAAGGAAGGAAGGAAGGAAGGAAGGAAGGAAGGAAGGAAGGAAGGAAGGAAGGAAGGAAGGAAGGAAGGAAGGAAGGAAGGAAGGAAGGAAGGAAGGAAGGAAGGAAGGAAGGAAGGAAGGAAGGAAGGAAGGAAAGGAAGGAAGGAAGGAAGGAAGGAAGGAAGGAAGGAAGGAAGGAAGGAAGGAAGGAAGGAAGGAAGGAAAAGAAAGAAAAAGAAAGAAAGAAAAAAAAGAAAGAAAGAAAAAAGAAAGAAAGAAAAAGAAAGAAAGAAAAAGAAAGAAAGAAAGAAAAAGGAAGGAAGGAAGAGAAAGAAAGAAAAAGAAAGAAAGAAGAGGAATATTTTCACAGAAATTATTCTGTAAGAAAAATAAATGTGTGTGTGTATATAAAATACACACAACAGCTGAACTTTTTCTGCATTCTCAGCCTGGATGGCTTTCCCACATCTGGTGTAACCTAAGAAAACAGATTCATTTGGTCCTAACTGTTAAAGTGTAGGAGACATCCCTTCAACGGCAACCACCTTCTCCTGAATTGCAAAGCATTTGTGCTCCTCTAGATTAGAAAACAGTAGACTGGAAAATTGCAGGAGATTGGTTTCTACAGACTTTCTGTTTACAACTGCAGTCTGTAACAAGACAGCTATGACTCGTTCTGCAAAGGAGCTCGCCTGCAGCAATTGCCTCGGAGGAGTGCAAGGATCTTCTGTTTGTTCCAATAGTAGATCTCTACCAAAAATATCAGTGTGGTAGTCTGAAATTCTATCTTATTCCTGTATTCCTCCAATTTTTAGCATTTTTTTTTTTTTTTGTTCAGGCAATCAGCCTAAGGATCATTAAGGAGACTAGAATCTTGCCTGAGTTTAATAAAAATATTATGTGGAGAGGAAAAAAAAAATAAATTCCAAGAAGTAATGAAATAACAGGGAATTACTATAAAAAACCCTCTCATAATCAGATACTGCTTTTATCACATCATATGCATTAAACTTCTCTAAACTGATGTCCTTTTCATCCTAATGTACTAAATTAAATATCTGCTCCTTGTAGAATTTGATTCATCTAAACTAGATTAAAATCAAATCATGAACAAAATCAATTTCACTTAAAGTACAATAATCCCAGCCCACTAAGGCCCCCTTCTAGTAATCACAATAAATGCTGTCTCTGCTTCCATTGCCATCCCTTATTTTTCCTTCCTAGCCTTTCAGTGGATGCATAATATTCATATCATATTATAAATTATGACCTTGTATATCTCATTCATATCTTATTAGAGCAAGTTGGCCAAGAAGCCAGAGGCAAGACAACCTCATTCAAACATTCCTCCAGGGTTTTCAGGTCAAGTCATTTTTTTAAATTGGGATTGCTATAAACCTCAAGGGATTTCTTGATTTAAGAAAGAACTACAAATATTTAAGCTGTCTTGGGGGGATTATGCTGACATTGGATCGTGGGATTACCTCCCTCATAAGACTCAAGGGATTTGGACGGGTTTGGCATCTCGTCAGAAAACTGGGCAAAAATGCTTCTTACGCGATGTTAATCAGATATTAAATCATTCCTCACTGTAAGCATGTCAAAAGATAGCAAACAAAGGGAGAGGAAAGCAGTTGCTTTGAGATGTGCAGGAAACAAAAGCAATCCTTCGACATACTGTAGTATTTTGGCTTTTTCATAAAGCAGTACAATTCCTGGTGACAATGGGTCAAAATCCTGGGAGGGGGGTGTGTGAAATAATTTCAAATCATTTTATATACCAATCATCTGAGTGTGCCCCCTGGATTTGCAGATGATCACTACCAGCAAGGTGGGTTCTAATTAAATACTTCTACTAATAATTAACACTTGGCAGTTCTACAACAGAGCATCATTTATCTGGGAGTGCTTTAATCTAATAACCAAGTCTCACAACAGTCTTCAGCGATAGGAAACTGTGATTCTAGCTAGTGTAGTTAGAACTGCAAGAGGGTTTTAGGCAAAACTCCCTCTGTTCTGGTCAGATCCAGGCTCTGGCTAAGATGTGAGACCAGACTTGAATTGCAATTGAAGCTGTCCTGTCAAGAACAGCACTTCAATACATTCTCTGACCATCAAAAGTAAGTGCAAAAAATGTCATTCTCCTTCAGTAATTTCATTCTCTCTCTCTCTTTTTTTTTTCCCCCCAAAGCAGAAGTTAGCGAGGGAAAATGACAGAAGTTAAAGTTGTTCACCACTGGAACAATAAAAGGAACAAAAGCCAGCAACATCCAGAAATAAAATGGCTACTTGAGAACTCTATGCTTGGTTCTGCCAAATGTAAAGGGTCAATGCCAGATCATCATACTGTGAAAAAATATTTTACAGAAGGAATGTTGAAAGGAAAAGTCGCTCTTAGAAAGGGGTCTTGTCAAAAAGGGATCCAACCCCCCCAACTAAAGCACATTTTTGTAAACTTATTCAACAAAATAAAATTGAAAAAGGCAGACAGAATCACAGAGTAGTCTGGGTTGGAAGGGTCCTCCACAGGTAATCTAGTCGAAGCCCCTTGCAGCAATGTCCCAATGCAGGGACATCCTCAACAGATCAAGATGCCCAGTGCTTTGTTGAGCCTCACTTTGTATATCTCCATGGATGGGGCCCCAAACCACCCCCTGGGCAATCTGTTCCAGTGTTCCACTACCTTCATGCTAAAGAACTCGTTGCAAGGATCCAGTCTAAATCTACTTTTCCCCAATTTATAAACACTGACCCTCATTATACCACTGCAGGCCTTTGTAATCAGTCTCTCTCCATCCTTCTTGTAGGCTCCCTTCAGGTACTGGAAGGCTGCCATTAGGTCTCCCGGGAGCCTTCTCTTCTCCAGGCTGAACAACCCCAGCTCCCTCAGCCTTTCTTTGTAGCAGAGATTCTCCAACCCCTGATCGTTTTTGTGGCCCTCCTCTGGACCCGCTCCACTAGGTCTATGTCCTTCCTATATTGAGGACTCCACACACACAGTGCTCCAGGTCAGGTCTCACCAGAGCAAAGCTGCAAAATCACCTCACTCAATCTACTGGCCATGCTCCTTTTGATGTGGACCAGGACACGATTGGCTTTCTGGGCTGCAAAGTGCATACTGCCTGTTTACATTCAGCTTCTTGTGCATCAGCATTCCTAAGTTGTTTTCCACATGGCTGCTCTCTATCACCTCATCCCTTAGTCTCTATTGATAGTGAGGATTGTTCTGGCCCAGCTGCAGAACCCTGCACTTGCTTTTGTTGAACCTCATGAGGTTCACCTGGGCTTACCTCTCTAGATTGTCCACAACCCTGAAGTCACATTTATTAATTGTCCATGGAAAACTGAAGAGGAGTGGGTTTTTGGTTGATTTTCTGACACACACACCCCTTCAGCTGCTTCACTGGAGAAAGAAGACAATTTCCTTCTTCAAAGGCATGTTTGCGCCTTCATCTAACCTCACTGTCTTCAGACATATCTACTCTCTACCTGTGTAGCCTCACGTATCACCTGTACAACATACCATGCAGACACAATCAAGGTTAGTTTCAAACTGGAGAGGCAGAAGATAAAGTAAATCGGGCTGAGATGGAAACTCAATCATATGTCTCTGCTTTTTAAGGGTCCCTTATAGGACTCACCGTTGGAGAAATCTGTCTCTTGATGCATAGAAAGCTTTTACGTGACAACTCCATTGAACCAAAATTTAGCTGTAATAGTCTCTTTTAAACACAGTCCTTCTTCACCATTTCTTTAAAGCAGTGCAAGAATCACAGTGTGCATAAAAAGACTGGCTATGATGGGAAAAAAAAAAAAAGGAAAAAAAAAAAAAAAAATAGGAAGAGAAAAAAAACCCCCAAACAATCCTAACTAAACTTGACAGGAAACTACTTTCCACTCGCTCATGAAGAGATTCCAGCATCACTGACAACAAGCCCTGCTGATTGGGGTCAGTCACTTTTCAAGCCCAAGGGGACCGTCTTTTCCAACTTCAATCACAGTCTTATAACTCCTCTATAAATAAACATACCAAGGAATAAAAAAAAACAAGGAGAAACAGCAGTCACACTCCACATACAACAGTGGCATCCATTAAACTGCAGTAATAATGTTTGTGTTCTAGGAAATCCAGAGAAGAATGAATCAGTCTCCTTCACACAGCTGAAACAAGCTTTATTTGAACTATGTTTATAACTTCGAATGCTTTGGTAATTTTACTGGCACATCTGCCCAGACAAATGCATTATAAACACTAAACACCATCTGAGAAGCTTCTAACTTTTTATGATCACAAAAGAAATAATGCGATAGAATGTGTCAGATGTTTAACTAACAAGAAAATGAATGTTCATTTTTAATGCTGATTTTGAATAAGATTTGGTGCTTAGCATTCCAAGGGCCCATTTTTTCACTGAATCTACAACCGAGTGTTCAAGCCATCTTTCTGTACAACAGGGAAATATAAATCATGATGTCACATCACTGCTGGAGAGCTCCCAAACAGAGAGGGACCTGGGGGTGCTGATCAACAGCCGCCTAAACATGAGCCAGCAGTATGACCAGGTGGCCAAGAAGGCCAAGGGCATCCTGGCCTGCATTAGGAATAGTGTGGCCAGCAGGAGCAGGAAGGTCATGGTGCCCCTGTACTCTGCATTGGTTAGGCCACACCTTGAGTACTGTGTCCAGTTCTGGGCCCCTCAGTTTAGGAAGGACATTGAGACACTTGAACGTGTCCAGAGAAGGGCAACAAGGCTGGTGAGAGGCCTTGAGCACAAGCCCTATGAGGAGAGACTGAGGGAGCTGGGATTGTTTAGCCTGGAGAAAAGAAGGCTCAGGGGTGACCTCATTGCTCTCTACAACTACCTGAAAGGTGGTTGCAGCCAGGAAGAGGTTGGTCTCTTTTCTCTAGCAACCAGCACCAGAACAGGAGACACAGCTGTGCCAGGAGAAGTTTAGGCTCGAGGTGAGGAGAAAGTTCTTCACTGAGAGAGTCATTCACCATTGGAATGTGCTGTCTGGGGAGGGGGTGGAGTCACCGTCCCTGGAGGTGTTCTAGAGTTGATTGGACGTGACACTTGGTGCCATGGTCTAGTCATGGGGTCTGTGGTGACAGCTTGGACTCAATGATCTTGAGGTCTCTTCCAACCTTAGTGATACTGTGATACTGTGATTAGTCACATCCCAAAATTCTGATCATTTTAAAGGGGAGAGAAGCACTCATTTTCTAGTATCGTGTATCCTGAGATAGTCCTATGAGACAGGCTAAGCATGTCTGAAGGGAGGGAAGCAGAAAGAGGAGACAAGAGATTAACATTAAGAGATTTCAATTTATGAATCATAAACTGTTACACTGAATATGTATGAATTCAAATGTTTACATGGCTTCTTCTCTTAAAGTATTTATTGATCATTTTATCTTTTTCAGCATTTCTTCTGAACAGGAAATATTCCTTTGGACAGGCTTAAGTTACCAAAGAAAAATGTGCACATCTATTTCTAAATTTCTTTTTATTTTTGTTATTTAATAATTAATCTACATCCATGGCTATAGATCAGTTTCTAGTTATAGAAAGTCTTACTACTGAAATACCTGAACCTCTTCTTACATCAGTATTTCTTAGATTTAAAAAAAAAAAAAAAAAAGGGTCACTATTTTGGAAGTCCAGAACAGCACAAAAACAACCCCTAGGAACCTATGGAGACTGGAAAATATTTTTCCATACATACCACACATATCACAGCATTCTGGAAAATTACTACTGTTAGAATCTCAGGACATCAGGTGGCCCATCTCCCTAATGTGAGGCAGGATTAAGTATCCTTAGTAGAATCTGCCTAACCTCACTAATACTTAACTTAGTACCATAGTATCATAGAATCAGTCAGGGTTGGAAGGGACCACAAAGATCATCTAGTTCCAATCCCCCTGCCATGGCCAGGGACACCCTACACTAGATCACGCTGGCCAGAGCCTCATCCAGCCTGCTCTTAAACACCTCCAGGGATGGGGCCTCAACCACCTCCCTGGATAACCCATTCCAGGGCTTCACCACTCTCATGGTGAAGAACTTCTTCCTCACATCTAGCCTGAATCTTCCCACCTCCAGCTTCATTCCATTCCCCCTAGTCCTATCACTACCTGATAGCCTGAGAAGTCCCTCCCCAGCCTTCTTGTAGGTCCCCTTCAGATACTGGAAGGCCACAACGAGGTCACCTCGGAGCCTTCTCTTCTCCAGACTGAACAGACCTAACTCCTTCAGTCTGTCCTCATAGGAGAGGTGCTCCAGCCCTCTGATCATCCTCGTGGCCCTTCTCTGGACAACCTCCAGCACGTCCACATCCCTCCTGTAATAGGGGCTACAGAACTGGATGCAGTATTCCAGGTGGGGTCTCACCAGAGCTGAGTAGAGGGGGAGAATCACCTCCCTTGACCTGCTGGCCACACTTCTCTTGATGTAGCCCAGGATCTGATTTGCTTTCCGGGCTGCAAGTGCACATTGAGAGCTCATGTTGAGGTTCTCGTCCACCAGCACCCCCAAGTCTCTCTCCTCAGGGCTGCTCTCCAGCCAGTCACTGCACAGCTTGTATTTGTGTATGGGATTGAGGAAATAGGCATTTCATAGCCTACTGCATAACCCACAGTAATTCTTGGAGAGTCATTTTAGTTAAAGAGAGAACATACTGATGTAATTTTTTTCTAGCTTTTATGTAGGCAACCAGTTAATTAAATACTGTGTTCAGCATAAGTCCGCAACTATTCCTTCACTATTGGCCCTGTGTGCTGGTTTGATAAGCTCTCTTCATAGTTTTAATGTAAAACATCTGGAGTCAAGCACTTGCACACAACTGTCAATACATTAATCATGCCAAATAGGATCTCCCAGGTAGTGCCTAAGAATTGCATGAGAAATAGAAGGAATCAGTAGCAACTTCTTGGTGGTACAAAGCAAGCCATCTTTCTTTGCAAAAGGGTTAATGAACGGGGGAGAATTTAGCCACATAGATGCAAACTGTGTTGCATTATCTGGGGCCAAAGGATGGGTCTGATTAAGCTTTTACTAAAGCCATCACAGCCAACAGGACAGAACATATTTCTGGCTTAAAATAATTCAGACTAATTAATGCTATTCTGGTTTCATGCCAACTTTTAAGCATAAATTAGCATTCTGTAAATATTTAAGATGATATCACATTACCTCTGTGAAAACACATTTCTCATCTGTTCCAGACAAAAGTATACATCAAATCCTTGAAAGAAAAACCTTCATCCTAGTGAGCACCTAATTTATCAATAGAGCAATCCAAAATTAATATGACTGTATATGAAACTTGAGCCTTTTTTCTAGTGATGTGTGCTTCTGGGAATACTGTGTACCAAACTTGAAAGGTTTAACTATTTCTCTTCTCCCAGGTTAGTTGTATAAGGTAACTGCCCCACACAAATCCCATTCAGCCCTTTCTCAGCAGGTTCTATAACTGCCAAAACATCACATAATGCTGTTCCATGAAAAAGGACACTGGGTTGTTTAAACACATGCCAGTTGAAGCTGCCTTTTTCAAACAAGGTTTAATGGTGAAGGATATACTTTCTCTTGTGAGGATTGGGATAGAGATTTGTGACAGTTTTAGGCTGCACCTTTAAGAAAAGACAGCTACAGATCACTCTAGCTGAATATTTTGTAGCAAAAAGGAAAACAAAGATAATTCTAAACAAATTTCATTGGTAGATCAGTGGGAATGTACCTTTAAGGATTCTAGTTTCAGTCTCAGTCTGTTTGGTTGTTTTCTGTGCTGTGCAGTTTCTTTCTGTTCTTGACTGGTGCCAGCGCTGACCTTGGACTAATGAGATAAGAAAACTAACTTTTTCTCCCTTAACATCTGCTTTGACCTAATAGAATTTCCCTTAATATCCATTTTCTCTCTAATCCTTTTTGGGAAAAAGGAGGAAGGGGGAAAAGGGGTTTTGGGGGGAACCCTCCTCCCAAATGAGGGAGTTTTCTGTATTACGTTATTTCCTGTATATTTTTGTATATACTGTAAATACTGTATATTGTGTATATATTCATTGCATTTCATTCTGCTTGTAAATACAGCCCTTTTCCATTTTGCTTCTCTGACTCAGTTAGCTGTGGTTTGTGTGTTGGGGGGGAGAATTGAACTTTTTCTCACTACCACAAGATTGCTTGTAGGAACTGAAAATGCACAAATCCTTGGGCCCTGACAAAGTGCATCTGTAAGTGCTGAGGGAGTTGGCTGACATTGCTGTACCACTCTCCATCATTTTTGAAATATTATGGAGAATGAGAGAGGTGATTGAGGACTAGAAGAGGACCAATGTCACCCCAGTCTTCAAAAAGGGCAAGAGAGAATTCCCAGACAACTACAGGCTAGTTGGCCTCACCTCCAACCCTGGAAAGGTGATGGAGCAACTAATTTTGGAGATAATTTTTAATGACACAAAAGAAAAGAAGGTTATCAGGAGTAGCCAGCAAGGATTTACTAAGGGGAAATCATACTTGACTAATCTGATAGCCTTCTGTGAAAGCATGACCAAGTGGGTAGATGAAGTGAGAGCAGTGGATGTCGTCTATCTTGACTTCATTAAGGCTTTTGGTACTGTCTACTGTAACAACCCCATAATTAAACTCAAGAAAAGTGTGCTAGGTGATTGGACCACAAGGTGGATTGGTAACTGGCTCAACAACAGAGTTCAGAGAGTCACAATGGGCAGCACAGCATCCAGTTGGAGGCCTGTGGCCAGTGGTGGTCCACAGGGATCATTAGTGGGTCCCCTTTTATTCAACATCTTCATCAAGGACCTGGATGAGGGGATTGAGTGTACCCTCAGTAAATTTTCTGATGATACAAAACTGGGAAGGGTGGACAATACAATGGAAGGATGTGCTACCATCCAATGAGATATGGACTAAAGAGCTAGACAAAAGACATGTGTAGAGTCCTGCATCTAGCACCAGCATAGACTAGGGCTTGTCCTGCTGAAAAGTAGCTCCCTGAAAAAAGACCTTGGAGTTGTAGTGGACAGCAAGTTATCCATGGGACAGCAGTGTGCCCTTGTGGCCAAAAGGGCCAACAACATTGTGGGGTGAATCCAGAAAAATGTGTCCAGGAGGTTCTCCTCTCCCTCCACTCTGCCCTGGTGAGACCACACCTGGAATACTGTATCCAGTTTTGGCCTCCCCACTTCAAGAGAACTACTGCAGAGAGTCCATCAGAGAGGTATGAGGATCACTGGGGGACTTGAACCTCTCTCCTTTGAAGAAAGACTAAGACAACTGAGGCTGTATAGTCAAGAAGACTGAGTGGGGATCTTACTAATGTCTGTATCTGAGGGGTGGCTGTCAAGATGAAGGTGACAGTCTCTTTTCTGTGGTGTGCAGTGATGATACAAGGAACAGCTTCAAGCTAGAACATAGGAGGTTATACCTCAATATGAGGGGAAACTTCTTTATGGTGAGAGTGACAGAGCACTGTCAGGCAAATTCAGCTGGTAGTATCTCCTAGCACACTCCCTCATAGAATCACAGAAACATTCAGTTTGAAAAAGACCCTCAGGATTACAAAGTCCAACCAACAACCCTACTCTACCAAGTTCATCCCTAAATCACATCCTCAAGCACCACATACAAATGACCTTTAAACACATCCAGGGTTGGTGACCCAAGCACCTATCTGGGCAGCCCATTCCAACTTCTGACCACTCTTTCCATTAGTTTTTTTTTTCCCTAATGTCCAGTCTAAACCTACCCAGTCATAGCTTGAGGCCATTCCCTCTTGTTCTGTCACTAATTACCTGTGAGAAGAAACCAGCATCAGCCTCTCTACAATGTCCTTTCAGGTAGTCATAAAGAACAATGAGGTCTCCCCCTAGCCTTCTCTTTTCCAAACTAAACAGCCCCAGGTCCTTCAGTCACTCTTCATAAGATTTATTCTCCAGACCCTTCACCAGTTTCATTGTCCTCCTCTGCACTCACTCCAGAACCTCAACATCTCTCTTGTATTGAGGAGCCCAAAAATGGACACAATACTCAAAGTGTGGCCCTCCCTCTTCTGCAGTCAAGTGCTCCAAAAGGAGTAGGAGTTCAAGAGGGGACTGGACATGGCACTTGGTGACATGTTGGTGACAGTTTGGACTCGATGATCTTCAAGGTCTCTTCCAACCTTAGCGATACTGTGATACTGTGATACTGAGTTCCATCTCTAGTTCTTCAGCAAAACCAAGGAATGTAGAATGTCAACTGTCCATGCTACTTCTACTTCTCCATGCAAGCATGCATAGCACGTACTGAGCAGGGGCTCTAGTGACAGACACTCTGGACAGGTGAGTAGAGGCTTAGTTTGTCTTCTTATCTAAGAAAGTCAACACAAGAGTGGCCCAGGAGGAATACCTGCTTTGAAAATACCACATGCAAGAGACAGGGATTTTAACAAGCCAGAAGCTTTAGTACATGAACAAGTGTATGCATATATTGATGAAGCAGTGTTGGAGGTTTTAGCAGCAGCAGATATTTTGGCACAAAAAGACTTGAACACAATGACAGCCATCAAGAGTTTTCAAGATTTCATTCCCATCTAAGTGCTGAACATACTCACATAATCAGTGATTTAAGGGATTAAAGTCCTTTAGCCCAAAATTCTCAGTGACTTTGTGGGATATTGAAACTATGCCAAAGCCACAGGAACTCACTTGTTTGAAACAGCTCAGAAGAATATTCAGAAATTCACTTGTGTATGGCATGACTCAAAACTACTCTGATGACATTTGGAAATACAGCAATCACTTCCCAGTGCTGGCAAGGTAACAGATTAGTAGCTGCTCTAAAATTCCAATGGGTGTTTGAAAGGTGATATTTTCTATCACATCGGAGCATCTGACATTTCATATTTTCTTACCAACTAATCCCAATTTCTTAAAGCCACCAAAGCAAGTGCTTTCATTGAAATCAAGTCAGCACATCTCTTTTAACAAATTTTCAAATGCATTCTAGTTACTTACAGCACAACCCTAAATTCATTTTCCAAATACTTCCTTAACATTTTGAGGTTTTGGGTTTCTTTGATGTCTTCTTATATGCAGTTGCTGGTTTCACACTTTACACTGACTTTTTAACACACATAATCATGTTAGCTACTAGTTAATTTGTTTTCAATGGTTAGAATGGCATTTTCAAAGATCTTTTAATCATTTAGAGAAAATTTTCTCCAGCCTTTTCTCAAGGTAAAGGGTTTGATCTCTGCAATAGAAGATTGTTAAATTAAATCATTATCCCATTTAAAAGTGGTGACTTCCTCTATCACAAACAGTAGCACAAGGACATAAGTAACAAAAAAAAATTATATATATGGAAAAGAATAAATGTATTCAGCACAAGTTTAGAAACAGAAAACCAAACCAATTGCCTTAGAGTAATGTTGTTTGTGAAATCAAGAGAATTTAATACAATCCTTTAATATAATTCCTTGCAAAACTCACATGCCCATGATTTTTTCAAGATGAGAATCCAATTTTGAAGATCTGGCTTCAGTTTTGAAGGAATGCAGGCAGGGACAACCTAGCCCTCTGCCCATATATCTGCATTAGGTAGTATTCAAGACATTAGGTCAGTCATTACCAAACCGTACACCTACTCTTCCTATAATTTGGACAGGGGTTACTGCATCAAATGTGTGTTTCATTCTTTCATAACCAGCCTAGCAAAAAATTACAGAAAGGTCTTTATGTGTAGCCCATATCTGGGGCTAAAGTAAAGCAGTTGCACTGTCACCTGATAACACCTCCCTGCAGCAGAGAAGAGGAATTGGGAAAAGGAGACACACAGATTGAAACTAAAATGGAATTAATTAAATAGCCAAACTGGTTCCAACATCAATACAAAGTATATAAAGTTATACTCATCCCAGAGAGAAGAAAGAGTGCATGAAAAAGTTCTGGCAGGAGACTCCCCTCCCCACAGCAAATTTCCTCCTCTATTCTAAGTGTGATGCTCATGGTATAGGCTACAACTCTGAGCCAACTCAGGACAGCTGTCCTGACTGACCCTGAACTGCAAATGGCCCATGGCTTGCCTGTGGTTCTGTCCCAGCAAAACCAACACAAAGGTCACAATGACTTGTTTTCAATGCTAAGATATGTTTTTAACTTGGCATTTTTAACAACAGCAACAAAAATCCATCGGCCTCTACTCTTGCTGCTGTTACTGCCTGGGTCTTCCTCTGTCCTTGCTGCCCTCCTCCAGCCATGCATAGCTGCCATGTAGATGACAGCTACAACTTTAATAAACAAAAAGAAAAAGGGGAGAGTGGAAGCAAGCAAGCAAAGAAACATCAGCTTGCAGCCTTGTAAGTTTGCTTCCTTGCCTTTTGCTTTTCCCAGACTGGATGAAACTGGAAACTAACGGAGCCTGCAGGGAAAAGAGGAGTGCTGTGAAAAGGGGGTGCACTGGTCACTAAGGCCACCAGCTACTGATCTGTGTAGAAAGATTCTGCACTGATGTTATAATGCATCAGAACTCACAAATTACAGACCCAAATTAACTGTTTTGCTGCAGTCTACTGACACTGTGAGCTGTCAAGATTGAAGCAATTATGTGTTTAAAGGAAATAAGATACAAGCTGGAGATTTAATGCTAAATTTGTTCCTTCTCTAGGACTGTCACACATGAAATTAAGAATCTCCTCAAATTACCCATAAAACATATCCCCAACATCTGACCTATACAATGCCTCCTTCAAAAATAGTGTCTCTAAAATGGCTGTCCATAAGATACCATTAAGTATAAGGCAGCGTCTTCGTTTGCCTTCATGCATCAGCAGTTAACTTATTATTCTACACAGCTTTTCAGAAATTTCTCATACAGAAAAAAGTATAAAGTGTAAATCCACCTCACTGTGCAGCTGTGCTAGCAGTTCTTAGTGGCTTAAAAAGAAGCATCATTGACAGGCTTTTAGGAGCAGCTGCATCCTGTTCTCTCACCCTTAACACATTGCTCTGGGTAAGGCTAGCTTGTGGGAAGGAGGGAAGGCTGCTGCTGCTTCTGAAAAAGCTGGGGATATGAAGTAACCAAATTATGTAAGAGGTTTAGGGAAAATATTGGGTGAAAGGACAATAAAAAAGTCAGGCACATGGAGATCCACCCAACAAACAATACCTTTTTATTACAAGACAGCAGCTGTCGTCTGTGGGAAAAGCAGAAGTAAAAAAAAAAAAAAAAATTAAAAAATAAAAAAAGAAAAATTGGAGCACTGTGTTAAGTCTCAAAATTGGGCTTTCCAAGGTAATGTGGTTTATTATCTAATGAATCACATGGTTACTTCAGATAAAAAGAAAAGAGAAGCTTAATTTTAAATGACAGTTTAGTTCATCTATCTTTTCTTTGTAAATTCATCTCTCTATAGGAGTGACTGTCAATAGAAATAAGAGCCTACCAATTAATACATTTAATCTCTACCTGTTGCTAAGTGTTTCTGTGGTTACTGTAGTTTATGGACATTTATGCTGAAAAAAAAAATAATCCAATTTAATCATCAGGTAAAAATTGTCACTGTTACCTGCAACTTATTTTGGAAGAGGAGGCTCAGAGGAGACCTTATTGCTATCTACAACTAAAGGGAAGGGTAGTTGTAGCCATGTGGAGGGTGGTCTCTTCTCCCAGGCAACCAGCACCAGAACAAGAGGACACAGTCTCAAGCTGTGCCAGGGGAGGCTCAGACTGGAGGTTAGGAAGAAATTCTACACAGAGAGAGTGATTGCCCATTGGAATGTGCTGCCCAGGGAGGTGGTGGAGTCACCATCGCTGGAGATGTTTAGGAGGAGACTTGAGGGAGCACTTGGTTGGTTGCATGGTTTAGTTGATTAGGTGGTGTTGGATGATGGGCTGGATGCAATGATCTTGAAGGTCTCTTCCAACCTGTTCTGTTCTATTCTATTCTATTCTATTCTATTCTATTCTATTCTATTCTATTCTATTCTATTCTATTCTATTCTGCTCTTCATGTGAAAGGTTTATCTGCAGTGCTACACTTGCAGTACTACACTTGCAGTACTACACTTGAAGTACTATCGCCTTGTTGCTGATATGCTTATAGAAGGATGGGCTTTTATTTTTAGGTGAATCTGGCACCAAATGATTGAATTATGGACAAATGTGGCTTTGATATTTCCAACCTTTTCCCAACCCTTTTAAGCTAGATTTATTTCAGTGACTATTATAACATTAGATTATTTGTTTACAGTAATTGAACTGAGCAATCAACACAAAAACAATGTTTGAGAGCTTCTCCACTTGTCTTACAACAGTCATTTATTAAATTACACACAGATGTCATTAAACTCCTTGAAAGGACTGCCCTCAGGTTCAATCCTGGATTGCATGTACACATTGACATTCTATTATTAATCTTTCAGCCATTTTTATTCCTCTTACAATACAAAAATGTATTTTCAGTTTTCTGTATTTCATCAAAATTAATAGAGTCATCTCTGAGGTGGGGACTGGAGTAGTGGAACTGAACCATGATGATAAAGCAAAACAGATTTCTGCTTCTAATTCAAAGTCAGAAGAGGAATTTGACTTTATAACCTCTTGGGTTTTTTTTTTTTTTGTGTGTGTGGTTTTTGTTTGTTTGGTTGGTTTGTTTTTGTTTGTTTTGGTTTTGTTTGTTTGTCTGTTTGTTTCTCCCTCATTTTGTACCACTTCAGTCCTTTTCAGCATGGCACAGATACAATACTAAATTTACCTTCTGCCAAATGCAAGCCTCTCTGATGATTCTATTGCCTACCAAACAGCAAACTAAACTGAAAGGAGATGACTAGACTGTTGAAACTTTCACACAGAAGTGACTTGAGGAATTCAAAATACATATTATTTTTTGGTGGTTGTTGTTTTGTTAGTGGTGGTTGGTTTTTTTTCAGCTAGGAACAATCTACATTAGTGAATGTGCATAATCTAAAAAAGCAATCTGCAGAGTATTACAAGGAATCCTTTGTTCAAGAAGCTCTGGAAGTATGAAGAAAACAGTTTCAGTAATACTACAACTGAATTTGCAAAAGGCTCTGGAAAGATTTCTGTTGTTTTTTTCAAGAATTTGGCCAGTGTTGACATGTGCAGAGAGGGCTTCAAAAGTATTCATTTCCCTTCAGAGTTCCACTTTCCTCAGAGGATTCATTCTATGACAGCAGTAATAGTTAATATTAAAGCCTGGTATATCCCAATTTAGACCAGTGGTCTCGTTTTAGGACAAGCAAAATCCTTAACGAAGCAAACCGACAAGTCAAATCACTTTCATGGAAATGTTGGATGGGCAAACTGACTGGTAGCAGAACAATTCCATTTCCCCCCTCCTTAATTCTACCACGAGGTTGTGCCTAGACCCTGAATCACAAAGAAACTTCAGGATAGGATAGGATAGGATAGGATAGGATAGGATAGGATAGGATAGGATAGGATAGGATAGGATAGGATAGATAGGATAGGATAGGATAGGATAGGATAGGATAGGATAGGATAGGATAGGATAGGATAGGATAGAATAGACCAGACCAGGTTGGGAAAGACCTCACAGATCATTAAGTCCAACCTATCACCCAACACCTCATGTCCGAACCTTTTTTGAACACCTCCAGTGATGGTGACTCCACCACCTCCCTGGGCAGCCCATTCCAATGGGCAATCACTCTCTCTGTGTAGAATTTCTTCCTAACATCCAGCCAGCACACTGCTGGCTCATGTTCAGCCTACTATTAACCAGTACCCCCAGGTCCCTTTCTGCCTGGCTACTCTCCAGCCACTCTGACCCCAGCCTGTAGCACTGCATGGGGTTTTTGTGGCCAACGTGTAGAACCCGGCACTTGGATGTGTTAAATCTCATGCTGTTGGACTCTGCCCATCTGTCCAGCCTGTCAAGGGCTCTCTGCAGAGCTCTCCTAACCTCTAACAGATTATCACCTGCCCCCAGCTTGGTGTCATCTGCAAACTTCCTGATGATGGACTAAATCCCCTCATCCAGATCATCAATAAAGATATTAAAGAGCATGGGCCTCTGAATAGTTTGCCCTGACTCAGAATAGTTTGCCTTGATAATTGTGTGCTAGATGCATACTAGTGTTTTCAAGACAGGTTTTGCACCTTTGGACGTTCTTTCTGCTAGCTGGAGGTAATAAGAGGACAGACAGCCTAACAACGTGTAACTGGCCAATTGGAACAACAGAAAACTGGCCAGCAGTGGGAGAGACACTTCCCAAGCCAATAGTGAACAGCTTTCTGCAGCTTGTTAAAAAAAGTGGAAAAGCCTTGCAAAAACTAGAGGATCCCCTTCACATGGGAAAAAATGGGAGAATGTAAGATTGGAACCTGCTTCTATGTCTCAGAAATCATTGGCTTCCAGACCTCTGAAACACTAGCTGTGGATCAATACTAGTCTCAGGAATTCAATCCCTGATGACTTTTAAAGGCTAAAAAAAATAGAAATAACTTGATTTTATCCAGTTGGGGGTTTTTTGATTGTTTGTTTGTTTATTTGTTTGGTTTTTTTCCAAAGTCTTCCACTGCTCCTGTACATGCTGGAGGAAAGAGATAAGTGTATGGGGTTCCTGGGTAAGCACAAAATTAAGAAGGAGAGCACCTAATGTTTCTGTAGGCATTGAGTGACTTGAGGAGCTTGTATTTCCTTGGGTGGCAGCACCACCACAGCCTTCCCCCGGGGATTAGTAAACAGCCTGAGTTACTGCAGGAGCATGCAAACACTTTCCAGAAGGAGAAGAGAAAGCACTGCCAGGGCATAAGGACCCCCTACACTGAGATATTATGCCTCTCCAAGCTTAAGTAATCAAAACGCCTTCAGCAACCATTGCTCAAGCAGTGCATGTCCTCCACTCTCTCTCCCAGAAGGCTTTAAGGAGACATTAATTGAGTCATTTGTTTGTAAACCAAAGTGTATGGATATATACTTAATGGTGGGTAAATGTCAAGATATATTCTCTTTAGGTAGATTTTTTTTTCCACTGCAGTAAGTTTTGCAGCTTTAAAGAAATAGCAATTGTTATGGATGCCATAGCAGGTATTCAGCCATTTAAAAATAATGCAACCTTTCCAGTTTGTGGTCCCAGTATACACTGGCCTAGCCCTATGATTGAAAAGCTAGGCCTTAATAGTCTTCTAACCATTTCTCTTAAAAATGCAGAAACCCTTTCTTTCTCACACCTATTTAGAGTCTTTTTGATTTCTTAGCAACAGTGTCCTAGTGCCTGAGGTAATAATTTATACTGTGAAGAGCTTCTACTGCAGAAAACAAAACCAAAAGTTACTGCACATTAGAAAACAGGACTTCAAAGAGGGGGAAAGAAACAACATAAAATTAGTATTTATTAGACAACTTTTAATAGTAATAGAACTGGGAGACAGGTTTCCTAGCTCAACTGGCTGTCCCATACTAGTGTGTATATTCAGCCTGACTAGCCAGAACTATGATGGCTGTCACATACCTCAGGAGTATATGCCATAGTACATGATGCCAAATGCAACTGCCTCTAGCCTTTCAGACACACCAGAAAATCTGTACCTGCATACAGTCACCATTTTGATCTTAGGAAAATCCTTATATAATGGTATATCTCTAATTTACTTGGTTTGAATTGATAGAAGACAACAAGGCAGGACTAGACCTGTACAGGGCACTTCAACAGTCTCTTCAGGGCCTACCAGAAAGGCTGTGAACCTCAGCAGGCTCTAGTGTACACCTTTCCACAAAGAATCTGCCTTTGCTTCACTGCCATATACACTCCAGCTCTACTAAGCAGGGCTCCCAGTGGCACTATCAATACCACATGGTCTTTTTCAGTCTCTGCATTTAAGGCATGCATTGAATCTGCCCCAGGGCATATGGAAAGTAAGATTCTGGTATTTCCCAACTGATACACTAGTATAATGTTAAACCACTCCATTCCTAAGTCTACCTGTGCTGCACAGAGGGAATATAAAGCTTAATTAATGCAAACGTGTGAGGTTCTCAAAAGGAAGGCACAGTGTAAGTAGAAATTACTCCCATTAAATCAGGTATTGGGGGAAATGATCACATGTTACGAACTGAAGCTTGATCCTCTGTTCTTTAAGTAGTGAGAATGAAGACAGCAACATCAATTGGACCTGCATTCCTCATCATACATTAGGTCATCCATAAAGTTCAAGCCAGAACACATTCTCTTGGCACCTGCTCTGGTACTGTGTTGCAAACCTGAGCTGGAGACAGGATGCACTCTTTGTAAGTTCAGACATTTCATACGTACTATGTGTGATCTATGTGGGGGATGAATCAGTTGTCATGGGGACTTTCTGTTTACCATACTACCAACTGGGACTGGTGTCTGCTATAAAAAGATGGTCTCTTGTTGAAAGTCCAGTATTTAGGAGAAGAGCCTGGCTAAAGGAAACTTCAGGGGGGAGGGGTGGGGGGAAAGGAACAAACAAAAGAGAATGAAGAGAAGGAATTGGATAAAGAAATCTCAGTATTAACAGAAAAGGAATATACAGATAAGTGATTTACTTGTGTAAATAATTCTAAAATTAGTTACCACAGTCTGATAATTTGCCTCAACTGCCACACATAAACAGTTATTTTCTATCTTTGTTAATATTATAATGTTATTTGAAGTAAACTAGGTGCCAAAAACCCCAACCTTACACAATTTCAAGCTCATAATCAACCACTGCCTTATTGTTGGAGCTGAAACTAATCTCTTGACCTTCGTAAACAATGAGAAATGATGAGATGTGTCTGTTTAGAGTGATGTTAGGAAAATTACCTAATATTTTGCTGTGCTTTAGCAGGGCTCATCACTCGTCGAGTATGGCACTACTGCAGAAAGCACAAAGGTGAGATCTTAAGTGTAATTCTTATGTTTCATTCTGAACAGTCTGAAAGTGCAGTGAGGATAAGTGAGGCCAATGATTACTTTGTGCTCTGCTGCAGTGCTACTTTGCTTATCATCATTTTCTTGTTTATCTCCCTCATGAAAAGAAGTTCCAAGCAAACATGAAAGATAACAAGCAAGAATAGAAAATGAAGGAGGAATATTACACCATTGTTTATTTTCTTGGCTGCTAGAACCTCTCGGAATATCATTCAGCTCACTTCATTGTTACATTATCAGGTGTTTTTTCCCTGTCCTTTTTCACTCCAAGCTTTGTGTCTCAGGCCTGGGTAGCAATGCCTTGGCATACCATCAAAATACTAGTATGAAGAAAGCACAAAGTAGTAGCTTCACTCGTATAGCACTGTTTGTCATTAGACCAAGTGGACATCCCCTCTATGGTTGCTAAGCGGAGAGAGACATTCTGTGCTTATGTGCCTGCATATATGTGTGTACATGTAATGATGATGCCCAGCTAAAAATATCTGTGACCTTACCAGCCACATAAACCCTTGAAGACACAGATGTTATAGCGAAAGAAAGCTAAGTTGCTGCCAAGGAAGGGAAGGAGGACAACAATCACCCTAAATTATCAAGAAACCTTATTTCTTAAGTTCATATCCCATATATGACCACCACCTAACCTTTAACTCCTGAAGTTTATTCTGCTGCTCTGTATTATAAAACAAATATCTTGTAATTCAGTTCAGCGTATAAAGCAGGAACCCTGTCAAACTCCAGTTCACCTTTCTACTACCTTCATAAAAAAAAAATAAAATTAAATTACTCTCTCCAGACCCTACAGATTGCTTTGCAGACTGTTCCTTTCACCATAGTCATTTAACCTATGCCACAGAGCTTCCCCTCAAAGTGGATTTTGAAATGATGTATCAAAGTTGGGCTGTCTTGAGATACATCTTAGATAGAGATGACATAGATATAGATACAGATGTATAGATGTATAGATATAATTTGAAATTGCAGATAGGATTCAAGTTTGCTTAGGACACATTGTTCTTTTATCCACATCTTATAGGAAATGGCTGCAACTTCTCCTCCACCAACGGATTCCCTAAAACTGTCAGGGTTTTTTTCTCTACAGCTTACCAACCTTGAGGACTGAGTGCAGCATAAACAACAGCCCATGGAAAAAATGTGAATGGCTTTAATTACAAATATAAACATTAAGCACAACTAGAAAGTTCGTTTAAACAAGGAAAGCATCTATGTAGCAGTGTACAGCTTAGGGTATAACTTGTATGACATTGTTTGATTTTTCTGTGTCCTGTCAGCTACAGCACCATTAGCATATTTTGAGAAGTTAGGAAAGCCTAGCACTCTAAACAGACGGATTTGCATGAATTTATGAAAATGCTGCACTTCCAAAGCATCTCTATAAACTAATTGAATGAATGCACTGTTGCTATACAAGTTAGCAAACAGCAGGAACATGATTTAAGAAGAAAAAAAAAAAAAAAAAAAAAAAAAAAAAAAAGGATGAGAATAACAAAGGGGGGAAAAAATCCAAACAGCTAATGCAAACCCACTTCTACCAAGATGCCCTAAAGCAGCTGAAGCATTCAGCAGCCAGACAGACCATTTAATTTCCTCTCACAGAAATCACTCCAGGGTTTTTACAAAACAAAGCAAACAGGAAATATATAATTGTGCAACACTGTTTTAAAATTAAGGAAATTCAACAGTACAACAGCTGAATGGTTACAACCCTATGATGTAGGGTTTTTTCAGCTTGAATTTTTCCTTCTTTGCAAGCTCCTATTCACTACTCTTCACGTGTTTTCATCTCACTCACTAGAGTGGTCTACACTGTGATGAACTGAGTGGTTTTTTTTTCAGAAGGTAGGAAGATAACCAAGGAAAAATACCAAGAGGTTTCTGGAACATTTTAATGAAAGTGAAGAAAAAGGTTTGCAAATAGTGGGGAAAGAAGGAATAAATCTACTATTGGTATACTTGAAAGTCACATTTTTCCATACCTAAGTTCATTAACATTTTTCAAATGCGTTATCAGTTGCCATAAAAGAGAAGACAATGGATTTAGAAAGAAGAGAACCAACTGTGAAGTGGGCACTATGGACTCAACGCAAAGAAAATGCATCTTAGGTATTTAGCCCAGAAACAACTTTCCAAGACTAGGGGTAATGACAGACTGAAAAGCTTAGATAAAAAGAGACTGTTATTTTCCATCACTGGACATTTGTCTGAAAAATGCACATAAATTACTTATCAGGAAGGGTTTATAAGACAGGAGACTCGTCTCTGGGCAGATATCTTTCCTGACTGCGTGATCTTCTCAGTGTTCTGTAAGAGAAAACTTTTGACTTTTCGTTAATCCTTGGTTGATTTACAGGACACCGGGTGGCTGGCAACAGACAGAGTATGCCTGTCTCAGAAGCTGGAAAGGATCCTGCCCAGGAGCTAGCAGGGCTCATTGAAAGAACTTTAAACTACATTTGAAGGGGGACAGGGCACAAAACTGGGCTGGCTAGAAATAAGCCCAAGGACAGAACTGAAACACTTGAGAGCAGCTGGGGAGAAATTGGGACTTCTCATTACAAAAAGATGGCAAGACCTTCAGACCAACTGAAGTGCATCTGCACTAACGCACAGAGCATGGGAAAAAAACAGAAGGAGCTGGAAGCCACTGTCTGTCAGAAAAGTTATGATCTAGTAGCCACATAAAAATGTGGTGGGATTTCTCACACCACTGGATCAGCACAACTGATGGCTATAAACTCTTTGGAAAGGGATAGGCAAGAAATGAGAGGCAGTGGTATGGTCCTGTATATCAGGACATGTTTTGATTTTATTGAGTTTGATGCTGTTGATGACACAGTTGAGTGTTTAAGGGCAAGAATCACGGGGAAGACCAACATGGCAGATATCCTGGTGGAAGTCTGTAATAGACTACCCAACCAGGTTGAAGAGACAGTTAAAAATATTCTCTAAGCATCTGGCAGAAGTCTTGCTATCACTGAACTTTGTTCTACAGTTGTTGGAGCATGTTCAAAGAAGGACAACACAGCTGGTGAAGGGTCTTACAAGGAGCAACTGAGGAAACTGGGATAGTTTAGCATGGAAATAAAAGACTGAGGAGTGACGTCCTTGCTCTCTACTACTACCTGAAAGAAGGTCGTAGTGAGGTTAGGTGTCAGTCTCTTCTCACTAGTATCAGGTGATAGGACAAGAGGCAGTGCCTAAAATCATGACAGGGAGGTTTGCATTGGATATTAGGAAAAATTTCTTTACAGAAAGAGTAGCCAGGCATTGGAATAGGTTACCCAGGGAGGTGGTGGATTCACTGTCCCTGGAGGTGTTCAAGAAACCTGTGGACATGGCAGATTTGGATGTGGTTTAACAGCTGTGGTGGTGTTAGGTCGATCATTGATCTTAGAAATGTTTTCCAACCAGAACAATTCTATATTCTATGATTTCAAGAAGACATGAACATTCAAGAAAGAATAGACAGGAAGATTCATCTGAATCACTGCCCTTAAAGATGACTTGTCCATGCGTGGTGGAGGGCAAACAGATCCAAACTTGTCCAAACACAAACCTCCATTTACCCCCTCCCTTTGGAGCTGGGATTTTTGGCGTGAAAGTAAACAAAAGCCAGGTGCCTCCAAGTGTCTGTGAACAGGGGCTTGCCTGGGCTTGTGTTGACTTGTCCCTTGTTTTGGTAAAGAAGAAGCATGCAACTCACCTGTGGTTTGCCATGTGCTGTGTTTTTGAATTTCCCATGTTTGGGCAAATTTTATTCTTTGTGCTGAATTTTGTTGTTTTTCTCTAATGCTATTGGCCAACATCATGCTTGGCAAATATTTAATAGAAGCTGAGATGGTAACTGACTTGCCTTGTTTACCCAGAAAGCACAAGAGCAAGCCTTTTCTTGCCTTGCATGCTCTCACCTTTTCTACCAGGAAATCCTGGTTACACCGTATATAAAACTGGTGATAACTTCTCATATCTTGTGCCAGGTTCTACGCATTGGCCACAAAAACCCCATGCAGCACTACAGGCTGGGAACAGAGTGGCTGGAGAGCAGCCAGGCAGAAAGGGACCTGGGGATACTGGTCAATAGTAGGCTGAACATGAGGCAGCAGTGTGCCCCAGTGGCCAAGAAGGCCAATGGCATCCTGGCCTGCATCAGGAACAGTGTGGCCAGTAGGAGCAGGGAAATCATTCTGTCCCTGTACTCAGCACTGGTTAGGCCACACCTTGAGTCCTGTATCCAATTCTGGGCCCCTCAGTTTAGGAAAGATGTTGACTTGCTGGAACATGTCTGGAGAAGGGCAATGAGGCTGGTGAGAGGCCTCGAGCACAAGCCCTACGAGGAGAGGCTGAGGGAGCTGGGGTTGTTTAGCCTGGAGAAGAGGAGGCTTAGGGGAGACCTTATTGCTGTCTACAACTATCTGAAAGGTGGTTGTAGCCAGGTAGGGGTCAGTCTCTTCTCCCAGACAACCTGTGACAGAACAAGAGGACACAGTCACAAGCTGCACCAGGGGAGGTTTAGGTTGAATGTTAGGAAGAAGTTCTTCACAGAAAGAGTGATTGCCCATTGAAATGGGCTGCCCAGGGAGGTGGTGGAGTCACCATCACTGGAAGTGTTTAAAAAAAGACTGGATGAGGCACTTAGTGCCATGGTTTAGTTGATTAGATGGTGTTGGATGATAGGTTGGACTTGATGATGTCAAAAGCCTTTTCCAACCTTATTAATTCTGTATGTATATTCATGGCAGTCCCTCTGCACAACACTGCTGAAGTTGCAGTGGAAAGCCCAGCCGGCAAGCCAAAGCCACCTTTCCGAGACAAAAGAAAGCTGCCTCTCCTAGCTGGCAAAGTTACTGTGCCAGCTGCCGCCCGCAAGAGAAGCTGCTGACAGGCTGCCGCTGAAAAAGCTCTACCAAAAGGCAAAAGATTCAGTGGCTTCACAAACCATGAAAGAAGCCCACTGCTGAGGCCCATGAGCCAAGAGCCACTTGCTCAGCTGGCAAGCAGAACTTGCTGCAGCTTCCACCAGCCACAAGAAAGCCACGCTGTAGCCAAAGCTGCTGAAAGCTGCCAAACTGCAGCAGCAGCTCTGCGTGCACCGCTCTGCTAGCTGGGAAAGCCACCTCACTGCACTCTACAAAGCCCTTGGCAGTAAAACTTTCCCTGAGACCACTCTCTGGAAGCAAGACTGCTCCAAGAAAGCCAAAATGCAAAACTGCAGAAAGTTTCCTCCAGCAAAGCCACCATGTAGCAAAGAGCCATTTTGCTTTGTCTCATGCATGCATCTGCACTGTATTTTGGATTATAAAAATTGCATCCCTGGAAAGACTCCAGAAAGCTCAGCTTGTAACTGACCATATTTCTATAAAGTCTCTGCAAAGGTTCTTGCCAGGCACTTTTGTTTTGTGGCCATAGAGTTTCCCTTGTGGGCAAGCCGGGCTTGCTGCAAATGCCTTTCCTAATTTAAATTGCTGTTTGTAAATGTCTGATTTTTGCTTTCATTGTTTTAAATTGTTTATATGTACATTTCGTGAAAACATCAACCATAACTGACTACCCAAACCTGTAAATATAAATTGCAAATATGTTTCAGTGAGATTTTTTTTTAATTAATAAATAATTAATATATTTCTCATAATATCTGGGCAAAATTTAAACCTATGTGCCAAACATGGGGGCTGTAACAGTGAACTGTCAGTGGAGCTTTAGTGTGGGATTCAAGAGATCTACATCATACTCCTGATGTTGTCCATGACCCAAAAGGTGATTCTGGTCATGACACTTCATTTGACTTTGTCTCACTTTTACAGTCCATAAAATATTTACTTCCTTGTTCATGTGCATCTAGATCTGTTAGTGCGAATTCCAAGTGAAACCTACATAATGTTGTTGCTGTCATCGTATTGTTATTAATAATAGTAATTATTTTAACATGTCTTGGCTGGCACAACTCTTAAATCAAGCCAATCAACTTCTAAAACTGTGAACCCATTATGGAGGTTTCTATTTGTCAGTGTTTGACATGATGTGAAACCATAACCATAATGTAGGTGACAGCCTAAGCATTTTGTCTGTTTTTAACTTGGTCTCAGCAGAAGTATCTAACTTCCCCTTCACATGTATTGGCCCAATAATTAAAATACATCTAAAATTTCTGTGCAATGCAGAAATGATATATAGGAGACATTTAATGAGGAAAGCAAAACTTTGAATGAAAATATGTCTTTGGACAACTCTGTCTTCTGAGCATTCATTCAACAACACTACTGCTGCTAGCAAAATAATCAGTACTAGCAAATGCACCAAGGGACTGAAACTCAACCACCTGTTAAATTGCAAAAATACTCCCTCGCATGGTTTTATTCCTGGCCAACTAGGCCTCTCCAAAATTATATTTTAGACAGACATTAGGAGTTAACAGTATTCTCCACAGTCAATTTGTCTTTACTCACCTTCTTTTGCAGACTAGCAAATTTTAATGATATGGACATGGGTCACCCCACGACAGCTGACCTTACTGGCATCAAGAGTCCCAGGCACATTTCATTTCCTAGTGCGAATCTTGCCAAGTAGCTCTTACATTACATAAACTAATTTTTTATTCTACCTTGAACAAAAGAAACCCAAAAAAATAAAAAAAGGGGAAAAAATTAATAACCAAACACCCCCTCCCCCCCCCCCCCCAATCTTACCATCTATTAAGGCAATTCTGTCACACGATGTACTTTAAAAGACATACTGGGGGGGTTTAATACCAAAGACTATAATATTTTTAATCCATTCAGGAAACTGTAGCTAGCTTCCCTTTAGTATATTTTTTTTTCCTTCCAATAGTACAAGGAAACTTCTGAATGAGGTCACAATTACTCCTGTTGCTTCAGGAAGATGTTTTCCTTGTAATGATCATAAACTATACCACTTTTAATGATTAAAAGTTGACTGCTTATAGCCTAGTCAGTGGCCAATCTATTTTGTTATGCTAATGCCATATATCACAATCAAGTGACATTTTAGCTTTGCAATATAGCTATTTTGGCCACTTAACCTTGTGGCTACTAATTTGTAGCACAAGAAGATGTTTAACAAAAGCTTATCCTTCCACGGTAGCAAGATGTACATGGACTTAAAAAGCAGATGAGTGGTGGTCTTCATAAACTGAAGATGTAGTAGCTTGCATCACATTCAGATGACAAGTATACACATAAATAACTAATGTATTATTAATAGGTATTTATTTCCTCTGCTCTATCCAGTTTTACAGTAGGATGCATAATTAATGTCCTAGTTTAATCATGCTATAATAATGAAAGTCTCACAAAAGCAATACACAACTGGGCTTGGTGCAGTTAGCAATGTCTAGTGGGAAGCATTTTCATGTCAACTATAAATAAATAATTAGAATGATAAACAAAATGCATGTCACTGGCATTATTAAGGCAAAAGGTCTTTCTATAGTCTGTTAAATATCAACAAGAGACACTGCAAGGTTTTTCTGTTGTTTTTAAACAAGCCACTTGAAAGAGAATGGATTGGAAAAACTCAGCCACTGAATTACTGCCCTGGCCTTCTTATAAGGTTTGATGTGCCTCGGTGCTTTATTTCTCATAAGCTGCTCACCCAGCAATGGGGAAAGCAAACTGACAAGAAAAATGGTCAGCAGTTGGAGAAAAGGGGGGATGGAAGGAAGCATTGATTTCTCTAAAAGGAGAACACATTCTAAAAGCAAAATGCACGAGTGAACAAGAAAAATCACTAGCCCCCAGGACTGGCAGTCCACTGTAACTCATGATAAAGTAAATACATTTTGTTTGGCATATATCTATGAAAACTGTTTAGCTTCTCTCCTTGTAGCAGGACACTGTTGTAAAGCTCTGCCCTGAACTTCAGTAATGTCATCCTAAAATGAAATGCATCATTACATTTAAAAGATTACTCCACATTGTCTACTGTTAATATCTAATTAAATTTTTAAAAATAATAATAAGCAAATGACATAAATCTACTTAGAATCAATGTTATCCAAACTGCATAATAAGAAACATCTCTAGTAATGATAGAAAATTTGAATTTTCTATGCTTAATTTTATAGGCTATTATTTTTAAAATAGACTAGACTAGACTAGACTAGACTAGGTTGGAAGAGACCTTCAAGATCATCGCATGCAACCCATCATCCAACACCTTCTAATCAACTAAACCAAGCACCCCATCAAATCTCCTCCTAAACACCTCCAATGGTGGTGACTCCATCACCTCCCTGGGCAGCACATTCCAATGGGCAATCACTCTCTCTGTATAGAATTTCTTCCTAACATCCAGTCTAAACCTCCCCTGGTGCAGCTTGAGAGTGTGTCCTCTTTTTCTGGTGCTGGTTGCCTGAGAGAAGAGACCAGCCCCCACCTGGCTACAACCTCCCTTCAGGTAGCCGTAGAGAGCAATAAGGTCTCCCTTGAGCCTCCTCTTCTCCAGGCTAATCAACCCCAGCTCCCTCAGCCTCTCTTCATAGGGCTTGTATTCCAAACCCCTCACCAATTTTGTTGCCCTTCACACAACAACAGCATTATAATACATTAAAGCAAGGTTCTTTACAATCTAAAATCAGCAATAATAACTAGCAGGACTTTTATCTTTCACAGAAGTGGCAAATCACCACTAGAAAATACTCTTCTTGCATTCTATGTAAGATATTTGTGCCTCTGTTTCTTACTGTATGCTATAATTGATATGGCTATATTTCTATTTATTTGTGTTACAATAAGCACAACACAACCTTCAGTGAAGAATATAACTGGAAACAACAACTCTGCCAGTGGACATGGCCAATGTTCTGTCAGTTTCCATGGACTCTTATAAATAATGCCAGGAGGAAAAAAAAATTAAAATCTCCTATTTGGAAGCCACTTCTGTCAATTCAGAACAAAACTGAATTCTTTAAATTCTAATCCAAACAGTGTTGATTCCAGGGGACAAAAGTATTAATGCTCTTGTCTTTGATTCAGTCTCATCACTGCTGAAAAGGTTATAGGATTCCTATGCTGATGATCAAAAAGAAATTTCTATTGACTAAGTAGTATAAGATGTGGGATGGTTTTATACATTTCTCCACATAGAGTTGACATTTCTGTCTGAGGGACAATAAGATGACAACCAAGCAGTTCTGGGCCGCTCAGTGTAGGAAAGATGTTGACTTGCTGGAACGTGTCCAGAGAAGGGCAACAAGGCTGGTGAGGGGTTTGGAGCACAAGACCTGTGAGGAAAAGCTGAAGGAGCTGGGGTTGCTTAGCCTGGAAAAGAGGAGGCTTAGGGGAGGCCTTATTGCTGTCTACAACTACCTGAAGGGAGGTTGCAGCCAGGTGGGGGTTGGTCTCTTCTCCCAGGCAACCAGAACCAGAACAAGAGGACACAGTCTCAAGCTGCAGCAGGGGAGGTTTAGGCTGGATGTTAGGAAAGAGTGATTGCCCATTGGAATGAGCTGCCCAGGGGGTGGTGCAGTCACCATCACTGGAAGTGTTTAGGAGGAGACTGGGTGGGGTGCTTGGTGCCATGGTTTAGTTGATTAGATAGTGTTGGGTGATAGGATGGACTTAATGATCTCAAAGGTCTCTTCCAAACTGGTCTGGTCTGGTCTATTCTATTCTATTCTATTCTATTCTATTCTATTCTATTCTATTCTATTCTATTCTATTCTATTCTATTCTATTCTATTCTATTCTATTCTATAGCTTGAGGAGATGCCATATTAATAAAGATGATAAATAGTCTTTTGAGAACAAGTTGCATGGAGTGACAGGATGAAACACAGTTTTAGCAGAGCACAGCTTCATGTACTTTTTTGTCATGGGATGCCAACCACACAAAAATCTTCAGCCATAATCATGTTTGAACTCAACTATTCCATTTCAGTGGGCAAGTACATCACGCCTTTTATTAACTTGGTCTTTCTTTTGCTGTCTTTGTTATTTGTGTCCACTCATGAACTTTTGTATTCCCCTTAAGCTTTTAATCTCTACTTGTAAAATATGAATTTAATTTTAGCTTATATATTTCTTACATCTAAGTATTTTTTCACTTGACTTTTTTTTTTTTACACCCAAAATATATCTTCTTGTGTTATTACCAAGAAGTGGGAAAAAAGACTATAAAATTTTAAGGAGAAGCCTTCCAAGGATACACTTCTGTGGAAAAAGTAGTAATATGTGTGACTCTCTAGTTGGGAAGGTTATAATGAATCGACTAAAATGATGAAGTTAATGCAGGGAAATTAAAACACATTAAACTATATGTAGATACTTTCATTCTGAATTAAAATGCCTTTATTTTTTGTAGTTCAATCTTCCCTTAAGCACTCCAGTTCTCAAAAAAAGTTTTCCTATAGGGGCTTAATGGTCCTTAATTTAGCTGCATTAACTTCACACTTTTCATTGTTCTCCCACATAGAATTGCCATAAGATATCTAACTGCTGCATTTGCTTGGTGCTTGCACAGTTAGGAACATATAAGGTATATCTAAGTGGTGCCATTTATAACAGCATCAATTTGAACCTCAAAATTATTAATACAGAACTATTAATGCAAAACTGTGGAGACTTCAAAGATTCTTTTAAAATCTGTACATCTGCTGTCTACAACTACCTGAAGGGTGGTTGTAGCCAGGAGGGGGTTGGTCTCTTCTCCCAGGCAACCAGCACCAGGACAAGAGGACACACTCTCAAGCTGCACCAGGGGAACTTTAGCTCGAGGTGAGGAGAAACTTCTTCACAGAGAGAGTTGTTAGTCATTGGAATGGGCTGCCCAGGGAGGTGGTGGAGTCAGCATCCCTGGAGGTGTTCTAGAGGGGATTGGACATGGCACTTGGTGCCATGGTTTAGTAGTCATGAGGTCTTGGGTGACACATTGGACTTGATGATCTTTGAGGTCTTTTCCAACCTTATTGATTCTATGATTCTATGACCTTTTCAAACAGTCTTTTCAATAGGAGATCTCAAAACTTGCAAAATATGCAAATAACGTTGTTGCTATTCTTCTGAATAAGTGAAGCAACACAATTTAGGGTGAAATCCATAATGGAAGTTCTGTCACTTCCTGAGCAAATGCTACAAAAGGAAGACAACACTTTATATTCTAAACATGTTTTGAATGAAAGTAGCTTTGGTCGTGATCACTTGCAGCTAAACTCACTATCTGTATGTGTTAAGCTCCCTTGCAGGGCACCTATCCAGACCAGACCGTGATGGGATTTAGGCACAAGGATGCTTACTTTGTCAATCTAAAAGTGCAAGTTGGAATGTTCTTCCAGGTTAGCAGTGTTCCTGGGAAAATCCTGACAAAGACCCTTTCATTCCATTGGGAATCTGAAAAACAAATATCTACACTTGCACCAAATGTCTAATTAACATGAAATATGCTAAGAAGTGTGAGTAAAATGGCTGGTGAATATTTGAGACGTTGATAATGGCATAGAGATGCTTTCCAGGTTTACTAAAAAACAATGTAGATTAGAAGAGCAGTGCATTTGGCCATAATTCTCTCTCAAGTTGTCTTTTGGGGAAAAGAATAGAAATAGAGGTGTTCAGTTCTACAACCCAGTGGGACAATACCCACTTTATGGCAAAAAAAAAAAGAATCAAAACCCAAACATGCTGTCACTAGCAGCAGAATTGATAGTGTCACCTGGGATTTTAGCCCTGGATGATATGGGAATTGTGAGGCAGAGAGATAAGACAGGAGAAAATTTAGTCTGGAAGGAAAAAAAAAAGGAACAGGGCTTGTGGCAGCACATTGAGAGAAATGTGGATATGTATTTTTTTTTTAAGACTTTAAAATAAAAGAAAGAAAAAGAAACCGTTTGCCTTAGACATGCAGAGGGAAGCAAAAAGAACAAAGATTACGCTGAGGTTATGGTCCCAGGAGGCAGAAGGTATAGTGAAGTTGTAAATGGAGACAGAAGGGAGGCAGAGGAGAGGGACCGAGGGAAGAGATAAGAAATGGTTTATGTTACAACAAGTTTAAATGCCATGCACTTCTCTTTCCCCCCATTTCAGTTAACAAGTGTTCTGAACTGCAAGAAACATGGATTGTATCAGGAAGGTAGGGTTTTCCCTAGAGAGTACTGTCATGGTAGGATTAATTCTTTTTACCTCCACAACACTGACAAGTGCACTTTCACAAATGATGTTCTGCTCTTCAATCATCTAATTTGTCCCTTAATAATTCAGAAGTTTCAGAAAATATTTAACAGAGCAATACTTACCATAGATGCTGAACTAAAAAAAAAAAATAAATTAAAAATTAAAACATCAAGACAAAATAAAAAGCCAACAACAACAACAAAATGAAACAAACAAAAAGCAAGGGAAGAAGCATTTTCAACTCCAAGGTTATGAAGTAAGCAGATACATCACTTCAGATGTGCTGCATGATTGTTTAAGAACAATAAAAACCTGCACCTCTGCGGACAACAAACATTTTCTTATGTGTACCTGACCTTAATATTCACATATATTCAAAAGCAGTTTAATTGCCCCCTTCACTCAGGGCACATATTCCCATTCCAGCTTGCCTGCAGGTACTGGTATTCTTCTGATCCCCCAGGAAGCATATTTAGTTCCATCAGAATAGAATTATTTACTTTGTTTCAGTATGGCTTGTTTTCTGTGGATACTGCAAAGGGCAACAGCTCAAAGAGGTCAGACAGAGCAGGTTAGGGACTTGCACCTAGGGGTGAGGGAGGGCAGATTTTGCTGGTTCATACTGCCAGGGACCCTCAGCAGAGAAGATGCTTTTCTGAAAGGGTGAGTTGTTTGTTTGCAGTTCTGCAGTTGCCCAATTTTAACTTTCTTTTTCCCCATTATATTTTGTTTGCAGTTATTCCAGTGCTGATCCATATGCGTGGAGAAGTACATTTGTGCAACAGTAATGGCTTTCATTACAGTTCTGTGGTCTATTTCACATAAAGGTGAAATGGGGAGGATATTAGCAGGTAGTTCCCAATTCTAGAAATTGTTCTGTTTTTTCCTTCTTTTACTATTCTACATTTTCCCCCTTCCTCTTCTTTCAAAATTCAATAGTACAATCAGTGTGTAAAATTATAACTGTCGAAATGAGCATTTCTGTGAAACTTCATGTTATAGCAATTGGAAGCTTGCTCTCGACTGATGTTTGCTACTAAGCAGGCAAAAAGAAACAAACCTAGCTTTTAAACTGTGCCATGTAAAAATCAATTGAAGGGAACAATAATACTGCTGATGTTTTGAAAATGAAATCATCTTTATCTGGTATCATTGTGTTACTTACTGCATACATAGAACCACTGGTTTTTCTGTTAAGTTTCAGTAATTCCCCCGCTCCTACAGTACTTTTAACTTAAAGTTGTTCTGATAACATCCTCAGTATACTGGGAAATTTATCACCTTGAGGTCTTACTAAAGCATCATTCTTCTGATGCTTTACGTAAGGGGAGATAATCTACCACTGATCAAAATATTTTAGCATTAAGTAATTCTGGTTCCTAAGTTCCTTGTGAAAAAATCCAATCCACAAGCCAAAGCGTGGGAATCGTGCAACATCTTGCACAACTGGGAGAGAAAGATTAAGACAGAAAGAACTTCAATACAATGCTCCAAATGAAACCTTCTGCACAAAAGGTATCATCATAATTTTCAAGTCTCTCTTTGTTCATAAAAGACTTTATTTTCAAACAACAGGAAGCTCATTCATGAGAGATGTCTTTTCAAAATTCATTTTGACCATGCTTCTGCATTCCTCCAAGCTTCCATATTCATTCATTCAAGCACAGCTATGGCAGAAATATGAGTTATTTTTTCTATGGGAATCTGTCTGGCCTTATGCCTGCTTAAGTCATTCATCACTCAGAAACTGTGGTATAGGGTGATAGTCTAAAATTGCAAAAGAAATGCCAGCGTTTTAAAAGACGCAGTCACTGAATCATATAAAAACATAATTGGTAATAGAGAGCTTACTAGGATGTATCCAAACAGAAATCTCAGAATAAGGAAGTTAGAATGTTATAAACAGATGACAGTTATGAAAATTACTATATAAGACTTGCTATCACTCCATAGAGGATGACCCTATCAAATTTATTCCATCTCAGGGGAGGGGGCAATGTTCACCTCACCAAAAGTTAGGATGTTCCCATTTTCCACGTTACTGGAATCAAGTGCAATCAGAAGATACTCCTTGCCTCATATCAGACTGGCTAAACAGCTTATTTGTCTGTATCCTGTCCTTTCCTAAAAGATACTTTCTGAAATGGAGTGATTTAAAACCTTTTGCAAGACTTCTGATTACCTTTAAAATTCAGTTAACAGCTACACCTATGTTAACATCTGGGAAAGGGTCAGACAGACAGATTTCTCCCAGAGACCTTGCCTACACAGAGACATGCAGCAATATTTTTCTATATTTAATTTTTAAAGTAGATTATTTAAACTACATTAAATCTCTGGCAGTTGTAATTCATTTGGAATGGAGTTAAGTTAAACCAAATCAAGACAATTTTTATTCTGAATGAACATCTATACGGGGACTTAATTAAGTTTAACTAATCCACTTTAAATTCGTTTTTGCAGATTAATTTTCCTGAAAGTCTCCATATAAATAAGCTTTCAGTTAACTAAATGCAGTTCAGTAAATTATTACCAAAACCTCATTCTGTTTCAAACACAGATTGTGTTTTGGTATGCATTTTCTTCTTGAACTTTGACTGCCAGAATCTATCACAGAGACAACATGGCACTAATCCTTTTAAATGTCACTAGTAAACTGACTGTCTATTTACAAAACTAAATAGTCTTGTTTTTTTTCATGGATAACTTATTTAAAGTAACAGTTTAGAAGCATTGTCACATCAAAAAGAGGTGTGCATGTTTTTGCAGTTGATTTTGAAATGGCTTTTTTTTGGTGTGTGCTATAAAATGCTATTTATTAAATACACAAGGAACATTCTTAGTGCTTCATAGCAAAGCACTTTACCCTCTTAAAGCAGCAAAAAGCCAGACTCAGATGAAAAACAAAGCTAAAATCCTGGGTATTTTCCAGTATTAAAAAGAAACAAACACACAAACCCAGCTAATTTAAATTGAATGTGTAAATATTTGGAAAAATCCATAGAGATACAATCTTCTGTTTCTGTTTTTAAATAACCTGTGCTTAATTTCCTTAGAAATAAGCAAGGATACTCTATTCTACTTAGGGACAAAATTAAGCAATGGGATGTGGTTCAAATGGATCCTCATATATTTAAGGAGCGATTCTTCTTGCTTTTCTGCAGGGGAACATAATAATCTCAATGTTTTGAAAGCAGAAGAGGTAATGAGCATTAGGAAATGTGCCTTCCGTCCCCAAGACCTAACTTAGCTTTCTGAGTTTGCTGTGGTGAAAATATCCTTCCTGCACCTCATTTTCTCAATACGTAAGCTGTGGCTAAAAATATTGAACTCCTTTGTAATTGCTCCCAGATCTAAGTTGAAAAGCATTAAGAAAAGCAGAATAATGTATTGATAAAGAAAAGCAGAATAATGTATTGATATTTTAATATTAAGGATGAAACACTGTGACAATGATACAATCAACAGCTACTGCATATGTTCAAACTACTAGTAGGGGAAAGAATAGTGTAGAACTATATAAAGTGCAAATTGATACATTTACAATGGAAACCTAAAATCATAAACCCATACTTCTGTCTGAAAAGCAATGAATATTTCCTCTGGATTTGAACAAAATTCATTACAGCAAAGCTTAAAAGGGAAAGGGGCTAGGGTGGAGGGGTGGGAAGGGGAGGGGTGTAAGGAATTATGTTCAGGTCACATGAATTGGTGATAAATATATTAATAGGATAAATATATTAATACTACAGCATTCACCTCCAGATGGCTGCTTGGGAACTGATGAAACATTATAAACACAAAGGTCATTGCAGCCAAGAAATGAAGTGGAGTCCCAAGATGGAGTCACTAAACACAGAGAGCCCTCAGTAGTAAAATAAAGAGCTGTACATAAAGGTTCTCTCAAAATAATTGTTGCTGAGCTAGCTTTACTCAAAACTACAGGCAGAATTATGTGTGTGGTATAAAGCCTAGCACACTTAATGACATCAGCCTCAATGAGGAGACAGTTCAGTGCTTTGCATCCTTCACCACCCCAAAACAAATGTCCATCAAGGAAAATAAAATAATGGATGTAAATGCTAGAATATGAATTTGAGTTAAATAGTTAGCAGTAATAGAATATTATCACTTTGCTTAGTGCTATGAGCACCTTTAGGGCTTTCTAATGTTAAATTCATATCTTACTGTGAAACACAGATTTCTCAGGAGATTTCTCAAGAGAAAGAGAAGTCTATCAGCACAGTGGTCCCAGCTCCATCTGCCTCCATCATTGCTTTTCACATGATGACTGGAGACTGTGTGGCAGAGGATGCAGGTAGAAAAGTGGGAGAAAATGCATAGTCCAGATTGCATTACAAATTTATAGTAAGAATAGAATAGAATAGAATAGAATAGAATAGAATAGAATAGAATAGAATAGACCAGGTTGGAAGAGACCTTTGAGATCAAGTCCAACCTATCATCCAACACTATCTAATCAACTAAACATGGCACCAAGCACCCCATCAAGTCTCTTCCCAAACACCTCCAGTGACGGTGACTCCACCACCTTGCTGGGCAGCCCATTCCAATGGCCAATAAAAATAATTTTTAAAAATGAATTAATTACCCTGCTCTCCTGCCCCACAGATGATGTGCCCTGCTCTAAAGCAGAGGTATGATTTAGCCTGGTTTACCCTCTGTCTAAGCTCCACAAACATTTTATATCTGAAGCTCAGTTAGCAACATTAGCTTTAGCATCACTGCAAGTACAATCATACAATTACAATTTCTCTGTAACAGAAGAATATTCCGTCACCTTTTTTCTAATATTTTATTCTTCATCATTTAACAAGAGTGCATTCATCTTTCTAATCATGGGTATCAGCTCTGTCTGATCTATGGCCTGTGTACGTTTAAAAAAAAAGTGCCAGTCATTCAGAAGAGAATTTTGTATTTTTTTACATTTTTTCTCCCTTAAGCAGGAATCATGCTGAAGTTATCAGAAACAACCTAAAACTTGTTACACAAAGCAGAGGAAAAAGCGTGAAAGGGCCCACGGTGAAAACAACAGGTCTGAGTACAACGTAAGGGGCTGACATTGCAAGCTGGATAACATTCATGTTCACCACTCACAAAGAGAGAGGGAGAAGGACTCCTCTAAGGATAATAACTTAAATACTTAAGCTCTTAATTTAGCATCTTCCAAGACCAAAGGTTAAAAGCAAGTTTGACACCTTATTGCCTGTGCTCCCCCTTAGGTAATAAAAGGACTAGTGAAATACAATAATGGGTCCCTCTGTGCCATGACACTGCATCATAACCATTACATAGCTCAGGGATATCAAACACACTCTTATAGGGAGTTTAAAATCACTAACATGCATTCTAAAAATGCAGCAGTCACAATATTGTAATGTGATTTTCTTTATTTTTTCTCTCACTTTTTTTGTTGTTGGTTTGTTATTTGTTTAGGTTTTTTTGTTGGGGTTTTTTTGCTTTAATGATTCATCAGGTTATCTGTACATCATGAAGTATTTATTTCCTTTGCAAGCAACGTCCATTTGAAAACATATAAATCAAAATAGCTAGGATTCTCACAGCTGTTCCTACACCTTGTTTGTAATTTTTCTCACCTCATCCTTGATTTCCTTAGTTCCTTGGCCCCTTTGGAAAGTAAAGTGGTAATTGATATATAATTTTGATACTTAATATTTCACACTTGCTTCATATGAGAGTAAATAACTAAAGCACACAAAATGCACTAAAGAGTCTGTTGAAATGATCCCCATGTGATTCGATGTGATCTACGTAACCAAACTGGACTCCGTGATATTAATTTAGTGACAATTAATACTGTTGGTATTAAGATTCTTAACAATGTGTAATTCCATGAAAATTTGCACATCCAACTCATTGAACTATGCACACAATTCTTATAATGCTAACGAAATATAGTAATAAATCATGATTCTGAATTTTGCTTGGAGTGGTATCTGAACGCCCTGAGTTAAGCCTCAAAACACACATAGGAACTGGGTTTTGTTATTTCTGCCTTACAAAGAGGAAAAGAGGCACTGCCAAGATTGGTTTGCAGGTTCCATTCCAAAAGTTCATACTACAAGCAGTGGGATTTAAACACATCCTTAAAATTTAACGTGTCCTAGACACTTTCCTGACTGAGACCTAGGTGTGTCAGTGATAAAGCTGTAACAAAACTTCGACTGCCAGTTTCAAGCTCCATGCCACTTGTGTAATAAGGTAAAGAGTTGGCTAATGTCTGCATATTTTAAGCAGAGATATTATTCAGCATGCAGTAAAGAAGCATGAAAGGATAAAGTACAGCTTATAAGGTAAGCACTGTAGCTTCTCCTTGGCTTTGAAAAATAGTAATTCAGATTTCTTCCAAAATTGTGTTCTCTCTCTCTGTTCTACATTCAACTCCCTATTCTTTCAATCTCTTTAAAAGCTGCTAACATCAGCTGCTTTTTTTGTGGTTTTTCTTTTTGCTTCATTGCCTACAAATTGCTCTAAGCTCTTCATTCCCTATGAACCTGTTCAGCTGGAGCAGAACAGCTGTACAGCAGGCTGTTCCTAGTACACCTCTGGAAAACGTATAGGAAAATGATAACAAGCCATACATAAAGTGTTGTGGGTTTGTTTTTTTTTTTGTCTTCTGAAGATTTGAGAGGGGATATGTATTTATATGTATTTAAACCTCCATTCATCTATGCAAACACAGAGCTGGGAAAGATAAATAATCATTAAAACACTGGATACATTTCTCCAGAGAGTAAAAAGTCTAAAACTCTCAGTCTCTGATTTACATCCCCTGAGGTGTCAAGGATATCTAACCATGTCAGTTGGAGTGGAAAAACTCTGTATGTCAGCATGAGAAGGCCTGATTGCTGTAAAACAAATGTCTTTTTAGTTTCTCACCTCCTTAACCCTCTCTCATTCTTCAACTTCTTATTTGCATTCAAAAACCCCAGTGAAGTCCACTACTCATTTTGCCTCATATATAAATATATTTTCAGAATAAAAGCATGGTTGTTCGCTCTTCTGGTTTTAAGTAATCAAAACCAGTTAAGAACAAAATTTAGAACCAGTCTCTGAATAAAGGACAGACTTTTGCAGGGTAGGAGAGAAAGGAACAGTTCTGAGTTTTGTCTGAAATCTTCCACAAATATGCCTACAGCTGAAGAAAATTAACCTTGAGTTTATGATTAAAAGCACAGACAGGGAGATGGTAGTAAGTTTGCCACTGACTTCTAAGTATTATGTGTAAAGGACCTGGTTTAATGTGGGAATGAACTTCAGCTTCCTCTGACATAGACCAGCTAGTTCAGACACAGTACAGGCAAGGCAAAGCATCATTTTCAGTGGTTATGCTGCTGCTGTGGTTTGAGTCTACATGAACAGCTTGGACAAATCAAGCTACACTAATACTGTAATGCCAGTGACTGTAGTGGTGCTCTTAGTTAGCCTTAGAGGGGTTACGTTCACATCTGCCAGATGCTCACATTTCTTCTGATATATATCTTTAATGGAATCTTTTATTAGAATATTATAGAATCAGTCAGGGTTGGAAGGGACCACAAGGATCATCTAGTCCCAACCCCCCTGCCATGGGCAGGGACACCCCACACTAGATCAGGCTGGCCAGAGCCTCATCCAGCCTGGGCTTAAACACTTCCAGGGACGGGGCCTCAACCACCTCCCTGGATAACCCATTCCAGGGCTTCACCACTCTCATGGTGAAGAACTTCTTCCTCACATCTAGCCTGAATCTCCCTACCTCCAGCTTCATTCCATTCTCCCTAGTCTTATCACTACCTGAGATCCTGAGAAGTCCTTCCCCAGCCTTCTTGTAGGTCCCCTTCAGATACTGGAAGGCCACAATGAGGTCACCTCAGAGCCTTCTGTTCTCCAGACTGAACAGCCCCAACTCCTTCAGTCTGTCCTCATAGGAGAGGTGCTCCAGCCCTCTGATCATCCTCGTGGCCCTTCTCTGGACACGTTCCAGCACGTCCACATCCCTCCTGTAATAGGGGCTCCAGAACTGGATGCAGTACTCCAGGTGGGGTCTCAGAATATTATTCTGATAGCCTTATAATTTTAGGTAGAGAAGAAGCCTTTTTCTTTTTTTTTTTTTTTTTTTAAAATCATTTGTCTCTCTGTCCCAAAGGGAGAAATAAACAAGAAAGTAAAAGTAGCGAACAGCCCCAAATGATTAAAAAAAATCATATTCTTCAGTAATATCACAATACAGGTTTTCTGGTGGTCTTCTCTTTACTTTCTTCCTAGACTTCTCTAGACTACAGACATTTCCCCAACGGCCTTCAGGCACCAATAATGGCTTCTTCAGACTGCCAGGAAAAAGGAGAATGAAGTGGAGGCAGCTATGCTCCCTGCCCCATTCCCACCCCCCCACCCCCCAATATTAACTGCTTGCCTTTCATCAAAAAGCCTCAAACAAGGCACTTCTGAGATAAGCATGGGACCACAGGTAACATGGAGGCTCTGAAGGAAATGCAACATTATTTATGCTGTGGCTAGATACCAGAATGTTTGAAGGTCCTGGTACACCTGACATAACCCAGTGCTACAGATTTCACTGTGGCCAAAGTGTCTCTTGGTTTTTGCAAGAACTCAACAAAATCCTATTGATTTTTGTCTGAAATGTTTAATGGTGTTGGAGTACTTGGAAAGTATTCAGAAAAGTCTCAAATAGCATTAAAAGACTTTGGTATAGCCCATCATTAGGAGAAAACACAGAAGTTCTAGAGCTGATGTCATCCAGTGCTCACACACAGATCACACTACAATTTGAAAATCAAATATAAGCCCAGAGCAAACCCTTGATAAACCACAAAATAATAACTATGGGATGGCTCATTAACTTCCAAAGTTCCCAAGAGGTTGAAGATCTCCAAAATGTCTGTCCTTCTACAGTGCCTGAAAGCTTGATATGAGATTTAATGAGTCCTCTGTATCATTACAAAAAGAAAAAAATGTTCTCTCATTTCCAATTCAGCTAGCTGTCTTTTTTACCTCCATAAAGATACAGTTATGCCAGAGATTTAACTGCAATTTAACAGCACAGCATTCTGTTTCAATAACATGGATAAGAAGACCAGCTTCTTAACAGTTAAAAAATGGATGATTTTATGCCGTGGAGAAAAACTCTGCAAATTACATTTATTCCAGAAACCATTTCTATCACTATTTTTCTCCAAGAAAAGTAAAAATCGATAAGAGGAAGGATTTCTAAATACAAGTAGCAAGACTTAATGTTTCACCATTCAAAGTGCTAAAGTTTACTTCACTAAATCCTAGCCAATGACAATAAAATCTTCTTAAGGTGGTGACCTATGCACTGCTAATTCCACACATAGCATGTTCGATGTCTACTGTAATTTTCCATGCAGTTTGGTTTGTGATATTTCTCACTCAGAACTACCTTGGAAAGTTAGAATAATGAACTGAGACTAAAGAAATGCAAAAACCTCCAGAAGCAGAGAGAACTGTATTAAGTTGTTTTGTTTTGTTTTGTTTTGTTTTTTAATTAGAATTAAACTGTGACACAACTGCTGTAGGGATGGGTGTTAGGTAGAGAGATCCTAGGCATGTAGGTGAAGGATCCAATAACATCAGTCCTTTTCAAAAATATTGAACAAGTGTGGACCTGATAAGCAAGGATCAGTACTGGGCCCCATGCTCTTCAACATCTTTATTGATGATCTGGATTAGGGCATTGAGTCCATCATCAGTAAATTTGCAGATGACACCAAGCTGGGGGCAGGAGTTGATTTGCTGGAGGGCAGAGAGGCTTTGCAGAGGGACCTCGACAGGCTGGACAGATGGGCAGAGTCCAATGGCATGAGATTTAACACATCCAAGTGCCGGGTTCTGCACATTGGCCACAACAACACCAGGCAGTGCTACAAGCTGGGGTCAGAGTGGCTGGAGAGTGGCCAGGCAGAGAGGGACCTGGGGGTACTGGTTGATTGTAGGCTGAACATGAGCCTGCAGTGTGCCCAGGCAGCCAAGAAGGCCAATGGCATCCTGGCTTGCATCAGGAACAGCGTGGCCAGCAGGAGCAGGGAGGTCATTCTGCCCCTGTACACTGCACTGGTTAGGCCACACCTTGAGTACTGTGTCCAATTCTGGGCCCCTCAGTTTAGGAAGGATGTTGTCTTGCTGGAGCGTGTCCAGAGGAGGGCAACAAAGCTGGTGAGGGGTTTGGAACACAAGCCCTATGAGGAGAGGCTGAGGGAGCTGGGGTTGCTTAGCCTGGAGAAGAGGAGACTGAGGGGTGACCTTATTGCTCTCTACAACTACCTGAAGGGAGGTTGTAGCCAGGCAGAGGTTGGCCTCTTCTCCCAGGCAGCCAGCACCAGAACAAGAGGACACAGTCTCAGGCTGCGCCAGGGCAGGTTTAGGCTGGATGTTAGGAAGAAGTTCTACACAGAGAGAGTGATTGCCCATTGGAATCGGCTACCTGTGGAGGTGGTGGAGTCACCTTCATTGGAGGTGTTCAGGAGAAGACTTGATGGGGTGCTTGGCTGCATGGTTTAGTTGTTGGGTGGGTTGGATTGTTTGATGGGTTGGACGTGATGATCTTGAAGGTCTTTTCCAACCTGGTGTATTGTATTGTATTGTATTGTATTGTATTGTATTGTTTGTTTCAGCATCACCTAGATGGATTCCTCCTAATTTCCAGAGTTCTGCTAAACCACTAAGCTACCTCTCTTAGTCTGACCAAAAAAGGACCAAAGAACTGGTAGAGTTTATTGAACCTTCTTTGTAATAATCTGTCCATAACAATTGTCATTTACACTGCACTATCAAGAACAAGCTACTTGTTACAAATATATTGTCTTTGACCATTTCCTTTTTAAAAGTGAAAAATGCAGAATTATCTGGTTTGGAGATATTAATAAGACCTAGACAATAAGGTTGATAAACTAATTATATGCAATAACAGGAAAAGGTAATATTGTGAAGGAAAACTGGTTACTAAAATCAATGTGTGTCTAATAATATGTTCACACAAGTACGGTGTTGCATACTGGATAGTTACTAACCCCTGGAAAATTTTGGATTTTATTTTGATTTCCAAGCTGTTTTAGCATCAAGTTCAACTGAAGGAATTTGACTGGCCCCAAAGCTCACTATCTGCAGGTTTCAGCATTGGCTTAGCTTCACTCAGCATTTGCACAAACTTGCAATTTAATCAACAGATTAATTCAAAAGAATTTTATTTGCATTGAAAGAGTCTAATAAAGTCCCAAGCAGGGTTAAGAAGAATGGAGGTTTTTGCAAGTCTTATGCTACATCACCCCCAGATAAGCAAATCTGGGACCTTGTTTAGGCAGGGTAGATTGTTTTCAGTTATGACACAGCTGATGGTTCTGTTGCCTTTACTCAGTTCTTAAATCTATTGGAAAGGTCATATTTTCTGAAAGATGATGGAAGCAAGTTATAAATATAACAATGGAGGGTTTGAAAAAAAAAAGCCATTGAGTAAAATAAATTGTTGTTTATTTTGTATTTAATTGATTTATTTTGTTTGCCTGTAATTGTACACAGCATTTGATTAACAGAAAGGTGAAAGCTACAACACATACAGTTCAACATATGTTGTCAACTGTTTCAGAATTCTCTTGGAGAGATCGATTTCATTCTTGCGATGTGTGGGGCTGTGATAAGTTAGTATCATCTTCAGTCACTTAACTGTCTGAGGATGCTAACAAACAGAATGGATGTTAGGTGCCAAGAACTGTAACAGCATTTCACTCATTTCACTGCACTGCCTACACCAAGTTAGCACCTGGTATACCTAACCAAGCAACAGCAAGCAATACAGGGCATTCAACCAAGAACAAAATAAAGCCCCACCCTATTAGCGATAACTTTATGCTACTTAGATATTACTGAATTATTTTTGTCCCCTTAGATTACATTTACCATCACTTCTGTTTTCTACTCCCTAGAAAATATTGTAGTTATATACACAGGCTGTTAAAAATCTCACAAATAATTTAGATACGCTTGGCATGAAAACTAGTTATCACAGCTTTAGTAAATTGCCTCTAAGTGCTTTTGGTACATTAAAAGCCCTGGCATTGCTGACAACCAACAAAGGGCAATTCTTTCTTCCAAGTTGTCTAATTACAACAAAGCATCTTGAAATCTCCTATGACCTTGTTGCCCATGCAAAATATTCTGTGGTCTGATGCTCTATTTCCTTGTACTTATATATCCAATAAAAACCTGTTGATATATTCATCCTGAAGCACTCATATTGTACGTTGGAAGACTCAACTTGACTCTTACAATACAATAAACCAGGTTGGAAGAGACCTTCAAGATCATCGCGTCCAACCCATCAAACAACTAGATCATGTCACCAAGCACCCCGTCAAGTCTCCTCCTGAACACCTCCAATGACGGTGACCCCACCACCTCCCCAAAGTACATTCTTAAGTACATTCTTCCAGTTGTTTCCCTCCTATAGACACCAAAACACAAATTTCTCCTCTGGCTGTGAGTCTTCCTTTAAGTTCCCCAGGGCACATTTAATACGTTTCCAGTACTGTAAATCTCAGTTTCCTTTAGCCAGAAAGCTCATCTTCAGTGACTAATGGTAAATATGAATAGAGTCCATATCATCATGTTCAACACTTGCTCCATCTGAAGACAAAAGGACATGGCAGTATATTCCAGTTGCCAACTTTCCTATTCTTTGACTCATGGGCAGCCTGAAAATACAGTGATAAAAACCTCATTATGCTTCAACTGGTAGAGAAATATTTGAAGGACTCTCTTCATGAAAATTCCCCAAGTGTCCCCACTTAACTGCTTTAAACCATCTCCAGCCAACTTGTAGTGATGTCAGCATGCATAAGGGACAGTTGCTTCTAGAATATCAGATACTACTGAAGTGATATAGAAAGTGTTGTCACAGATATTACCAGGTTGTTTTTGGTTTGGTTGTGGTTTTTTTTTTTATTATTTTAAATCTCTAGTGAGATTTTCTTGTAACAATCATTCTGAGATCATGCCAATCAAGTGGTAACTTGATAAATGTATTTGCAATAATGTACTGCACACATATTCATTTGCATGCAGAAGGCCTTAACTGTGGCCAGAATATGTGCTGGGAGAACAGAATAGAATATTTTAGTTGGAAGGAACCTACAACAATCATCTAGTCCAATTGCAGGACTCATTCAGTGTTTACCAAAAGTTAAAGCATGTTAAGGACGTTGTCCAATTGATCCTTAAACACAGACAGGCCTGGGGAATCAACCTCTCTAGGAAACCTACTGCAGTGTTTGACTACTCTCTGAATAAAGATACTTTCTGATGCCCAGTCTAAGTTTCTTGTTGTGCAGCTTTGAACCATTCCTATGTGTTCTATCATGAGATACCAGGAAGAATGTCTGCTTAGTATTTAGTAGTGAGTTTTTTTAAATAATATAAGGAGTAAAGGCTATTATCAACAAATCCTGACATTTTAAAAAGAGGAGGAAAATCATCTCAAGTTAACTCTGACAGAGGTAAGATTGGGATGTTATTTGTATTTTCTTATTTATTTTTTACCATTTTCATGACACTCACCTATTGTGGTACAACTGTTACAGCTGAAAATTGCTGGATGTGCTAAAAGAAATTCCACCATATGAGAGGCACTCTATAGCAGACAATTGAATCTGGAATGTTCACACCACCAAAGCCTCAAACTGATCATGCCAAAGAGATTTTGAATTGCTGAAGTGGTTTTCATTGTGTCTGAACGAGGGGCTGAATGTGTCACTCAAGACTGTCAAGTCTCTGGAGTACAGTGTTTCTTACTAGTATCAAACTTTCCAGGAATCTCTTTCATGGAAATTTAAACTGACCTACCAGAAAGATGAAACATAATTAAGATATTCATATCCTGCAATAATCAAACTGGCTCTATTCAAACTGCTTAATAGGAGGACAAAGCAAAGTGTTGATTTGCTATTCAATAGAGAGGAAAAATGTTACTGACAGATGACACTGTGAAGGCCAAAGTATTTAATTTATTTTTTGCATTACTTTCAATTAAAAAGGTCAACAAAGAGAGGTGACTATCATAATTAATACAGACCAGAAAGAAATTATTTCAATTAAGAATACAGACATAAAGCTTACTTCAGTAAATTAGGTTTTGGAACAGATGTGCCTGATGAACTTCCTCCTATGGTATTGGAAGAACTTATAAAGCCATCTACGAACCATGCTGCCATCAGAAAAGCAGTTTGTGAAGGACATGAGGTGTCAATAAAATGGGAAAAGTGAAAATTCAATGCTAGTCTTTAAAGAGGAAAGAAGCAGGGAGTTCAGGAATGTATCACAGTATCACAGTATCACAGTATAACCAAGGTTGGAAGAGACCCCAAGGATCATCAAGTCCAACCCGTCCCAACAGACCTCACAACTAGACCATGGCACCAAGTGCCATGTCCAGTCTCCTCTTGAACACCTCCAGGGACGGCGACTCCACCACCTCCCCGGGCAGCCCATTCCAATGACGAATGACTCGCTCAGTGAAGAACTTCCTCCTCACCTCGAGTCTAAACCTCCCCTGGCACAGCTTGAGACTGTGTCCCCTTGTTCTGGTACTGGTTGCCTGGGAGAAGAGACCAACCCCCTCCTGTCCACAACCACCCTTCAGGTAGTTGTAGAGGGCAATGAGGTCACCCCTGGTCCTTCTCTTCTCCAGGCTAAACAACCCCAGCTCCCTCAGCCTCTCCTCATAGGGCTTGTGCTCAAGGCCTCTCCCCAGCCTTGTTGCCCTCCTCTGGACACGTTCAAGTGTCTCGATGTCCTTCTTAAACTGAGGGGCCCAGAACTGGACACAGTACTCAAGGTGTGGCCTAACCAATGCAGAGTACAGGGGCACAATGACCTCCCTGCTCCTGCTGGCCACACTATTCTTAATACAGGCCAGGATGCCATTGGCCCTCTTGGCCACCTGGGCACACTGCTGGCTCATGTTTAGGCGGGTGTCGATCAGCACCCCCAGATCCCTCTCTGTTTGGCAGCTCTCCAGCCACTCTGACCCCAGCCTGTAGCTCTGCATGGGGTTGCTGTGGCCAAAGTGCAGCACCCGGCACTTGGACTTGTTGAATGTCATCCCATTGGACTCCGCCCATCTGTCCAGTCGGTCGAGGTCCCTCTGCAGAGCCTTTCTACCCTCTAACTGACTAACATCTATTCCCAACTTGGTGTCATCTGCAAACTTGCTGATGACTGACTCAATTCCCTCATCCATATCATCAATGAAGATGTTAAAGAGGATGGGGCCCAACACTGATCCCTGGGGGACACCACTGGTGACTGGCCGCCAGCTGGATGTGGCACCATTCACCACCACTCTCTGGGCTCGGCCCTCCAGCCAGTTCCTAACCCAGCGCAGAGTGTTACTGTCCAAACCATGAGCTGACAACTTAGCCAGCAGTTTGCTGTGGGGGACGGTGTCAAAGGCCTTGGTGAAGTCCAGGTAGACCACATCCACAGGCCTCCCCACGTCCACCAGACGGGTCACCTGATCATAGAAGGAGATCAGGTTGGAGAGGCAGGACCTGCCCTTCCTAAATCCATGTTGGCTGGACCTGAGCCCTTGGCCATCCTGCAGGTGTGCAATTATTGCCGCCAGGATAATCTGTTCCATCACTTTCCCTGGCACTGAGGTCAGGCTGACTGGCCTGTAGTTTCCGGGTTCCTCCATCCGTCCCTTCTTGTGGATGGGGACCACATTGGCCAGTTTCCAGTCATCTGGGACCTCTCCAGTGAGCCAGGACTGGAGGAAAATGGAGAGCGGCTTGGCCAGCTCATCTGCCAGCTCTCTCAGCACCCTAGGATGGATCCCATCTGGTCCCATGGACTTGTGGATGTCCAAGTGGCTCAGCAGGTCCCGAACTAGTTCCTCATGGATTTCTGGGGTACTACACTGCTCCCCAACCCTACTACCCAGCTCAGGAGGCCACTCATCCTGGACTCCTACCTTGCTGTTAAACATCGAGGCAAAGAAGGCGTTCAGGACCTCAGCCTTTTCCTGATCTTCGGTCACCGTGTTCCCCTCCAGGTCCAGTAAGGACTGGAGATTCTTCTTGCCCTTCTTTTTAGCATTGATATATTTGTAAAATTGCTTTTTATTTTCTTTCACAGAGGTGGCCAGTTTCAGTTCCAACTGGGCCTTTGCTTCTCTAATTTTATTCCTACATAATCTAACCACTTCCGTGAACATACCTCGAGAAGCCTTCCCCTCCTTCCAAAGGTGATACAGCCTCTTTTTTTCCCTTAATTCCTCCAGGAGCTGCTTGCTCATCCAGGCCGGTCGCCTTCCCCGCCGGCTCATCTTTCGGCAGATGGGAACCGCCAGTTCCTGTGCCTTCAAGAGCTCCTTTTTGAAGTAGGTCCAACCCTCCTGGACCCCTCGGTTCATGAGGGTTGGTACCCAGGGAACTTTACAAATAAGTTTCTTAAAGAGGCTGAAGTTTGCCCTCCGGAAGTCCAAGGTGAAGGTTCTGTTGGTACTCCTCCCTATCTCCCTGCATATTGAAAACTTCACTATCTCGTGGTCACTGCACCCTAGGCAGCCTCCCACGGTCACATCTCCCACCAGCCCTTCCCTATTGGAGAGCAGCAGGTCAAGCAGAGCCTGTCCCCTGGTAGGCTCGCTTAACAGCTGCGTCAGGAAGCAGTCCTCTATTCGCTCCAGGAATCTTCTGGACTGCCTTCTCTCTGCTGAATTAAGTTCCCAGCAGATATCTGGCAGGTTGAAGTCACCCACGAGGACAAGATCTGATGATCTAGAAACAGCCTCCAGTTGTTTGTAGAATAATTCATCAACCTCCTCATCCTGGTTGGGTGGTCTATAACAGACTCCAACCAGGATGTCAGATTTGTTGGGCTGCCCTCTGATTTTAACCCACAGGCTCTCAATTCCCTCATCTTCCACCTCAAGTTCAGAGGCAGAAAGTGTCTCCCTAATGTCAAGCCTGGCTGCATGTTACTAAGTCTTAGAAAAGTTCTGGAACAAATGAGTGACATGATTTGTAAGTAGCTGGAAATACGAGAAGTAGGTAAGGACCATGCAAAATCAATTAGTTCTGAATTATACATTTAAGAACAAATCATATCAATGGAATTAAATCTCTCCACAAAAGGGTAACAGACCTTGTGAAGAGGTGAGTTGCAAGCAAGGTCATTTGTGTAGTTCTTGTATTAGAAAATTCTCAAATATACAAAAAAGAGAAAACTAAAAGCTTGCCTAAGTGGTACTTTTATAGTGTTGATGCAAAACTGATTAGATAACTGCATATATATCATAATCACAAATAAACTATAGCTAAAAATTCTTTTTATCCTTCTTCCGCTAGCAGGCCTGTTTAAAGTTTTAACAAGGCAAGTAATAGAGAATGTTCAGTTAAAGAAGCAACATGAGAGGGCTCACCAGTATGTTGGAAGGTCAGTTAGAATGCAAAATTCTCAAAGGCAGGAACAAATCTGTACAAATGCAAGTCCTAGAACTGTGAGGCTGATCAAGGGAAGATCTGATATTTAACACGCAAGTTTTAAAGCTGAAGATGACAAGACTGAGGGTAAAGATGATATTAATCTTTTAAAATACAAAAGGCAGCTCTAAAGAGAGATGCTTTGTGCATGACAAAGAATAAATGAAATTATATCATAGCAATGTGCTGATAACCTAACAGTAAGGAAGGTGATCAAAACACTAAAACAAATTGATAAGCAAGAGGTGGAGTTCCCACAGTTGGGTGTCTTTAATATCTGTCAGGAATGACTTAGGTGTCTAGCTGATCTGGCTTTGGAAGGGACTGGATCATAACCATATTATTTTTCCTATTTATTTATTTTTTCTATTTCAAATTGGAGGTAAGAAAAATTTACTTTCATACTATCATACTCCTTCACACACACAGCCTACCAGAAATGCTCCCTGTATGTTTAAGAACTACTATAAATAATTTCTGCAGAGTCAAGCCCTCAACGCTGTAATACAATAGGTAGCTATCTATATATGAAATTACAGAGAACTCTGGAATTCTATGCTACTTTCTCAACCATTACTTGATCAGATCATTTGTTTTCAGACTGGGGAATAAATCAGGTTCAGACAGATTGAAATTTCACCGAAAAATTGCAAGAGTGATTCAAATATGGCATTTTAAAGCTCACGCATACACTTTGAATACTAAAGAAACCGAGCATAGGAAATTCGGCTGTGAAACAAGAAACTGCTACAAAAGCTGAAGCTATAAAAAATACTTGCATGCACAGAATGATGTGATAATGAGCCCTACATCAGAAAAAAAAAATAATAAATTATAGCAGACACTATGAACAGAAAGCACACTTAAACTCAAAAGGACACCTGTGCCAGCATTAAAAATGATTTATTACATGAATTGCAGGTCAGCACCGACAATACATGCCTGAAAAAAAGGGTCTCTTTCCACTCAATATTGGACTATTACACAGATTTCTAAATCAGTGTATCCTCTACTGCAGCAAAATTAACTAACTCAAATTAGCATATTATAAACAGCACTATTAAGAAATTTAACTAAATGAAGAATAAATCAGCTAAAGTCATCCTGCAAATCTTAATTAAAGCTGCAGTCTTAGAAATACAAATGGAAAACAAAAACAACCTTTGGACAAGTTGCTACTGTTCTCATAAAAGCCAATTCCAATGTGATCCCCATCCTCAAGAAGATTCAGATAGAGGAACCTGGAAACTCCAGGCATGTATCCTGACCTCAGTGCCAGGGAAAATTATGGAACAGATTATCTTGATGGCAATAACTGCACAACTGAAGGACGGCCAAGGGCTCAGGTCCAGCCAACATGGATTTAGGAAGGGCAGGTCCTGCCTCTCCAACCTGATCTCCTTCTATGATCAGGTGACCCACCTGGTGGATGTGGGGAGGCCTGTGGATGTGCCCTACCTGGACTTCAGCAAGGCCTTTGACACTGTCCCCCACAGCAAACTGCTGGCTAAGCTGTCAGCTCATGGCTTGGACAGCAGCATTCAGTGCTGGGTTAGAAACTGGCTGGAGGGTCGAGCCCAGAGAGTGGTGGTGAATGATGCCACATCCAGCTGGCTGCCAGTCAGCAGTGGTGTCCCCCAGGGATCAGTGCTGGGCCCCATCCTCTTTAATATCTTCATTGATGATCTGGATGAGGGGATTGATACAGTCATCAGCAAATTTGCAGTTGGGAGCAGATGTTGCTCAGTTAGAGGGCAGAAGGGCTCTGCAGAGAGACCTCGACCGACTGGACAGATGGGCAGAGTCCAACAGGATGACATTCAACAAGTCCAAGTGCCAGGTGCTGCACTTTGGCCACAGCAACCCCATGCAGAGCTACAGGCTGGGGTCAGAGTGGCTGGAGAGCTGCCAAACAGAAAGGGACCTTGGGGTGCTGATCGACAGCCACCTAAACATGAGCCAGCAGTGTGCCCAGGTGGCCAAGTGGGCGAATGGCATCCTGGCCTGCATTAGGAATAGTGTGGCCAGCAGGAGCAGGGAAGTCATTGTGCCCCTGTACTCTGCATTGGTTAGGCCACACCTTGAGTACTGTGTCCAGTTCTGGGTCCCTCAGTTTAGGAAGGACATTGAGACACTTGAACGTGTCCAGAGAAGGGCAACAAGGCTGGGGAGAGGCCTTGAGCACAGGCCCTATGAGGAGAGGCTGAGGGAGCTGGGATTGTTTAGCCTGGAGAAGAGGAGGCTCAGGGGTGACCTCACACCCCCTGCCAAAGAAGGATCACCTAGGGCAGGACACACAGGAACTCATCCACATGGGTTTTGAAAGTCTCCAGAGAAGATTCCATAACCTTTTCCAGTGTTCCATCACCATAAGAAAGTGTCTCCTCATGTTGAGGTGGAATGTTCTGTGCTCTAGCCTGTATCCATTCAAAAGAGACTATCACCTTCATCTTGACACCCAACCCTCAGATATTTTTAGACATTGAATCGATTCTGCTCTCAGCCTTCTCAAGACTAAACATCTCTCTTTGTGTGGCCAGTTACAAACTCTTCTGCTGGGACTTTGGTGAGGCCACTTTCTTTATGGCTTAAGAAGAAAACCAGAGGGCAATGCAACAGTTAACTTGAATTACTCTATGTAGATGAACCAGTCTTGATGAATCTAGATTTAAAAAAACAAAACAAAAAAAAAAAGGTGAAAAAACACCTTTTTAATATTCTGCCTTGGACAAATGGATAACCTGTCTCGTACCCTTGACCAAAATCACATGACAGAAGACAGCAAATTAGGAACCATCTCTTTACATTGCTTCTATATACCTACAATTTTCTTTCATTTATAATTTTAAAATGCTATGCAGTAAGACCACAACAGAAAGACCACATTCAGCAGGTGGTAAGTACTAACAAAAAAAATGCCTGGTATTTATGATCTAGTGATAATCAGTTCTATCATATAGAAAAGTCTATGAAATTCAACACATTTTGTTCTGCACTGATCTGCATCAATATGTTATACTGAGTTTCTCCTAGTCAAATACCTGATAAATGAATCAGTTACAAGAAGCAATTGAGTATAAAGCAAGACTCAAAACATGCTCCATTGTATTTATCACTACAATAAATGAATAAATCTTTGAAATCACCACTTCTGGTGCATTCTAAAAAACCTTCATCATGAAACCTGAATTACAGCATTCTGAGATATAGAAGGTTGCTTCCTGATAACGCATGCTAATTGTCTTCCTTTGCCTTTCATCCTCAGTAATTACTTTTTTTCCATATGGTGACAAGCTAACTGCCTTCTATTTACATATAAAAAAGCAGCATGATCTTTGGATACCAAAACTGCCCACATAGTGTCACACAAGAAGTTGGATTACCAAATCAAGAGCAGTTGTGTGGGCTTGGCAGCATCATGAGAACTTCTGCTAAAATTTTCCTGTGTCACTATTAGAGATGAGATAAAAATAGTGGGAAAAGCAGCATTAAAATTTGATCTTTTTACAGGATTGTTGGAATTCCCAGTTATCTGTGCCTTTGAGTAAGAGGTGATGACCATTCAGAAAATGTGTTCCATCCAACAATCCTGTTCTTGCCTGTGGAGCTGGTAGGGGCAAAGGCAAGAAAAGCAGGAGTGTTAAGCCATTTGATAATAAAACAGTGGCTCCTACTCCTTCCACTTCACCCTATTCTTACACTACTTCAAGCTTACCTTGCTGCAAAGACCTATTTATCTGTTTCTTCCTTTCCTCATTTTTACCAAAACTGGAGCCAAACTAGTAAGAATATGAGAATCTGAAAAAATCCTAATCATGCAATAACCCTTGAAAAGCGTTATGCTTACTCTACTGTTTTAGAAACAAAGTGGGGAAACTTTCATTTTTGGGCCTGTCAGGAAAAAAACAACAACAGATGAAAATAAAAAAAAAATAATAATAATTTTTTAAAAAGGCAAACAAACCAACCAAACGAAAACAAACAAAAAAAGCCCATGCAAGCATGTTAATTCTTAAATACAATTTTCCTAAGAGCTAAACTATGGTCAGCATAATTTCAGCTAATTCCTAGAGCAAATAAATTTCACCAAAGTTATTTACTGCAAGGCTGGAATACAGGCTATCCCAAGGGTCAATTTAATTTTCCCCAATTTAACTTGCTTTCTAAAACCACACAACTTTGAACAAGGATGTCAGGAAACAAATGAGCAAAGTACAAAACAGCTTTATTAATTCTTTGTAATCATGACTAGCACTTGAGTAGAAAGAACATTCAGGAATGTGCCAGTGCCTTGCTGTTAAGGTTAAATAAAACTACCAAACTTGAAAAACTGTTCATATCAGATTTTTTAAAAACTAAATTCCAAACACTTAAATATAGAATCATAGAACCATAGAGTTGTAGAATCATAGAATGGTCTGGGTTGGATGGGACCTCTGAAGGTCATCTAGTCCAACCCCATCTGCAGCAAGCAGGGGCATCCTCAACTAGATCAGGTTGCCCAGAGCCTTGTCAAACCTCACTTCGAATATCTCCAGGAATGGGGCCCCAACCACCTCCCTGGACAACCTTTTCCAGTGTTCCACCACCCTCGTGGTAAAGAACTTCTCCTAACATCCTATCTAAATCTGCTCTTCTCTAGTTTGAAGACATTGCCCCTTGTCCTACCACTACAGGCCTTTGTACACAGTCTCTCTCCAGCCTTTTTTGTAGGCCCCCTTTAGGTACTGGGAGGCTGTTATTAGGTGTCCCTGGAGCATCCTCTTTTCCAGGCTGCACAGCCCCAGCTCTCTCAGCCTGTCCTTATAGCAGAGGTGTTCCAACCCCTGATCATTTTTATGACCTTCCTCTGCATCTGCTCCATCAGTCCATGTCCCTCCTGTATTGAGCGCTCCAGACTTGGACACAGTACTCCAGGTGAAGTCTCACCAGAGTAAAGTGGTAGGATCACCTCTCTGGATCTGCTGGCCCCACATCTTTTGATGCAGCCCAGGATGAGATTTGCCTTCTGGGCTTTAAGCTCATGTCCAGCTTCTCGTCTGCCAGCACCCCCAAGTCCTTTTCCTCAGGGCTGCTTTCTATCACCTCATCCCCCAGCCTGTATTGATAATGAGGATTGTTCTGGCCCACGCGCGCAGAACCCTGCACTTGCTCTTGTCAAACCTCATGAGATTCACCTGGGCCCACCTGTCCAGCTTGTTAAGGTCCCTCTGCATCATGTCCCATCCCTCTGGAGTATTGACAGCACCACTCAGCTTGGTGTCATCTGCAAACTTGCTGATGGTGCTCTCGATCCTACTGTCTACATCACTGATAAAAATATTCACAGTACATGTCCCAGTATGGACCCCTGAGTACACCACTTGTCACTGCTCTATACCTCGACTTCAAGCCATCAAGCACTACCCTCTGAATGCAACCATCCAGCCATTCCTTATCCACTGAACAGTCAATCCATCAAATCCATATCTCTCCTGATTGGCAAGTAGGACGTTGTGGGGGACCATGTCAAAGGCCTTGCAGAAGTCCAGATAGATCACATCAATAGGTCATCCCTTATCTACTCACATAGTCACTTTATCATAGAAAGATTAGCCAAGCAGGATTTGCCCCTAATGGAGCCATGGTGGCTATCTTGAATCACCTGCCTGTCCTCCATATACCTTAACATGGCATCTAGGAGGATCTGTTCCATGATGTCTCGAGGCACAGAGGTGAGGCTGACAGGTTGGTAGTTCCCAGGGTCCTCCTTTTTACCCTTTTTAAAAATAGGTGTAACATTTCCTTTCTTCCAGTCACCAGGGACTTCACCTGACTGCCATGACTTTTCAATATCACGGAGAGTAGCTTGGCAACTACTTCAGCTAATGCCCTCAGGACTCTGGGATGCATTTCACCAGGTCCTGTGGACTTGTATATCTTCAGGTTTCTCAGATGATCGTGTACCTTGTCTTCAGTTACAGCGGAAGGGTCTTTGTCTCCCTGGTCTCCATCTTTTGGGCCATGAACATGAGAGCTATGAGGAGAGGGGTTGCTAGTGAAGACTGAGAGAAAAGAAGTTGTTGAGACTCTCTGCCTTCTCCTCCTCTGTTGATACTAGTTCACCACTGTATATGTAGACTAGACTAGACTAGACTAGCATAGAATAGAATAGAATTAACTAGGTTGGAAGAGACCTTTGAGATCATTGAGTCCAACCTATCATCCAACACTATCTAATCAACTAAATATAATCTGAGGCTATTTTACTTCCTTAATGTTGAATTAAAATCTTAGATATAAATATATGCTTCTGAGACAAACAACCAATATACTGTGAGACTGAGCTAAAGCAGGCAGCTAGGAAATTAATTTGAACCTGTGTCTTGATAAGCAAACAGGGCTTAGAGAGTAAATATGGTGAAATATTGAGGATAGAATAAGCATAAGAATCATAGAATCATAGAATCAGTCAGGGTTGGAAGGGACCACAAGGATCATCTAGTTCCAACCCCGCTGCCATGGGCAGGGCCACCCTACACTAGATCAGGTTGGCCAGAGCCTCGTCCAGCCTGGTCTTAAACACCTCCAGGGACGGGGCCTCAACCACCTCCCTGGATAACCCATTCCATGGCTTCACCACTCTCATGGTGAAGAACTTCTTCCTCACATCTCACATAATGTTTTTCTTCTTTGCAATATAACAATCTAAAGAGCAAAAATAGTATGCAAAGAAGGTGATATACTTTGGCAGTTATGGCATTTTTAAATACCAGATTTCATACTCTCCCTGCACCTCAATTTAGAAATCATGATATTAGTAGGCATTATGTCAGCTTTCCCTTAAGATAATCCTGAGTGCATTTTTCATCTTGTAATGTAGATACAGACTCTAACTACTATTAGCAGCTATCCTCTCCCCCACCCAAGTGTGTAGCTCTCTCAGACAAACACACAAAAGAAGTGTCTTAGGCTTTGGAAATAATGCAAAGATCAGACTGTTACTCCAGTGTTTTGAGAGTCTCAAAGCACATTCCTTGACTGAAAAGGCAAGCAGAACACACTCCAAGTACAGCAACAGGGGATAAAAAAAATATTACTTTTTTTTTTTTTCAATATTCATCTTGTAAAATTGCATGATTCAACTACAAGTCTAAGGAAAAAGATAAATTTACCTAAAATGAGATGGCTGACACAGTTTAACAGAACTCTTGAGAATCTTCACAGGCTTCTCCTAAACAAAGGGTGTAACTGGAGCTGCTTTATCTGAACTTAGTGCTAATGGCTTTCATCTTTTGCACTTTAGGGGTAAACTGAATATTTTATAGAGAAACTGTAGGAAACTCAAGGGAAATTAGCATAAAGGATTCTTATGAATCAATGCTTCCTTATGTATATATTTCTTCACAACACTCAAAATGGCAGATTTTTTTTTTCCCTTTTAAATCAAAGTTCTCTTCTTCCCTTAAATAAAAGGCTAAAGCAAGAACAGATTGTGAAGCCATTATATTCATGAAGAGAAAAAGAGAGGTTAATTCAAAATTCTATGGTCTGTTGAACCCAATATCCGCACGTTCCCCAAAGCAACAACAAACGCACCACGGAAACTCAATCAAGGCATCAAATCCACTCCAGTAAATGTGTTGTGCCAACCCATTATTAATGTTGCCTCTCAGGGAAATTCTATATCAGCATGAACTTGCTGACAGTATTTTTCACAAATCCACATTATACTATTTCCTTGACATTAAATGCCAAAGACTGCAAATTAAGAGAGGCCTGAGAGGGGAGAGATTCAAAGATGAGTTCTATTCACAGAACCAATCTGATGAACAAACTGAGCAAGTATGTTCAGAAAGGGTTTAATAAACTGGCATAAGCTGTTGGCAGATTTGACAGGTTATAGATAAGTAAGTTGTCCTTGAGAAGAGAGCTTCTGTGGACTTGTTTTCCTGTATCCTTCCCCATGCCAATCACAGAAATAGGAGTGAAGTATTGGTGAATGAACATAGCTGAATTAAGCCATTCACCACAAGAATATGGAGCTTAATTGTATTCCCTCACATCTTTTCCTACTGCCAAATAAAAACGCCATTGTCCTTGCTTAAGAATTCCCTTTCACATCTGAAGGATCTCTGCCAACTTAGTTGCAAGGGTCATGCTGCATGCCCAAGTGGAAGTGAGAGGATCTCACGTTTTCAGATTTATCCCTTCACCCTCTTGTTGTCAATAGAATTTAAATGCAGTGAGCACTGCAGAACACACCGAGAAACTTCATTCAATAGGTGCCTGCACAAAAAAATCAAGTCATTTTACAATTTGGATGCAAAGTACACGCGTGTCATCTAAATATGCATGGCAAATGCATAACAACTGCATCTTAGCCTCACAACTTCAGAGTACAAATCTTATCTGAGGTGATAATGCAAATGGCCACTTTCACAGATGAACAACTGCAGTAGGTGGGAGGGGGAGAAAGAAGGGAAATACTTTCCATTGTGTGACCTAATTAAAACTGCAGGCAATAAAGGAAATTGATGGCAATGAAGTTTAGATCCTAACCACATTTTTAAAGATTAAAAATCATGCTGAGATGCGAGTACTCATGATCAGGCAATGTGAGACCAGCAAACATTAAAGAAGTTTCACATAAATTTTCTGTAATGTCGGTGACTGCTTTGCCTGGAAATCCCATAGTGTTTAAGAAAACAATGCCATTCAGTAAAACAGCAGCAATGTAATATGTCACATCTGAAGCTGTTATGTCATTATGGCCATCATCTCGCTATCACTGATAGAATAAGTCACACAAATGCTTAGTTATCAAACTCAAGATTTACAGAATTTGTTACTTTTCCCTTAAAAGATTACTTACTAAAAGCAAACATGACATAAAAACATTTTCACTGAGGTGAAATCAAAGAGTGACTGTGCTGAAATATTAAATAGCACACTGAAGGATGAAAAACACAATAAGGATAATTGAGTCAGTTGGAGAACACTTAAAAATTCATATTCATTTCTTTAAATGTTAGTACTGAAAAATCAGCTCTTGGCACGTGCCATGCAGTTGGGACAAAACCAGTCTGTAATTTCCTTTGGTGCTCCAGTTGGATTTGATTTCCTAACACCTCCTGCAATAAGGACAAACTGTTGTTCTTGCAGAAGTCTGGGCAACTAACCCTACAGAAAGCCTCTAAAAACACACTGGTAGGGAACTGTGAAATGCACAAGCCAACAGTTTTATTTGGTAATAAATTCAATCTTTTGGCATAATTGCCATATGGCATGATTTTTTGTAATGTTTAGCAGTTTTTCATTAGAAATTAGTGGTTTATTTTTCTTTTTTAAAAATCTCTTTATTAGGGCAAACATGCTTTTCCTATTTTCCTTTCAAGGGTCTGTCAAAGGTAAGCACATATTCACAGTATCCTGCTAAGTGGATGTATATTTTGTTCAAAAACCTTTTAAGACAAAAGCAATATCCTGACAAAGATGGACCAGAACCAGGACTGTAAAATAAATCAAACATTAAAAAAGAGATTTATAGCACACTTGCTCCTTCTATCTACAGCTCATTTATTCTAAACACCTCTTCCTAATGAGTAATTTTCTGGATGTCACCACAACTTACTAGGGTCAGCATCCAAGTGTATTACAAGCAACATATTTAAATTAGTTTATTTGGTCAGGAAAGAGCAATGTAACCTGGCATATATCAAGAAATTATTAAATTGGCTGTACTCAGGGACAAAAACCAATTTCTGCTCCAATAGAGGAACAGCAAGCTGTCATGCAGTATCCTGACTCCATAAATCAGACTCCTAAGAAGGTATCAAATAAATATGGATCAACCATCATTTTTCTAAGAAGGATATTAGAGTTCCAGCTGCTGTCTGATTCAGACTATGAGGAGCATGCACCAAGATCCATGATAATCTGAATGGATTAGGCAACTTGAACCCTGAAAAGAAAAGTCCTGCTCCTCAGCTCTTCTCCCTCTTTGTACCCAAGGTGCTCAAGATCTTGTATCAAATAATTTTCATGCAGTCCAAGGAGGGACAAAAGATAGGAGGACAAGATAAATTTAATTTTCCAACTTTTCCCTTCTACAGACAAAACCAGAAAAAAATCTCTTTGTCTTGATATTGCTACTAGTTTCCTTGTTGTATATTACAAAGCTAGTTTTTACATGGGGTTCTAGATTTGCCCTTGAATGGGAAAGAGAAATTAAAACCAAAACAAAATCCAAACCAACCAAACCAAAACACAACAAAACACAAAACACCACCAACCAACCTACCAAACAAAAAACCAACCAAACCCAACCTTTTTAGTTAGAAAGCTATCCTATTTCTTAAGCAAGGCAAAATATTGTAGTGTGATGAACAGGATTTCATACATCTGCAGTTCCCCATTCATGGCAATGTGCAGCATATTAATAGTAAGGGAGTTATTTATTCATAGATTCATCGAATGGTTTGAGTTGGAAGTGACCTTAAAGATCGTTTAGTACCAGCCTCCCCTGCCATGGACAGGGACACCTTCCACTAGACCTGGCTGCTCAAGGCCTCAATCCAACATTCCAGGGCAGGAATCCAACCTCCCTGTAACATATTTCAGTGTCTCAACACCCTTAGTGTAAAGAATTCCCACCTAATATCTAGTCTAAATCTACCCTGCTCAAGCTTCAATCCATTCCCTTTCATCCTATCATAACAAGCCATTGTAAAAAGTCCCTGCCCAGCTTTCTTGTAGGCCCCATTCAGCTACTGGAAGGCTTCCCCAGAGCCTTCTTTTCTGCAAGCTGAACATCCAAAACTCTCACAGCCTGTCCCCATAGGGGAGGTTCTTCTGTAAAGGAAAACATGAAAAAACATTGCATGAAATTATAACTATCCTAATTTCTCAATTCAGTAGTAGTTTTGGTATGTGATAACTTGCAGTAAAAATGAGTTATAGAAATAGCTGTCAGAGAGGCCATTTTCAAACCATGAATAATTCAAACAAGTTCCATTTTTTTCCCCCTCAAAAAATATTAAACTCTGTAGTTTTTGCAATTAATGCAGCTGAAATAGTGGGGCTTTAAAAGCAACCACTTACTCTATACAATAACATTTCATTGGAATTATTGTATTTTCATGGATCTCCATAGACAATATATCCTGTGCAAGGAAGAAATGTAATCCATTTTGCCAACAGTGCAGTCAAAAGAGAGATGAAGTTTGCACTTTGCATGTGGTGAATGAAAATTGAGAATATGTGTAATAAGCATCTCTAAACCTTAATGAGTTATTGAGCTGTGTCTCCTAGTGTGATTCTTTTTAATTTATTTTCTATTTTCCACATAACTTTTCTGTAGGAAAAGAAAGTCCAAATAAAATTAGTGACAATATACAATAACGTAAAATTCATAAAAGGCAAATGCTATTAAAATTAAAAACATATTTGCTCCTGGGTAAATGCATGCTGAGAATCAAGCCAGGAACGACTGTGCCACTAAAACTCCAGCCAGAACCGTTTGTGTGACTTGCAGAAAAAGTATACTCTTCATAGCTAATCTCTCTAGAGTCACACTTACAAGTGACCTTGGTATAGAGACATAGCACAAATTATTTGAGCAACATCAACAGATCATGTCTAATTATACTGCAATTAACACTGGCTAAGAGTACTCACACAGTCTGCTGCTGAAGCTCTAAGAATGTGCAGTGATCATAAAGCTTCTGTAACTCAGCGTCATGGTCTGAGTTGACTCTGGTGATGATATTCAATACTGAGTTGCCATGCACCAACTTCAAAATGAAATTGCCGGCTGGAGCAAAGTATCATGGGTCTCGAAGTTCATATTGCAACATCAGAGGCTTCCCATTCTGGTTGCTCCTTCCAGTTTCTGAATTTTGAGTGTTGGTGTTTTCCACTGGGTGGGCTGTGGGATGGGGAGTGGGGGAGGTCATTGGCTTCAGCTGCTGCCTTTGTGTTTTGCTGTGCTTTTCTGCAAATAAACTAAGGTAATTGTGCATTGGATCATTTCCAGTAAACTTCTTATCTCAACCCAGAGTTGTATTTTTGTGTGTGTTACTTTCCCTCCTGTCTGTGTGGGGTGAGAGGGACTTGTGAGAGCGGGCTGTTTTAATCCAGGTCATATATCTGATCTGAGCATGGAATCTACTTCCTTGCCTTCTCAAGTATCACATTCTCTAGTCCACCCAAACACATAAAGGAGACTTGCTAGATCAGTTTCCTCGGTAAGCACTGCTGAATCACACCTAACAAATCTGACATTATGCTTGAACAGTTGTTAAGGTTTCATCTAATGGGCTAGCAGACTAGATTCTAAACTAGGCTGAAGCTATTTTTCTTGATGGGAATCAGAACAGTGACCATTTCCCACCTTCTTAGGGAATTTCATGCTGAAATTATATCACAATATCACAGTATCACCAAGGTTGGAAGAGACCTCAAAGATCATCAAGTCCAACCTGTCACCAGAGACCTCATGGCTAGACCATGGCACCAAGTGCCATGTCCAATCCCCTCTTGAACACCTCCATGGATGGCGACTCCACCACCTCCCTGGGCAGCCCATTCCAATGACAAATGACTCTCTCGGTGAAGAACTTCCTCCTCACCTCGAGCCTAAACTTCCCCTGACACAGCTGGAGACTGTGTCCTCTTGTTCTGGTGCTGGTTGCCTGGGAGAAGAGACCAACCTCTTCCTGGCTACAACCACCTTTCAGGTAGTTGTAGAGAGCAATGAGGTCACCCCTGAGCCTCCTCTTCTCCAGGCTAAACAATCCCAGCTCCCTCAGCTTCTCCTATGAGAGGAGACCTCTCAGAGAAGACCTATACAGTGAAGTAAAGTGGAATTAAATAGGGAAAACTTAACCCAATAATAGCATTTCATGACTATATTGTTACTGAATTAAGAGAGGAACAAATGCGAGGTAGTTGGAAAAGCAGGATAAAACTCGAGAGTCATCAACTCAGAGATGTCTGCCAGTGGTCAAAGAACATTTACACATGGTCAGACAGAATAAAATGTTTTTGGGGTTTTTTGTTTGTTTGTTTGTTAGGTTGGATGGGTTTTGTTTCTTTCTTTGGTTTGGTTTTGGTTTTTTGAATCCCTCATTTCCAGAGTGATTATGAAATATTTTTTGTCATTATACCATCTCACTCCTACTTGCGTGTGGTATGGTTTCACAGGCCTGTAGCTACAGCACTGCCTTGCAAGACTTTGTAGACCCCTGCTGGTAAAATATCAGGGAAAACTTCCTAATGATACCAAGTCTGCTAGATTTGATCTCCTGACAAGAATAACTTAGACACAGACACTTAGCACATATGAGTTAGATTCAATCAGGCTTCTGAAAAGAACAGACCTGCAAAGAGCTTTGTTAAATGATTAGTCCAACATCTTATTGTAAGTTAAAGGCAAGGTAATTAAAATATTGTCTCCTCATTTCTTACAAATGCATCTTGGGATTCTCCTCATCCCAAGACAAAATGTGGACAATTATTCATTGGTAAGACAAAATAATAATCCTAAAACCCATTTACCGTTCTCAGATGCTATATCTTGTTCTATTGGGTGTTCTATCAGTATGTGCCAAGGCTTAGATACTGGAGGGCTACAGGAGCAAACTCTGCAAGAAGCTGGAGCTGCCCCATGCCAGACACGGCTGTTTCAAATCAACTCCAACTATGCCACTGGAGGGCATGGCTGTGCCTAGCAGGCAAGATGGTTGCATGCCAGAGAACACATATTTCAAAAAGGGTAAAATGTTGGACAAGACAGCAAAGAGTGAGGGGCAAATATGTGTGAGAAACAGCCCTGCAGACATCAAGGTGAGAGAAGGCAAAGGTCGAGCTCCTGGTTCTGCCACAGAAATTGCCCTGTAACTCATGGAGAAAACCACATCTGAGCAGCCTGTGGAGAACTTTGTGCCAGAGCAAGTTAATCCTAAAATACTACATCTCATGGAATGCACCCACATTGAAGAAGAGCAAAAAATGTGAAGAGCAAGGAGTGACACATAAGAGCTGGTATCAACTGAACCATATCACTCATTCCTTATACTCCTGCACAGCTCAGTGGGGATGGAGGAAAGGCAGGCTTTTGTTTGTGGTGGTTCTTTTTTTTTTTTTTTTTTTTTTTTTTTTTTTTTTTTTTTGTTTCATTTTGTCTTTGTTTTTCACCTTCCCATTCTATGTTGATTGGCAATAAATCAAATTTATTTTCTCCCAGTAGAATCTGTTTCACCTGTGATGGTAATTGGTAAGCATCTTTGCCTTGATCCATGAGCTTTTTCATCTTAGTTTCCTTCTGTCCTGATGAGGAGTGTGGGTGTCTGGCATCTAGCCAAGATCAACCTACCACAATTCATACACTGGTGATTTTCACATATTTAATGTCCTGCTTCTGAAGATACAGAGAAAACCCTCAGTTTTGACAGTGTTCAACAGTTTTACACCCAGAACAGACTTAAGTCCCGTCAGGATCAATAAGCTAGAGGTTCTTCTGCCTCCTTTTTTCTGAGGACTTGATCAAGGCACTCTCAAGCACCTGGAGCAGGTCAAGGTCTGTACAGCATGCCACTGCAAGTGCCACTTAAAAATAAAACCTGTCTGCAGAAAGAACCATTGGTCCCAATTATCCAGTAGCTCAAGCAATGACATAACGTGAGAGGACACAGTTCAATCGTCTTTCAAGAGTATTCCAACCCAGATTGCCAAGTGCTGTAACCATCAGACTATCAGCTATGGTAGGATATTTTTCATTCCTATTGCTGAAGATCTATAAAGCACCTCTTTCTCCCTGCTATTAGCTTGCTTAGTTTTCTCCACCCCAGATACGGCATTTTCCCAGTGTACTACGTGGGTGGCTACAGATCTAGCCACGGGGACACACAAACATGCAAGAGTTTGGCATTGAAATGTTCAGGATACAGCCCTTGCCTCCTTTTTCACATCTCAGTGTGACTGCTTCCTCCACAACTTATATCAGAAAAATAAGCACTATTGTGAATTTAATGATGTCTTTGCCTTTTACTGACTACAGATTATGCTTGTTAAAGAGATTTTTGTTTGCTATTGTTTTACATCTAGTTTCCAGTGCTAGCTCTTTTTATACACTCCTTTCCACTCAGCTGAGCAAAAAAGCAGTAGCAATAGCTTGAAGAAAAAAAAAAAAAAGAAGAAAAAAAAGGTAAAAGAAACTGCTTCTTATTCATTTTCCTCCACTGCCTGGGAACCAGATTTATGAAATGCTATGAAACAGATATGAACTATTTTATATTACAGAATTTTCCCCTCCTCCATCACAGACCCTGTATTTTCTCTTAGCACTGGAAGGAGGGTAAGTCTTTTTATGTGAGCCAGGGTGCTTGTGAAAACAAGATTATAAACCTCAAGTGGCTACAGAAAAGAAATATTTATTTTGTTTAAAATAAATGGAGAAACTCTCGGATTATAACTTGAGTCATATGTTATAAATCAGTTTATTGAATAACACAGGCTTGGAACAATCACTGTTCTGGGACACAGCTTTCTACTACATACTGAAACTTCCACAAAAACAGTTACAGGCTATGTTGGCAATAATAAACATTGAAAAACTAGAAATGCTTTTCCATCCTTCTTGCTGATCCTTTATAGATAGCTTTGGGCCTAAGTCTTAGGAATTACACTAGCCAGACATAAACTAAAAGCTTTTGAAGGCTAAACTGATAGGAATTTCTTTTATGCCCTTTCCTGAACCAGCACTTTCACTGTGGAAATGGTTTGAATCAGGGCTAAACTCACTGCTCCCCCAACACAAAAGTGCGGGTAAGAGTAACATACGAAAACTTGGGATTGAGACAAAAAGAGTGAGATAAGAATAGAGTTTACTGATCAAAATCAGATAAATATAGTACAAAATGCATAATTACCTTAGCCTATTTGTAGAAAAAAGAACGCCACAAAGCAGCAACGAACAGAAGCAAGTGAGCCAAAAGCCCAAGCCCCTACCTCTCCTTATCCTGCCACCACCCCAGTGGAAATGACCAACACCCAAGAACCATAACTCAGAAGTAGCAACCAGAACAGGAAACCTCACACGTTACTATCTCAACTTCAAACCCTGAAATACCTTGTTCCAGCAAGTACTTTCATTTTTGTAGCTGGTATGACTGTAGCATGGTATGAATAACAGCAGCAGGTTCAACTCAACCCACGACACTCTGCTATCATTAATGTATATTTTCCATTAGTGCATCTTATGCTTTCCATGCTGAGAGAGCCTAAACTCCAGATAGAAACGCTGCTTCTGCAGGATAGGACTCTCCTGTGCTTGCTAACAGTGCAATGAAAAAAGCAAAACCAAATCTCATTATCATCAGAAGGGCAAAAGAGTCTCAGGAATTAAAAATAAAAATTAAAAGAAGGAGGGTCCTCACTGTCAAAACAGGGGCAGTTAGATACCCTGAATCTTCTGCCACTCCAGACATGTCAATCAAAGATAACACCATGCAAGAATATCTGAGTGACATTTCAAGCTGCATTCATAAGCAACTTCCCTCATTCAAAGTCAATGAAGAGACAGGACTTACAAGCCCACACTGGAAAGTTATTGAAATGTGACTGACATCTCAAAGAAAAAGTGTCAACAGGATAGTATGACCCTGTGCTGAAACACTGCAAGGTTAATCAAAGTTATGGCAGACGGGAGATGAAAAGACCCTACCTCAGATTGAATCCTTGTAGTCACAGCAGTGATTGGGCTACTATCTCCTTTTCACTTCCTCTCCCACTGACATTTTCACCCCAGGTTTGTATCATTTGTCCACTCTTCTTTGGGTTTCACTTTAGAAAGATCCTGGTGGAAGTCACCTGAGAGAAGGTTTTATACACCTGAATAATGATAGGCCTCCTTTTTCCTCCTCTGGGACTCACTGTGCTGTTAACATATGATCTAAGATAGCAAGTATTCCATTGGGAGATTAATGGAAAGCACTACAAATTGCAGTTATTGCTCAAAAGAGACTAGGTAGATTCTGAATTAAAGGATCAGCAGAAATCCTCTGAGCTTCTATGGAACAATTAAGACAGTAGATACATGCTCAGACTATTTTTCAATGTTTCCTATCTTCCTAAACCCAGAGAGTTCCTGACAACTCATTCTTTATCAGTTTAAAATCAGGAAATATAATACATGGACACATCTCCTTCTATTGTCACCCCACCCACCTCCTAACTTGTAGTTCTGTAAAGACAATTTATTTTTTCTCATTACCTTCTGTAGATATGCCAGTTACTAGCATTTTTATTCAGTGATATCATAGTTAAAATGTAGACCAGAGATATCCATCTAGTCTAAGCACCCTCTGCAAAATAAAAAAGCTAGTAATAGAGATAAGCTAGAGAATACAGGATAGGCTCAATGCAATAGTCATGGCCATGTGCTTACAGTTACAAAATGCAATCCTTATGCAATTTAAACAAGCATGACTTCTATTAAAAAAAAAGGAGAGAGAGAGAAAGAGGGAAGGAATTGTCTGTTTTATTTTCCTCTTGGATGGCATATCAGTGCTTTCTTGAGTTTACTTCATATGTTTCTTGTTTTCTTATTCTGTCAGCCCATAGCAATATATCACAGATACAAATAGCACCTTCTTGACACTGCATATCATTAGCTAAAAATGCTAGTGGCCCTGTTCTGTTGGTTTCATTCCTTGCTCCTCCTACTTTTCTAGAAGGCAAACAGTCTAGAAAGTAAATATACTTCTTGCCTAGAGCCCAAGGACCTGGAAACTTTTTTCCTTCCGCAGATTCACTGTCTCATTTCTGACTCACTGCCTGCACTGAATGTCACACAACATTTCCATTATGGCATCAGTCCTCCAGTCAATTATTTAATTAAAGGAAGATGTCCCAAATAATACTTCTTTCTCCTCCAGTAAAAATATGAGAGCAACAAGACAGAAAAACTTTTTTTTTTTACATTGATTATTTTAAAAAACAATGATAGAGAAACTTCAGAAGGGGGGAAAGATCATCTTGGGAATATATCGTATCAAACATGACCAGCAAGGACTTTTCTTCTGGGAAGAATAATGGTTTAATGTTTAATTAATCCCATCCATTTCTGCATTTATGGGAAGGCAGAGAAGAAGAGTCTGCTTTATAATGTGGAAAATTAAATATTAAAAACTTTGTGCCTATTTGACTTTACATTTTCTTGTTATGAATGGGTATTTTCACTTTATTTCACTTTCTTTAAACTACAAGAGACAGAAGCAATTACTGCAGCTCTGCTGAACAAAGGTATTCTCAATATAACTCTGATACTGCCTTGCCAATCCCAAAACAAAACAAAAAATTAAAAACCATTTAAAGTATTAATGGAACCTTTAAAACTCACATTCAAAGTGACGGAGGTTACTCAAGATTAGAGGAGGCCAGGGAGAACTCCAGAAAGGCTAAACAAAGTTATGCACTAAAGAAACTCCACAGATAAAATTCAGTGTAGACAAGAGGCAATATACACTGGATGAAATAATGTGAATTGCTCCTGTGTATAAATGGGTTCTAAATTAAGTGCACCTATTCAGAGAAAAAGATGTGGAAAGTATTTTGGACAGTTCAATAAGACCATTTGTTCCATGTAGAATGCTAGTCAAAAAGCCCAACAATATTATTAAGGCCTGCAGAATTGAGAGTACTAAGAAAGAACAATAACGAAAATAAAGCCTTTAAATACAGCAACTTTAAATAGTCTGTGTTTTTGCCTTGTCACAAAAAGCAGAAATTTATTTTTTTTTTTTTAAAAAAAGGTCCATTCAGAGGAAAGCAGCAAAATAATGAAGATGGTTAAAAATATTACAGCTCTTGTGTTGGGAGAAAGGATGGAACAGACATATGAATGGCCTCTCTGAATTGCTAACCTAGCAGGCACTTCTGCTTCCTTTCTGCTTTCGAATTGTACCTCTAAGAAGTGCCCTAGCACCTCACCTCTGCAAGAGCCCTGACTCACTGTTACATCCAAAGATTCAGTTCTCACATGGTTTACAGCCCTGAATTGCCTGTGCCCACATCCCCCTAGTGCTGTGCCTGCTACCTGGCACAAACTGCCACATATTGGAAAGAGAGGAGGCACTGGGAGCCATCCACCTTCATCTCATTACTCACCACATGGGCAGGCTCAAGCCCAGATGCTAAAATGATGTAAGTCTTGGAACTTACTACTAAAAGTAATACAAATAATGCAATCTTTATCATGGGCCTTAGATACTTGTGACTGTTTTAGGCTGTGCTTTTAAGAAAGGGACAGTGACTGGAACATTCTGGCTGAATGTTTTGAAAACAAAACTAAAGTCTAAACTAATTTAATTGGTAGATTGGTAGAATGCAACTTTTAATTTTTAGCTTTAGTTCAGTTTGAATCTCAGTCAGTTCAGTCTGTTTCAGCCCCTCTGAACAGCTGCTCTCTCTTCCTTTGTGCTGGACAGAGTTGACCTTGAACCAACTCAACTAACAGATAAGAAACTAATTCTTGTATACGCTTTGAGCTAACAGTATTTCTTCCTTAATAATTACCTTTTCCCTCTCTAACCCTTTTTGGGAAAAAAGGGGGAAAGGGGGAGAAGGGGGAGTGGGGACCTTCCTTCCTGGAGGGGGGAAAGGTCTTTCTGTGTTACCTTATTTGCTGTATATTTCTGTATATATTGTAAATACTGTATATTATGTATATATTCATCTGCATTTCATCCTGCTTGTAAATATAGCTTGTGCGTTTTTGCTTCTCCGACTGAGTTAGCTGTGATTTCTTTGTGTGGGGGGCAGGGAGAACTGAACCTCTTACCACCACAATACTGCTGGGTGGAAAATTAAAATTAATCTTCTTCCACATTTTTCCCCTACCAGAAGATGGTACCCTCTCTCTCTTGTGCCATCCTTCCTCCACTTAATCTTCTCTCAAGTCCTAATCAATTTCATCTGTATCCACTTTAATCAGTTATCCTTCCTCTCCTACCTCTTTTTGTTCACTCCTTACTTTCTGTGTCTTTTATCTTCACAAAAGTCCTGAAGGTTCAAGAGAGGCTAAATTGAATACAGTTTTAAGCCTCCCATAGTAAACCATTTCTCTCTTCCACTGCTGTATACTTCATCTTCCTCTTGAGATGCAGACCAGCTGACTATCAGCAACTGGCTGTGCATTGAATCTGACTCACATTCACATTCACATCCCAGTCACACTACAAGACTAAAATCCACTGTCTTCTGTCTACTAGCAGTCACTTCCTCACCACCTGGGTTTTGGGCAGGAATGCCCCAAAGATCACTCTTCTTGCTTTGTACAGAAAAATTACCATAACTGAACTTAAATTTAGCATTGATTTAGTTAAAATTTCCATGGAAAATATTTACATTGGGATCTACTCTGATACATATTAAAATTAACCTTTTTAGGAAAATATTAGTTGCTGCATTTATCTTTTCATTTCTCAGTTTGATTTAAACCGCAGAGTTCATGTCACTCTCCCACTCTGATCTCCTCACTCTTATTACTCAAATAATACTGCAGTATCAATGGAGCAAGCCTAAACTTTCCACTGCACAGTCTGAGACTGTGTCCTCTTGTTCTGCTACTTGTTGCCTGGGAGAAGAGACCAAACCCCACTTGGCTACAACCTCCTTTCAGGTAGTTATAGACAGCAATAAGGTCTCCCCTGAGCCTCCTCTTCCCCAGGCTAAGCAATCCCAGCTCCCTCAGACACTGCTCATAGGGCTGTACTCCAGACCCCTCACCAACTTTGTTGCCCTTCTCTGGACACATTTGAGCATCTCAACATTTTTCTTGAATTGAGGGGCCCAGAACTGGACAGAGCACTCAAGGCATGGCCTAACCAGTGCTGCATATATGGGCAGAAAGACTTCCCTGCTCCTGCTGGCCACACTATTCCTGATACAGGCCAGGATGCCTTTGCACGTATTGCAAACTGGTTTGTTCAGTGAAGTTCGGAGGGCTGCAACATTCTCTTCCCATCTGTAAAACACAGTTAGTCAAGGTTATCTCCTCTAAAAAGCTTTTAGATCTACTCAAACAAATGCCAAAATAAGAACTAAGGATTTACTGCTTTTAATCACTTAGAGCCTTTAAACAAGCCATTCTTACAGAGCCAACCCCAAGGTTATATTTAAGCTCTGCTGATTATCTGATATTTTACAGGTATAGTTAGCATTTTCTGTAAATATATTGGCCTGTATATCTCTCAAGTGTCATCACTAAGAAGCTAGATTCTTGGTTGTGACCCAAGATAAGATTTGTGACTCCAAAGCCCCCTAACTAAAAGGACATAATTGTAGAAAAGCTAAATAATTCAGCATGAAATTTAGAAAATGGAGTTATCTAGCAAGAAGTTTATAATTACAGAAATCCTGAAAAAAATTAAAATAATAAAAAAAATATCAGATCCAAACCAGATATTGTGACCAATAAACTGAGTGTCAGAAAAAGGCAATTTGGCCTTGTAATGGAAATCCATTAGGGATTCCAACAGACTGACAGCTTTTCACAGGATCACTGTATCACACAGTATCACCAAGGTTGGAAGAGACGTCAAATATCATCAAGTCCAACCTGTCGCCACAGACCTCAAGACTAGACCATGGCACCAAGTGCCATGTCCAATCCCCTCTTGAACACCTCCAGGGATGGTGACTCCACCACCTCCCTGAGCAGCACATTCCAATGATGAATGACTCTCTCAGTGAAGAACTTCCTCCTCAACTCGAGTCTAAACTTCCCCTGGTGCAGCTTGAGACTGTGTCCTCTCATTCTGGTGCTGGTTGCCTGAGAGAAGAGACCAAGTCCCTCCTGGCTACAATCCCCCTTCAGGTAGTTGTAGACAGCAATGAGGTCTCCCTGAGCCTCCTCTTCTCCAGGCTAAACAATCCCAGTTCCCTCAGCCTCTCCTCATAGGGCTTGTGCTCAAGGCCTCTCACCAGCCTTGTTGCCCTTCTCTGGACATGTTCAAGTGTCTCGATGTCCTTCTTAAACTGTGGAGCCCAGAACTGGACATGGTACTCTAGGTGTGGCCTAACCAATGCAGAGTACAGGGGCACAATGACTTCCCTGCTCCTGCTGGCCACCGTATTCTTGATACAGGCCAGGATGCCATTGGCCACCTGGGCACACTGATGGCTCATGTCAATCAGTACCCCCAGGTCCCTTTCTGTTCGGCTGCTCTCCAGCCACTCTGACCACAGCGGGTGGGACTCTCAGAAAATTCACTTCTGAATGAAGGTGAGATGGAATGTTTGCCAGAATTGCTGTCAAACCTTCTCACTTTTACGACCTGTACACAAACTAGCAACATTTTATCTACACCAGCACCACTGAGCTCAAACAGAAAATTCCACTGAGTTTAGCTGACATAACAATTTACACTTTAGGGTAAAGTGGTTAAGTGTCTTGTCTAATTGAATTATTTTAAGATGGGTTCCAGTTTCCCTTAAGATTATGGCATTCAGTATGTGAAGTATACCATACACAGGTAACTCAAGCCAGTTAATTCTGATATTCCTATTGTAGATATAAAAAATAGAAAACAATATAATGCTTTTTTTTTTTCTTTCCCCCCCCCTTACTGTTTATCTGTACAGTTTCCAGAAGCAAATTAGTGTCTTCAAGGCACAACTTCTAAGAGGCATAAAAAGCAATACCTTGCATGCTAACTTGGCTTTGGGTTGGGTGTTGGTTGGTGGGTATTTTTGTGTGTTGGGGTGGTGTTGTTTTGTTTTGTTTTGGGTTTTTGGTTGGTTGGTTTTGGTGGTGTTGTTTGTTTGGTTTGTTTTTGTTGTTGTTTTGTTTGTTTTTCTTTTGCAGAACTCTAAATAGCTAAAAGAAAAAAAGGAGAGGTGGGGGAGAAAAAGAAAAATAATCTGGGGCAGAGGCTATGCCATTCTTGATTTACATCTGCCCAACTCTGATAGCTCAATGATTACAGAATCCATTTTTAGAACAAGTAATTCAGGGAGGTTCTTTAAAAAAATAAATATTCATTTCTGATCTGAAAAAATCAATTTGTTGTGACAAGAGCCAAAGGCAGGCAGACCTCTGAAGTACTCCCTTTACTTGTGCTGAAATGGTACTTCCTTTCAATGTAAGGAATATTCAAAAAGCTCCAACAGATTTTTAATCATTACAGCAAGTTTGTATTTGAACTAACACTAGAGCAAATAATTTTTAACCAAGAATATTCAGAGTTGGGTAAGTAAAGCAACAGAAATAAAATGGGATTATAAAAAATGTTCCTTTCAGTGTATCCCAGATCTGATCTGGGGTTCAGATGGAACTGCTCAGTCTGGATGGCATCATACTCTGTGCAGGTCCTTTAAAAGTTTGCTGTTGGGTTTTTTGTGTGTGTGTGTTTGTTTGTTGTTTTTTTCTATCACCTCCCCATTTCTGTAGTACATCAGTTCCTTGCACTTTCCACCAGCTTCCTGCCCTGTCCTCATGCTACAGGCTCCTGCCACATGGTCTCTGCCCTCTGCTCTGGGATGTCCCTTACACAAGTAAATAAAGCTAGCTCCTTTCTATCTAGTCAGTTCCTTTTTAGAGGAACAGGGAAATGAAAATAAATGCCATCCATTACACATATATATTCAAGAACCAACAATGTTCTCTGTTCTTCTCACAATACATCAATGCAGGCAAGAGAGCTTCATGACGGTAATTGCGAGAGCCACACTGAAACAGTCATCACTGTCTGCATCTTGTGCTATTTCATATGCTCCATGCAAGGATCTGACGAGGTGACATTCCAGTGGACAAATGGTGTTTCAAAATAATACTAATTTATTCTGCAGCCTTGCACAATCTGCACTGAGAGCTAGCAGCAACAGATTGAATGGTACTACAGATCTCTCCAGCACAGACTCTTCTCCTACAAATGCAGAATTAAGTATTCATGAAGAGATTTCCAAGGTCTAAAATGACTGTAGAGCTTTCAAGATGCAACACTCCGAACTAAGACACTGTCAAATAACAAGTCATAAGTGGAAAGGCAGAACTTATCTCCTGAGTATAGCAGAAACACAAGAATAAATGATTGGCACTAAACAGAGAAGTTCTCTCCCCACCCAGACTTTTTTTCCTTCCTTTTATTTCCCTTTTTTTTTATGCAAGCATGCAACAAAATGGCTGCTAGTTACACTTTTCTGAACAAGAGAATACAGAATTGTCTTTAAAAAAATTATTCTGAATCTCAGATTGATCCTTCATAACAAACATTTTATAGAGAACACATTTTTTGAGACAGGATTTCAGTATGTGCTTTCATTTTTAGCAATGGAAATGACTGCAAATAGCCCCAGAGAGATTAACTGGCAGACACTAAATTCCACCAAAAGTTTCCCTAATGACAGCAATATGGAAATGACCTAAAGGAGGTAAGCTGAACTACAACATCACAGCTGGACACTTCCCATAAAGCACACCTGAAGAACCAGGCTGAAATCACAGTTACATATCTTAATTGCAGGTATCAGTAATATGTGTTTGTGTACAGGAATATAACAGATGGAAATTCAGTGTGGCAAGACTGAAAGAGTCACAAATCATCTTTGCATAAATTTCTCCACCCCACAAATAATTAAGTCCAAGAGACAGATACCCCAGACCAAGCAATGGATATTGTCAGGCAACTCTGCAATGCATCCTGTTGGAACATAAACCTTGATTGTGTAGTTTTGCTGGACCCTTGAGGAGTACTCTTTGCAGTGAGTGCTCAATGAACACACTGTTTTGTAGTGTGTGACTCCATCCTGTTGTATGGACTGTACATACTGTGCATACTGTGCAGAGGTGCAAACCCACACACAGATCACACACCGACTTCAAATTTGCTGTCCCTGACTTTTCATTCTCGTGCATGTGAAAGGAAAATAAACTGTATTCACATAAAAAGACAGTCTCGCTCGAAATCCTTCTCCCATAAGCTTAGATTTTACTTCACTGAATGAAAGAATGGAAGTCAGTTTTTAAATTAATCAAATTACAGGGTATTACTTCTTAGTGAAGGAGTTTCTGGGAGACAAAAAGTGAGTTTGACTTCAGTTTTGCTTATTATCTGGAGAAGAAAGAAGGAGGACAGTATTTATTTGTTTCTTTTGCTGGAAGGGAATATTACTACACATAAGGTGGTAAGTGCATTGACGTATTTATTTCCCAAGGGAAGTGACAAATCAGTATACAGCAGGAGAAACTTTGTTACTTCTCCTAGAACAATCCCCTCTGTTGCTCTGGGTGACTGCATATGCTTTGCCAACAATTATTTTGTTTTGTTTTGGGGTTTTGTTATTTGTTTGGTTTGTTTGGGGTTTTTTGTACAGCTTTTATAATGTTTATCATTAGGTTACCAGCATCCCAGATAAAACACTCCACAAGCAGAACCAACATACACAGCACACTTGGGAACTTGAGAGGGCTTCAATTTCTTAGCTGAACCTAGAGAAAAATCAAAGCTGCCTTATTTTTCTCTTCCTGGCTTCTTCAGCACCTTTTTCACTTGTAGTAATATGATGTGTAGATGCTTTTCAGCCACAGATTTACAAATGAATGTTGGAAACGAAGCATTCTTAATGTATTAGTTAATCGCATCCTTTTCATATATACCTTCTCATATATTCCCTGTTATGGTGCCATATGACCCTTGGCTACTTTCCAAATTAATAAAGCCAAAGCTTCCAAAGGTTTATTTTATTTTATTTATTTATTTTAACACAGGAGATTATTATCTCTGTGTGTTTATTTAGGTAATTACACTTATTTTGCGCTACTCATAAATTCTCTAATTTGATACTTAAAACTATCCTTTTGTTTATTTTTCAGTTCAGGTCTATTTAAAGCATATAATAGTCTAACTGTATATAATCCTTTAAACACCACATTCAGAGCCTCAGGCTCTGCCATGAGACTGTGTCCTTTTCACTCTGAGGCAAGAAAGAAAATGTGTCATGTCAGTCTCCTGCTTCACTTTTCCAGCTGGTGATTTTTTATGTAGGTAAAATTCTGTATTGTGGGGGTTTATGGGCTTTGTGAGAGGATTGTTTGTATTCTCTGAGTTAAGTTTCCAGAATGTGAATGCAGGCACCTCAGTGGTAAAGTTCTGCCTCAAGAAGCTGGTGCATGAAGTGGCTGATGAAATAGAATGGACCAAATTAGATCAAGGGGTCAAATTCATATTGAAAGTAAAAGGGCACAATTCTATTGTTTTCAATGGAATTCAATGAAAACCAGCATTAGCATAAAGCACTATAATATGAAAAGATATTATGAGATATACCATATCTGGCACCTAGGAAACTGACACAATAAATCAAAAAATCTGTCTGTACACAGTGTCCTCTTCAGTGAGCTGCTGCATTGATATTGATATTGATATTGATATTGATATTGATATTGCTGCTGGAACTTATAAATTGTTCCATGTAAGTAACATACATGCAAGCAGCTGATGTGTGAGTAATTTATTTGAATCAAGTTTTCTTATTGCTCCACTTCAGATAATAACAAATATGTAAATGTTTGTTACAGCTAAAAGCTCCCTTAGCTGGAGAAAAGCTTTTGAGTCCCACTATTCACAGTATTTGATCTTAAAACACTAGAGGGCTGCACATCTTGAAATGTCAGGGGCTCAGGCCTAGCCAGCATGGATTTAGGAGGGGCAGGTCCTGCCTGACCAACCTGATCTCCTTCTATGATCAGGTGACCCGCCTGGTGGATGTGGGGAGGCCTGTGGATGTGGTCTACCTGGACCTCAGCAAGGTCTTTGACACCGTCCCCCACAGCAAACTCCTGGCCAAGCTGGCAGCCCGTGGCTTGGACAGGAGCACACTGCGTTGGGTTAGGAACTGGCTGGAGGGCCGAGCCCAGAGAGTAATGGTGAATGGCACCACATCCAGCTGGCGGCCTGTCACTAGTGGTGTGCCCCAGGGATCAGTACTGGGCCCCATGCTCTTCAACATCTTTATTGATGATCTGGATGAGGGCATTGAGTCCATCATCAGTAAATTTGCAGATGACACCAAGCTGGGGGCAGCAGTTGATTTGCTGGAGGGCAGAGAGGCTTTGCAGAGGGACCTCGACAGGCTGGACAGATGGGCAGAGTCCAATGGCATGAGATTTAACACATCCAAGTGCCGGATTCTGCACATTGGCCACAACAACCCCAGGCAGTGCTACAGGCTGGGGTCAGAGTGGCTGGAGAGTGGCCAGGCAGAGAGGGACCTGGGGGTACTGGTTGATTGTAGGCTGAACATGAGCCTGCAGTGTGCCCAGGCAGCTAAGAAGGCTAATGGCATCCTGGCTTGCATCAGGAACAGTGTGGCCAGCAGGAGCAGGGAGGTCATTGTGCCCCTGTACACTGCACTGGTTAGGCCGCACCTTGAGTACTGTGTCCAGTTCTGGGCCCCTCAGTTTAGGAAGGATGTTGACTTGCTGGAACGTGTCCAGAGAAGGGCAACAAAGCTGGTGAGGGGTTTGGAACACAAGCCCTATGAGGAAAGGCTGAGGGAGCTGGGGTTGCTTAGCCTGGAGAAGAGGAGACTGAGGGGTGACCTTATTGCTCTCTACAACTCCCTGAAGGGAGGTTGTAGCCAGGCACAGGTTGGCCTCTTCTCCCAGGCATCCAGCACCAGAACAAGAGGACACAGTCTCAGGCTGCGCCAGGGCAGGTTTAGGCTGGATGTTAGGAAGAAGTTCTACACGGAGAGAGTGATTGCCCATTGGAATCGGCTACCCGTGGAGGTGGTGGAGTCACCTTCACAGGAGGTGTTCAGGAGAAGACTTGATGGGGTGCTTGGCTGCATGGTCTAGTTGTTGGGTGGGTTGGATTGTTTGATGGGTTGGACGCGATGATCTTGAAGGTCTCTTCCAACCTGGTGTATTGTATTGTATTGTATTGTATTGTCTACACAGTTCCACTTTGCTATGCAAGTTATCTTCCATAGGCTCTGCTAGCTAAAGAGATTCCAACTTTTGCTTTTCTGTAGAGTCCACCCCACCCTCACACCCTGCTCCAGCTCTGCAACAGCAGAGGTAGCATTATTGTAACTGCCCCCACTTCAGTTGTACCTACAATGAGAGAGTAAATAGCCTTTTTTATACAATTGTCTTCCATTTGATATATGCATATCCTCACTCATATTGACTTTGTTAATTTCTGGCTTACTTCCAAAGTCACATAAGTGAAATAAAAAGGGCTCATACAGTGAGGATAAACAATACTTGCAAAAGGGAACTTTAATGTCTGTTTTGTATAAGAGACCGATTGAACTAAGTGAAGATTCCTGTCATGGCAACGGATTATTAGTTGTGATAAATTGTCCTTTGTCTCACCTTTGATGGAAAAGAAGTGAGAATAAAAAGAGTGAAGGACAGCAAATATGCCCTCTTCTTTATTTTTCCTTCCTTGGTAAAGGGAAGTGGCATATTTCAAATTTCCTTTGGATCAGGTTTCAGGGACTGTCATACAGTTTGTAGCCTCTTCTATGGTCTTTGTTTCTTAGTAATAAGGATCCCTGAGCATTTTGAGGGAAGAAGGCCATGTGGCTTGTAAATAAAATATACATGCTCCCTAGTTGCAGAGAGGAGTTTGAAAATATCACCTAGGTGGGCTTAAAATGCTCTAAAACCAAAAGGCAAACAAAATAAACATGAACTTGGCTATTTTTATACACCGAATGCTCTCTGAGAAGTCTGGAGTGCTTGAGGTTGTCACTGTTTGTTTTTCTTGCCAGCAGACTACCAAATTGTGATCTCTGTTTTGCCTGAGGAAGGTAAAGACAAATTAGTCGCTGAGTCTGCAGTGAGTCACCTTGATAGGGGCAGCTCTTAACGAAACTAGTTCTCTCTGGCAGATTATTTCTGAGAAGTAATATGTATATGGCTTAAGACTTGGGAAGACAAAATAAAAATGTACTTGAGAAGATAAGATTATAAAGTAGGTATTTCTGAGTAAAGCAATAGGTACAATCAGATAAATATGAGGAGAAAGCATGCAGTTATACAGCTATCGACTTGAGGAAATAAAGGCTCCAGCAGTTTAGTTTATTTGTAACGAAGTGAAGGAAGTTAGTTATGCATACTCGCTAAGACTGGCCAAAGAGCACATCTGAGAGAGGAGAGATGTGGGGTAAAACAGATCTTTACAGCACTGAAACATTCATCAAACCATGGAGAAGAGGCGTGAATGAATGCAAAAAAAGAAAAGCTCTGGTGTTATCTAAATTATATACACTCAGAATATAATTTGAAAATTTAATTGTAAATTGTTAGAAACATTTGAAGAAGCTCATAAACAAAACTAACACCTACCAAAAGATGAAAATTCTGTTGATATATCTTTCTTTTTTTTTCCCCCTCCTTACCAGATACTCTAAACTGGTATTCAAAAATAAAGGATGCATTTACTGCAAGTTCTGTGCATTTTAATTCCATGGGAATCCATATATTTTTTACAAAGTAATTTTGAGAAACATCTGTCTTTGCCTCTCAGTTTTGCTGTCAGCCAGCACTCATCTGACCCTGACAAAAAAAAAAAAGAAACGGAGTGATTTAAAGGAATTAACATGTAAAACAGAACTTCAACTACATGTGATCAATACAGCTCCAGAACCATTCAGGCACTTATAGCTAAATAATAAATGAATAAATGAATAAATAAGTAAATAAAGGAGAAAAAGAAAAACAAAACCCAAACACCAAAAACCCAACAACCACCCAGAAAAAAAAACCCTACTTGTTATTCTTCTCCATTTAAAGAGCATGAGATGCTCATTGGGTTATTCTGACCAATCCATAAACAACGAGTGTAATAATCTTAGTTTCTTACCTACAGCATATACATATATCCTCTAAAGACTTGCTTGATGAGGAGAAATCTAGGGAAGCAAATTTTTTATGCTCCCATTAACTAAAAACCTACCCTCAGCAGTTAAAAATATGTCACAAATTAAGAATAATTAACCTTAAATCCATCCACTATGTCTCTGACAGGCAGGACTGAGTTAATTTTTTCTTCCAGGTTTAGACAAGGCAGATGAATTTTGATGACAGACAGATACTTATATTTCTCTTAGGAGTTCCTAATTTGATCTCCCTCACCTTTCAGCTGTGAAACAAGCTTACCTGTTCCAAAGCTCATCTTTCAGACAAGGATGTTCAATGCAGCACTACATATCCAGATTTGGAGAAGATCATTATGCTCATTGTTTTTTCACAGCAGACCTCTAAATTATTCGCCTTCCCTCTTCTCTTTTGCCTCAGCAGAACAATAGCAGACAACCCACAGATGAGAGTTTGCAGTGGAAGAACTGCAATATTGAATATTCAAACTCAAATCTTACACCTTTTCATTCATAGATAACCATAGAAGAAGTAGTGAGTGAAGCAATTATATGTCCCTAAAAATACCTGAGCCTTTTTTTCATGTCTGTCCTCATTTTTGTCATCATTTTTATAAATGTAGGCCACATGGGGCCCCCAGACAATCCTTCTTTCCTTCCCCAAGACAATCCCTCTTTCCTTTGCCAGGACGCATTCATCCTCAAACCATTTTGGTCCTGAACACAAAGACATACACATAAAGTCACATGAAGAGGAAGATGCACTGTTTTGAAGAAAATATGCCAGAGACCTTTCACTCTTCCTTCACTCTAGTCACACAGAGGCTTGGCTAATCACAGCAAGATCTTAGGACAAATGTGAAAACAGTCACTCAAGTAAATTTAAGGAGTTAAAGTTACTAAGGTAATTTCTTCTGTGGGAATTCTGTGAATGGAAAATGTGTTGACTTCTGTACAGAGAGTTCAAACTTATTAAAATACAATTCTGAAAAATATTGTCATGCATTTAGCAATTTCTACCTAATGATGAAAGCAATCAGTTCCTCAGATTCCTATCTTTGTAAAATGAACACAGACCTTATACAAAAGTTATTGGATAAAAAGTCTACTACAACAATAACCAATAAATTGCCTCAAAGTATGGCTTAGCAACAGTACTTGAGGTACCTTGAGAACCAAGAATCATAACAATTTCATTATGAATTCTGCTAAATTAATTACTCTCTGACAGAATTAAGGATTCTGTCATTTTAACACTATTAAAAACAAACAAACAAACAAACAAAATCCCAAACAGATCTTCCAAAACTGGATGAAAGCAACAAACAAATGGTAAAACACAGAGAGCTTCATTTTCTGATGTACACTGTAATAGGAAAACCGACAACTAACAGCTGACCTCTGTTTCCTTGCTTTCTGTACTCTGATCACTGAGGTGAAACGCTCAGACATATTCCTTTAATTTTTCAAAAGCAAGAAAATGACTAAAATACCCTTTCAGTGATCCTGGTATTTAAATAAATGACATCTATAATAGGAATGCACTTTTGCCTCTACTTTAGAAACCTTTTTTCTTATTTCTGAACAGCAGTTGCCTATGACAAGGAATGACAGATCATTTCCATTTCTATCTGTTTCCTGGTGCCAGGTCATACTGTCACATGCAGAGGGTGAGAGCAGCTCATTCTTGTTCCAAGGTCTTATCTGCAGTAGCCAGAGAGCTGATGGACTGGCACTCAAGACTGAGCATCCAGGCCCACCTTGCCCACTTGTAAGCATCCTGTAGCAAAGAAATTCCATTAACAGTTGTTATTTCTGCAATAAGCTGTATTTGATGAGGACACAGCCCATGGTTCATTGTGCTAAGGTGTTCAGGCATCTGCTCCTAGTTAATTAGGAGCAAATTTGGCTGATCCTTAGAGACAAGGTAAGCATGCACCAGAGGAACATCAACATTTGGTTGATTTACTCTAGATGATCATTCACTAGCATGGGTTTGGACTAAATGGTCTTTAGAGGTCCCTTCCAACCACTACCACTCTGTGATTCTGTATTTTTGATGGATTTACTTATGCTTTTCTCAGTGTGTAGGCAAGTTCCGACCCAGGAGAAGGGAACCCTCAGCAGACTCCAACTCTCACTAATCTAAAAATGTCTCTTAAAAGAGAGAAGTCAGGCATATAAGACTATTTTTGAAATTAATTGGGCAATGCTTGCATATTTATGAACTTATTTTTCATCTAGCTTTACCATTTTAATAGGTTACTGATACTAGCTTAGATGAATACCATCTTTGGACTAGTTTGCAGTTTTGGGTGGCTGGCAACTATATAAAAAAATCCTTACAACAAAACATGCAATTCCTCAGCATTATAGTCCTATACATCTAGGAACAGCTATTGTGAGTGGCAGTGGCTGTCTAAGAATATCTGCATGCTTATTGTTCCCCCCTGAGGCAACAAGATTTGTCTGAAAGGAAAGCTCTGTGTCTTGACTATCCCTTGAGAAATATAATTACAGCTATAGAGGACTATACTATACTGACTCTCAAGTAATTGAAAGAGGCAAATGCTTTCTGTGTCCATGGCTCTGAGATTAGATTCTCTGAAAGGTGAAATGTATAGGCAATGGGCCAATCTAGCCTCAGAGTTAGAGGATTGAATATACCAGCATCAATAGAATTACAGCTTTTCATATCGTTCCTGATTTTGTCCCAGTGCCTTCAAGAGCCAAAATAAGTCCTGAAAAATCCACACATTGCATTTCCAACATTATTAATTCTAAATTATAACCACAGCTTTTGGCATACAGATGAGTGCTTTTTCTAACTAAACAAGCCATATCTCCTGATTGAAACCAACATCGTGACAGAGAATGCAGGCTGAGGACATGGCTGACTGAAATACATGGACAAAGATAAAAGAATTAAAGAAGGTAAATCATGCTTGAAGTTTTACATCAAGTTCACAATAAAATTCCTTGAGATTGTTAGGAAAATATCTCAAGCCAGAAAGATTTACTCCTGAAAATGGTACTTAAAGCAAGTCTACAGGAAAGATGGGGACAGACTCTTTATCAGAGAGCAAAGTGATAATGTGAGGGGTAACAGTTTTGAACTAAGAGTAGATTTAGGGTAGGTATTAGGAGTGAATTATTTACTGTGAGGGTGGTGATACCAATGTGTCAGGTTATGCAAAGAGGTCATGGAAGCTTCTCCCCTGGAAATGTTCAAGGACAGCTTGGATAGGGCTTTGAGCAACTTGGTCGAGTAGAATCCCCTGGCCATGGCAGGGGGCTGGAATATGATCTTTAAGGTCCCTTGCAATGGAGTATTCTCTGATTCAATGGTGACAGAACATTTTAGGTATTTTAATATCTGGAAATGGACTGTTGTCCTTAGTATTTTGTAAGGCAAATTAATCTTATATATGGGTAACATCACCAACTTTATGAATGACTTGAATGTCTTTAACATAAACTCTACAGACTTCTCCAAAATACTAGCAAGAAAATCCCCTAGTGTAGTATACAGATATTTATTTTATGTGGGTGTAAACCATAGAGCTATATTTTCTAATCAGAAGTAAAAGACATTATACATGGGATGTTCTCTTCTGTTGATGCTTGTGCATCAACAGAACTGAAAATACCACGCCTTGAGTACTGTGTCCAGTTCTGGGCCCCTCAGTTTAGGAAGGATGTTGACTTGCTGGAATGTGTCCAGCGAAGGGCAAGAAAATTGATGAGGGGTAAGGAACACAAGCCCTATGAGGAGAGGCTGAGGGAGCTGGGGTTGCTTAGCCTGGAGAAGAGGAAACTCAGGGGTGACCTTATTGCTCTCTACCTGAAGGGAGGTTATAGCCAGGTGGGGGCTGGTCTCTTCTCCTAGGCAACCAGTACCAGAACAAGAGGACACAGTCTCAGGCTGCACCAGGGGAGGTTTAGACTGGATGTTAGGAAGAAGTTCTATACAGAGAGGGTGATTGCCCATTGGAATGGGCTGCCTGGGGAGGTGGTGGAGTCACCATCATTGGAGGTGTTCAGGAGGAGACTTTATGGGGTGCTCGGTGCCATGGTTTAGTTAATTAGGTGGGTTGGACTGGTTGATAGGTTGGACACGATGATCTCGAAGGTCTCTTCCAACCTGGTCTATTCTATTCTATTCTATTCTATTCTATTCTATTCTATTCTATTCTATTCTATTCTCATGGGTATAACATAAATGTATTAGTAGCTAATTTAAATGTTTTTAAAACATCAGAATTGAAGGCAAAATGAAAATCAATGCAAAACTGAAATGTAAAAATGGTCTCAATGTAAAAAATGTCGAGGTCTTCAAGGAAAGGAGTTTGCATTTGCCTTTGTTTGTTTGTTTGTTTGTTTTGTAGGATTTGCAGGAAAATGCAGAGCCATGGGTTCCCTTCCCTCTCTACTGTTCCAGTTTTGCAGCTCTCCAAAGGACGTCTGCCTTCCATTTGGAAACAAGTAATAAAGCAAAAGCAGCCAGAATTAGTGCAATTTTAAAGGTGATGTCAGCCATATCACCAAGATTTTTAAAGAGTTGTTTAACAAACGATCTGATATTGCTGTAACAGAGAGAAAAAACCCAACCTCCCCAACTATCCACCTTGCTTTGAAGTGCTCCATTTGCTTTTTCTTTGTTAAACAGACATTAGTCAATTCTTTTGAAAGAGAAGACAGATATGAAAAAATGAAAGTGTGAGCACGAAAGATAAATAATGGCTGAGGTCAACATGAGAAACAGCTGCTTGAGATTAACTGGGCTGGAATAAGCCAAGAAATGTAACATAATATCTCCTCGAATGTCTTTATTGAGAACAACTACTAGGAATGAGGGGATAGGAAAGACATCATCAGATACAAATTTTAAAAATTCAGAAAAAGGAACACACAGGAAACTTTGCTTAGCTGGAACTCCCAAACCCTCCTAATCATTTTTTTCCTCTGTAGCACAAGATGCCAAAACTCTTTTACCTCCCATACTAGAGTGTATCTTATCACAGTATCACAGTACCACTAAGGTTGGAAGAGACCTCAAAGATCATCAAGTCCAACCTGTTACCCAAGACCTCATGACTAGACCATGGCACCAAGTGGCACATCCAGTCCCCTCTTGAACACCTCCAGGGATGATGACTCCACCACCTCCCTGGGCAGCACATTCCAATGACAAATGACTCTCTCGGTGAAGAACTTTCTCCTCAACTCGAGCCTAAACTTCCCCTGGTGCAGCTTGAGACTGTGTCCCCTTGTTCTGGTGCTGGTTGCTGGAGAGAAGAGGCCAACCCATTCCTGGCAACAACCACCTTTCAGGTAGTTGTAGAGAGCAGTGAGGTCACCCCTGACCCTTCTCTTCTCCAGGCTAAACAATCCCAGCTCCCTCAGCCTCTCCTCATAGGGCTTGTGCTCAAGGCATCTCCCCAGCCTTGTTGCCCTTCTCTGGACACGTTCAAGTGTCTCAATGTCCTTCCTAAACTGAGGGACCCAGAACTGGACACAGTACTCAAGGTGTGGCCTAACCAATGCAAAGTACAGGGGCACAATGACCTCCCTGCTCCTGCTGGCCACACTATTTTCTCTGCTCCCTGACTTAATATGAAGTTTAGGTTACTCACAATGTCTGGCTGATTAATAGCCATACTTTTCAGACAGGCACTGTGAAGAAATTATCTTTGAAAAGGCAGTCTAATATATCCTTCTTTGTTAAATCTCTGATTATTCAGGTCTGTTCATGTTACAAATTGTTTGGCATCATGCCTGTATATGACAATAAACACAGGGTCACATTTTATAAACAACTAGAAAGTCTTCATTTGGAATTTTGTTTAAGATTTGTTATTATGTACCGGATTTTAACGTTTCCAACATTTATTGTACTAACCACAGCTGCACTATATTTTGGCAATGATAAGATGTAAATTATATTCTGATACATTTATAATGCTCTGTAGGCATACAATAGATTGAAGAGTGGAAGAACAAAATATAAAAGAACTGAAAAGACAAAATACTTGAGCATGATTTTACCATGCTAGCAAACCTTCGCTACTCTCATAAAGACAGCAAGAGCACAGGTTTTATAATGAAAACTGGAATGGCTTAATGACAGCACTTCTCAACTCCTTATCCCTTCATATGTTCTAAAAGCAGACTGACCAAACAGATCTTCATAGAAAAATCCTTTTGAGAACTGGTCCTTTTGAGAAAAAATGTTTCATACTGTTCCAAAATGAGTCAGACCCAATTTTAGTTAAACTGTGTCTGGTATTCTATTCGTTGGTGACCTTATTTCAGATGAACACCTGCTCTTCCCTTCCATATTCAGTCTCTTCAGGAGATATCTGAAAAAGCTGTGATGTCAGCCTCTCACATAAGCTTTTCTCCTTCTGACTGCTCTTTCCATCCTACTCTTAATATTTTATAATTTAAGGTACTTCATGAGTAGAAGTATTGGGAGGAGAGGGAATAAAAACTCACACACGCAACCAGTACTTCACAGGATGCAATGTTTTTATATCATCTTATTACCACAGAATGGTCTCAATGGCATCATCTACTGAACTTAGACCTTAATTAAAGAGTAATTATAAGTTCAAATCCAAGAACAGACTAGTTTCAGTTCTGTCTGTTTCACATCCTACTTAGAAACACAGGCTCCCCACAGTCTTGCAATGTTTTTATGTTCTTGTGAAGTCTCTAATTTTAGTTTTCATTTTCACCAGGTTTGTTTCTTCTAATATAAGAGGAATCAGCCTAAACCTCCTATAGCTCAGCTTGAAACCATTTCTTCTCATATAAGAGGAATCAGCCTAAACCTCCTCTGGTGCAGCTTGAAATCATTTCCCCTAGTCCTGTTGCTTGCCACCAACAAGAGGCTGGCCTCCTCACTCCACCATCCCTTCAAGTAATTGTAGAGAGAGATGAGGTCTCCCCTCAGCCTCCTCTTCTCCAGACTGAACGATCCCATCTCCCTCAGACACTCCTCATAGGTCATACACCAAAGAATTCCTCACAACATATTGTTTTGGACAGATTTGAACCAGCTCACAAAAGTTAGGAATGAAGTAATCTTCCCTCTATTTCACAGTAAAATTTCTACTAAGTTAGAACTTTATTATGAAACATTTAGCTTTTTTTTTTTTTTTCAATTTCTAAGGCTATATTTAGCTATAAGAATATTTTTGTGTTACTTTTGAGTAAATTTTATCTCCATGCCTACTACAAATGCAAATATTTATCTGATTCCTACTTCTGGTTCCCCTCTATTAACATAACTATCTTAGCATAAAGATATACATATATGTAATACATATGTATGTGCATGTGATTTTTAGAACATTGTATATTGTCACCAGTCAATTGATGTCAATGCAGCCATGATAATTCACATCAAGTAAGAATCTTGTTCCTTTTTCCCAGACATGCTTTTATTCATTCAGCACTGCTTTTGAATGCTCTAGGATTAAATTCCCTGAAAACAGCCAAATTTAGAACAGGCACAACACAGGAGCAATGAGCAAGCTTTCTTGTTTGTCCTTGCTTGCTCTCTCCTTCACAATATCCTTGACCCAAAATAACCACTCCTAGGCATGAGATTGTAAAGTAGTCTCAGTGCTCATTCAGCTTTCCTTTTATTGTTGTCTGTAAGCTAATTAATGCACATAAATTTTTACCCATACTGCAGCAGTTGAATTGATCCAATATTAAATTGGGAATATATGTATAGCAGAGACAGCTAAACAAAATTTTATTTAGGAAACCTTCGCAAAACTGTTTGATTTCCTAATTTATTCTGGTGCATTTGGTTACACACTCTATTTATACTCAGTTATATTCACATTGAAATTCTCATTCTAATTTAGATTCTACAGGTTGTCTCACAGCCATCTGTAAAAACTTAAAACCAATCACAGACAAAGTAGTTGGTTTTTATGCAACACTTGAAATCATTTTTGTGTACATTATCCATTAACAGGGGGAGCACTGGAAGCAATTATTAAAGGTTGTGGTTTCATTTTTATTTTTTTTTTGGTGGTAGTGATCATGGGGAGAGCATTAAAAGAGAGAAAAAAACAGCCATATATAAGTGAGACATACACAGCCAGAGGAAATAACAGATCATCACTTTTCCAAACTATTTAAAGGTGTTTGCTAATATGGTAGCAATCTGCTGTGAAGTCAAGCTGTAAATAGATTCTTTTGTGTTAGATTTGCATGCATGAGATGTTATCAGTTCAGAGGCTGAGACATTCATGTTCCTCAGACCTACAACAAAAAAGCTCTCTGACATCTCTATAAATGCAAATGCTCTGAAAGAATTTTAGAGACCACTTTGTCTCATTTTTACATAGAGAATATTACTTATCACATTTAAAAGATGAAAAAAATGAAAGGAAAAGCTTAAGTACTTGGCTAATTATACACTGGTGCATATAGTACGTGGACATTGTTTTGTTACATTCCACCCACACATAGCTAAAATTCATAAGCTCAGGAGATATGATCTACCTCCAAGTAGCTGGATTAACAAGCAGTGCACTTTCTGTCACCATATTCCTGTTCAGCATTCATCAGGTACATAAATACTTCAGTGAAATTCCATCTATTTTTTAAAAAGAGGAAGAGAATAAGGATTTCAGATTTGTTTCCTTGACCACCCTTCATTTCTAGGAAAAGACACTTCTTATGCTATTTATCATTGGATTATAAGCAAATCTTCTAGTGAGAACAGTTTTTATATACCAGATGTCAAATTATAGACTCAGATACATGGCATGCATCACTGAGTAGCTTCAACAATCCACTTCTATGCTGTTATTTTTAATACATGCTGATATTAAACAGGCAACTGATTTTAAGTTCAGTTCTGACCCTTTCAACATGTTGAATTCCTAGTCTTGCTCTGTATGTGAACAAATCAGAGACCTTGGGTATGGCTGTTATGAGAAAACAGATTAATTCTTTGAGGTCTATGCTTATGACATATATGCAACAACTTCTTTTAGCTTTACAGTATCTGTAATTAAAATTCACCATTTTTACTTCAGAAGAAGTCCATCCACTGTTACATTAGAAGAACGGAGCAACTAATAGAATAGAGTAGAGTAGAGTAGAGTAGAATAGAGAGTAGAATTAATTAATCAGATTGGAAAAGACCTTCAAGTTCATCAAATCCAACATATCACCCAACACCATTTAATCAACTAAACCATGGCACCAAGTGCCTCATCCAGTCTCTTCTTAAACACCTCCAGTGATAGTGACTCCACCACCTCTCTGGGCAGCCCATTCCAATGGCCAATCACACTTTCTGTGAAGAGAAATACTTCTTCCTAACATCCAGCCTAAACATCCCCTGGCGCAGTTTGAGATTGGCGCAGTTTGAGATTGTGTCCTCTTGCTCTGATGCTGGTTGCCTGGGAGAAGAGTCCAACCCCCATCTGGCTACAACCTGCCTTCAGGTAGTTGTCGACAGCAATAAGGTCTCCCCTGAGCCTCCTCTTCTCCAGGCTAAGCAACCCCAGCTCCCTCAGCCTCTCCTCACAGGGCTTGTGCTCCAAATCCCTCACCAGCTTGCTTATGAAGCCATGGTGATTACTGTGGCTTTGCTTACTTTTGTTGTTTCTAAGATGGATGAATTTGGTAAGTTGCCTACAGAAAATTCATTTTTAAAAGAACCTAATAACTAAGGTAAAGAGCATTAAACGATGCAGAAGGGATGTATAAAAAAAGCTCCTTGGAATGTGCTACTCCTTCAAGAATCGTGAAGAAGTGGGAAAAGAACGTGGAGTTCTCTCTTGACGGGTGAAAGGGATATGTAGCAAGATGTCAGGACAAAGAGCTTCTATAACTCCAAAAATACATGCTAGGGGAAAACAAAGTTAACAGTACTGACTTTCATAGTACAGCTTTTCTGAATGTTTTTTATCTCTACAAATCCTGTTGCAAATCACCTTACCAACTGTCTTTTCACAGCACTGTCTCTGTCTTCTGCAAGTTGCAGACTACAGGGACCACCCTGATCTGGAAATCATCTTAATGACCTAAGTGCAGCTGAAGGATAAAACAATCCACAGGTGAAGTCCAGAAAAATATCTGCAATTCTTCATTCAAATTTGAACAGGATTATATTGGTATGAGATGCCTTTTGTGCTTCTGTGTAATTCCTCAGTGACACTTCATACTATGCAATTATGGTGGTGTATTGTATTGTATTGCATGCATTGCATTGTATTGTATTGTATTGTATTATTGTATTAAAAAACAATACAAACAACACACACACACAAATATCAAACAAACAAAAAAAAAAACACCCCAAAAACTTACTATACTATGTGGGTACTTTATTTTTTTGCCATAACTGAATCTAGAGAATCTAGATGTTTCCTTCTTTGTGGAGCTATGTACTCTGATGTGTCGTAGCAGGTTACCCTACTGCTCTAGGTCACTTCAAGCTAGCCTCTCATTCAGCTGACACAGGGAAATTACATCATCATTGCATGGCCAAATTTATGATGGAATTAAAAAGACTCTGATAAACTGGAAAAGTTGTACTCACTCTATGAGAATGGATGTATTACATTCACTTTACTTGCAGTAAAGGAAGCAAAGAAGAGAAAGCTGTCATATCCCCTAAGGCATTCACCCATGTAAGTTCTCACCTGGCTGCCCTCCACACCTGTGTTAAATCCATGTTAAAACTTAAGACAGTTACAATAATGTAAACATCCAAGGAACCAGTCCTAAAGTAGGCATCCTTAAGAGTCGGATTGCAGCAGCACATGCTGGATGTCAATTTGGAAGGGGCAGACAGGTATGTACCTCAGTCCTTGTTCAGTGGCCTCGCAGTGGGAAAATGGGGATTCTACCACAGGGGAAGATTAAACATTCAAGGCAAGATAAAACTACATTGTCTTTAAACAAATGTCCCTTTCAAAAGCTTAATACAAAGCTGATCTAGAAAGTCTGCAGCTATAATGATTTCATGTTTTGCTGATCCCAGCCTTTTCTACGGAAAGACTTTTTAGTGGTCCCTAGTGGAAAGTTGAGATCAGCATTTAAATGCAAGTCTATCTTTTTAACGTAAGTCCTCAGGAGCGCAGTAGATCCCAGTGCTACTGAGAATTTATAGAGCTATGCATGCATCTATCTGTCTATCTATAGAGATATATGGAATGCACATCACACTTTATAGCTGATGACTGTATTTCAGACCTTTTTTTTTTTTTTTTTTCTGTGGTTTGTGGTTTGGGGGTTTGTTTGTTTGTTTTCTTCTCTCCTTTACTCTAATAATGAAAATGCAAAGCCACTGCCTAACAAGATCATTGTTCTTTTCTGAAATCCTTCTTTTGGCAAACAGCTAGGGACCAATTATAGGTATTTGCCATCTCCTTCTAATTTCTATACCTGACATAACTGCCTGATTCTCTCCTAGGTAACAGGAATGCTACACATGTAGTGAGGAATTTGAGGCAAGTACACTGTGTTCATCCTATATACCTTCTTTAAGTAATCCTTACTAATCCTTACCACTTATTTTAATGTGATGGATAATTTTTACTGTAAACTAGAATATTCATGGAAGAAAAGTAGAACTCTGAAACATCAGTTTAGCTTGTGCAACTTCGATCTGTAGCTGTTATTCTGTGCATCTTTTCCCTTCTACAGAAACTCCAAGCAGGTAGTCTAGGCAAAAGGCTAACAAAATCCTCTTCCTTGTGCTGTGCACCCCACTGGTTACACCATTTAATACTAAAGAAATTTTCTTTTTCATTGGAAGACCTTCTGGAAAAGCTGATCAGTGCAAAAGGTTTCATGCTCTAAGGTTAAAAGGGCCACTAGCCTGCTCACTCAGCTTCTTCACTTTATTATCTAGACAAACCTGGTTAAATCAATCTTGGTCTCCCTAAACAGACTATATAGGCAGGCTCACTTGGTGCTTCTGTACTTATACATTGTAATTTTAATTCCTACTGTGACCGTGAAGCAATGGATGATCCTGTCAAATCTCATCAATTAGGAAATGTGACAATCAGGATCTCTAGCCAGAGGTCTGACATGCTTAAAGTCCTGACTTTGAAGGGGTCTTCCATGCCTCTATTAGGAACAGCATATACTGCTGTTTCAAGGCATGGAATTTTTTCTTGGATTTTTTTTTTTTTTTTTTTTTTTTTAGCCCATGTTCACTTAATCCACTAAGAATCTGTTTGAATTTCCTTGCACCTTCATCTTCCTTTCTCATCAGCTGTCTGCTATATCTATCAAATTCATGGAAGATTCAGCTTAGAGTTAACCATCAAAAGCCCCTGAGCCTCCTAATTTTTCCCTGGTTTTTTGCCTGTGGCTGAACATAAGGCATTTAACCTCCCAGCTTTAATTTTTGTCATTTGTAAAATGGGGAAAGTAATCTTTAGTATGTGCCATGAAAGAAGTCAATATTCATTACAATTAAATAATTGGAAGGATTTCAATCTAGCATAACAGCAGTCTGCCGAAATCTGGAATCGCAGTGCTGAGTTTTCTTTTCCAAATCAGTGACTATTATTACTTATCACTGCTGACAGTGACAGCAACAACAAAAACAGCTTTTTCACCCCAGGAGTTTCTAGTCTGGAAACACAACAGGGACAGAATGTGAAGGCATTAACATAGAATAGCAGTGGGCAGAACTCTACTTAGTTGCACAGGTTCCTGTTTTGACTTTATTTTAAAGCTTCCATAACTGTTTGGTTTTGGGTGGGTTTTTGTGGTTTTTTTTTTTTTTTTTTTGGTTGGTTGGTTTTGGTGTTGGTTGGTTGGTTTTGCTTGTTTTTGAGGGACTTTATGCTAGTTTGGAAAAGCATGTACTTTCAGGAAGAGCTCAATCAGAAAACAAAGGCATGTAGAGGTCAATAATGGAAATACTTCTAGGAACGGCATATTAGGATGGACTTACATGACTTACAGCACAGCCAAAAGCAGTTAGACATTCTGGGTTTTTTTCTGCCAGGATAGGAATATAAAATGTGTGCTTGATAAAATCAAACTTGCTTATGTAAATATGATCTTAGATAAACTTAAGAGCCACACCATGTCACCAAGCTTAAAACAGTCCTATCTCTGCCTCCTTTGACTCACATTCAGAAGAAAAGTCAGCACACCAAATGCACAAAAAGGTATAAATAGTCTGCTTCCTTTGGTCTGAGAGTATCATCCCTCAGAGAGATTCAGAGATGAAGTCCTGAGTGTTTTCAGGAAGCTTCAGGAAGACACAGAAGCCAGCCTCAGCCAACCTCTCTGCTTCAGTACCAAAATGGAATAATAAATTGTGGGCCTGGTTCTGTCTGAGATGATAAAATTATACTTCTCATAATTATGTATCCTCTATTTCTGAACCTGTTGTACCACTGAAGCTGTTTTATCACTAAAAAGGTAAAACTGAAGGAATGTCTCTTTAACAAACTTTTTATCTATTTTATTTTTTATTTTATTTTGCAGTGACAATATAAGGAGAGTCAAATCTATGGACTGACGAAAGAAGTTTTCAATTCTCTGATTAAATCAAGCTTCTTTTGGTATGAAAAGTCCTGAGCATTTTCCTCAAAATATCTTCAGCTTCAAAATTATTAATGTCTCTTCTGAATAGTATGACAGGAAAGCTATGTGCAAGTACTTACATCTGAAGGAAGAAAGGAAGAGAGCGGGGAGAGAACGAAGGAAGGAAGGAGGGGAGGAAAGAAAGAGGGGAGGAATGAAAGAGGGGAAGGAAGAAGGAAGATACACAGTGTGTTCCTATATCAACATGCATGTATGCTTATGCACAAAAAATACATTTTTAAATAAGAATTTTAATAGACATCATTATTTTAGAAGCAGCCTGGGGTACATGGGAATATTCATCAATAAATGTTGGTAATATTGGGGTGTTTTGTAAGATTGAATGGGAAAGACAAGAAGTAGGGGATACTTCTGAAAAAGCAATAGAATAGAATTAGATTAAACATTTCAATGTCTGAAATTGAGTAATACTTTCCACTTTCAAATAAATAAAAAAAAAGCATATACAGAAGATAGCTATCTGATTGCTATTCACTAATTTTTCACTTATCAAAGCCTCTACCAATTTAATGCACCCTGGTTGCATGTACAAATTCAGATAAATGGAAAACAAATCTCTCTTTTTTAATAGTGACATATTAATGCTTAATATGCACTCCTAACAATTCTCCTAGCAACTTTTCAAACATATGTGGTGTCTTAGAATCAGTCATGCTTATTTTATCCTGTAACGAAGTGTCCCTTTGGGGCCTGTTTCCCAGTTGTGTTGGCATCTACAGAACAAGTTCTGAATATCCATGATGAATCCCAGGGATTATAATTCCTCTGGGATTAACCACTATGGAAGCAGGAAGCCTGCTTCCCAGTTGTGTTGGCATCTACAGAACGAGTTCTGAATATCCATGATTAATCCCAGGGATTATAATTCCTTTGTCATCAACCACTATGGAAGCTGGATATTGCTGAGATTCGGTGTAGCAGACTGTGAACCATACATTGTCAGTGAACCGTACAAAATGAAAGGTTCACCCAGCTTCATAAACTAAACAGGAATAGGGCACATTCAGTATGTTTAGTGACACAGTCTTTGCAAATTTTAGGGCAACTACTGCTATCATAGTCAACAGTGTGGCATAGTTCAGGGGTTCCTCTGGAATGGGCACACTTCCCAGACTGTGGGATAGTAGTCATCTTGACTCCAGGGAAGACAGGCTAGTTTCATTGATGTGAACTGTGCCATAACTGCTTGTCCTTAGAGATAAAGAAGACTCTTTAGCATTCTTATTCATTTTTATCTTACTTATTTTTATTTCATCATGCTCTACAACTACCTGCAAGGAGGTTGTAGTCAGGTGGGTGCTGATTTCTTTTCCCAAATAACAAGTGATAGAATAAGACAAAATGGCCTCAAGTTGTGCTAGGGGAGGTTTAGACTAGATATTAGGGGGAAAAAATTCTTCACCAAAAGGATTGCTCTCTACAACTACCTGAAACGTGGTTGTAGCCAGGAAGAGGTTGGTCTCTTCTCTCAAGCAACCAGCACCAGAACAAGGGGACACAGTCTCAAGATGTGCCAGGGGAAGTTTAGGCTCAAGGTGAGGAGGAAGTTCTTCACGGAGAGAGTCATTTGTCATTGGAATGGGCTGCCCAGGGAGGTGGTGCAGTCACCATCCCTGGAGGTGTTCAAGAGGGGACTGGACATGGCACTTGGTGCCATGGTCTAGTCATGAGGTCTGTGGTGACAGGTTGGATTTGACGATCTTTGAGGTCTCTTCCAACCTTGGTGATACTGTGATACTGTGATACTGTGTGATTGTCAAGCATTGGAACAAGCTGCCCAAGGAAACGGGCATAGCTTCTTCTCTGGAGGTATATAACAGATGTGTCAATGTGGCACTTAGGGACATAGTTTAATGGTGGACTTGGCAGTGTTAATGATTGGACTTGATGATCTTAAAGGGCCTTATTTACTAGTCTTGAAAGAGATATTGAGCATTTTTTTATTCACTCTGAGTGACTCATCAAAATTACAGATGCATATAAGCGTAGGCACATCTACTCAAGTAATTGCTTGAATCCTCACTGTCTCATTCCAGATCATCCTGTCCTTTGTCCAAATCGATAAAATCCATGATACTCTGTTCTGTATTAAATCTTCCTGAACAGGGCCATTCTCCAAGAAGTAGCACTTTTTCCACCGTGAAAACAGAGAACTTCATATTGCCAAAGGAAGAAAAAAGAAAAGAAATTACATTTACCTTATTTGTGTTTGAGAGCAAGATGATTGACATTATTCTACCTCTAAGTGGAGGAAGAGGTTGAAGTGTAGCAATAAAACTTGTCAAGAATCCTGGCAAAGCAATGTTTGATGAAATTTGCTAAAGGAGTAACCACAATAACGCAGGGGGGGAAAAAGCACCTTACATGGAAGGTAGCAGTGAAAGGGAAGGGGTAATCAACCAGTTCTGTTTAATTCTAGAAATATTCAAACATTGCCACAATTCACAGAAGAAAAGAGAAAGAGAAAAAAAACTCACAACACAACAACATTAGTGTGTTTTTTTTAATTAGAAAATCAGTAAATAACTATCTTCTCAGTGAAGTTTTTACATGGTTATGTCTCGGCTTCCTGACACACCTTTCTAGATCATTGCTCTCAAAAGAACAGTGTCACCCAACAAGGTTTGCTAAACATACTGTTTCAGAGCTTGAAACTCCATTTTCTGTAACAACACCAAGTTCTTAAGTAAGACTGGTGTACACATTTGTCAGGGCTCTCAATTTTCATGTCTACTTTATTATAAGACAGTGGAATTTAAAGCAGTAACATTTCTCCTATGTAGCTCTACAGCTCTTATGTGGGAATCACGTCCATGTGTTCTTATATTGATGCAAAATTAATTAAAGAGACAGTATTATTGCAAACCATATTTTCTCTCTGCATCCATTATCCATTATGCTCACAAGCACAGTAACACAGTAAACTGCAGAGAGCTGTCACCCGGATACGCATAATTGTACCTCTTCTATGCAGAGCAAACACAACTTTACTGAAAATAAATGCAAAATACAATATTTACATAAAGGATTAAAAAAAGCCTAAATTGATCAGGCTTATCTATACTATGAGTATATGTCACACCACAGCCTAGGCATTTGTTGTGAGCATGTCTTCAACTTTGCTTTTAAGCAGTCTTAGATATCTACTTTCCACAGGGATAAGGCAGAATAAAACTTACATTTCTCCCTAAAATTTAACTTGAGCATATTTCAAGGCAGGGAATGGGAATTAATTTCCATTCTTCTTCTTCTTTTTTCTTTACCCTACAACTTTCAAATATAAAATGCCTGAACAGTGCATCTCTAAGACTTCCATATCCTCAGGAGTTGTTCAACCACTAGGATATACAGCAAGCACCTTCATGTTTGCTATCCTAAATCCATGAATCTTGAATCCCTGGGCGCAAAAGTGGCCCAGTTTCAACAGAATAAGAACATAATTTTTTTAGTTCTTTCCTTCTGTTTTTTATTCAAGATGAAGATTGATATACCATAGGCATTTTACCTTTCACTTTTTGGTCTTTGAGAGGTGTCAGAGAGTAGCAATTGAGTGCTAAAGCACTGACTCACAAGACTGAAATTCAAGTCCTTGCACTGAAACAGACTTCCACATTATTACCCTGAGCATGTCATAGGAGCAGTATGTGCCTCAGTTCTTAAGTGTAAAATGGAAAACAGAAAAATCTTTAAAATCATGCTACATGATATAGTACAGTATATGACATAGTACATTGTAGAATATGAAAGGTAATCATATTCTATGACAACAGCAGCTATATTCACTCTCTAAATATAAATTAAGGCTAGTTAATCCCAGAAAGAGGGACATTTTTTCACTGAAGTGTCACAGATTCCAATCAGTTCTAATATCAATTGACTATAAGTCACTTGTGATCCTTCTATTGACATCAGTCTGCTTCAGGCTAAGCTCTTTCATAACCTTGTGATATTTGGACTTCCAGTACTGAAGGTATTTCAATTAATTGTAAAAGATTGCTGAGATTTTTACAACAATAAATAATTCTATCTACTTCTGTAAAGCACTTTGTTTCCTACCCTTTATTTTTCTGGCATAAAATACCTGCCAATCTCCCTTCTCAGTACAGAATGAAATACAGGATGGAAAATAAAATGGCATGTGAAAAAAGAAAACAGTGATGCCACTGAGAATTACAAAAATGCAGCATTGATGAAAACTTCCAGGACAAAAAGCCAGTGTGAAAGATGTGGGGGAAAAAAAAAAAAAAAAAAAAAAAAAAGGAAAAAAAGACTGCTGCTACCTGAAGTGGAAGTTGGATGGTACTTGAGTAGCTGCTAAATCAAATATTCCCTGTTAAGTAAAAGGAGAAACTCACTGTAAAAAAGAAAACTGGAGGCACATGGGAGAGAGAAATTGAGAGTGTTTGAAATACAAAAGAGAGCCAAAGGAGGAGAATACTGTATTTTCTAGAAGTCTCAGGGATTTGCCACATGACACATGGATGCATGGTAAGACATTCCTTTAATGCTCAGCACCACTAGTTTTCACTGACTTCAACAGAACTTCGTTTTATACCATGTCTCAGCTCATCATAATATCCTCAGATGCATGTCCCATCACTTTTTGCTCTCTCTCTTCTTAGTAAACCCATTTGAAGTTTTCTAGATGCCTTGCCTCTTTACTCATAAGTGCTTCTTTACCATCACCACAACTACATTTCACTGTGAAGCTATATCATTGCATTAGGGAGTACAGCCTTGAGCCTCTGTAAGGCCTCTAATCCGTTCCAAACCATCCCTCATACTCATAGGTAGCATAATACCTTTTGCTTCTCAAGCCAAGTTGTTCTGTGTAGCTAAGCTGCATTAGTTTTTAAGGCACAGACTGCATTATCATGTCAGACAGCAACTTATGTTATAGAAAAATGCCGCCATTCACTGTGTCACTAGGTCACAAGTGCTCCTCTTTCTGAGAAGCCCAGTGAATTTTGGTGTGTTACTCATGTCCTTCCCACACTTCTACCTCGCCACATTCATCGTGAACCAGCCTAGATGTTCAAGCACTGCGCTGCAGCAGAAGCATACTCCTGCTCTTTGTTCAACTGCTACAAAAGGAGCTGAAAATGTACATGGCTGTCCCTGGAGGCATCCTGGGCTGCTGGGACACTCAGCACCATGGTGTCATTCCAGAAAGACGCCTAGATCCAGGCTCATCTCATCAGCATTCTGCTGCAGAGAATTGCACTGGCAAGGGAGCATACACCAGATTATCAGTTTGACCCATGATGCTCCCTACCTAGTAGGAGCCCTTTCTGTGGAATACAAGGTATACACACATAGAGGACTGTGTTTCTCAATAAGTACATTTTTATGTGTAATCATTTAAGTACTTTCATTTCTAGAAAAATAGATTCAGCTGGCCCCAACATGCATTCTGCTCTCACATTTCCCCAAAAATTAGTAAGCAAGGCCAGGATTAAAGGTATAAACAGTTTGGCAGCTAAAATAGATCAAAATAAAAAAACAAGTTATATATGTTAATTTTACATGTGAATTTATATTTGACTTGATATGTGAATGATGCTATAATTACTTTTTACTGCAGATAAAAACCAGTGCTAACAACTGTTCTTTATCTGTATGCTTTTAAAAACCTCTGCAATACCATCATCAAAAGATTCTCTTCTCACATGGCCCAGTTCCTCTTACAGCTCTGAATATTACCATCTCAGGATCTAGAGGGTTGAGAGACATGTTTTTCTGCAGATGGCATGAGAGAAAAATTAAGAAGTGACGTAGAGAAAGATGTTAAGTAGCAACAGACTAATAGAGAACATTTTGTCCTACTTTTGAGGAGCACATCAGGAACAGCTTGTTTTTTTCAGTGGATCCGAAGTATAATCTCTGGCACTATATGACTGCTGTAAGCATTGCTCTGCACTAATCACTACCATATTATTGTGAGTTCTGCTGAACATTTTGTAAAAGATACATGTCATTCCTTTTTTCCAGCACTTATCTTGAAAATGAATCATGCATATCAAAAGCCCTAGACAACAAACAATGATTAAAATGTACCTTTCCTTTCAGGGATTTATTTCTTCTCATTTTAACCACTTCCCATTAAATCTATGCATTAATTTCTTCTAGGTAAATCAGTATAACTAAATAGTGAAAGTAAGAGATACATTTGATGCATAAACATCAAAACCTGGAAGAACCTTTTTCTGGATCTGTGGTATAGTAAAGGCCAAGTATTTTGAATAATAGTTTTGTAAAATTTAATTCACAAATTTTCTATTCAAATATTAATCTAATATCAATACAGAGTCACTACATACTCAAACCAAGACAAATCTATTTAAGATCTTCTCTTACAAGTACACCACTTTCTTCCAGTCTTGTCATCTCACTCTTAAGCAATGAAAGAATCTACAAAACCAAATAGTAACTGACCATCTAATTTTCCTCCTGGCAAGGAAGGAAAGAGAAAAACAAACAAGCAAACAATAAAATACTAAAAGCGAAGCTGTAAGTAGCACTTGCTAGTGATATCACTGAATAGTCTACTGAACAGTTGTCATTTAGCATTTAAAGAGTTAAAAACATCCAAGCTATGCAAAATCAATTTGCATACATCAAATGGGGATACGGTGTGTCCATATGACTGATGGGCTGGGGAATGTGTAATCTGGTAAATTAGACTTCCTAATGTGAGTTGATCTTCCAAAATCTGAGCAGAAGTAAATACTTATGAAACAAATATTTATGATTCCAATCACTGTTTGTCACCTGAGGAAACTGGCCATTAGGAGTGAGCTCTGACTCCTGCAATCACTGAGAGGGTGGATATTTGCTTCAACAGTATTTTATTGTGAATTAATCCTGGTATAAAATGGTTTTTATTCCCAACAAGTTGATTTACAAAAGGGAAATAAACCCGTTTATTCTTTTAGTAAAGTATTCAGGGTCTTCTGTGTTATTTTTTTCCCCCTTTTCTCTTTTTTTCTTTCTATTTATGGATTCAGAAATGCAAAAAGATGTAAGGAAAGGAAAGGGTTTTCTTCAGGGCAGAAGTAGTTTGTTCTATGTCAGCTTCCAGTGTAGTTCAGATTTTGGCACAGGATCCCCCACAAGCTTCACACTTGAGAGGAAAGCTGTCCACAGCCCCCTGGGATGTTCTCATTACTATTTCTAGACAATCTGGATTTTGTCACAATGCCTTTTTCACATGTACCATACTTTCCTTAAACATACACAAAATTCAGAAAAATATTTTTTGGCCTGTTTCTTCCCTTTCCCTCTCCTTAACTGAGGGAAAAAAATCTTTCATTGGTTTAGATGTCTAAAACCAAAACATTTTGCAACATTCCAGTATAACTCTGAAAACACTGCTGTCTATATTTTATGTAGATATTCAGTTCTTTCCCTATAGATAAACATGCATATATATATCTATCTACATTTGTTTTCAGGAGTATAAGGAATGAAATTTCATTTCATTGTTCAAATGATATGTAGTAGCTGCAACAGCCATCAAGTTTCTCTGGCCTTTATCCAACTACAGGCAAAAGTTTATTTGTATCAGCAACTGCAGCAGCCTAAGTAAAGGGCACCCTCGGGGTTTGACTTGTGTAAATGGGGCTCTGTGTGATTACGGCACAGCGAGGCTGCCTTTCATGGCCAAGGATGCTTCTGGGTCCTTTCCTGTGTGCTCCCGTAGGGCTGGAGGGTGGCAGGTTGGTATAATGAAGGAGTCGTTTTCCCAGTGCCGTTATGGTAAAGGCAAAATCACTTCTACTCCCTTAGGAAATGTTTTTAATCACTTCAGAAATGCTGTCTGTGGGAAGATTGTTCCTCTGACATATGAACCAAGCTCTCCCTCCCCAAACTGGGAGAGTTAGGGGTAAAACTTCAGTATCTTTGTGCATGTGTGTGTGTGTATATATAATATCCAGCCTCTTAAATTTTAATCAAGCTCACACATAAAGTTTCTCTGGTAATGGTGTAAGCGCTGGAATTACAAAGCATGCACACACACCTCCAAGCAAATGAAACGTGTCAGCAAGTGCTGTAATCAATAACAATATAGTATTCTTCCCTAAATAATGGTACATCAGGAGAAGTGTGTAAGACAGTGATGAATTATTCAGCAGGTCTGCTTTGCTGCTACATTGTTCCTTCTATGCTTTAAGTTTTCCTATAGCTGAAACACCTGGCACAGCACTCTCTGACTTAATCATCATCTCAATACCTAAATCTCTTTCTTCCCTCATATAAAAATTAAGTTGCTTAAGTGCCTAAAGCATTAAACAGTGTTCAATGGCAAATCTGTGATGTCTTGGACATTTCAAAATGCCTTATTTCTACTTGATAGCATCACATGGGGATTTGCTACATACTTTAGTAGGTAGCTGTATATTAAAGTTTTTTAACAGTAGGTGTTTCATATATTTGAGACTTTAATTCACTATGCAGTGTATGCCTTTCTGGACAAATTATTCATTAAATGACATAAGGAAGATGCATTTGACTAGTTAAAATGAGAGGCTAGGCTATGAAGCACTTATTTAGATTGAACAGTATGCTAGAGTTGGTGTAAGATACTGTTTGGCATTAGCTAGAATACAGTACACACTAATTTAGCTTTGTAAAATACAATTATGCAATATATTTTCTGTCACCTAGTTTTCTAAAAGTGCATATATATTTTAAGTACACATGTTGCAGCATGTAACTGAATACAGATTATTGTATGACCTTTATAACACTAAACAACCATTATAGAAGTTAAGATACACATGCAAAACTAAGTTCATAGAAGGAAGGTAATTTCTGTAAGACAAACAAGAATAAGAATAATAATTAAAAAAATGTTTGAATGTCTTGTTATAATCACAAAGACCAGCTAGTACATTTTGTTTCTATTGTCTTTATTTAAGCTATTCTGGAAATTATTTGAATCTTTGGGGAGCAACACATCTGTATCTAGGGATGTTCATCTAATCCATCATTCTGCTAGAGATGATGAGATCCCTCTTAACGTTGTTCATGTGTTATATGCAGCTCACTTTTAAATGCCACAAGCAATAAAAATCCATCACCTCTTCTTGAGATGATGCCTGATTCTGCAATACAGCTTACCACTAAGTAGTTTCTTTGATACTCAAGCTATATTTCTCCGGCTTGATTCATGTTCTACTTCCCATTATTTCATGTTAACTCCTTCTACCTGTGCTATCAAATGAAGGAGGTCTGATTCCTACCTGTAATAACTGCTAACTGCTCTGAATGGAGCAGCACAAAACAAATAACCCCCACCTCAGAAGGTTATCTCCATGATCTCCCACGAGAGACTGCTATCCACTGCCAGAAACAGAACCTTTTCTGTGATACTAGAAAGATATTTTCCTCTTCTAATAGACACTGCTGGATCACTACTGAAATACATCAGGGCCTGTGGAGGCCTGTGGTGTTTTTAAACAGGCAACATATTAACTCTTGAGCTTTTGCATAAGAAAAGTTTATAACAACCATTTCACACACAGTCATAGCTATTTGGTGCCACATGCCCCTCAGCAGATGATCTATGGGTTTGTGGTGCAGCCATCATAGAATCATAGAATCAGTCAGGGGTTGGAAGGGACCACAAGGATCATCTAGTTCCAACCCCCTGCCATGGGCAGGGACACCCTACACTAGATCACGCTGGCCAGAGCCTCGTCCAGCCTGGGCTTAAACACCTCCAGGGACGGGGCCTCAACCACCTCCCTGGATAACCCATTCCAGGCCTTCACCACTCTCATGGTGAAGAACTTCTTCCTCACATCTAGCCTGAATCTCCCCATTTCCAGCTTCATTCCGTTCCCCCTAGTCCTATCACTACCATCGAACAGCACAGAAGCACAAAAACTATTCACGTAGAGTAAGGTCACAAAGTTTTGACCTAGATTTCAGTTAGCAGGAGGCTGCATCAGAAAATAAAAATTGGACATACTTTTGTGCCCTTGATGAAAAGGTATAGGCCTGAGTAGATCAGGAAAATAAGGTGCAACATTGTCTGTGCACCACTCTAAGTGTAGCAGGAGGATGGAAAGTGACTGCACGTTTGTCTGCAGTAATCTCTCTGTGATTATGAATTCAGATAAAAAGATCTTCTCTGTCAAACAAAATGCTGCTTCAAGCAGGGAAAATAGCTATCTGACTCATGACCACCAAACCAGAAAATCTTTGTTAAACAAGCCATTAAATTTTAACAGTAAAGTTTTGAAAAGTTGACTGGGAAATCTATGTAAAAATACTTGAGCAAAACCACTTATGCAGAAACTGGAAAGCAGCCCCATGGAGAGGGTTCTGGGAGTCCTGGTGGATAACAAGTTATCCCTGGGACAGCAATGTGCTCTTGTGGCCAGGAAGGCCAACGGTATCCTGGGGTGTCTTAAGAAGAGTGCGTCCAACAAATTGAGGGAGGTTCTCCTCCCCCTCTATTCTGCCCTATTGAGATCACTTGGAATATTACATCCAGTTCTGGGCTTCCCAGTTCAACAGGGACAGGGATCTGCTTCAGAGCCCAGCAGAGGTCTATAAGGATGGTTAAGGGACTGAAGCATGTGCCTTATTAAGAAAGGCTGAGAGACCTGGGGCTTTTTATTCCAGAGAAGAGAAGACTGAGAGGGGATTTAATAAACGTTCATAAACATATGAGGGCTGGGTGTCAAGAGAGAGGGGACAGGCTCAGTTGTACCCTGCAACAGGACAAGGGGTAATGGATACAAACTACAGCACAGGAAGTTCCACCTCAACATGAGGAGGAACTTCTTTACTGTGAGGGTCATGCAGCAGTGCAACAGGCTCCCCAGAGAGGTTGTGGAGTCTCCTCTGAAGACTTTCAAGACCCATCTGGATGCATTCCTGTGTGACCTGCACTAGATTATATGGTTATATGGTCCTGCTCTGGCATGGGAGTTGGACTCAATGATCTTCAGAGGTCCCTTCCAACCCCTAACATTCTGCAATCCTGAGAACTATAATGTTCTCCCAGAATCTTTTGCTGTCTCCCTCTGATTCCAGAAGCTGAAACATGACCTGTCTATTCAGCATAATCATTAGAAAAGGTCAACAAACAAGCAATTTTCCTAGAGTGGTTTTATTAACTTTGGCAAATGAAAATTAAATTAGCTGCAAGTTTACACAAATGCAGTTACTCTAGCAAGTCCAGAACACGAAGGAGAAACAAAATGCATTAAATATAAGTAAGTACATGAAAACCATCACTGTCCCTCCAAGTATCAATGTGAATGAGGAAACAGTATTAGTTCTACCTAGAAAATAACTATTTTCCATAAATCTTACATGTCCTCAGGCAAAATAAAACTCTCATTTCTATTTATATAGAGGAGCATAATTTATGAAGGGAAACAATAACAAGACCACATATGAATATATATTGTGAACTGTTATGTGCAATTCTGTAGTGAAATGATAAATCAGATTATATAATCTCAAACGACAATTCTGATCTATCACAAATATCATCTATGTTTATTCAAATACTTCTAATCTTAAATCATCACAACTACTACTTCACTCCTTCAAATTCCAGTGAAAGTTTTATATTAAATAGGCCTCATAAAACAGAGCTACCCTTCACCAACTGAAAACGGCACGACAATTAAATAGTCTAATCTTATTTTAAAGGGCTTTTGGCAATGGCTGCAATAGCTTATTGTAACTACCCTATTTGCACTGCAGCATCTTCACAGGAAAGACCTAATTTCATTTAATTTCTTTAATATTGAATTTATTAGAAGCTCTGAATGGAAAGCTTCCCTATCTCAAATTTGCCAATGATAGTTTTTCCTGTGAAACTTTCAGAGGAATTTTCATTAGTACAGATGTAACTAAAGCAAGAGGTCAATGCACAAATGTTGATGAATGGAAGCCAAACTTTGAAGTACATACTTCAGGTGGACGTCCAGAGCCAAATCTATTTCTCATTCCTGCCCTGACATGGGCAGAAACTGTTGACCTTGACAAGAATTTGTTTAAAAAGAAAAAAGTACTTGCAGGAACAAAAGTCTTTAGATTCATGGATGGATGAAGATGTTCCTTCATCCATCTGCAATGTGTCCTACCATGTGAAGGAGATCTCGTAATGAGTGTCCAGACAGAGAGCATGCTGAGATCATAATGTGTTGGGCAGGAAGCTTTGTCAGGAACAGAGAAGCCAATCAGGATTTGAAATTATGTTTTGAAAAGTGGCATAAAACAAACAAATGAACCCCCCAAAACAAATGAGAACCTCAAATAAAAAACAAAAAACCCAGCAACCAAGCATGACAAAAAGATGAAGATGTCTTTCATTCCTAACATGAACTGTGAGAGTTTCCAGTGTGAAGGCCCTGTACTTCATGTTGCTCTTTCCAGTTCCTTGATAGTTGAGACTTCCTTTCTACAGGCATCACATTAAGTAGAAACATTTCTCCTAAATTAACCAATCTTATAAAATTATATCCTTGCTACTATGTTCTACTATGTGAGATATAGCCCCAGCTTCAGCTGAGTTTAAATCTTTTCTCCATGCATAGTACTAAGACACCTGTCCTAATAAAAACTGAATACAATGGAGGGGAATGAAGAAGGTGATCTTACTTGTTAAGTAACTGACTAGGCTTAAGGAGATGTGTTCATTTTCTACTATAGCTACACATTTCAGATGTCATCTTGGCCAAATCACTTAATCCAGCATGTTTGCCAGCTCAGAGGAACGGACAACTTCCTGTTTCACAGAAGACAGTAATGATATCTGAATTCAAACTGTCATGCTGAGAAAGTGATAAAGGCAACAACCGCTTCTAACGATATTTCTGATGCCACCAAGTTGGCACATGCTTCCTCACCCTCATGGAGCAGATCAACTTCTGAAGGGTCCTTTCTTGAGATACCAGGTCTGTGTGATACGGTCTCTGTCTTACACAGTAGTTAAAATAAACCTGGAAGTAGAGTGCTGCCCAGGAAGCTACTCTGTCCTGAGGTTAATTTTTAAAACAGCAAGACTATTGATTATGAAAATTCCAATTTCCCTGAGCAAATCTTTTTGTCCTTGAGGCAGGAGTTTATCTGGTGTGTACTTTGATATATGTTCTTTCCACATGCATTTAATTCTTCTTCAGCTGCAAGTATTCATTCATAGACACTCTCAGACTGTTTAGAGCACATTTTAGAAAGCAACAGCTGTAGATATTAGGTCTGTATCCACCACTTCTAGACTGCCCATACTGGCTAAGAACCAAAATAGTTAAATTAGTTTTAAAATTAATTTTCTTTTTCACTAGCATTTTTACAGTACATGCATGCAACTTTAATTATATTTCATTTGATATGGTATATAGATATATTAAATGAAATTTATTTTACAGCATTTCACATTACCTAAAATACAATACAATACAATACACCAGGTTGGAAGAGACCTTCAAGATCATTGCGTCCAACCCATCAAACAATCCAACCCACCCAACAACTAGACCATACAGCCAAGCACCCCATCAAGTCTTCTCCTGAACACCTCCAGTGAAGGTGACTCCACCACCTCCACGGGTAGCCGATTCCAATGGGCAATCACTCTCTCCGTGTAGAACTTCTTCCTAACATCCAGCCTAAACCTGCCCTGGCGCAGCCTGAGACTGTGTCCTCTTGTTCTGGTGCTGGATGCCTGGGAGAAGAGGCCAACCTCTGCCTGGCTACAACCTCCCTTCAGGTAGTTGTAGAGAGCAATAAGGTCACCCCTCAGTCTCCTCTTCTCCAAGCTAAGCAACCCCAGCTCCCTCAGCCTTTCCTCATAGGGCTTGTGTTCCAAACCCCTCACCAGCTTTGTTGCCCTTCTCTGGACACGTTCCAGCAAGTCAACATCCTTCCTAAACTGAGGGGCCCAGAACTGGACACAGTCCTCAAGGTGTGGCCCAACCAGTGCAGTGTACAGGGGCACAATGACCTCCCTGCTCCTGCTGGCCACACTGTTCCTGATGCAAGCCAGGAAGCCATTGGCCTTCTTGGCTGCCTGGCCACACTGCAGGCTCATGTTCAGCCCACAATCAACCAGCACCCCCAGGTCCCTCTCTGCCTGGCCACTCTCCAGCCACTCTGACCCCAGCCTGTAGCACTGCCTGGGGTTGTTGTGGCCAATGTGCAGAACCCGGCACTTGGATGTGTTAAATCTCATGCCATTGGACTCTGCCCATCTGTCCAGCCTGTCGAGGTCCCTCTGCAAAGCCTCTCTGCCCTCCAGCAAATCAACTCCTGCCCCCAGCTTGGTGTCATGTGCAAATTTACTGATGATGGACTCAATGCCCTCATCCAGATCATCAATAAAGATGTTGAAGAGCATGGGGCCCAGTACTGATCCTTGGGGCACACCACTAGTGACAGGCCGCCAGCTGGATGTGGTGCCATTCACCATTACTCTCTGGGCTCAGCCCTCCAGCCAGTTCCTAACCCAACACAGTGTGATCCTGTCCAAGCCATGGGCTGCCAGCTTGGCCAGGAGTTTGCTGTGGGGGACGGTGTCAAAGACCTTGCTGAGGTCCAGGTAGACCACATCCACAGGCCTCCCCACATCCACCAGGTGGGTCACCTGATCATAGAAGGAGATCAGGTTGGTCAGGCAGGACCTGCCCCTCCTAAATCCATGCTGGCTAGGCCTGAGCCCCTGGCCATCCTGTAAGTGCTGTGTGATCGCACTCGAGATGACCCGCTCCATAATCTTGCCTGGCACTGAGGTCAGGCTGACAGGCCTATAATTCCCTGGCTCATCCAACCAGCCCTTCTTGTGGATGGGCACCACGCTGGCCAGCTTCCAGTCTTCTGGGACCTCTCCAGTGAGCCAGGACTGCTGAAAAATGATGGAAAGTGGCTTGGACAGCTCATCCGTCAGCAATCTCAGCACCCTAGGATGGATCCCATCCGGTCCCATGGCCTTGTGGGGGTCCAAGCGGCTCAGTAGATCTCTAACTTCCTCTTGGAGCAGCGGGAAACTATGCAGCTCTCTGGCTCCTTCTGCCAGCTCTGCAGGCCAGCTGTCTGGAAGACGTTCTGCCCTGCTAGTGAAGACTGAGGCAAAGAAGGTGTTAAGTACCTCTGCCTTTTCCTCATTCTTTGTTACAACGTTCCCCTCCGTGTCAACCAAGGAGTGGAGGTTGTCCTTGCCCTTCTTCTTGCTATTGATATATTTATAGAAGGACTTTTTGTTGTCCTTCACAGCAGAGGCCAGTCTAAGTTCTAAATGGGCTTTTGCCTCCCTAATTTTCTTCCTGCACAACCTAGCAACATCCCTAAACATTCTGTAGGTTGCCTCCCCTTTCTTCCAAAGATGATACACCCTCTTTTTTTCCCTTAGTTCTATTAAAAGTTCATTACCCATCCAGGCTGGCCGTCTGCCCTGGCGGCTCATCTTCCGGCACACCGGCACAGCCTGTTCTTGCACCTTTAATAGTTCTTCCTTGAAGTAGGTCCAGCTCTCCTGAACCCCTTTGTTTTTAAGGGCTGATTCCCAAGGAACCTTCTGAATTAGTTCCTTGAGTAGCCTGAAGTCTGCCCTCCTGAAGTCCAGAGTGGAGGTCTTCTTGCTACCCCTCTTGGCTTGGCTGCATACCGAAAACTCTATTATGTCGTGGTCACTGGTGCCTAAACACCCTCCGACCACCACATCACCCACCAGCCCTTCCCTGTTGGTGAAGAGGAGGTCAAGCATAGCCTTACCCCTGGTAGGCTCACGCAGCACCTGGGATAAGAAGCTGTCCTCCATGCACTCTAAGAACCTCCTAGACTGCCTCTTCTCTGCTGTGTTGAGATCCCAGCAGATATCAGGCAGGTTGAAGTCACCCATGAGAATGAGGTCAGGTGATCTTGAGACAGCCTTAAGCTGCCTATAGAATGCCTCATCGACATCCTCCTCCTGGTTGGGTGGTCTATAACAGACGCCAACCAGGATGTCTGCCCTGTTGGTCTTCCCTCTAATTCTCACCCACAAGCACTCAACCCTATCATCCCTGATCTCCATCTCAACGGCATCCAGTGCCTCCCTGATGTACAGGGCCACCCCTCCACCCCTTATTCCTTGCCTGTCTCTCCTGAAGAGCCTGTAGCCGTCAATTGCAGCGCTCCAGTCATGCGAGTCGTCCCACCACGTCTCTGTGATGGCAACTACATCATAACTTTCTTTACATTACATTACCAAACTTTACATTACCAAACAGAAAAATTATTCCTTAAATTTATACTAAATCAAGGAGAAACAAGGCCTGCCAGCAACTTTGGATAAAATTCAGCCCATTTAGAAATGTTTTGAAAGCTCTTTGTGGTACACCTCATAAAGTTCCTGCCTCTGGTCCACAAGACTCCTGCTTCAGAAGTCTTCAGGTGAGATGTGTGATGCATGAGCAGAAAGACACATGCTGCTTTCTATAAAGGACTGTATTTTACAGCACCTGCACAACAAGGCTTTAAGACAGTGTGGAATCTTTCGGCATTACTGCAGTAAAAATCTACACTGACCTTTCCTCTTGCATAATGTTATGACAAGATGTTTATGTTAAGTTGTATAGCAAAGCCACTAGCAATCCCTGAAAAATGATTCATCTCATTTCTTTCACCTGCCTGGTTTAGATTGGATGATGCTTTGGAGATGCCTCTGTCCACTGACTACATACTGAATCAGTAACCACTATATTATTAATTTAGGCAGCTCCATGAAATAGGTTAGCTCCAGACCAGCACCTGTACATTATACCTCCTGAAGCACATAGGAAAAATCATCATATAATTTCTTTCCATCTCACATCTTCACAATCCCTTCTTGTTTCAAAAACTGTGATCTTGACACACTAGCAAACACTTATGCAAATGACAATTTACTTGATCTGATGCTTTTCATAATATTCTTTGGTTTATGCCTTTTAAAGGTTGTTTCATCTGTATTTACTTTGCCATATAAATTATTTTTTCTAATGTTCAAGAACATTCATATCAGACATTGCACCTTTACAGCAATTTTAATTCCATAGTAAGAATTTGACCTCTGTCTCTGATGAGCCTATGAGCCCAATGTTTGTGTTCTGTTCACTTTCAAACAAATAGCTCTCTATCTGTGTATTGAGCTCCTAGCTACCCACTTGGAAAGCTAGTCCATTCTTTTTTTTTTTTTTTTTTTAATTTTCAATTATAACTGATCTTTACCATAAAATAACTGCTCTGTTGGTTTTTTTTTCCACTGTCCCTTTGATTTTACTCAGATTTTAATTCTAAATAGAATAGAATAGAATAGAATAGAATAGAATAGAATAGAATAGAATAGAATAGAATAGAATAGAATAGAATACAATACAATACAATACAATACAATACAATACAACAGACCAGGTGGGAATAGACCTTCAAAATCATCATGTCCATCCCATCATCCAACACCATCTAACCAACTAAACCATGGCACCAAGCACCCCATCAAGTCTCCTCCTAAACACCTCCTGTGATGGTGACTCCACCACCTCCCTGGGCAGCCATTTCCAATGGCCAATCACTCTCTCTGTGTAGAGTTTCTTCCTAACATCCAGTCTAAACCTCCCTTGGTGCAGCTAGAGACTGTGTCCTCTTTTTCTGGTGCTAGTTGCCTGGGAGAAGAGACCAGCCCTGAGGTGTCTACAGCCTCCCTTCAGGTAGTTGTAGAGAGCAATAAGGTCTCCCCTGAGCCTCCTCTTCTGCAGGCTAAGCAACCCCAGCTCCCTCAGCCTCTCCTCATAGGGTTTGTGCTCCAAACCCCTCACCAGCTTTGTTGCCCTTCTCTGGACACGTTCCAGCAACTCAACATCTTTCCTAAACTGAGGGACCCAGAACTGGACACAGTACTCCTGGTGTGTGAGTGTTTCATTCAGGGTATCTTTTTGATCTCTGTACAGAACCCAGTCAATGGATTACTGTTTCCAGGTGTTATATAATGATAAAACAGATAATAGACATATCAACTTGGGGGCGGGGGGAAGATTAAAAAAAAAGCATTCTTTCTTGAGTCTCATGTCTTCCCTTGTAAACTGAAAGCATAGCATTCTTTTCCTAAATTTGCCTGGACTTCCCTTTTACCTACAGTTTACCACTGGAGAGCTCTATGAATTCTTTTTGATAGGTATATAAATTTACTACATTACAGTTTGAAAAAAGGTGTCCAGCTTTGTCAAATATAATTAAATAAAAGAAGCAACCTAATTTTGGTTCTTGCATTGGTGTCTCAGCAGAATGTTCTTGTTCCCTGTTAGAAAAATAAATATAGAACAAGGAGTCTAATGGTATTCTTTTTTTATTGCAAACTGATGGGGTGAAGTAATTCCTTTTGGTGTTCACGATATCTGTAGCTAGATGAATTTACAAGGAAAGCACTTTAGCCTTAGAGCAAAATTATGAATATGTATCAGGTTCCCACGTATTGTCTCCAGTACACATAAATCAACTTTGGCATAACATGAAGAGAGAATAACCAACAAACTATCTCATGAAGTAGAAAATTATTATTTAAAGTGACAGGCTCACCCCTATTTTCCTCTAAATAGAGGACAAGGACCTAAAACAATCATCTCTCTCTTTTCACCTCTGTAGACTGTTCACAAGCACACTGCTATTAGGCATAGCACTGCTGACACCACTGTTTTTATATGATACTTCTGATGACAGCTATTAATGCACCATCAATAAGAGATGTACAATACTAAACATGCATTAAGGAGCTGTCTGGAATTTCTCAAAAACTAACAAGAGAACTGGCAGAAGTCCTAACCAAAACAATTAGCATTCATCTATAGCTGCAAGGAATAAGGCTTGATGCTAATCAGGGGAAAAGTACTCTTTAAAAGCAGATTAACCTTCAGATTAATAAATGGTTTAAGATCACATATTCAGAGAGAAGATGACTTAATCCTAAATAAGTGGATGAATGTACAACAACTGCTAATAAACCTTCAAAAGGAAAAAAAAATGCAAACCAATAATCTGAATATGATGGACTCTCACTGTGGCTATCACTTACTCTCTGACAGTACTGAGCAAGCTTTTCACACGTTAGTTACAAGCCATGACACAAATTTTATTCCCCCAGATTTTTCTTAATGTGGAGCACATGCTTTAGAAATAATTTCAATACATAATGCCTCTACTTAACCTCCAGATGATACCACTTTATGGCACTGCTCTAGTATTGTAACAAAGATTCAGAAGGCTGATGATATAAAATGCTTATAACCAAAGGAAAGGAAACAAAGGGAAACAGGAAGAAGGAAAAATAGATGAAAAGAGTTGCTTAGGCATTTTGGAAAAGCACCCAATGTCAACTAACCCTGGGCTGGCAGAAGCTGGGGTGGGCTTCTTGCCACAGTCTCCCCCAGGTGTGGGGACAAGGGCTCTGCACAGAGGGGACAAGCACTCAGGAAACTCCTGCTTGCCCTGGAGGTGTTCAAGAGGGGATTGGATGTGGCACTTGGAGCCATGGTTTAGTTGTCATGAGGTGTTGGGTGACAGGTTGGACTTGATGATCTCTGAGGTCTTTTCCAACCTTACTGATTCTGTGATTCTGTGATTCTAACGCAAAACTAAGAAATATGCAGAGAACCGCAGAGCAGGCATCCTAAGTCACATCACAGCTATGTTTTTATGCAATGTACCCAGAAGGAGTACTATATTCAAATTGCATGCCAAAAAATACCAAGCATAATGAGGCCATTCCTGCTCCTATCAAAGACTATTGTAAACCCCCCACTGTGTTCTGTGTGTCTTTCTCTTTAATTTTGCTGTATTTTCCAAACTTTGGGAAAGGCTTTTTCGACATGTAGAGCTCTTTCAGTTCATATCTGGAAGCAGAGCCTAATTAGGAAAATTAAAAGTCTGATATTTTCATATACATCTAAAGAGCCCTCATAAAATCCTGTCTGAGTTTTATTCTCATTTAGAAAGGAAAGAGCTTAGATTGTTGCTGGGAAATTAATCCTTGCTTTCACTCCTTGTTTTGGCCCCTCAAACAGCAACTTAACTTCTGAAAGGTTAATTTTTACTATAATTGCTATGAAGAGGCTGCCTTGTAAAAGAGCCTTGTTTCCTAGTCAAACAATGGCTTTATCAGAGAGCTTAGTGTCCAGCCATTGAAATGTTCATGTCAATGTCAAGTTGAAATACCATCATACTCATGCCAAGTTAATGAGAAAAAGTGTTCAGGCACTCATTGAAGCTAAGAGTCTTACTTTTCTCTCTTTTACAAGCTATTTCTGAGCCAGCTTCACATTTGATACAAGCCAAAATTGTTGGGAAACAAAATGTGTGACGGCTTTGCTGCCATGCAAGAAAAAGCACTGAGAGCAACCGTTTCTAATAACTGCTAGATAAAAGAAGGATCTTTCATAACCACCATTAGTCACATAAACAGCAAGTATTCTCTTCCCTTTACCATTCAGTGAAGAAGACACATCTTCCAAGACTTTAATAAGAGAGTCATCTTAGGCATTGTCATGCTCCCTCCTTTCTAAGATGAACAGTGGACAGAGAGAATGTGTTTTGCAGGACAGTCTTTCCCTCTTAGGAAGGGGAGGCCCCGTAGTGACAGCCCAGAACAGTGGAAGTGACCTCTTATCCATCGAGATGCAATGGCATGATGCCACTGTGTCTGTTTTGGAAACATAGCTGTTTTCTCAGCAACAATGTACTCTCTTTGAAGCCTCAAGCTTTTGGGGGAAAGACTGGAAGATGAGTGTGCCTTAGAGAATTCTAGAATGGGAAAAATACTAATTCACCAGGCTTGAGATCACTGCAAGCCCATCACTTCCAGATGCTAATATTTGCAGACACTGCAGTAATTTTGACTTCACAGGAGACGACCTGTGACATCTTCTGAAATCAGTCTACAGAATGATAAATTATCATCCTTTCCACAGAATTCGATCCAGAATGAAGCAGAAAACAATCACCTAAAAAAAAAAATTAAAAAATCCAAGGTATATTTTTAGGGTGATGTCAACTAAGAGACACTACAATATCTGAAGAATGTCTGAAAGAGACAGCAGGAGTCAAATAGCTACTGCTTTTAATCCAAAATTTCTAGGCATTAAATTCTCATGCTGAGGAATTAAGTGGATAATGGGCTGGACACAAGTATGAAAATTGGAATGATGCTATAAATTGTTTCTTCTATATAACAGAGATAAGATTCAGATAAGATAAACAGAGAACTGATGAGTTTTTTTAATGAAATGATATCAGATAGTTTGAGAGTTCCATGAGAGTCCTTTGTAAAGCGTTGTATATTCATCCTGTCATGGGAAACAAAAGGCCCCTGTCTTTTAAGCAAATCTAAAATAAATAATTTATTGAAAACCCCAAACTCCAAAATCGACAACATCAACAACAAACCAAGCAAACAACCAAACAAAAAACCAACCAACCAACTGAAAGCAAGACCAAAGAGGATGAAAGTTCCCTTTTTCTTAAGTAATAAAGAAGCTAGATCTACACAGAGAGAAAACCTTTTGTCAGTAGGAATTTCTGGTATCTATGACACAGAGAAGAAAGTGAATCTTTTCAGTCATGTTCACCTCAAAGTTTGCAAACTTCTGCTTACAAGGACTATGATGCCCAGAAGCGAAGTAGTCAGAATGGAGTGGCTAACAACTCGTGTTTCCAAAAGGATGCTTAGACCTGTCATCTTTCTCACTGAGTGATCCCTGGAGAGATCCAGAAAAAAGAGGTGTGTAAATCACTTGCTTTGGAAAAAGCACAGGGCATTGAACCTACATATTTCTAACATATTTGCCATTAAAATGTAAGGAATTTTATCCACACTTGAAGGACGGCAACCCTGCAATGCTTACATGGATGTGGATTGAGCTGTAAAACTATTTTTTCACATAATGCATTTTCAAAATTAAAATGGCTGTCTTCAATAAAGGAAGATTTACTCTTTCAACCTGAACTAAAAGTTCAGCTCAAGAGAAACTGCTATACTATGGTGGAACAGGTGAAATGGAGAACTAATTTTCCTTTATTTATTTATTTCACTTTTGAAAAAAGTTGGGGTTTGATTTTTTTCTTTTGTTGTGTTGTTGGGTTTGTTTTAAGAAGAAAACCGCAAACAAACAACAACAAAAGCTACCAAAACCAAAACCAACCAAAGCACACAAGAAAAAAACATGAGAAATCTTGATGGAATACAAAAATGGTAGGACGAACAACTTGCATGCAGTTTGAACAATAAAGACTTTTTGAACTAAACTGAATAAATAAAGCAATCAGTTTTAACAAAGAAAACTTTCTTACCAGTTAGATAATTTTCACCCCCAGAGAATTAATTTGTCCCAGACTGCATTGCAGCCTGTCATCAACCAAGTTTTCAGTAAAGTGAGGTTTCCACATTCAAAATATACATGCAATTGTAGTCTTCTGAAAGAGTGAGGTATTTCTAAGCTTCCATTTTTATTAATGCAATGATTTTTCTTTTTCATTTCACATAGCTAATTCCCATTAGTTCCTAAATTATAACTGAAATGTTGATCTTTATCAAAATTGCTGTACACATATAAACATGCATTAAATGTCCACTTTGAAAAAAGTAGCATTTATTTGTTCATTAGTATGGATTCTGAACATCAAATGAAGTAACACATGCTTTTGTGTCAAATGACACAACTAGAAGCACACATGGTGCATTGTACTGTAACTTATACATACCCAGTTCAGACTTCCAGATCACTCCTTCATATATCCCTTTGTATGAATGACACTATAGAGCTAGTAGTCTGCCGGCAAAAGAACTCATTCTAAGACAATTTAAAAGAAGAGTTGCTATTTCATAGGAACCTGACTCTCCAAGAAGCTATGATTCACTTAGCTTGCTGTGTATATGGTATGCTGTACTGGAAGTAATGAGGAAAGAAGAGGAATGTTGTGGCCATGACACTTCTCATACTAAGTCTGACCTATATGTCCTCTAGTTTAAAGTTCAGATTTCAGGTGAACTGTGAATGTCAGATTACTATGTGAATTTATGATCATCACTCCTTTTGCTCCAGGGATCCTACTTCCCCCAGGGATATCATAAAAATATTTGCCCTGTCTCAACCTTTAATTTTGTGCAGCAAAGACTCATTGAAAAGGTATCACAGCTGCAGTCCAATGTCAGCCAAAAAAAGTACAAAAAGTTCTGCTGAGCTGCAACTCACTGCACTGAGCTGAACAAAAGCTCCCTTCCTGAAGAACTGCAAAGCCTCTGCATCTGAAAAGAGCTTGCTTTCTTTCCTAGCTCTTTAGGATTCAGCATCATGACTTCAGGGATAGCTGTAGAGGTTATGTGAAGATTTCTGAGATATGAAATTCAGTTCCTGTTATATTTCATAAATGACTGTGCTACCTTTCTAACATACTTTTATTTTAAGGTAGAGAAGTCAGCCTGCTGAGATAAACCTTTCTGGAGACAGTTGACTCCCGAGTTGTGCTCATCAAGTGCACTATCACTTTCCTTAGAGATTCATATAATAATTGCAGGTATTACACAGATGAAATTTTAAACATGGTTTCAACAATTACTGTCATTTGATATGGCCTCTCCAAATGCTCTGAGTCCATTGCTAACAAATTCCTGGTGCTGAATTTCTAGCCAGAATCTGAGAAAGGCTAGAATGTCTTGCAAGCTTTTTCCTTGAACTCTGTTGTAAACATAAGGGGAAGAATTTCTTATGATTTTTTAAGCCCAGTAAGTGTTACTGTTGGAAGGATTTTCTGGTTTTGCTTCTGCTTAACCATTGGGGCTGTCCCTCACTGCAATGTTGATTCATGCAAAATAATAAATTGAGTACAGCTTCTTGTTCTTTTTTTTTCAGCACCTTAAGTAATGGAAAGTAAAATAACTTGAGAAACTCATTCATTTTAATCTTTTGTCAAGAGGCTAAACTATATTAGCTGCAATTTTAATCACAGAATATACTCACTTTTGTCTGAATTTATAAGGTTCTTTATAAGGCCTATTGAAAAGGAAAAAGTCATAAAAATGCATCATAAGAAACAATGTTGTTCAAATGTAGCAAGCTGGCTCAGGTTTTCACAGAGTTGTTTGGAGGAAAAAATATTGAGGGCTCACACTAGAAAAGCAATATGCAAGGCAAAAATCGAGTTCTGGTATAAAGATCAATGCAGTGCAAATAGAAGATTATTAAGTTAAGCAAATTTATCTTAGTTTCATCTCATAAACAGCCTCACATTCACTGTAACGTCTAATTTTCATTCTCATTGTAATGATCTCAAAGTTAAAAAATGCGGTTCAAAATTTACAGCACAAAAGATAGAGGACTTATGCTTCAAATCTATTTGTGCAGAATTAGACAGAAGGCAGTTCATATTAAGCACATATTGTATTTTTCCCCACTGAGTTTATAACCTAAGGTCAATTTATATTCTTAAGTGCTTATGATCCGTTGAAGTGTCCTGCAAGTACTTCTACCACGTTAAAAAAGTGCCAAGGAAAGCATTTATGTCTGAAGTCTCTCATATTTGACTTCAGGTTTTGTTATCTGAACAACTACCAGGAGAATGCAATATCCATCCTCTATCTTGTGAGAAGGCCAGAGAAGTACAATTGCAGATGCTCGATCACTAGTAACAACCCTGACACTGAACCTCTGGGGAAAGGATGAACATGCAGATGTAGTTCAAGTGATGAGATCAAGGATAAGACAGTCTTGCCTAACAGCATTATGCTATCCATAACTCATACAGCCCTTGAGTGGCAAAAGGTGCATCCAAGCTCTGCAGCTCCAACTGCTGTAGCAATGCAAAGGAGGTTTTTCTTTCCAGTGAAGCGAGTTCCCAGTGATAGCATAGCTTTCAATAAACAGAATGATATCTTCTAAGATGCTTAAAGTATTTAAATTCTTTCTCACTGGGTTTTGTGCTAGAAACACTGATACAATACCAGGCACATGAAACAATTTGTCATACTCACACAAAAGGTTACACATTTTATTTACTGTTCCATTATTGAGTTTTCAGCTTCAAAATTATAGGGCTTGTATAAGAACATTCATGTTGTTTTGAAGAAAAATGTTGTTTAAAATATTCTGGATAATTTGTTTCTATGAGGTAAAAGAGATAAAACAAACAAACCCTTTAAATAATACCAAACATGAAAGGAAACAGAACGTTAGAATTAAACTGTCACTGGATGACTGCTTTTAAAGTTCACTGTCTTCATTAAACTCCCCATGAAAGGGTCCAAAGACAGAAATTACAGAAGTATACACAATAGGCAACACCGAACTTTAAGATTGGTGTTTGCTTTCTATCTTAAAAGCAAAACAAAGCAAAAAAAACAAACCCAATGACAACAAAAACCCCACAAACAAACTAACCATGTCATACTCAGTCTGTACACAGTAATGATTTACAAAAGCACATACAATCATTTCCTCCATCTCCAAATTATTCAGTTAGCTAAAACATTCGGAAGAGGGGGGCGGGGGTGGGGAGGAAAGTTATAAAGAATTCATGGAAGGGTAATGTCTAATTAGTACCTGAAGTTGTACCAGGCTGCTGATTCTAATTAATAACACTTCCTAAGTGTGTTCAAAAGCATTTGAGTGAAATGAAAGCTTTCAGAAATGCATTGAAGCATTTAATGCCTAGATACTGTAGTGATAAGCCTGCCATAAAAGCCTAAAATAGGTTAGACAGATTAGACTGGCAGATAAAACTGACAGAAATAAACCATAGGCAAAAAAAAATACACAGTCAGGTATGAAAGAGACAAATTCTCTTGAAAAGAAATAACTACAGAGACAAAAAAGCGATGCAATTTGAGGAAACACTTGTGCTTGGCTATAAAAATACTGTTCCTAGCAATGTATTTTAAAGTATCATGTATGCTATAAAGGAAAATGTATCTATATAACATAGATGCTCTAGATTGCAAGCATGTTTTCTTAATAAACAAACAAAAAATCAACAAAACCACTAAACTTTTTTATATAAAAGCAATTAACATTGCCTGGGGGAATGTGTTATGACATATATGCATTGGACTGAATCAGTTCCTTCTCTGATCAAATATATGAAATCCAAATAATCTGATCCTGCAAGAATTATTAGTATGCAGCAGCATTAGTATGCTAGGCAGTGGAGGAAAATAAGGAATAGTAGATCACCTTGTGCTGTAAAAATTCCAAATGGATTGCAACATCTTATCCTCTGTTTCTTTCCAGCTATATACAGATCTCAGATGTAATACAGACCTTAAATGTATATACCTACCATATATGGACCTTAGATGCAATATCTATGTCATTTTAGGTTAGGTGAAATGACCCCCACCCTGAACATGGTTGTTGTCTTTCAGGTGATAGAACATCTGAGTAAGATTTCACATTATTACACGTGCTAATTCTCTAAATTAGCATATTAGAGAAAAAATACAAATATATTATACAGATAATGGTTGATAATCCAAAGAGGCAACAGGTCAAGCTGCAGCTGAAGCATCCATGAGACCACATGCAGGGCTCTTCCTGTTCCTTGCACACCCATGGCAATAATCAAGGTGTCACAGGGAAGCACAGAGATTGATGTTTATTTACACTGCTGGATGTCCATGAAAGATTATAAGAGGCCCCTAAAGTTGCTGAGTGACTATGGAGAAGTGAATTATACCTTTCTGAAAACTGACACACTGTGTACCACCCAACGTCCTGTAATGTGTATTCAAAAGTGACCAACTCACAAGAAACCAGACAGCATTCTGAACACTGCACTTCAGCAATTAGACTAGACTAGACTAGACTAGACTAGACTAGAATAGAATAGAATAGAATAGACCAGGTTGGAAAAGACCTTCAAGATCATCGAGTCCAACCAACCACCCAGCACTATCTAATCAACTAAACCATGGCACCAAGCACCCCATCCAGTCTCTTCCTAAATACCTCCAGTGATGGTGACTCCACCACCTCCTTGGGCAGCCCATTCCAATGGGCAATCACTCTTTCTGTGAAGAATTTCTTCCTAACATCTAGCCAAAACCACCTCTAGCACAGCATGAGACTGTGTCCTCTTGTTCTGGCACAAGTTACCTGGGAGAAGAGACCAACCCTCACCTGGCTACAACCTCCCTTCAGGTAGTTGTAGAGAGCAAGAAGGTCTCCCCTGAGCCTCCTCTTCTCCAGGCTAAGCAACCCCAGCTCCCTCAGCCTCTCCTCATAGGGCTTGTACTCCCAACCCCTCACCAGCTTTGTTGCCCTTCTCTGGAGGTGTTCCAGCAACTCAAAATCTTTCTTAAACTGAGGGGCCCAGAACTGGACACAGTACTCAAGGTGTGGCCTACCCAGTGTTGAGTAAAATTATGCAATTGCTGCACAATCTATAGTGACCATCCTGGATGAAAGTTCCAGAAAGGCCTGGGGACCTGTCAGCATTTTCAGAGTGATCTGAACACTGAATGCAAAACAACTCTGACATGATATTAAAAAGGCGAGTAAATGCAGCTGAGCAGCAATGACAGCCCATGCTTCACAGAAAGTTCATAAACAACTCACTGCACCACAAACCTGGCCTGTTTTAACCCTTAACCAGATTGCCCAGGGTCAGGCACCTGACCAGTTCAGCTTTAGCTAAAGAAAATTCAGTGGAGCTGTAGAGATGTGGAGAATCCCTTGCTCTGTGAGACAGAAAGACAGCAGGGTAGAAGTTAGAATCATAGAATCATAGAATCAGTCAGGGTTGGAAGGGACCACAAGGATCATCTAGTTCCAACCCCTGCCATGGGCAGGGACACCCTACACTAGATCACGCTGGCCAGAGCCTCGTCCAGCCTGGTCTTAAACACCTCCAGGGACTGGGCCTCAACCACCTCCCTGGACAACCCATTCCAGGGCTTCACCACTCTCATGGTAAAGAACTTCTTCCTCACATCCAGCCTGAATCTCCCCATTTCCAGCTTCATTCCATTAAGAAAGTTGCCCATCAGATGACAAGCAATCCTGCCTTGTAACATTTTTATGCATTTCTAATAGCAGTTTCTCCTGCATAAACTTCAAGCAGACTGGATCTGAGTAAACATCTCCTCTCCCCTGCGCTGCGCAGGGCCTCTCACTTATCCCTTGTCGGCAGCTGCGGCTTGGGAGGCAAACAGTAGTCATGCTGTTCTATGCACAATGACAGGCAAATAAAAGAACAAGTAAGCTTGGGAGATTTAAAATTTAGAGCTGAAGGACTTCTATGAGTTTTACTGTGTCTTTGTGATCCTCCCACTAAATTCAAGAGCTGTTTTCTTCAATAAATGAAACTCTTAATAAACATCTCTTCTCATGTCTCTCCAGAGCCCTTAGGGAGCTCAGCAATGGCACAGGGTAGAAATTTGCAGAAAGGTGTCCTCTGATGGATTTGACTTACACGGCATCAGTTGTTATAAACTGCCAAGGAACGGGAAATGGGATGTCTCATGACACCCATGGATTCTAGCCATTAAAAATTGTATCAAATGCATATTTGAGCTTTATTTCAAAGAAGTGTTTGATTTCATCAAACTATTTTGAAGCATAAAAGTTTATTTATAAGGACTTTTTGCCTTTCATACCTTCCTTCTACACTCAATTCAAAGTTCTTCTCCTTCAGGGCATGAAAAAACTTGTGTGTTAATTAGCAAATTTATTTTCTCACAGAATAATGAAAGTGGAATATATTAAGTTGAAAATATGATGAGGATGTTTCTAAAGTCGAAAAAGTCAAGACCAGTGGTAACTGGACCTCACATCTGCATAGTCAATAAGAACAATGGAGGGAACTTTCAAGAACCAAGGAGTAAATGCTTCATAATCTATAATTAGCCCAACATTCAAAGGTGACTAAAATTAGACAGGACTTTCTTCTTTTCAGTAGGCATAAGGTCAGATCTTTTACATTCAGTACTTAAACTATACTTGGGAAAGTCACTGAATAATTCTCGACCTTCCCCCTCATAAGGATCTATCTACCCAGACATTGTGAAAATCATGTTAAGTCTCTTTTAACAATAAATATCAAGTTTTTACTATCAGGATTACACCTCATTTAAAAGTGAGCTGTTCTATCTTATACATCATCAGCAAAATGATTTATCTAAATCTGAACTACAGAATTGTTATTAGTAAGCTAAATGTGGAAGTCAGAAACATGGATTTTTAGATACTGTATTCACAGAGCTGGCAATTAGAAAAACAATCTTTGACTTCCTACCTGCACTGACAGGAAAAGTCATTGAAAGGAAGTACAGGACTTTGCAGGCTTTTCAGAGTCACTTTTCTGATTGTATTACCAGCCATCTTATCTCTCTAAAATATTTGCCTGCTGCTTGGAGTGATGGAAATGAAAACCAATATTAAGAAGGATGTAAAATATCCCAAATGCAGTTACCCTAATACTTATTTACAAGGATATGTTAGCTCTTTGTGCACTTATCAGCTCAATGCTCCACAAAATTAGTGATTTCAGTGTAGTTAGTTCTAAATATCTGATTGCACTGTGTCATTTGGCTTAGAGATTGATCCAACAAACTTTGGATTCTGAATGCTGTTTGGATGATCTAGATAGATGTATTACACCTGTATGCCAGCCCCCACAGTAATCATTCACAAAATCTCTGTTATTATCAATGGGAACATGATAGTTATTTCTTCATTTTGAAAATAAAAACAAAGTGGCTTTTAAAGTCTTCAGTATTTTTAAGACCTGGAGCACGAGGCTCAGGGCAGACCTTATTGCTCTCTACAACTACCTGAAGGGAGGTTATAGCCATATGGGGGCTGGTCTCTTCTCCCAGGCAACCTGTGACAGAACAAGAGGACACAGTCTCAAGCTGCACCAGGGGAGGTTTAGGCTGGATGGTAGGAGGTTCTTCACAGAAAGAGTGATTGGTCATTGGAATGGGCTGCCCAGGGAGGTGGTGGAGTCACCACCACTGGAGGTGTTTGGAAAAAGGCTGGATGGGGTGCTTGGTGCCATGGTTTAGTTGATTAGATAGTGTTGGATGATAGGTTGGACCTGATGATCTTGAAGGTCTCTTCCAACCTGGTAAATTCTAATTCTAATTCTAATAATGACCTATAATATCTGCACAAGAAAAACTGCAAAATAATTAAGGTGAGCCAGGATATTATAGGAGGAAGTCACACAGAAGTATGTAACAATTTTCTGGAGAAAAAAAAAAAAGGCAAATTACTCACCTGAACAGGGAACTTGTGACCCACATTCATATAGATTTTAAAAGGGTGTTCTATGCAAGTTTATTTTATACAGGTATATATAAGATAGCAACTACTAATTTCCTACATGTTTGGTCATTTTGCCAGTAAAGCCTTAATTGTAAAACCTTGTAAATAAATGGATTATTGGAAGAATATAAAGGACTTAAAATAAAATCAAAGTGGAATTAAGATATGAAGGCTAAGATTAAGGAATACTCCATAAACCAAACTTCTGAGTGGTTCTTACTCTATTCATTAAAGGAAAACTTAAAGTACACTAAACATTAAATAAGACAAATCTTGTGCTATATAGTTTATGCACAGCAGTGTTCATGATTTATAAAAGACCTGAGAGTTCTTTGGCAGAATTTTATCCTCGGGATCCTTTAGCAGGACATTTTGTGTCCTTTTTATATTGTGAAAGGACAAGAAAAGCCAACATTTCCTTGATACAGTTTTATTAATTTCAGCAGATTTCTCAACAATGGAAGAAGTGGGTCTTATGTTTTGTATTATCATTGATTATATTATGATCTTACTATCAGTACTATAAGCAGTGGGGTCAGTGTTATAGACAAGCAAGAACTCTTCACAAACAATGATTGGTTGATGGGTTGGACGTGATGATCTTGAAGGTCTCTTCCAACCTGGTCTATTCTATTCTATTCTATTCTATTCTATTCTATTCTATTCTATTCTATTCTATATGATTGTCCATTAATGGGTAATTTTGAAGTCTTGGTATATTTTAGTTGCATATTCAATATTTACACTTGAACTGGACTTTTGGAAGCACATTATGTCAGAGGAGAACTGGGCTGGGCTGTTTAGTGTCAGTAACTGCGCATAGCATATTACATAAGCAATTAGTTTGGCTTTGATTCTTCCTCCGGTCTTGGGAGGATATGGAAGGTGACAAAAAACATGTTCCTGGTTCTTTCTCAACATCAGCCTCTTATCAAGTGCTCCCCAGGCAGCTCAAATTTGTGTCACTGACAAAAGGCTTTTAATGAGTTGAGGATGAATGGATCCACTATCGGTTGCTCCCATTTCTGCCCTTCTGCACCCAGAACACTCCTAAGGAGTCCAGTGTCACATTTGGAGCTGAAGGGACTTGTTTGAGATTCTTTAGATCCTTTTGAATATCATTAAGTTATCACACCTGTTAATCTCTGGATAGCACAAAATTACAGAATGTTAGGGGTTGGAAGGGACCTCCAGAGATCAGCCAGTCAAAACCCCCAGCCAAAGTAGGATCAAGTAGGGCATGCTGCATGGGAACACATCCAGGCAGGTTTAATATATATGTATATAAAATCTATGTTTATTTATTATTACTATCAGAAAATAATACTGGGAGTAATTGATAAACTACTTAAATTAGAGTGAGACTAGATTTTATATGTTGGCATGACTATAATTTTTTGTTGTTGTTGTTTCATTATGCTTTACACTCAAAGATATCAATAAACCTCTGTTTCATGCCCAGTCCTCTCCAATTTCCACTTTGGATATTCATATGATACAATACACACTGAAGACAGCTTTTAGTTTAAAATTCTCTGCCAGCTGCATCTTCCTACAGTTTTGTTTGCTGCCTGACATACTCAAAATTCTGTCTCTGCTTTCCTGAGTTACTTCTTATCTGGGGACTAGATCTTGAAACACATACACAGAAGTTTCTTTAATTTGCTAAGAGTGATTGTCTGTAGAATTGATGCCAATGCTGTAAAATGTTCTGCAAATGCAGAGAGCAAGGCACATGGGATCTGGCTGTGACAGTATGCTCTTGAAATTATTGTTTATATAAACAGTGTCTGTAATCAAAATACAAAATTAGACAAAAGAAATAAATAATAGGGGGGGGGGAAGGTGAAAAAGTGGTGGGTTTAATCTCTTTTCCGGGTAAAATGACAATTAAAATGAATATCCTTCTTCTGACAATTTTGCATATATTCTCCTGAAAACCTGAAATTATGGATATACTCTCTTTTTATGCTTTTCATAAACCTTCTTCAGTCCTTGCATTTCCTTCTACAATCATTATCATCCCTCTTTTCATATAATGCTCAAAAAATGTCATCTCAGGAGAACCTTTTATTTGACCTTTCAGCAGATAAATATCCTCCAACGAAATCAAACTTTTATTTTCCAATTTCCCACTTTCATATCATCAAAGGCAGGAATTATACAAAGAAATACTGTTCTGGTTCTTGTTCCTGAGCTCTGATCACTAAATTACCATTTGACCCATTTTAATGATTTAAAACTATTTTTCTTTTAATCTCAGAATGTCAATTAAATAGTCAGTTATAATGATATCAAATGACATATACTACTTCCTTTGATGAAAATGATTAGTTTAGAAATGCAGAACCATTTTTATGCATTTATTAATCATATTCTTAAAAAGAAACAAACAAACAAACAACCCAACCTGGTAAGCAAAGGAATTGATCTAGTACTTCCAAATACCAAAAGTGAAGAGTACATCATGGCATCCATGCTGTCACAGAGAAGATCTGTGGAAGATTTGGACTAGGCCCATAAGTTCAGACCAAATGGGTCAGGTTCTGCTTCACTTAATTTTTTTAATAGCTGGAATAATGCTACTTAAAGTACTACCTCTACGCCAGTGAAAATGGTAAAATTCAGAGGCTTGGGCCAACTGATGGTGACTCATGATGGCTAGCTGGTGACTCACTGTGCTAATTTTAGTCTTCTAAATACAAAACTGGAATTTAAAAGAAAAAGGGGGGAGGAGCGAGGGAGAGATGGAGAGAGGAGTGGAGAAGGTTGAAAGTAGACAATTTGTGATTTAGAATTAGTCATAATTTACAAAGTAGGAAAGTCACTTGTGTATTTAAAAGTTGACTTATGGGACGATACAAAGGAAATCTCACATGAATGCTCATTGATGTGTCTCTTCCCATCTCCTCCATCCCAACTGACTTCACAGCCATTTTTCACAAGTATGAAATTAACTGAAATTCTCTAACTGCAATATTTACTTTAGGATTGATTCATGTAATCTGAAACCCTTACAAATAGTACTCTCTGATATTTCTAGCTGCATACAAACGAAACAAGTTCTTTCCAAAGCCCTCTGAAACTTCTCTGAGTCTTCTCTTGACTTTGGTCCAGATCTGACCAAATGTGGAAAACATACACTGGATAGCTAGAGTTCCTTGGCAACAGTAGATGGTTAATAAAATGAATAAATTTAAAAGTAGAGATATACTTCCCATTGAATGTAGCTTAGAACTTTCCTGCCAAAAAATAATCTAAATTTAAAAATAACTTCTTGGTGCAGGAAAGAGGATAACTGAGAGTTATGACCTGGAGTACTGTGTCCAGTTCTGGAGCCCCTATTACAAGAGGGATGTGGATATGCTGGAAAGTGTCCAGAGAAGGGCCACGAGGATGATCAGAGGGCTGGAGCACCTCTCCTGTGAGGACAGACTGAAGGAGTTGGGGCTGTTCAGTCTGGAGAAGAGAAGGCTCCGAGGTGACCTCATTGTGGCCCTCCAGTATCTGAAGGGAGCCTACAAGAAGGCTGGGGAGGGACTTCTCAGGATCTCAGGTAGTGATAGGACTAGGGGGAATGGAATGAAGCTGGAGGTGGGGAGATTCAGGCTAGATGTGAGGAAGAAGTTCTTCACCATGAGAGTGGTGAAGGCCTGGAATGGGTTATCCAGGAAGGTGGTTGAGGCCCCGTCCCTGGAAGTGTTTAAGAGCAGGCTGGATGAGGCTCTGGCCAGCCTGATCTAGTGTAGGGTGTCCCTGGCCATGGCAGGGGGTTGGAACTAAATGATCCTTGTGGTCCCTTCCAACCCTGAGTGATACTATGATACCATGACACTAAAAGATAGGGGATAGAAAAAATAGATTGATTTTTAGTTGTTGTTGACTAATTTTTTTAATATATTTTGGTTTGATTTCCAGAAGATCTGTAGAGCAGGACACTTTTTGATAAATGCCACAGGATTGTAGTGGTGCCTCAATAATTTAAAAAAGAAAGGAGACTACTGTATCATACATGAAACTAAAACAAGTGAATAAAGGTCAGATTGGAGCAGAACTTTTTGAAACATCCCAGACAAATGGTCTCATGTCAAAAGAATCTTCTGCTCAGCAGCACAGATTAGTAGCACTGAGAAAGAATTAAAAAAGCACCATTACAATGTTTAGGAAACTCCTTCAGTCAATCAAGGAGCAAAGCAGACTTTCTACATAACAGCATCCACACCTCTTCATCTGGCTATCCTGGGACAAGCCAAGGGAAAAAGAGAGATCCTGGAGAGTATCAGTGAACTATATTAATATAAATTAAATGCATGCTCTGACTGAGTTCAAATATTTGTTTTCCCAAATGGAAAGAATTACATACATGCATAAAAGACCATTTGAAAAATATAATGGTATTCTATGTATTTAGAGTATTTCATGACACCAGCCAGTTCCTGGCAAGACTTTGCATTGCAATCGCCTCCCTGAATATTATTTCCCCAAAGTGCAAATGTTTTGATTGGAAAAATATCCTCTTCTGAAGCCTGAACTGCATGCCTGCACAACAGTTTGTGACAAACTCCATGATGACTCCAACCAAGACTGTGCCCTTGTCATGGCAAATAATGCAGAAAACTCACAATGTTTTTTTGTTTATCTTTCAGTTTAACCACACACTGAAAGGCAAGATGTCAAATCAACAAATCCTTACTCATAGTTATCCATTCATTAGACCACTGCATCACTTCTTCCTTTCCACTTGGAAAACTGTAAAAGACTTTTGATAAACAACTCAGATTGATTTTCAGTTAATGCAGATGCTAGCAGGTACTACTTTCAGCAAGAACAACCTGTTCTAAGCTCCTAGACCTTAAGACTATTGTCAAGCCTAAACATTTTTAAAACGAGTGCTGATAAATCTTCATTGAATTAATAGAAACTTAGAAATTCTGGCCTTAACACTTTTGATCCTTAGCTCCCTCAAACACAGAAAGATAAAAGGTTTAACATTTGGAAAGCATTTTTAAAACCTGCCAGGAAAGGCAGTATGGACAGCATCCAGAGCTTCCTCTAGAAAAGCACAGTCACAGCCCTACAGCTACTGTTATTTCTAAGATAAAGTGTGCTTCAGATGGCACTCCCAGGATGTGACACTTCTGCAATCAAGTAAACTTTACAGTCAGAATGAAGAGCACATTTAAATGATTGCATTCCCATGATTTTAATGGGGCAAAGACTCCTAAACACTTTTGTGGGTAGGCTCTGTAGTGCAGCCTGTCTAACCTTAGCTATCACTAAGTCTTTCTATCGACTTCATAGGCAACCCTAGGGAGTAGGATGTCTGAAAGCTTACTCCTGTTTCAAATATAAAGCAGGTATGTAAAAGTAGATGCCCTGACTTTTGCTTCAGTGATTCTGATGAGATAAGAGAAAAAGAAAGTAGTCTGGCTTCAACCTGCATTATGATTTTATGCAAATTATTTTTAGTAAGGATTCTTAACCTGCAGTGCTCAAGGATCCTGAAGTTGAATTACTTTTTAAAGCTAGTTTAGCAAACTTTCCAAGATTTTTGCAATCATACTTCCTATTTGCTTGGAAATCCAGAGTGAAGGTGTGCATGCATTCTGGTATAATAATAATAATAATAATAATAATAATAATAATAATAATAATAATAATAATAATAATAATACCCCCACACTTTTAAACATCCTAGTGTTCATCTTTTTTTCCATCTACTTCTCTATACTTGCAATATAGAAACAGTGAATTTTCTCTCATTAAAAAAAATCATATTGGAGAATGACTTATTCAGATAAGATTTTTTTACCACATGCATAGGCTGATTTTCTATTTAGTTGTTATGAAACTTTATCAAAAGTCTCTCAAAAGACTACCTATAGGGCTGTCTGAAAAAAATATGTTATGATGATGGATAATGAGAGAAAAAAAAATTAAGAGAAATTAACTGGCATGGTACTTCACATCCATTTCTACAGAACTGTGCTCTTTGTACTAATTTACTAGAATTTCTTCATAAAGGTAGATCCTTGCAAATTTTCTCATCATTGTGCCTGAATGAGCTCTCAAATTACAAATATATACATGTATACCAGAAAGCATTGTCCTGAGGCTGAATTTCTGGCATCAGGCTTAGACAGGAAACAAAATCATGGAAAACAGAGTCTTGAATCCTGAAAGGTTACTGTTCTCAGTGAAAAAGCTCATCTATTTACAACATGAGGTGTAAAAAGATACCAAACAGTTTCTCCATAGCAAAAACAAGTAATGCATCTGGCTTTGACATTCCCTTTCCAAGAAATAGCTGTACTAAGTTAGAATTTTCAAAATACCTATCACTTTGCAGATATAGATTAAATTTAAAACAAGGCTCATTGTATAAATGTATCATACCTTCCAAGACAGGCTTCTTCCAAATTATAATATGAGAGCTTCCCATGGTTTCCATGGAAATGACCTTTCACTATTTCCATGGTAATGGATCTAGTTTTATATATTTCTCTTTTATGAGACTTTATTACACCAACAAAGCTAACATCCAGAATACAGTCCTTAAGTTATGGATACAAACTCACTGAGAGAAATAATCTGACTCTCCAGCCCCATGGGCATGCTAAGCTTTTGTGTGTCTTTTTAATGCTGTGTAACAGAGTTTTGAAAAAGATCACCTACTGCATATTGTCAGTAGATAAATGGTGATATATCTTGCTCATTGCTATGCCCCTAAAGGAGTCGTTGGATTCACCTGCTGCAGTTTTTTCCAGAATGATCCACTGCTCCCAAAGGCAGAACAGAGGGAAAAAAAAAAGATTGGATTGAGAGTCTTCTATAAATTCCAGACTGTTGATCCTATCTCACTGTGAAATAAATATTTTGATAGTACATTTATTGAAAATCTATAGGTCTTTGAAATTATATATCTATAGGCTTGTTGTTCTCCCTAGAATTTATGCTTGAAATTGTATTTCTCTTTCCTTCTTCATTTCGTTATCATTATGGTTTTTGCTACTGTCATCAAAAGCCGCTTTGTTACCTCAGAGACCAAAAGAATGGAAGAAGTGGATTCAAAGCTGCAATACCGAGAGCAACAAAGAAACCAAGGTAGCCCTGTCTCCAGCATTCTTGACACCTAAAGAAACCCATCTGGACCAAAGGTGTTAAGTGCCTTAAGGTGTTATGAAGATGGGGTTTGGCCAGGGCTGTGCTGCCACTCCGTACCCTCTGGAGTGATGTTACAGTAAGGAGACATTTGAAAGAAAGTTCCAGAAATATTTCAGTAAAGCTCCTTTCATTCTGGTTTAGTAATGAAGAAAATCCTACCCATTTAGAAAAAGTAAACAAACTAAATCTCAAGGAAACCCTCACACAGGCACAAATTCCTCAGAGAAGGAGGAAAACACATAAACTTAATTGCAGAATTTAGTCTGACTCATATATAATTAGTGATGATGCATAAGAAAGGATTCTAACCTGTCATTCAGATTTCAGTTTTGTGGGCTAGCTATTAGAAAAATACCAATTTATAGAGTAAGATAAGACACATGTCAGACACAAGTGGCTGCAAGACAATGACTGCAGGCAACAAAGGTAGAAGAGCCATTCTTCAGCATAAAATTTTATTGTAATGACTTTTTTTTTCTAACTAAAAAATAGGTCAAAGTAGGTGGCTAGAGGGCTTGCTCTTAGAAATATCCTACAAATTAACTCCTTCACCTGCTTCAAAGGAGATAATAACAAACACATAAATCACTTTTCATTATGCGGTCAACTGGCATAAAAACATATTGCTTTATATTACTATTGAATAACTGAAATGCCAGGATCATCACTTACACTTTTTGTTAAGATACTGCAATCACAATGATTCTCAAGACTTCAGCCTGCCACCACTGAAAACATTCAGCTTCTATTCCTTAGACATTTCCAAATGAAGCACGCTGAAAATAATCACTTTGATTCTATATATTGAATTAGCAGCCATGGACAAAGAAATGTCAAGGCTGGATTTACTTAGAACACTCAAAGAAACAGGAGATCTTAAAAAATACTGACCTCATCTAGCTTTAAATCTCTTCAGGGGTCATGTCTACACATGAGCTACTTGATATTTAGGCTTAAATTCACAGGACTGATTTTGGGGACTTACTTCAGGATAAAATGGGATCAATCAACCCCCCCAAATTGTTTATTTTTTTCTCCACTTACTACTATAAAGGGTGTCTAGGTGATTCCATGATTCAGTGAGATTAATTTAATACAAGACAACTGCAGAACCAGGTAACTGATAGTACTCGCAAAGAGTATCTATTCCACATAAATAATACAATACAATAAACCAGGTTGAAGAGACCTTCAAGATCATCACGTCCTACCTATCAACCAATCCAACCCACCTAAACAACTAGACCATGGCACCAAGCACCCCATCAAGTCTCCTCCTGTACACCTCCAATGATGGTGACTCCACCACCTCCCCGGGCAGCCCATTCCAATGGGTAATCACTCTCTCCGTATAGAACTTCTTCCTAACATCCAGTCTAAACCTCCCCTGGTGCATGTCATGAGCTCTTGAGAGAAAATATGCTTTAAAAATATTTGTTTTACTGATGTTTGTATTTCTATAGACAATTCTGGTTGCTTAAAGGTTGTGGGGCCTTTTTGTTAGGTTTGTTTAGGATTTTTTTTGGGGGGTGGGCTCTTTTGTTGTGTTTTGTTTTCTTAAAATAGACCTACTTAAAGAAGGCTTGGTGTCTTTAAGTGAAATATTTGTTTTTGGCAACCAGCTATTTTTGGATGTGAGAATTAATCTTTTTTTTTTTTTTTTTTCTTTTTCTCTTAAATAGTGATGATTCACCATTTATTTCTACACTACCTTGACACTCGTGCCATACTTATAAAGATAGACTGCCTAATTTCTTGTCATGGTCTATAGCAAAGAGGTTTACAATGGTATTTGTAAAGTGATTTGGATCAGAATAGTGGTATACTATTACCATTTTTAAAGGTATTACTCTAGTTGAAGTCAATATTTGCAACCAACAAGATAACACTGTGTCACCTGCAAAAGAGCTATATCAGCAAAAGAGGCTGTTTTAAGAAAGAATATTAATTAGAAAGAAAAACAAATAAATTGATAACTTTTCAAGTCTGGAAAGACTGGACCAGCCTGAAACAAGGTAAAAAAACCCAAACAAACAACAACAAAAAAAACCCACAAACACAACAAAAAAAACCACAAACAAATCAAACCCACAAACAAAAAACCCTATCTCAAAACACGTTTTAAAATAAAACATAGAAACACAAAAGCACAAAGGCTTTCTTACTCCAGCCCTGTGGTATGCAGGTATAGCACAGAATCATTGAATCATAGAATGGTTTGGGTTGGACAGGAGCTCTAAAGATCATCTAGTCCAATGCCCACTGCAGTAAGCAGGGACATCCTCAACTAGATCAGGCTGCATAGAGCCCCCTCAAGCCTCACCTTGAATAACTCCATGGATAGGGCCTCAACCACCTCCCTGGGCAACCTACTCCACTGTTCCACCACCCTCAAGGTATATGACCACAGAGATGCAAGTCTTCTCTCAGAATATCAACTGCAAAACTAATTGTTTTACAACCATAGTTTAAAAGTGAACATGAGATAAAAAACTGAGTGTACTCATTGCAAAATGATGTCTCATAATCCTGTCACTGCAAATCCAGTTCCATCCACTAGTATGCCTCACAAAGGACAGAACGGTGACATTACTGTTTGTAAAGAAAAGCTACACTAGGGTTCTAGGATAGGTGTTGCTGATAGATGGCCTCTGCTCACCCTCTCTTAGTGAGGAATGTATGACTTTATGGCATGAAACAAGACTTGTTTTTGTGATAACTGAACATCTTTGTGATAATTGAGCATGCCTTTGGAAAGGCTTGTTTGAAGCTTTACAAATCTCTGCTAATGCTATTGTCAGGCATATTGCTGTGTACTTTCAGACCAAAAAAGTAACGATTCTGACAGCAAAATAAGCTTTTATCTTTTGTAATTAACATACATTCAAAATGATAGATTGTGTTTCAAGTATTTAACATTAAAATAAGAAACTAAAAGCAAAAGGAGGGATGATGTGACACTTCTGAAATTGGATTCACCAGTACAATCTTTCTACACTTTATTTTCTGATCCATCTACATAGCTTTGTAGCTGGTTAAAGATTGTTCCATGCCTCCCAACTGCAGGAACTGTCATAGTCATTTGGATTCAGAAAAGGATTATGTTTTCTACTGTTTTTAATTAACATATTTCTGGCCATAGTCAAAGCAGTACTGAGCGATTTCCATTCATTTAACATGTCTCATGCATCTGAATTCTAATCCACCCACTCCTTTTGATAAGACATTGAGTAGTGACCTGAAAATAGTGCTGAAAAGAAGTTTGAGAAAGAATTGGGGGGGGGGGGGGGGGATAAAAATTACAGTGTTAAAAAACTGTTAACCACTAGTTACTAATTTAAATGAAGCTGGAACTAAAACTCTTAGTGACTACTAAGATTGGCAAAACACTCACTCTCAAATATAACCCCCTGTATACAGTTACATTTACAAGGGAAGCAAGCCATTAAAAGAAAAACAACTCTGCCACATACTAGTGGCAACAAATGCAATAGCTGTGAAGCTGTGATGGGATATGACATGCGTTTCTCCATACATTTACATTTGAAAGCTTTAATGAAAGCGTATTGTCAGGGAATGCCAGGCCCACTAATGTATTTTCCTTCGCAGTGTTGTGACAAGATCCCACTTCGTGTTGCATGCAAGAAAACATTTTGTATTAAATGCAAAGTTAATATGCAAGAATGAAATTGAGCAAGTTCCTCCAGCAACCTTGCTCTGCATCAAAAATCTAGGGGAAGCCTTTTTTGAAAGACAAAAGCATTTTATTTCATTTCTTACGGAGCAGCCTCTTATCAGATATTTAGACATTGGCAGTTGGAAAATTCACTCTTTCTTCAAGAAGGCTGTAAAGTAAAGATACTGCAGCACTTTCTGAAATTTCATCATCAAAAGAATGTCTTCTGTTAAGAAATTTGAAATTTGAAATAAATACATGCATATAGAAATAACGGACTGAGTCTGGCTGTTAAATGCCTTTTAATATCTAACTTCATGGATTGGTTGTGTTGCTTGATACACAAAAAACTGCAACACCTAAAAAAACTGTAATGTTCATATGATCAAAATAAGATTTAATTTAGAGCTCTTTCTGTAGGGTACTGGTTTTATCGATGTTCAGGAAAGAAATTAAATTGTTCCCCTGAGTTCATAATAAACTGTGGTTTTCCTTTTTTCCTTTGTTTCTGTCAATTAGTGAAGAAATTTTTGTTCATCCTTCCCCAACTTCTGCTACAGATAGCTTACATCTAAGGCTTTTGTTTGATTGCTTGTCCAGAAACTGGTTCTTATTAAGCTAGGTAGTGGTCATGTTGGCACACGGTATTAGGTATGAGGCTCTGGCCAGCCTGATCTAGTGTAGCGTGTCCCTGCCCATGGCAGGGGTTGGAACTAGATGATCCTTGTGGTCCCTTCCAACCCTGACTGATACTATGATACTATTAATATATGGCATAGAAACTGATACTCATCAGTCTCACATGTAGCTCCTAAAAAAAAAAAAATCCCACTACATGACCTTTGTCCTATGTGAGGAAAGTTACCATGCCCTAATTTGAATACAACTTTGTTTTCACTATGAATTTACAAAGGTATCACAGCATTACAAAACTTTTTAAAATTAATGTCAGTATGGGACTTCCATTTATGGACACATAGGATCATTTTTATGTCATTGAGATCAGTCTTTGAAAAGGAATGCAGGGGCCTTCAATCTCAGCCAAATTCAGATACTGCATAGGGGAATCCACCTCTTCAGCACTGGATGACACAAGCCCTGGCATGCCATTGAGCACTTAAGCATATTGTGTACTACTGAAACTAACAGGACCCCTCACCCATTTTGCTGCCAGCTAACACAAGCCTGGGTTACACAATCAGGTTCTAAATTAGACTAATCACTTCACTTTGGCAGTAGTATTACGAGAAAAAGATTCATCATTCATAATGGAGAAGGTGAAGATGTGAACTTAGCAAAAAGACACAAAGTCATACATCAAGAGACAATTATGGGTCTCAAATATCAGCAAGCAAAGCAGGCAATACCTAGTGTCAACACAGGCAACAGACAGCGTGGCAACTTTCATTCCTGATGACAGTGAGTGTCTTATTTATTCTGTTGCGTGATAATGTTGGTGTACTATTTCTGGTCTCTGGTTATATTCACAAGAAAAGTACACAATCCTACCTCCTTTTGGTCATCAGTGTTTCCTCACATGAGGGTACTTGAACATCCACTCCCATTTCCAGAATTAAAAGTGAAAATGGTTCTCACATTTGGAGTATCAGTGCTTCACCGTTACTGAGTGTTGAGTTAGCCCTACAGCAGATCTTTAATGAGATAAGTGTTATTAAAGATTGGTGAAAAAAGGGGGAAAAAAAGTTGAGTATGGTGAAACTATCACTTTAGAGATCTGAGGACTCTCTTTAGAGCCTGATTTTCAGATTCTTTTTTGAAGCTAATTCAGAACTCTTCTTCAGCCTTTTATGAAGGAGTCACTTGAAAAGAAAGATCTGATTTTCTGTAGGAATAGCACCATTAAATTTGAGGCATTTCTTAAGTAAAGTATTCAACTGAGTATTATCTGCCATTAAGATAATTAGGTCTAATTTTGCCTTGGACCTTAGTTGAAGCTTTGCAGTGGGAAATAATTTCTGGAAGAGTTTTTACCTATTTAAACAGGCAAGTTAAATAGGGAATTTTGAAAGATATGGATTTCTAGCTCATTCTCAAATCAGATTTACTTGACATTAGAATTACAGTTTTAATGCACAAAAATTTAGCTAACCACAGTTAAGGAGCTATATTGGGATTTCTGAATGGGAACTATCAAGCTATATATGTTTTCAGATATGCACATCTACTGTGCCAGTAAAAGCATCTTGAAAAAATTACAATCTCATGATAGTGCAGGTGTGCCATATGGGGTTGTCAAACATGTACACCAGACCTAAAACTGTGCTACTAACAATTTTCATAGTGACAACAATTTTTATTTTTATTTTTAATTTCATCCATAAAGTTAAAAGCCTAATCCTCTCCCAATTAAGTAAACAGCTAAATACAGGAAGAGGATATTTTATCCTCAAAAGAAAAATAAATAAATCAATTTATTCCTTATCCTTTTCACTTACTGCTAAACATGTAGCTAAACAGAAACTTCTATTACTGAAAAAAAGCTGTTGTCACTTTTTTCTGCATATGGGGAAGGACAGAAATGAAGGGGGGAAAAAAAATCATTATTCTACAGTCTACAGAACTTAATTACCTCTTTCCTCAGGGAAATTCCCCATGGAGGCCACCAACATTTTAACCTCAATAACTTGAATTATGTAATCATAAAACAGCATTAAAAACAAATGGCAAAGGCAATAAAAATAAAAGCTTGAGACAGATTTGAATGTATACTGTTCCACTGCATCTTTCTCCAACATTGTCTTTTTTTGTTTGTTTCTTTCTTTCTACTGGGAGCTATAAGCCAGATTTTTAGATACTATAAACTAAACGTATGTTTTTCCTCATGTTTTCCCCATTATTTCATCCAGCTCACTTTCTATTGTCTCCTGAATTGAGCTGATACACAAAATCCATTACAAATTTTATCTCATCCTTCAAGTACAATACAGTAAGCTTCTTGAATCGAGACCACATTTCCAGTAGAAAATTATGGAGGTACCAGAAGATGCTGTGCCCAGCAGAGAAGCAATCCCTCACTTATTGAAGACAGCACTTAAGTAAATCGAGATGCTGTATTTTGTGATATGGCACACCTGAATTAAACCATAATGGGTATTAAACGCAGATTTACACATACTCAGGAACGTGGGACTTAGTCAAGGGAGCAGTTTAAAAGAATTTCAACACGAAAATTCAACACAAAGCCTCAACATTGTACAAAACAACTTCTGAAACTTTATTGTGAATTTTAAAGTACATTTAGAAAGGATCTTATCCTCAATATCATTAATTAAAAATAAATTTGAAAGAAACTCACATACTAGTAGTTTAAGCAAAGTTCAGTACAGACTTTTTTGAAGTCACAATATATACATTGCATGAGAGTGCAATAAGCTTCCAATTACATTAGATATAGAATTTTTAAATAAAGAGTTTTGATTTGACATGTGTGAGAGGCATACTGTTTACAATCAAAAGTTTTTACAAAATAGAGCAAAGGAAAATGGAATTTAATACATTTTGAATGTACAACTACTTTATAATCTTTTTAGGTAGTTCTTTACTCAAAGTGTACAAAGGTCCATTTTTATTGTTTTTTTTTTAAAGGACATCTGTTTGCTTCACTGTCGAATGCTGATTAGAAATGAGAGTTTTAAAGAGTCATTACTATACATATCAGTGAACTCTTATGGCCACTACAATGAAGAAAATATTACAGAATATTGACAGCATCTTCTTTTCTCCTAAACTATGCATAGATAAATACATAGCAATGGTGCCTATTACTACAATAAAAGTGAAAACACTTCACCTGATTTTTGCAGCTATTCTTTGCATAAATATAATGCATTATATATAAATCAGTTTATTTAACAATCAACTGATTGCGTATTTTAACACTCAGTAACATACAGAAGTACATACACTGCTATCCTTAAACATTTTCCACTCTGTAGTGGCTCTTAAGATTCAAAAAATCAACACTGTAAATTCGTAATTCCCAACCTGGGGGAAGAGTATCCCTCAGATGGACCGATACTACTTACACAAGTTAAACCATATGATGAACCCATAGCGTCCACCTCCAAAATACATAACAGGAGTAATATAGTATACTGTGGCTACTAACTACTGCATAATCATTATATAGGAAATCATCACATCAAATCTTTTACATTTATGATTACTCATTACATTATATCACACACAGAGCAAAACTTTCCTCAGCAGATGGACCTCTTTTTCCACAGTTTTTCATGTTTTAGAGAAAAATCATCACACAATTGACAAAGCTGTGTCTTGAGAAGTATGCAAAATGTGTTTCCTTTTTCAGGATAGAATAGCGAGCAGCGAACTATTACTTTACAATCAGGATGTAAAATTATGTCTTTAAAGAGAAAGTCACGATTTTGGCATCACAAATAAACAAATCATGATTGGGAATGTGGGACTGTCATTTAAAACTGTGGGAAAAGCATACAAGAAAATTATTTAGACAATAGTGAATTAGAAGTTGCACTTTCCTTTCAAACAGAGCACAGTCGGGTTATGTGATTTATGTCCATCCATTCTGCAATGTGTTATCTGAACAGCTCAAAGTACTGCAAAGGACAAGAAAGCTTTGCATTCATTATTGCCAGAATAAAAGGAATATGCTAAAGTATGTAATTATCAGTGGGGTTTTTTTACCACCACCAAGGATGCTTGGGACATTAAGGTCTGCAAAAGAGAGCACATATTTCTTTTAAACACACAGGCAGGGTGGATAAAAATCCGCCCTGCATGGATTTGCTTACCTACTTTACTTGGACTTCTTTATCACAGCTAAACTGAAACCTCTTACACCAAAGAGACTTTTCAATATAACTGTCTCTGCTATGGAGAAAAAAAGTAATCTCTCTCAGAAAAACAGCACCTAATAGCAGTGATCAGTTCATGGGCAAACACTCCAGTTCAGACATAATCCACTTTTGGCTGAGCTGCTAATCTTGGAATCTCTCTTTGCTTTTTCATGTAAAATGTAGTAGACTAGGCTTTCAGCTGTCATCCCTGATAACAGCAGGAAAAAATGCTAACAGTTTTGCAGAGGTACCTGATGTTTTTGACTTCTGGTATACTACCCACCAGAAACTTCATGGTGAAAAGCTATAAAAATATGCACTCGATTTTGCCTAATAACCATGCAAAAAGAGTGCAGCATGCCTACCAGCTTCAGTCACGCTATGCTTGCTTGTCCACCACACACAGCAGCGTGCATGGTGAGACCTACGGATTGCCTCGGGAGCCAAAGGGAAGGGAAACGAGAAGTGCCTGGCATAGCTCCTGGAGACGAGAGGTTTAGAGCCAACACTAAGGACATGCTGACAGGCTGTACTTTAAGACTTCTTTTTATATAAAAATAACAATAATAACCAGAAGCTTTACTAGTCAGAAACTTGCCCAGTGATTCTGGGTTTAAAATGAATCTTGTAGCTTGCATTATTTGTCACTTTTTTCCCCCCTTATTTCTGTTTTAAAGACACAAAATAGCCCACCCTTTCCTTTGCTATCTTCAAAGAAGATAACTGAAGCCTTCCAAGATCCTTGACAGCTTAAGTATACAGTAGGAATAGTTGAAAATTACATGTGCTTTTCCCAGTGTGTAGAAAGGATGGCTAATGGGATTAATGAATCGTTTGCTTTTCCAGTAGTGAAAAATCTAAATAACAACATGACCTTCCGTCAATGTTGTTATCTAGAAGCTTTTCCTTAAACAGTTCACATCGCACTAAAGATGACCTCAGACAGCAACTATTTATTAATGATCTCTCTCTTGTGTAGAATACATAGAGAAAAGTTCAACCATTTGCACTAGTTGCTATTTTCCCTAATGGGAAAGTAGCTCTAAAGGCTAAGGTCAGCTATCACAAACACTAGCCTTTCCACTTCAGTCATAAAATACTCTCAAGTCTATATTTTTCTTAGAAAGGAAATAAATAATGTCTGATAGAAAAGTTCCTTTCCAAAGAAAAGTTACAGTGTAAAAAAGAAAGATGAATGGATCTCTTTTTGTGTTTCACAGAATTCTTGGATCTACTTCATATAAAACCTCTGTCATTGATGGAGGGGCTCTTGGTTTAAACTAGTGTGAAAAGAAGCCAAGCATCTGTTAACTTTTAAATTTAGGTGTTTCACAGTGCTAAACAGTTTATTTAAAAAAAAAAAAAAAAATATATATATATATATATATATATATATCCCATAGGAACGTGGGGCTAATATTGTTGGTTTTAAATTGACAGTTATCAAAGGGACAGAGAGGTTTTGTTTAACATCAGGTCAGCACACAAATGCAGACTGCAAATAATTTTTAAGTTCTAAAGCCAGAAACATTATTTCTAAACAGGGACTGCATTCCTTAATAAAGTTTGAAGAGAAAGGTTAGACTAACCCTAGATCTCAATCTTTTTTTTAGGATTTATTTTAGAAGGATAAGAGGTTATAGCAGAATAAAAAAAGTATTTAATACAGTGCCTAAAATCCACTGATGCTTAATACACTTGATCATCAAAATACTTAAAACTCTAGCATTAAGTGATTTATGCGGTTGATGACATAAATGTTTGTGACAGCCTTAGCCACGTAGTTGTATCTGCTTGACTTTCACACACTTTATTTGAAGACATGCATGTGTAAAGATCAGTCTCAATTGCCAATTTGCCTCATGTACCACATTACCATACAAAAACTGCTACAGATTTTCCCCCTCAGGTGCAATTTTGTCATAGTCCATTAATCCTTTCAATCCTCCCCCAGTCCTGTGGCCTTGTTATGTAGTAATCCCTGATTGTGGTGGTGAAGGAACATTGGAAAGTCTCTGCTGTCTGCAAGACAGAAAATTACAATGGCTGTCTATTAAATTTGGCTCTTACAGTGCCTGGTTGGATCACACTCACTTGTCACAATCACAACCAGTAGCCATAACATCAGGACAAATTATCACTGACATCCAAAATGTCAATTTTTAACTAACTTTCTGTTGCCTTTTCAGTACCCAGACACAGGTGGAAGCCCAGCTGTATTTTTAGGGAGTGGGGGAAAAAAATCTTAAATCAACACATCACGTACGGTGATGTTTCATTCACTTATGCATGTCAGGTTTTCGGTTTTCAACTCCCAACTGGGAACTCTCCCACATGATTGCAACCTATTGTACAACTGAAGAACTTGGCTTTCTTCCACTTGACTCTGTTAAAGAGAGATTACAGGGAACGCTCCTTTCCAGGGCTGCTCTCGTTAAATAAAAGATTCTCTATAAACATCAGAATTTCTCTTTTTTTGTTCAATATTTTTACACTGCAAAATAATTTGTCTGTATCTTCTCTCTCTCCCCCTCATACGTACATGCATGCACGCACGCACATGCACAAAGCCACAGGGTTTCTATCCCACATCAAGTATGTGTATCCCTATCTTTATTGCCCACACAGACAAAAGTCAAATGCATTTGTATTCTAAGAAAACAAACAGACAAACAAAACCCAGCCTTTCATCGGCTTAATTAAAACCTGTAAACCTTGGTTTAATTCTACTGACATGAAAAAGTAACAGCTACGAGCTCCCAGCCAAGATTTGTGATTATGTAGTGAAACCTTTACAGAAAAGCTCGTTTACTTACTAGTTGCACTAAGGTCTGTATTCAGTAATACATCCAATCACAATCTTTAATTAAGGGGAAAAAAAATAGCTGTTTTAATTTCAGAATAAAAGAAATAGGTAAATAAATAATCAAATACATCACAAAAAATATGAAGCAGCCAAAGCTTCAAGACCAGCCACAAAACAGAGGAAATAAACCTCCTCTTAGTTACCTTAGATATTTAAAGTTATAACATTTATATCTAGGATCTGACTTGTCCTTGGAAGTATTGTACTCATCCTTCAGTGTCCAGCTAGATCTTATCCTTTCCTCTAGAACAGCAGTGATGAGTGTGATTACACAATCTATATGCTCGACACACATTACTTAACGCTACTTAGCATACTGCTGCATGAATCAGTCTTACTCACTCATAGGGCAGCATATACTGCCTCCAGACTACTGAGCTGGTTTCGTTTGTCTGGATGTAGACGGAGAATAGCATGTGGAAAATTCTGTGCAGAAGAACCATATTTTAGCTTCTTCAGACATACTGAAGTTTAACTCAAACTTAACATATTCTGTACTTATAGACAAATTGGAATAATTTTCTTTGACTTGTTTTAAGAATAGCTGAGATTTCACTGCTGAATTTCAACATCTATAATACTGAAGAAAATCGGAAATTATCTAGTAATAACAGCCATGTGCTTGCAACACTGTTCAAAACAGTGGGATATTCTTATGGTAAAACAGCAAAATACAAATTCTTACATGAAAATTAAAGGCTTAGTGCTATTAATGTCTGAGGTCTTAATCTATACTGAGCAATGATGCACATTCAACATCTGATAGAGAAATCTGTCTGGATAAGAAGGTTTAGGTGTCTAGTTCTCACCCCAGATAGTCTTTAAAGGTCATACCAGTAGTAGCAGATACCATGCACTTCAAAACAAGTCACACCAGTCTGCACTGCTGCCTATATTAGCTGCCTACATTAGCCCAAATTAGATACAGTCTTTACCTAAAGAGATGTTCAGGATAGACCTTCTCATCAGCACAGGCAGGATCCAATCATGCTGCAACCAATCATAAAGGCCATGCCAATGACAAGAATTTCCCTTCTAGCACAATGCAAGAGAGCTACACTCAGACACGTGGAAATTGTGATACCTGCCAGCTCACTCTTGGTATCAGTGTAGTGTTTCCCTAACTGAATTTTGAAAATACCTGCCCAACTCCTAGGAGGCAGATTATGTATTTGCAAACCCAAAGATTTTCATATCAAGAAACAAATACAAATCATGCAAGCAAACCTAATGGGTAAAGGAATATTCATGTAGAAGTACTTCTTGAACTCTTCAAGTTAGAAACTTTCCTATCATATTTGTTTAATGATATTCCTAGCAGTTTTAAATTTCCATTTAGGCTGTAAGTAACAGGGATACAGTTAGGGAACTGTTTGCTAAGGAAGAGCCTGGCAGTCGCAAACTTATATTCACCTCATACACACATGCGCAATAGGTCTCTGTGTGATAAGCTTCATGCTGATTTGGACTGCAATTGCACTGCATTTTCAGAAAGTTCATTATAATGTTGGGCACATGTTTTATCTTGTAAAGTAAATCTTCAAATGTCATTAAATTAGATACTTAGCTGTTTTCATAAACAAAGAGGTTGTCCAGCAGTTCTGAGTTAGTCGTAAGAGGTACTGCTGGTCTTCTAGAAAATATTGCAAATCACTTTGAACTTCCTCCCTATGACTCTTAATGCTATTAACTATATACCTGCGTGTGTTCTTTAGGCAACATGAATAATACCTTCAGCCAGTATTGTGTCTTTTCCTTAAGGCAGAATGCTCAATATATTTCAATAAATGTATATATAATCCTGTACATGCAAACATATGTGTATATATATGTAGACATGCACATACATTATGGCAAGGTAACATGATGAGTGACATCATATTCTCCTTGCTTGAATTATTTTAGGCCTAACTGAACAAATGCAACCAAAATATCTAAAACAAGCAAACAAAATTACCAGAAATCAAGGAAACACTTAGAAAATGAGTCACTATTACACACTAAAAGCATGATGACTTTGAGATGATGAGACATTATGAGCCTTGATCAAAGTTCATGGAGTTTCTCCTTGCACAAAACGGCATCTGCTTGTTACGCTTTTATGACTGTGGCTGATGTCTTGATTTTTAGTGTGTGTGTGTGTTTGTTTGTTTTTTTCCAGAATACCTACTGGTATCACTAACATTTCCGTTTGAAATGTTCTAAGCTCCAAGTTAGATCACCTTTCAGGTGAAGCAGCAGACAAATACCCTTAGGATTTAGTTCTCTGATTCTTGTGAGTTTAACATAAGGCACAAGTAGATTTTTCAAAACCACTTGTTATTAATTGTAAAATTCTCACAGATTTTAATGAAAGTCTTTTCTAACCCTAAACTGTTCCAAAAAGAGTATCACCCCTCTGTGAATTTGGCATTCTGCTACCTTGTGCTCAAAAGCCAGAATCGCTGTTTATAGATCAAATATTATGCATAGTCAAGTCTTCCAAAAACAAGCCAGTGCAGGTAATGTTATCAATATTACCTGAACAACATTTTAAAGAAGAGGAAAGTCTAAAGAGGGAGCAGTTTAATATTCACCCTTGACAAAAGGAAGATGGTAATTTGCAGCTGGTTCCATTTTTAATTGATAGGGGTTTTATGTAGTGAGTGAAAGCCAGCTAATTTCCTTCAGAGAAGTGTTCGTATTCTCTTAACTGGGTAAGAACTACATGCTTCATATTGGTTTACTGCACCACGGGGATGGGATAAAATATGAAAGTAAAAATTTCTTCATTCTAGCTTGGAAAATTAACTGTTAAGCTCAATGGGGGCAGAAATGAAGGTGGCTTTTAGATACAACTAATTTAGTATCAAACCAAAGCAGTGAGCTTTCTTGGAGGAGAAAGAGACCAAAGGGAACACAAAATTGTGCCTAAATTATTTCTGAAGCAATTCCTATAAAAACAGCTTTCTCTTATGTTTAAATTGATTGCACACTTCCTTTTATAATATGTATGTTATTCACAGTTTTAAAATCAACAAGAACTGCTATGGGAAAAAAAAATAATATTTCTTTTTCAGCACATTAAAGTGCAAGTGCCATCTGAAGATGAGGCCTGGAATGCTTTTTGAAAAGCAGATTGTGAGATAGATCCTCGGTTGTTATGAAATTACATAGCTCTGTTAAGTGTATTGTTCAATTAAAATGTAATGGAACTATGATAACAATTTGCTTACATTACCATATGCTAATAAAATAACAAACACAATTTGTAAGTTTTGTTCTTTGCTTTATTTTGGCTGCTTTTAATTGCTTAGATTTTCTTTAATTGTAAAGATTGTACGTTTGAGGATAAATTCTCACTTGTACTGTCAGGCCTGGTTAATCATTCCCTACTTATCCACATTTCTAAAGATCTAAGATTTTTCTTGAAAAGAGGCTTAGTAGCAATTGTCTTGTGTTCATTAATCCATAAACATTTTATTTCAAATCAGATTGCCAGCAGACATAACCTCTTTGCATTGCTACAACAGAGACTTGATTTGATTAAACAAACAGCTCTGATTCACTGAATTGTCTCCAGAATAGTTGTCCCTGGCAATACTATGCAAATAACTGCTGATGTATTGGCGTTCTCAGCTTTCTAAAGCTGTTAGGTTTTCCTCCACTAAAACATCACAATGTTGTATCTAATTCAGCAACTATGCTACATGAGGGCCACCACATCTAATGTACATAGTCTTTAATTCACATTCTACTCTTGGTTTTGAAAATAAATGTCACATTTAAGATGTTCTTTCTCTATATCTGAAATATGCATCCTGAAATAGCAATAATATTTCTCTATTTTGAAACACTTACATTTAGGAAGTGAAGACAAAGCACCTAAGAAGACGGAAAAGCTAAGTGTGCAGTCTCAGCAAAAACAGCAGAAGTTGCAAAACTTCTGTCAATAGGTTTCTAAAAAGTCACAGTTCCCAAGCCTCTGAAAAAAAAACCTCAATGGACTTCAAAGATGTAGAGGAATCATGGACAGAAGGCTTTGGGGGAAGCGGTAAAAACTATGAAGGAAGTATCTATTTCTTCCTGCACTCTCTTAAATACTGCAGTTCCTAAATGAGGGTTGGTGCGAGTATTGATGCAACCAAGTGGTTCACTCTGCTGGTTGACCCTGAGAGGCATTATGTGACCAGCCTACCAAAAAGACTCCTCTGAACATACTGAGGTATTTTCTTTCTGGGAAAATGTGTTCATAGTTAAAATGGTTAGTTCGTCAGTATTGTGTCAAATACTTACATTAGCTGAGAATAGACAGGGAGACTCAGCCAGCCTACAATGAGTTTGTCAAAGTGCTGGTTAGATTACATTATTTCTTGCTTTCTATTTGACACAATCTGTTTCTTCTTATGACTCAGAGAGCGAGAACTGAAAGATGAACCTTCTGGTATGATCTTAGTTTAAGCCCACCATATTGTTTTAGTAAGCTTCTTAACAAATACTTCTATACATTAAAGTGAGTATTTCCAGTGTTCCTGGGAGATAAATTAGGTTATAAGCATTCAGTGTACATGCAGCCTCCCCTCATTCACCATGTGATAAGACAATACACTAGATCACTCATGGGACTGCTAGCCATGTCATTGTATTTCATAACTTGTATGTAATAACACCAAAAATATGTATGTTAATACTTGTATCATGTTTATGATCTGTGCTAGGTTTTCCTTACTGAAGTTTTTTGTATGCATTGCATTTTGAACCGCAGTGTGTGAATTCAATGATAATTACTTAGAGTTACAGAACAGTTGGTGATTCTTTTCAGATTTTTTGGCAGAGACTGAAGTCTTAGTACAAGTGGGGGGGGGGAAAAAAAGGTCATTTGTTTTATAAGTAAGAAGTGCAACATTTTATTACACTGCTAAAAATACAAATAATCTTTCTAGAGGAAAGGAAGCAAAATGAGAGGAAAAAAAGATCCTAGAGTTGTAAAGAAAAGGTTCAAGACCCTCTCCACACCTGTAGAGCTTTTCTACATTATCAGTCTTGGTTCAAAACAGGGATCTGATCAATAGTTAGACTTCTTTAAGACTTTTAGATAGTCTCAGCTGGGCTTTTGCCCAGCATGCAGATTAGCATAATACACTGTCTGTGCTAAAAGAAAGGTCCATGACTTGAAACAGCAGGAGTGCTGAAGTCAGAATTGAGTTGCTTCAAAGAGCTGAATAAGGAAGCCTGAACTTTAACTTTATTTTTATTTATTTATTTATTTTAAATTAACATCAAAGAGATGTCCCATCACACACTTGTATTCAGTCCAAGCATCTATCACCTGACTTTATAAATGTTACATTGTTTGCATATGATTCTCACAGCTCAAGCTTAAAATAAGAAGTTTCAACTCAACTGAAATACAAAAACACTCCTTTCCCAGCTGAGCTTCTATTTAATGTGCCAGATTAAAAAGTTTGCCCTACTTTAATGGATGAGCCTCAACATGGTTTGTCTAAGAAATTCAGAGGTAAGGGGAAAACAAGTCTTAATCGGGAAAAATTCACAACAAAGCAGGCATTGTACCTAAGCACGTTCTTCAGAATTTATCATCTTTTTTGCCTCAGCTAAGTCTGCAAAAGAGGATTGTTGATTTTGTACATATTATTTTAGGATAGCTACCCCAACCCATAAGGTAGTAGAAAGAAACTTCTCCCCTTCTGATGTTTGTTTGTATCAAAGTTTAATCAGCTAGGAATCCCCTAAAGAAAATTCACACAGCAACTTAGACCAGCATTACCTCAAGCTTCAGTGGGTTTAAGTATTACACATCTAGCCCTTCTATTAAACTACCTCAAAGTACCACAGATGATTGGACTAGAAATTAGATTCTTTTGTCCCCTGTGCTTAGAAAATAATGGTACTCATTTTATAACTGTACAAGTTCCTGTTAAGGGCAGAGACAATCCTAAGAACTACGCTCAGAAGTGTTTTATTCTATTAAAAAAGGGATGTAACCTGATTTGCATATTCAACTGTTTTCATTAGTGTATGCCTCAGTTTATTTCTACAAATTTCTACAAATTAAGATGTCAAAAAGTATCACAAAGATTAAAATCTGAAATGCAACTTATGCAGCTTGGAAATAGCATTCTAGAAATGTCTATTGTTAGACAACACCTAAAAAGTGATGTTTACATGCTTAAGTGGCTTAAAAGTGGGCCATGACAGAAAGGGTCCATGCAGTAACAGAAATTATTTCAGCGTGCTTAAAACTGCTTGCTGCAGGTCACCCTGTGAACAAAGTAAACTGGTAAAGTCAGAGCTACTTATTAGGTACACAACTACCTTTCAGCCGTACTGGTAACAGCATCAGATAGGCAACTTGATGGTTAAACTGGAAATTGTGGAGAGGGACTGAGATCCCTAATTCTTGCTATTTGAAGTTAATTAATGCCTCATACTAAAAGAGATTACTCAACAAGCTGCAAGAGAATGATGGGTGATGCAGGAAAGAGAAAAAAATGTCTCTGAGTCTTCCACAGACCTTTGCTTGTGGGAAGAAGAAACAGGAATTATCATACAGACATGAGGAGGCGGACTCAGCTCTTGATTACAAGCAAAGCCATCAGTGAAATATCTGTAATTTCACAGAACTGGGCTCAGATAGCTTTTACACATGCAGTTCTAACCTCACCAAAAAAAAGAAACAAAAAAATTAACTTGGGAGTAAATATATTAGCATCTTCTTGGCCTTCTTCCATGACTATAATATGGCATTAGTGTAAATGTGACTCAGACTTGGGATCCCTGGTCACTGTCGTAGCCAAAACCCTAAGTATATGAAATTTCCTTGGCTCTGGCAAAGCACTGTGCTAAATTCTCAGAAATGGTAACATTGATTCATCTCACAACAGTCTACATATAACAGCAAGACTAGGCACACAAAATTATGCACTATCTTGCCTCAAGGTTAGCAGCATATTCCTAGTAGAAGGGAAAATGTTATTTTCATTCCCTGCAATCATGTGATAAATAGCTCTAGGGCAGATTCAGCAAGATTTCGAAGGTTGTGATTTTACAATATAATGAATGTATGCCTAGCTTTTTGCCACCTGAAAAAGTAGCAAAACAAAGCAGGACCTGTCAGTATTTTGCTTGTGGCAGAAATCAGACATTGTCCAGAATCCTTCATGAGACACACTGCTACCTTCTTAACTAGTTGATTACAACATTGACTCCAATACTTCAACAGCTTGGCTTATCAGCATATGGCATAATTGGAAGCAGCAGCCAGCAGGTATCACAAGTGAATAGGAAATGTCTCACACTGAGTAACTACTGACTGTGAACCAAACACATGGTCTTGTAGGCAGGTTTGTGGAGGAAAGTAATAAAATGTATTGAAAGTGAGAAGAACCTTAGATGGAATACCTGTGCAGGATGTGAGGCAACTAAATAACCAAGAAGGTTCAAAAGTAGGAAGGACAAAGCAAAAAAATAAGTCATTGCATTTAGATCAAAAATGAAGAGATGAGAAACTAGCAAAGGAACATGTTAAGAAGTACAAACCAACTATTTATCCAGACTTCTTACCTAAAATAAACAGCAAATCTTAAAGGAATGGTAACCCTGTGGTTGACAGCAATCTAAATCCATGAACAATTTCAGGAGACACTTGAGCAAAGGTAGAAGGCATATGCTGAGAAGTGCCTTCTTAGGAGCAAGCAGACTCAAATTACAGCACTGGTAAAAGCAACTCATGCTCAGGACTGCTCACCGAGCTTACAAAGAACTGACATTTATTCCTATTCTACTCATTCTACAGAGCAGACTGTGGAAGAAATGCTTTATTCTGATCATGCTTCCTATACAATACTGTAATGTACTGAAGTAAAAATTGAATACAGGCAGATCTATACTATCATGATCATGATTTAATGGCCTGTGCTGATTTAATGTCTGATTTTGATGCTTCAGATTAATCCACTTTGGGGGGATAACAGAGTTACAGCAATTGTATGCAGCTGCAATCATTGATGCAGTCATGCATAGTTTGCAAAATGGTAGCATCAACACTGAATAAGGTATGAAAATGTGCTGGAAGTATACCAGATGGTAATTCCAGTCTGGTAGTGGTGCCACTGCCTATATCACCACAGATATATGTGAAAGTCCAACAAGGACTTGAATTCAACCACAGGACTAAATTGCATGGTTTTGCCAGACAGGAGGGCAGAGACTCACCTGTAATTCATATCCTCAAAGGCACCTTTACATTGCAAGATAGTGTAACGTGATTCTACACTGAAGTAGGTAATTCAGTATAAAATCCTGCTAATGATAAGGTATTGTACTTTCACCTGTACCTAGCCGGTTGAGACCAACCCCAGGTGTATTGTTCAGGGTTGACCTTGGCCAGCTACATCAAGGTATGAAAGATCTGCTTCTCTCCACAAGAATTTTACATTTAAACAGATACCTCACAATAACAATCTTGTTGTAAAACACATGCTTTGTTTCAGTAAAGACAGAATCTTAACAAAAATGAGAAAAAGGCACAGCACGTTTAAAGAGCAGTGAGTGTATAGAACAGTCCACGCGTAAATGAGATCAAATCTATCTGTATCAACTGTGTAGAATAACACAAAACCTAAATTTCTCTCTGTATTTTAAATGACTTCGAAGAGCAGCAAAATTTACAGGGGAAAATGTCAAACAAATTGCCTTCACAGACATAAAAAAATCAATTTTTTTGTGTTTCCAAGATTGCATCTTCTGGTGCACGAGTTAATGCACTTTGTGGAAGTTATTATGCTATGGGCTTATAATCTTCAAATGGATGTGGTGGCAGCTGAAATCTCACGACAAAATGCAAATTTATCTTTGCTACTGAAAAAAATAATGAAGTGGTAAATAGTTGCAGAGTGACGTTACATGCAGTGATATGCAGGTTTTGTGGGTTCCTCATTGTATGTGTAACTGTATACACATAAAAGGAATGAAAACCCAAAACAGGTAGCAAAAGCTTAAGGCTTTAAAACTGGAATAGAATTGTTAGTGTTTTCCAATACAAATGTGATAAATTTAACCAAAAGCCCCTCTGAATTTCATCTAGGCTTTTCTGCTAGTTTTAAGAATTTGTGGGCAGCACTTAGGTGAAGATCACAAGTAAGCTAACATAGCCAGGTTATTCTTATGCTAGTTTTACTCTAGTCAAGACACTGGCATAATGTTGAATAGTCTTAAGGTGTCTTTTTGTTATGCATGTTGCCTATAGCATTTAACTGAAGGTGCTATCTCAGCATCCCTCTCAGACTCCAAATATCATGAGCAGCAGCAAGCAGCAGCACACAGTGCAGAGGGCTCTTTTGACCCCCAACTATCTTGACTGAGGACAGCAGGAAGTAGGTATGGCACTCTTCAGTAGCTAGAGGCTTCCCAAAATGAACTTCAAGAGCACTCAATACAATCTAGCCTTACATTTAGCACTGGGACACGGAAATGCTAAAAAATACCAAGTACAAGATAGTGAATGCAGAAATATGTTTTAATGGGGTCACCACTGATCCAAGAATGAAAGTTCTGAAATTGGGAATTACTCCTATGCCATATTTATGACAGATAAAAATCATAAAGGGCAACAAGAAGTACTTTGTCTGGAGCTGATCTGCACTATGTATAAGGCATCTTAGTAAGCATTGCATGAAACCACTCTGCTGAAATGTGCTCAGCATGCTGCTTTAAACAAGCAGACACAAGATCACTGACATTCTGTATATCACAGCAGCACTGCCAGGTTTCTTTTTAAAAGAGTAAGTTTTTCTACAAGTCCAGACATCCACACTGAGCTTTTAACCATTTTGAAATGTTTTCTTCTCTCATCCCAATCTCCCTTTCAAATTGCTGAATTCAAAAAGCACTATCCTGTTACTGAGTTGTAATCGCCACGGCTCTGCTTTCTGATTTACATTTTTTGCTGTTGTTTTAAGAATGAATTTTCTATCACAAGTTTTGGTGAGATACCACACCAATTACAAATTGTGAATGCATTATGCCATCTGTAAGAAAACTATGAACAACCCTACTTCAAAAAAATAAGGCAAAACATAATATAAGAATTACTTTGCTTACTTGTTTTAACTCTGACAGATACCAGATGGCTACAAAAATTGCTGGTGAAATCCAGCAGGCTAGCTGTTACTACAGGATTGCACAGTACTCCAGCAGCTGTAGGTGAAGATAGATATGGAGGACTTGGGGGCTGTAGATAACACAGATGTTAACTACTCTGAAGGAAATGACTCATACTAACCATTACACCACAGTTTCATGCCTCTGTAAAGCACATCTGGGATGCCTATATAATATCAATTATAAGTGAATCTGATTTCATTTAAACATAAGGAAAAAATTTTTCACTGTGAGGGTGAGAGAATACTGGAACAGGCTGCCTGGGGGTTTGTGGAGTCTTCTTCTCTGAAGATATTCAAAACCTGCCTGGATGCGTTCCTCTCTGACCTACTCTAGGTGACCAGACTCTGGCAGGGGTGTTGGACTAGATGACCTTTGGATGTCCCTTCCAAACCCTAACATTCTGTGATTCTGTGGCTTGGTCAGTATTCAAATACAAGTGCATAAGAGTGCAAAACCAGTAACCTCTGTTCATCCTATACCTGCTTTGAGTACCTACAAGTTCACTAAATTGAACATATTTCAGATTTTGACATCCACGTTCAGGCCAGACAAATTTACTCCCTCAGTAAAGCTCTCCATTACAACCAGAAGGAGCCATCCTAGCTAACATCTCTAAAAATCCATGCTTATGAAGTTAGGCCCTAGTTTCTCCTCTGCCAAACCTTCAGCTCAGTTTTGCAATCCAAATATAGCATGCCATCAAGCTACAGAGGGAAAATGTGTGTTACATATTGCAGGAATACATTTTCTTCTCAGATTTGTATTAATAACTATAATTCATTCTGATTTGATTCTCTTAAGTCTACTAGAACAAGTCAAAGCAAGTATTTATCTAGTTTAGAAAATGTTTTACTTCCCATATTATGCTTCTACCCAGATACACTTCCAAATGCTTCAAATCTTTGAATCTTAATGAAGCCAGTTGGTTCATTAAAAGTCCTTACCTACAGCAATGCATGGTTAAGAGTTGGGTATGTTACAACAGAAAGTACACAAAATGTGCTGCTTCTTTGCTGTGATAGTATTCATTTAAAGTGAAATCTCAGATTCCCTCAGATCACATATGTTTTATGAAAAAAATGTGCTCAGAGGATGAGATTAAAAAGTTAAACAGGAAAGGATAACCACAATAGCTCATAAGTGGAAGAGATACATTTAAGCATCAGTCAAATGATACTGGTGTTCACATCATTTATAGTGGAAGCTTGAAGACTGAAATACTCCACAAGCCATTGGTTTCTTGGTACTCTAAATCAGATTAGAATATTTCATAATCAACTGCTAAAGCACAGAAGGCCAAAGTCCAGATTGGACCAAAGCTAAATAGTAGTGATATCCAGGGATGTTCACCAGGGATCCTGTCAACAGACACATCATAGAAACACGGAAGTTCATCACTCTTAAAACTCTTGAAAAGCACCTAGCATTTTCAGTTGAGATTTTGAAAAATTGCATTAAGAAATAAAAGTTCTGATTTGTAGTCAGGGAAGCAGACTAGAACAACAACAAAAATAACAACAAAAAATGTTATGAGATTCAAATTACTTGCAGAAGGTTCTGTAATACCCCTTTGCCTGGAGGTACTCTGAAAGCCTACACAGCCCACCCAGATGTGGTCCTGCTCTACCCATTAAATGTTATGGACTGCATGTGGTTTGCTGCTATGTATTAATTCTAGAGAAGAAATCAAGAAAAATAAAAAGTAAGTATTTAAATCTCATCTCCACAATGTATTTTCATCTCATTCACATGAGGTTCATGTAATTCATAGCAATAGTCTCCTTCAGCTTCATTGTCCACCTGAACTGTACCAGTACTCCCTAAAGAATGGCCATTAGAAGTGAAGACAAAATAGATCAGGATGAACCAAGGGTGGCTTCCGTTCACCATGTCCATGTTTCTCATCTGATTCCACAATAGGGACAAGCACTGCCATTTTGAAGTTATTGCAGTTTGAGGAAGAAAATAGGTGTTGTACAATAAAAATAAAATGCCAGTCACAGTAGTGGATTGCCTATCTTGTCTCATTCTGTATTTCTGCTGATTGACAACCTAGTGCTCTTGTAGCATACAAAGGCAAAAAAAAAAAAAAAAGTAAACTAAAATCAGGCATTCATTTCAAAGTGAAAAGTTTGACAGATGTAACAGCTTTCTGAAATGAAACTGATGAAACTTCAAATAGAAAAGTTCATTTCCTATACAGGGGAGAGATCAAATTTCAACACAAGAAGTTTACTACCCTTAGACAGATGCAGATTTCATTCATTTTTTTTATTTATCTGGCAGTTGTTAAAAATATGGTAGACAACTAGAGCTTTGCTAGTGGTATACAGTCTACCTCCTGCTGCTCTAGATGCCACAGACTTCAATACAATCCATGTTTCAGGGTACTGTCGTCACAAACTGAGAGCATCTTCAAATTCTCTTACTGTGAATGCTAGCATGTCACTGATATTTTGACCTGTATTTTTGAAATGGCTGAAGTGACACAATCTGACAAGTGACCAAAATTTCCTGCTGTGATAGACACATACCTAAACCAGAGAGGTAAAGGAAGAGGTTTTGCAATATAATGTGGATGGCCAGATACAACCAAGGGTGGAGTTCAAAAGTTTACAACTGCCTTTTCCTCTGCTCACATTCACAAAATGAGGCATCAAGAAACATACGGCACTGAGGGGGAAATAAAAAAACACAAAAAACCCCAACCAAAATACAGAAATACTGGGAACAGCAACAAAACACAGGAACTAGAGTTTCATTGCACTGTCTTCTTAAAATAGACAGCTGTACAAATGGAAAGATAATTTAATTAAAAGTCAGTAAAAGTCTTTCTGCTGATTTGGGAACCTTTGAATTTAAGCTGTAAGACTTTCCCCATATGTGTAGATATATACCATTCAAATAATACTGAACGACATACCTCTAAAACCTTTCCCCCAGCGTCAGTGAGAAAACTCGACTGGATCATGCCCTTCACTTGATCATACTCTTCACTGGTGTGGGATGCATCTCATCCAATTGTATCCATTAGCTTTTGCAACCCATTTAAACCAGCATGTTTTCTTTAGGGTGCAGTAAATCATGAACCGAATGATATAGATTGGATTTGACATAAAATTAGAAGCTAGACAAGATGAATCCCACCATAATGTCAGTAGAAGGAAAATTAGATACTGTCTGAACAGGTACCACCAAATAAGCATAGTGTTGAAAACTATACAAATCATAATTTTGGGGAACAACCTTTATAGAAATTAGACTAGATCCACAATCAGAACCTGGGGCACATGAAGCAACCATAATGTTAAGATACATTAATTACATGTGGCAAGGAGAGGGACTGGCATAATTATAACATTCCTTAAATCTACCCTACTGAATGCAAAACTACTACAACCAGGGGTTAAACATCACTTCCCTTCACACTCTGGATCTTATTCTACATAGGGAAAAGGTGTTCTTTTAAATTAAAATTCAGAAGTTTACACCATTTTCTGGAACTCTTAAGACCCTTTCCTGTAAAACCAACTTTATAATAAGTATCTTCCTAAACATACTGGTAGAAGATGGAGACTCCAAAAAAACCCTCAGTGCTGGATGTACTCCACCATGAAGTTCAGTAGAAAATCTTTTATTTCTTTAAGGAATCTGGATGAATACTCCCTGTAATAATCTGATTTATAGTTAATATATAGGAACATGTATGTATCCTACAACCACCTTTACATTCAAAACACAGTTGCCTCTAGAACCTTATGTGTTTTGAAGGAGCACAGACTATGAGAAGAAATTTGCATCTATCAAGTTTAACCATTTAAGACATAGCTGCTAGCTACCAATCAACAAGAGGATACAAGAATGTCAAATACCATTAAAAAGTGAAACATTCCTCTTCATATTTTTTTTTGTGGTTTAGAGGCTGTACGACCATATGAAGCACAAGCTGAAGTAGCTCATTTGATCAAAAATATTGTACAGGCAGGTATTTAACAACTTTTAATAATTAGGAAAACCAGTCACAGAAATTTTCTTACTAGTAACACATGAAAGCCCTGAAGGTACTAACAACATTACAATGTATTACTAATAAAGGCAGTTGTATCCAACGCTTAATTTGGATAGAAGGAATGAGAGACAATGGAAGATAATCAGTGTGAGGCTCCTAAGTATTTCACAAGTAAGTATCAATGGCTATCCTCTTTCAGCTATCAGCCAGTAAGAATATCCAATATAATACTGTTGGAGTGGGGAGAGATTGCTACACTAAAACGCTACCTAGATCTTGTTTCTGCAAATGTGAGGGACAGCTGATCCTCCACATATGATCAAATACAGCTCAAAACAGAATTCTTTCTAATTCACTTGACTCTCAATTAATTTCTCATATTTTTGTTTTATTTTAGAAATATTCTCTCAACATCATCCTATTGCTTTTATAAAGAAAATAACATCAGGGAAAACAGCAGATGGTGTAAATTTGAAGATTTATGTCAGTTTGGATCTAGCTTCAAATGGTGACCTCTTACTCAAGAAAGGGTTCCTTGTATTCGTCTTGTAGCAAGAAGTGTGCATATTCCTGAACGACTTTCATACAATAAAATTAATATTTGTGCACAAAAAAAAAAAATCAGTTTAGCATTTCACAAAATACATGGCAAAGTTACAACATCAGCTTAAAGGAAGCTACAGATGCTACACATCAACAAACCTTGACACATGCTGAATTACTCATTTTTCCCTCTGTGCAACAGAGGATGCAGACCAACCCATGCCAAGATTTTAAACTAAATTTCCCCTCCAACTCACTAGCTGCAAAGCAACAAGAAGAAACACAGAGTGGGTAACTTTTGAGACAGGTACAATTTAGACAACACAGTATGGCTACAAATCAAATTTTTAAACACCTTTCTCTACATTATGAAACATAAGTCATGGTACTCATGAAAACAGAAAACTAAATTGAGAATGCAGGTCGGATCACTACAAGATTTCAAAGTTTAGAATTTTGGTAGGATCGGTATGAATTCAATACTCAAATCATAATCACCTCAATGCTTCCCCGAATCCCTAGGTACTAGAAATATCCACCACATGGTTTTGTATGGTTATGACAACACTGCTATACAAAAGATATCTTTTTAAAATGTATTTAAAATTTCATAATTGTATGATCAATGCAATACTGCAGCAACACCAATTTAAGGTGTCTCCTGTCAGTAATGGTTATTGCTGTTTCCAGTGGGAGTTCATAGCTTGCTAAAATGCAATCCACTACGACAAAATCATTGCAACTATACTAGAAGACCGTTTCTGTATGATACTTTAATTATAAAGAACCCGTTAAGATGATATGCATTTTGCATTTAGACAAGCATGTAAAGTCTCAGTTAGGCAAGATGCTAAAGCCCATAATGTTGCAAGTGCCTTGATAAAAGATGCCAATCAAAATGAACAAAAGAGGTAGCCCTCCCCAAACTTCAGTAAAATATGTCACCATCCATTAATTTCTTATCTACAGTCTGGAAAATCTTTTTTTTTCTTTTCAAGTCATTGAAATGCTATCTCATGTAAACCAGAAATAAACTGGTTAAATACCCAGATCAGTCTGTTGGGATAAATAATTTTATGTACATTCCACTACAGGCTGGAAAGTCAAAGTAATGATAAAAGAAAAAGAAAGTAAGGTGTGTTTTCCCTTGTGTTTGTTTTTCCTTCGGTGAAGAAACTGACATTACAGAATGTATGCAAGAGATGGCTGCACTTGAGCAGCACCTGAGGAAACCTCTGAGTATAGATTTCATGGATCATCATAGCATTTTGTGGGAGAATAAATACCAAAAATTCAGGTAGTGCCTCTAATTCCCATTAGATCTTCCAGAACATGGTACATCCACTTTGTCAGTTATATTCTGCATGACTGCTGCAATTAGATAATAGAGTAAGAAGATATAGTATCTTCTGAAATAAATGAAACAAACTCAGCTATTCTTGAAGGGAATTTGCCTAGAAGAGGGTTGGTCCACAAGGTATTAGGTATTTGTCCCTATGCACAACACATATAGTTGAGCAGTTATATTACCAAAATAATAATCCCAGAACTAATGAAGCAATCTTACTTACAACTTGGAACTTGCTCTTCAGACAGGTAGACTGAATGTAAATAGGTCACAGTTTTCATATCTTTAACATCTGCTGTTTATACCCAAGAAAGCACATCAGGGGCAAGAAAATTAATTCCCCAATTGCTGTCAACTGAGTTAGGGAACAGCAATAAACAGCTTACTGTAAGCCTCTAGCTACAATAAAATTGCTGTCAATAAAGTGTGGCTGATATGGTTTTGCAGTGCTAGAAGAATAGATTCTTTGGAATTGAAAATATGAAATGGAAACTAAAAAGATCCTCCCTTGTTCCTAAATACAAAAGAACATTATCACAGAATTCCAATAGTATTAAACTCTCAAGATCCGTTTCTCATTTCCATGTGTGGCAAAAATTTATTAGCATTTGTAAAACTTTGGCTTTGTACATTCAGGACAGATGAGATGCCAGTGATTCTGATAAAAATCTTTTGCATGGGAAACATTTCAAGAGAAATGAAGCTTGCTAAGCTTTTACTGTCTGTATCTGTACACAAAATGTTCCCTACTCTAGTTTAGCATTTCTGCTGTCACTATTGAAAATGGTATTATAGCTTAGGGTTATGTTCAGATTTCCATTATAACCCTCAGTTTTCACATGCTCTTAACTTTCTGAAAAATTCTTCTTTTCAGCTGAAATTTTCCATGCTTGGTCTCAGCTCAAAGATGAATTTCTTTAGACAGTGGAGCAAAATCTGTTAACCTATTTTTTTTCAGTTATACAAGGACAGAAAAAAAAATACACTGTACATTTTCACCATTTCTAATATTTTAGTATATAGATATATAAATATAGAGAACTAGAAAACAATTGAATTTTCCATGCAGATATTTTTCCAGGTGACTAGTCCTCACCCAAGACTAATATCCATGCTAGCATATGAAACAATTAAATTGTGGTTTTTATACTAAACAGTCAAACAAGGCCACCAAAAATAATGCCATACACAGAATTATGGAATGCTATGTTTATGGAATTTTAATATTTTCAGGTGATGTAGACTCTGCACTGCTGTTCCAATGCAGATTTCCATCAACGTATGGACCTTGAAATTGTCACTCTCAGCATATCAAATGAAAAGTCATTAGTGTTTTCAGCTTTTCTCTTCTCTTACATAAACCCCAAAGTTACAAATTTAAACACTCCAGAGTAAGATAACATCAATTACATTTGCCACAGAAAGCTTAAGTGATGTGCATTGATCAGCAGGAGCCGATCTACTCATTCCTAGAGCAGGAAAGAAGTCCATTGACTGAAAAAGGAGTAAAGCAAGCTCTGTAGAGCTTATGCTACTGACTATACGAACAAAAATATACCTTAGTATGGAGTGCATTTAATGTGTCAATCAAGTCACAAATCCTTAATTTCTGCCATCCCACCACAGAAATAAATAGTGTTAACACATATTTTGCTTTCATGAACATACAAGAACTGTAGACATTTCTGAAACGTATAAATCGTCACCTTGATTCAGAGAAGTGCTTAGAGTGTGCTTATGGCCATCTTTCTGAAAGACAGTATTTGAAGTCATTTGGACTTTAAGGATCTGCTTCAGTCCTACCACTTAAAATGAAAGTTAAACACATGCCTAAATGCTGATGATGAGGAATGAAGACTGAAAGTTTTACTCATAACCCATACCAATACATATTTTTAAACCTCTGTTGTTTGTCACTGCTGTAATTCAAATCTGATTAAACTGTTATAATTTAAAACTGGGATAACCACAGTAAATTTACCCTATTTTGGTTTATTATTTAATCTGTTGCTAATCTGATGATACTGAGTAGGAGTTTTTGTCTGTTTATTTGCTTTTTATAAGAGGCCTTTCACACAGAACAATAAAACATGTCGACTTCTACTGTATTTCTATGTAGCTATTTGCTGTAGCAACTTTCTAATTTGAAGTGCATTTTAAAGTTCAATCAAATATTGAAAAGAACACTGATTGAGAAGCCTGCATAGATTTCAATATTCTTTATGAGTCATAACACTGATTTTGGAAGCTTAGCTATATAAGCTGGTGGTGTGTAACATCCTTTCCATACTCCTAATTATGTGAATTAGCATTTAGAACAATCCCAAATTCAAGTATTCAAAAATGCTCTTTTTGGAGCATCCACCAGGTTTACTGCAAGATAGGCACTTGAAGAAGGCTTTGGTTTTTATACTAAGTACTTCTGAAACATCAGCTTGTGCAATTCAAAGTGACATGTGAAGACTTAACCACAGAAATTCCACTAAACTTATTGACAATCACACAGAAATTGCCCAGGAAAAAAAAAAAAAAAAAAAAGTAAGACATTTGTACTGAACAATCTATTTTTGAATTCTAAAAGCTTTCTCACTTAGAACCCTGTTCTAGCAGATTTCTAGGGCCAAGCTCCAATTAAAAGTAATGGGATTTTGCTTGCATGGCATCTGAGTGTGGACTTAGGTCTCAGCTATTAATGTATCTGCAAGATAAATTACATGTGTATTTACCTTGGACTGAAATAAACTCCAAGTAAAAATGGAGAACGATAGTATTTTTTAAATGTGTATTAATCCTATATTTCTTCTTTCCCTTTCTCAACATCCTCCACAGCAATTCCTCCACCCTTTGAAAACCACAGGAAGGAAATTTGCTGAATATACAGGTAACTTAATACAACTTCTAACATTAGATACAGAGAAATTAATTATGTTAAACCTCAAGGAAAAAGTACACTGGCACAGAAGTAAGCATCTCTTCTGAAAGGAATTTTAAGGAAATGTTTTTTCAGGTACTGTGGCATTAGCACACACTACTATTCAGTAAGACTTTAAAATCTGAATACTTTGCTTAAAGGCCATACCCTATCACAAACCTAGAAAAAAAAAACAACCCAAAAACCCCCAAACAACTCCACACTGTGAAAGAGTGTTTAACTCCTGTGCCACTGAATATTAGCTTGAAAGGCATCTTAATTTCAGGAATTACAAACAGAATAACCCTAATGATTACTACCATTGCGGGATATACTGCTCCAGACAAAAGCGACAAGGGGGTGTAAAAAGGTTATATCCTGTAACATCCTGGGAAAAAAGAAAACACACACTGTCTCCTGTGCCACAGAATAAAATTACACAGCTTCAGTTTAGAAAAAAATGTCTACCTACAAAAGAGTTAGCTTTTCAGTTACATATCATATAATATAATACTTTTGCATGGAGTGATCCAAATCATATAGTTCAAAAAAGATTTAGCAAGACTTCAGCGGAGTTTGAATCAGGTCCATATACAGGTATAATGACTGGTATTACTATTGGACTGAAACCAATGTATTTAACATGAGGAATACAGGTAACTGAAAACACTGCCAGCAGTTTTTGTTGGGGTTTTGTTTTGGGGGGGGGGTGTTGTTGTTGTTGGTTGGTTTTCTTTCACCTCATACTCTGTTTCACTATACAGGGCTTGTACGTTTTATCAGGTAAAGAATTTTGGGGTTCTTAGGCGCCTCAAGGTGCTATGGGGGGGTTAAGTTTGTTTCCTAAGAGTTTGGAAAGCTAATTGAAGCTAGATTAACAATATCTCAGAACAGAAACAGACTGTGTGGGTTGCGGGTGTTACATTTTGTAACTAAAACTGGGGAGAAAACTTCAACTGAGTAACCACAGATTATCCAGAGCTTTTTCTATAGATTTGTTTGGTTTGGGTTTGGTTTTTTCTAACAAGTTCTTTTTTTAACTTACACTAATAGTATGTGCATGGTGCTGTGTGACAGACTGGAGACGGCTCTGGGAGTATACCCTTTAAAACCCTTAGAAAGGTTAAGGTTTTGAGAGAATCTTCTGTGATGTTTTCAGTGTCTTGTTGTACGTACGAGTTGTTTTAGAGCAGTCACTTTAGCAGAACTGTCTAAAAAGCGCTTGTTTTATTCTTAGCATCTTGTTAGTGTGACACCTTACAGACACCCGAAGTCAAGACACAGTTCTACGAACATCACATTCATCTCAGATAAGGCTAATGCAACAGCAAGAGAATGACTTTATCCCAAGCCTGGCTACTGTCAAAATCTTTTTGCAAAGACAAGCCTAAATGTGTCTCACTTGATTCCCTAGGATTCATATACCTAATAAATTCAAACAAATCACCATCACTTGGAGGGTACAACAGCAGCAGGAATATGAACACAACTTCCAACACCTACAAAGTCGATGCAGCAAAAGTGAAGCAAGAAGGAAGCTGCCTTGCAAGCGTTCAAACTTAACTACTGACCACTCCAGTGCAACTATCATTAAATAAAAGGTTCTTTGGCTGCAATATCAGCTGGATCCTTCCCTCCCCCCGCCTTTTCCTAGCTACTGCAGGGCTGGCACCGGGCCAGCGTAAGCGACATAGTACCTTAGTGCCATCTACAGGCTACACTGACACACCAATTCAGTGGCAAAAGACAAGCACCGATAAAATAAATTAGACAGCACCGCATTTAAATCTTTATTAGCAAGGAATTATTAGACCTAAGAAAAACTAATGCTGGATTTGGTTGAAATATGAGTTTCTCAGCCTCCTAATCCCTCTTCATATGGTGTATTTCACAGTTTAAAATGAGTTATGACAGATCACTTATGCATTACTAAGATGAGAAAATATTTACAATGGGCTTTTTTTTTTTTTTTTTTTTTTTTCTTCTTTTTCCTGCATAATTCAGACGTATTCAGAAAACTCATTCTTTTCAAAAGCATGTTTTGGCCATTTTTGAAAATATGCAACGAACCATCTACACAAGATCAACTTTCATCTGTTACAACAAAATCATTGTGAGCTCAAAACAGAGGAAGACTTCCGTATGGCTTAGTTATATCCTACCAACAACCCACATGCTTCACAGATGAAGTAGCTTTAAAATTCAGTTGTCTTTCTTAGGGAGAAAAATAAAATCAACCCCTTTAGTAACACTAACTTCGCAAGGTTCCACATCAGCTTGAACTATAAAAGAACCTCAAGCCAATTCATTTTAAACGGAATGTACATATCCCTTCAATCTTGACACACAGATCCTCGGACCGAAATTTAGCATATAAAGAAATAGCTTTTCTTCTTCAATAACTTTTACATTTGGAGGCAGTCAAACAGCGGGGAGAAAAAAAAAACGTTTCTCAGTTTTGAAAGCGCACCTGTATGTGCACAGGCACAGAGGCGTAAGTGTCCCTTAACAATCAGTATCTTTCAAAAACCAAAGTATCACAGGAATTTTGCAAGTGTTTAAGCCCCAGATAAATAATAATGGGGTCAAGTTTTACTCTGTTTGGCTTTGTTTTTTTGTTCCTCCCGTAATGTAACTAAGGTATGTTAGACTAAAACAAAAACAAAAGAAAACAAAACAAACCACAATACAGTGGCACTTTTAATACTGGTTGATCGGGCACTTGTATGCAGTACTTATAGACCAGTAAAAGTGCTCGTTTACCTGTCTGGTGTGTAAGGGGCCCTTTGTCTTGAAGCCTCCTTGGGAACTGCACTCTGAGGCACTGAAGTGATCTGAACTAGTGGAAGAGCGTTTGGAAAGGGTGTCACAACCACCAACAAAGGTGTTGTCCAACGGGAGCTCCTGAATCACATGGTGTTTTTTCACTGAAACTGGAGTGTCAGGTTTGAGATGAAAAGCAGACTGCGGAGAAGCAGATTTGTAATGCTTGGCAAGATCAGGACTGTTAGGCTTAAAGGTTGTTGGTGGTGCTGTGCCCCAGTCAAATCTTCCTATACTTTGCTCCTCCAGCTCTGCTGGAAGGCTTATTGTCCCGTTGATAGGTTCATGAACTGCATCATCAGGTTTGGACTCCTCAATGGTCACAAAGTTCAAAAGAGAACTCTTTGGAGATTTCCTTTTCTTCCGTTTCTTTTTCTTGTTTTGTTTGTTCTCCTGATTGGGAGACATCCACTCAGCACCTTGCTTGCTCCTCTGGGCGGCTTTAAATCTGGATGCATGCCGACAACGAACAAGAACTGTTACAAATATCACCACTATGACAACCATGGCACCTGCCACAATAGCAATCATGATTGTGAGATAGTCCTCATTTTGATAGGGTTGGCTACTGTCACCTATGTTCCGGTCCAAAGGTGTTTCCATAGTCCTGCGTATCAAGTCATAAATGTAAGAGGCATTTCCAGCAGTATCATTTACATACAAAAATACAAGTACAAGAGTATGCAGGGATTTGGGATAACCCAAATCACTTATGTTGACAACTAAGCGATGCAGCCCCACATCATTAGGAGTTGGTTTTTCTTCCAGAGTGATATTACCTGTCACTGGATCAATCCGGAACAACCCCTTGTTATTTCCACTTACAATTGTGTACTTCAGCTCAGCATTCATGCCAGTGTCTATATCCACAGCAAAGACTTCAGCTACTACTGATCCTGGAATTGCTGAGAGTGGCACTAGCTTAAAAGAAGTATTAGAAGGTGGGTAGATGACAACAGGGCTGTTGTCATTAACATCCATGACGTTTATGGTTACTTTTGCTGTAGAAGAGCGAGGAGGTTGTCCTCCATCCACTGCCTTAACATCAAAGGTATAGGAGCTCTGCTGTTCTCGATCAAAAGAAACATTGGACTTTATAACTCCAGAGTACGGATCCAGCACAAAGTTTTCATTGTCATTCAGGATGGAAAGGGTCACTGCTTTATTTTCCCCAGCATCTGCATCAGTCACCGTGATCACCCCCACAGTGCTATACTTTGGTAAGTTCTCTGAGACAAAAAACTGAAAGTGATTATGAGTAAATTTGGGACTGTTGTCATTTTCATCCAACACGGTAACAATTACAGCTGCTTGACTCTGCAAAGGAGGGGTGCCATTGTCTCGGGCTGTAACAGTAAAAATGAAACGTTCCTGCTCCTCTCTGTCAAAAACTCTGGAGGCTGTCAAAACTCCTGTCTTTCGATCCAGATCAAAAAAGGAGGCATTAGGGCCAAGCTGATAAACAATGTCTGCATTTTTCCCACTGTCTTCATCTGTGGCACTAATAGTTGTTAAGTATAGACCACGACGGTTGTTTTCAGAAACTGACAGCTCAATTACAGGCTGGCTGAAAATTGGAGGGTTGTCATTTTCATCCTCCAGTTTAACTCTTACCAGGGCAGTCTGGTTCAAACTGGGCTTGCCAGAATCAGAGGCAACAATTTTAAAGCTGAATTCTTTGGTGCCCTCATAGTCCAACAAGGAAGAGGTCTCTAACAAATACTGGTTGTCGTAAACTGCCTTTAAGTGGAAAGGGACCTCTCTCTCAATGAAACAGATCACTTTGCCATTCACATCAGTGTCCTTATCTGAAACTGTAATTAGGGCAATCTTTGTATTGACAGGATCTTTCTCAGATAAGTACACTGTGCCATTGATGGGACTTATTATGTACCTGAGGTCTATGTTAGGAGGGTTATCATTTACATCAGTGACATTGATGGTAACAGTTGCCCTGGCTGGTGTAGAGCTACCATCACTAGCCAGCACTGTCACTTTGTGAATAGCAGTTTCTTCTCGATCTAAGGACCTCTGAACTGTAATCAGCCCTGTGGTGTTGTTTAAAGCAAAAAATCTTTTGGTTGCAGGGGCGACTTGGGCACCAAAAATATATCTGATTTCTGCATTGCTTCCTATATCTGCATCTGTAGCATGAAGCTGAATTACCGAAGTGCCTACAGGAGCATTCTCTGGTATATGGACCTCTACTTGGCTCTCTTTAAACACTGGCCTGTTATCATTGACATCACTTACTGTGACTTGCAGGATGGCTGTGCTGGATTTCTGGGGGTGCCTCCATCCTCCACTTTTATTTTCATCACGTAGGTATCCTTTTGCTCTCTGTCCAAGTTCTGCTGAACAATCAGCTGAGGCCATTTCTCTCCTTCTGGAGTTTCTACAATATCCAGTCCAAAGACACTCTGCCCATTTAGCAACTCGTAGTGCTGCACACCGTTGAAACCTGTGTCAGGATCTGTTGCTGATGGAATTGGAAAGCGACTGTTGATCAGAGTGTTTTCTGGGATGGAGATATTGATGACAGGGGATGGAAACATAGGTGCATTGTCATTAGTATCCTTTACAATAATTTTTATTTTGATCAGCCTAAAAAAGTCATTGGGGAGAATCACCACTTCAAGTTCAAAGAAACATTCATTTTCTTCTGCATAGGAAGCTCCAGCACAGAGTTTTTCTCTGTCTATTCTGTTGGACGTTGTAAAGATTTCCCCAGTGTTACTGGACACTTTGACCAGAGGGGCATCCCCTGCTTTAGACACCAGTCTGTAGACAAGGCTGGCACCGGTCCCCGTGGCAGCATTGATGTGAGAAATGTTCAGGTCCTTTGGTATGTTCCCTATGGGTACGTTTTCAGGCAGCTCTCCTCTAATAGTGTAAATAAGTTCTTGAGCTACAGCAGAATCCAGCCTTAAACAGGCAATCAAAGCAGCCAACAGGTAAAAATCCCTCAGGTCCATGATAATGTTTTAACTCTCTTTTCACTGATTTTAGGACTTAAAGGTTTCCAGAAAGGAAAGATGCGCGATTTGCAAGAGGAAGCATGCATGGACTGCAGGATGCATTACATCTCATTTCTTATTTGGAGACAGCACTGTCAACACAACCACACAGAACAGCGTTATTGTTTTTTTAGGCATGACAAATCCACAATCTCCAACTATGACTTGTTTTTTGCAATGCACACTTAGAGCTGTACGTTTTCCTACTGCTTCCTTCCACAAGCAATCCATCTGGACAAATGCACCAAATCCCATCAGCTGCATTTGCACAGAGCAAGAATGGAAATAACTACTTGCAGGATTAAGGTTAGCTACTGTTTCAGCGCATACTTTCTGAATAACATCTTGGTACACTCTCTAATCTGTAACGTGCTTTCTCCCCCTTCCCTCCTCCAGCCAGTTATTTGGTGCAAGTGAAAAAATCTTTCTGCACTACTTCTGGATTCTAACTGCTATGTCAGCTGCCAAATGTAATTTGTTGTTTGCTTCCGTACGTATTTTTTAGCTCTTGCAAACCAGATTTTTCTCTGCTCCTTGTGCCTCGCATTCCCCTCTACAGCTATGGTACGGGGATATAACTACCCGGACGTGCTGCTGCTGCAGCAGTCGTCACTGGCTACTTCACATCCCTGTTAACTGATGAGACAATAACAGGACTTACAGTTTCTTACACTCTCAGCTCAATGTTTCCTCTCCAGATGTTGGACACTTCTCTTTCTGTTTAACAGTCTTAAACTTTCTTTATTTATTTTTAAACACAGCCTAAATCAGGAGGCTGGAAATTCCAATTCCAACTTAGGAGCAGCCAGCACGTTTATAGGGAAGGGGGGAAGAATCTATTTTCTGGTGAGGAGAGAGGTACAGCCTTTCCCCACTGACACTGACCTTCTTCAGGATATTATTAGCAGTTGCCACACATAAATACTGCAGACTAATAACGCAGGTTAAAAAAAATGGAAAAAGGAAAGCGACAGACAGACTTCTGGTTTGCATGCTCTGCTAACCGCCAATGATCCGGGTGCAAGGCTGCCAGCAGCTACAGTTTGGCGGAACTGGGCAGCCCCTAAGCACTAATCTTATCTGCATTAAGCTGCTCGATAGCTGATGCCCCTGATTACTTCCAGCAGAGTGATGCAGGTAGGGATGCAGAGACAGCGAGTAGGTGAGCTTTAGCCACTAACATCAACTGAATCTGAAACCCTGTTTCTTTCCCTAGATAAATACTGCGTGTTGGCTGCCTTTCCCCACCCCCACTTTCCGACCCCCCCACCCCCTTTAAAAGCAATGCATCACAGTGTATAGGTAACTTTGCACTTACGTTGGTTGTCTACCTTTTGACGATCTGCTGCAGCTAAGCAATGATCTGTTCCAGCAGATACAGCACAATGCATCTGGTAAACCACCAGATTTGGAGAAATCAGCAGCAGCCAAACGCTTCCTCCCTGCGATATGTGTTGCTTCGGGATGGCAAATTAGCAACTCCAGGGAACAAATTCACAGTTCTGTCGTTAGTCATCCTCTCCACGTTTCATTTCTCTCAAGCGGCGATCCTTCTGGTGTTTAACGTGCACGCAACAACCCAAACAAACAGCACGCAAAATTCGGTGCACTTCTTCAGAGCGGGGGTATTTTCCGCTCTGCACTGCACACGGTTTCCATCCCTCTCTCCGCTGAGCAGACAGCTACATGAAGTCTGCAACTTCTCACTGGAAATGACAAGAGTTGGTCTGGTGGTGCTTCTCTCTCCTTCTTTCTCTCTGGGGTAACAGTGGGGAGAAAAAAAAAAAAAAAAAAAAAAAAAAAAAAAAAAACCCAGCGAAAAAAAAAACACACCACAACCCACAAGCTAATAGGTTATTGCTTTAGTGACGGGAGAAAGCGACGGCGCTTTCCCTCCTCCCTCCCAGCCTCTCTCCCTCGCACACACTCTTCTCTCTCTCTGAACTGAAATTCTTGATATAACTCTCAATAAGCCCAGAGGGAGGGTGTGAGCGCCGCTAAGCCCCCCTCGCCGCTCCGCATTGGCCCGCGCCGGCAGGGGCGGGGCTGGCGGAGCGCGGCCCTGGCATTGGCCGCCGGGCACGTCGCTCCCCGGGCTGCCGGGCGGCGGGGGCGGCCGCGCGGCGGAGCGGGTGTGCGCCGCGCGGAAGGGTCAGGAGGGACGCGCAGCACGGAGCCGTAGGGATTGGGGGGAGGGGAAGGGAAGGGAAGAGGGGGAGGAGAAGGAGAAGGAGAAGGGGAGACGGACGTGGGTGCGGGGGCAGGTGCGGCGCGTGTGACACGGCGACCCGAAGACAGCTCTTCGTGGTCGGGGGCGCAGCGCCCCGAGCTTTGGGGCGCAGCAGGCGCCGGGGCGCGGAGACAGGCAGAAGGGATTATCAGGGCACTGCGGAAAAGATGAGGGTTCTATGCGGGTTTGGGTTGGTGAGGTAGGGTGGAGGGGAGCTGTTTCATGGTGTGCTTCAGAGCGCGCACTGTCCCCCTTGCGCGGGGAAAGCTCGCAGGAAAGGTAGACCTCCGAGCCGCGGTTGCGTGTCTGGCGCGGAGCGCTGGTGGCCGCGCATTCTCCGCAGCCGGGCCCAGACCCGCAGCCTGGCGCCGCGCAGAGCAGCTCCGGAGGAAGCACCTTGCCCTGGCCCTCCTCCGCGCGTTTCGACTTTATATTTAATACATGCCTTTTCATCTATAATTCACGCTGCTCTGACTCCAGCCCTGTCTGAGCTCCCATTTACGCCTGCACACCTTTCTCCTTCCCCTTCCCGAAGGGTCAGCCGAGACACTTGGGAAAGGAGGGAGAGAGCTGCTCTGCTGGTTTGGGGTTTATCTGCTTAAACATCGAGCTGCTAAACATTCCTCTTCAGTGGTTTGATAAATAATAAAAGTGATACTTTCACCTTCCCCGTAAATGACACACGTAAATTATCCATCTAGCCCCAAAGAAGCATCACATGCCTGGAAGCCAGTATAATAAAATGCCAATGCGTTACGATAGGAGTGACCTCAAAAGTGTGACAAGTAGGTGATTATACTGCATTATATGTAGTGCCTTTTTCAACGTGTTCTAAAGCATGAATGAACCTTCATTTGACTGCTTTTGTTGCTAGCTTTTCTCAGCTTGAACTTGCAAGCCGTATGACACTACCTATCTGATTCAGCATGTCCAGGTACTTGGCCATGCTGCCTGCTGTTTCTGGTTAAGCCTTTCAAATACATATGCATTCAAAAACCAAATATAACATCAGCATATTATTTTTTGGTGTGTGTGTATGCACAGTACTCTATATAGATGATTTGCATGTTTTCAGCTGATAGCACTGGCCAGCTAAAGAGTTCCTACCTTGAAGATTTTACATTTTCAGATGCAGGCTCCAGCCTTCAGACTCCATATGCATCTGTACATATGACACACCATTAACTAATGCTGGAAGCTGCTTGTATCTGTCAGAGGTCAGTAATTTGCATGGCCTGGTATTGTGTAGTACATACTGATAAATGTACATACCCTTGCTAGTTATACCCATGCTGTATGTGAGCATCATGCATCCTGTAATCCCATGATGTGTAAAGATTAAACACTCTTTAGTTTTGCTGTGCTTTGTGTTTCTGTCCAAAAACTCCTGTTACAGCTACAGAAAAAACATTGATCCTGGTTTTGATGGCATTGAGTACGGTTAGCAAACGGAACTGAATCTAATAATAGTTTAAGGAAAATGTTCATTTTGTAGTACAGAAAGGATGGCTACAGCCCCAGCATTGAAAGTCAAGCAAGTGACATGAAGGAGCAACCTTAATGCCAAACCACTTAGAAAAAAAAAACTCTATGAATGAATTAAGTATGCAGTTCTTTCGTCTTTTAAAATACAAAGCAGAACAGCCATTAATGAAGAAGGTAATTGGAACTACTAGCATTCTGTGTAATGCAGCCTGATTCTGAAATACAGCATGTTTATGTATGCGTTGATAATGCACACATTTATCCTGACAGTAGTCATATCACAGCAGCATGGCATCACAGACATTTTATAGCCTCATTCTAGTAACATCACAGACATATAACATTCTTATTCTAATCACACCGTAGTCATTTCAATGTCACATTGTAGTCACATCACATAGCCTGGTAATAATTATTTAACTTTATTGCTAAGCTGAATAGTTTTCTGTTTGCTCAGGGATGACTTTAACTTGTAGTCAGAACTGATTAGCACATGCTCATAAATGAGTTCTTTTCATGTACACAGGGTTTGTCTCATGAAAAGTTAGAAAAAATAAAGTAGCATTTCAATGAATTGTATTTATACCAAACATGGTCTGAAGCCACAATAATAGCATATTTTTTGCTGTTTTGTAAAGTTATTTTAGAAAGCCAAAGATGTTTGCATGCAGATCGGTCATGTTTATGTGCTCCCTTTAAAATGCTGTAGTTCTTTAATTGTACATTATTAACCTCATGGAAGAGACAGATCTTGAGACTGTAGTGTTTGCACAACAGATTGTAAAATTGAGGCCTGGAGTACCAAAAGGGCTAGAACTGTCACAAGTGCTTCTAATAATGGGAATAAATGAATAGAAGGGGCTGAGTTCCTGAGCAGGAGCTAGAATTGCCTAATGCAGCATTCTGCTCCCCCAAAATGTGAGGAGCTACTCTGAAACATTCCCCATGTTCACTTGAGTAGCCATGTTTTATCCTCCAGTAAATGTTTATTCGCTCAGTCTTACATTTGAGAAAACTGTGGTATTTGATGTTACACTCTCCTCAAATGCAGCTATGTACCATTATTTATAGTGTTCCTTAATGGTCTCCTTTCTTTACTGTGATGTATTAGGCTTTTGTCTGCATATATGAACACTGGACTCCTAATCACATCATAACCTATTAAAATGACTTCTGTATTATAGCGTATTAACTATTCATCCGCATCATTGCTTGTTATCTTCGCCTCCATATTATTATGTATCAAATTCTTTTCCGTATCATATCTGACTCAAATTCTAGCATGCTAGAAACTGGCTCCAATTATTCTGTACTAGCTATAGCCAAATTGCAGTAAATGGAATTGCTTACATTGTATCATACTGGCTACAGGCTCACACAATACATTATACATGAAACTGATTCACATTATGCTTAGCTAACTAAAGACTTTAATCTTGAAGTGTTGAGCATAAAATGCTATCGTTCTTCGCTGAACTGGCTCTGGTTACTTGATCATTTTGTACCTGGGATTGCCTCTTACCGGCTGTTATTATTAAAGCAAAATGGCTTTTCCTCTCCTGCAGTTCTACCACTTTCTATGGAGAGCTGATTCATATGCTAATGAATCTGATCTTTTACTTCATGCCTTCACACTGCAACACTGGAATCTGACCTGTGGTGCACCTGTAGCATGACCCATTTAGTGCAGGACAGTGAAAAAATGTGTTATAAATATTCACTTGTGTGTTCAACTAACAAGTCTTTGGCGATCCTTAATGTAATCCCTAGAGGCCTTGTTTCTTAAATGTTGCCTTAATCATAAACAAATACAGCCTCGTTCTCATCTCCAGTAGGAAATATTAAAGACCAAACAGCTGGTTCTGCCATGATCTTTCCCTGGAAAAATAAGCAGTTTGGAGTTAGTGTGGCATGTACGAAACAAGGACTCCCCTATTACAGGCAGTATCTAATCCATGAAGCAGACTTCCTCCATGGAGCAAGTATTTGCTCGATTCAAACTAGTATTGCCATTAGTCTGTCCTTGTCTTGGGATTCTGCCACATTACACTCAACAGTAACGTCAGGAAATTGACTTCTTATGAGAGTGCTGGTCCAAAAAGTGATGCTTATCATCTACTGTGCTCCTAACCCTCTAAAACTTCAGAGAACCTGGGAAGACAAGGGGTGAAAATGCCACAAAAGTAGGAGCAGCATACAGAGAGCATTGTGAAGTCTGCATTTTCTGCATATTCATACAAGCATGTTTCTACTTAGAGGCATGCTGCTTTTGTCCAGACTTTATGCAGCCAGTGGTTTGGATTCAGGGTTTCCTTTTCTTCTTGGGTGTAGGGATTAAACCTGTAGTATATATTACATGAGCAGTTCAAAAGAAGTTGATAAAAATATTCTAGGTAATGCATATCATACATAAACACAGCATTCCAAAAAAGCCATGCAATTGAATTATAAATTATATTTAATTTGTTTATTTTTTTATAATTGTGAAGTGTCTTTAATTGTTTTTCAGAATGGTTGTGAGCACTCTAGGAAAGGGAAAACACTTAAGCAAACAGTTCATGACTATATGTTAACCTGTGCTCTTAAACAAACAGCAGTAGCCAAGTCAGTTAATGATAAATAATTTAAGCCAATTGAGCTGCAGAGATGGGACAAGAGCTGCAGAATTGGGCCCTTTTAATGTGTCTTTCTTCAGGAAAATAAACTCAATCCCTGGATAAACAAATCATGAAAGGAGCAGATGATAAACTTAATTTCATATGAGTGGCAGAACTAAATTTAACTGAATTTGAATTATTTTTAAAATTGATTTACTTATTTTCGACTGACAAAGATTGCAAATGTCAGTTCATGGCTCTGAAGGATCTACAAATGCACAAGCTGAGAACTGGCATTTCGCAGTGCCAGTGTTTAATCCCTGTCAGTACAATACAGGTGACAAACTCCCATTAATTATTGGTTGGGTTTATTTTAAGGTACAGATTTACATCCAGACTTCAATGGATTGAAAGCTTACAAAGTGTTTTTCTTCCTCGCAGCACTTTGGGAACTATTTAGTAAAACAATAGAAACAATTTTTTATATGACAAAAAGAGAATAATAAATAAGTGCCATTTAAGATGCCATTATTGGACCACTCAAAAGAGATGTAGTCACATATGACACAAACAGGGGGAAAAATTGTTTCATTCTTTGCTATCCTCCTGTTATTTATTATGATTAAAGTAGCTGATGAATCAGAATACAAAACCAGATTCCAAACAATGTACTTTTGTGCAAGGTGAAAATATTCCAAGACCTGAAAATAACCCTATGTCTTGTCAATGTTTTATTGTTTAAAAATGTGAAAAGGAAAAGATGAGAGGGGGGGGGGAAGGAAAGCTTTAATAAAGCATTTTGATTTCCATCAAAGCAGTAATGTAAATCTGATTGATGGAGTTATGCTGACGCAGTGTTGACAGGATCAGAATGAGACCTCCTTCAGGCATTTGTTTTTCTGTTTTCAGCTTCTGACCTGCTCCTTGCTTGCACAGGGAAAAAAAAATAAAAGAACAAGGAAAAAAAATGCTCAATTTAAATCAATATATACACTAACTTGCATTAGTTAAAAGCATGGGGGGACCATGTGGCTAAGTTGGTAGCACGTAAGACTCTTACTGGGAAGGTCATGAGTTCAAGCCTGCAGTGGGCAGGAGAGTTCTCTCTGGGCAGCAATGTCCTCCCTCCTCAAGAGGGCACTGGACTTGGTGCTATGGTCTAGTCATGGGGTCTGTGGTGACAGGTTGGACTGGATGATCTTTGAGGTCTCTTCCAACCTTGGTGATACTGTGATACTGTGATAGTGAGATTGACATCTTTGCATCCACATTTGAACCTCAGTATCTTCTGTTTTTCACTCCTACTCTGATGTCAGTCATGCCTCACCATTTACAAAAGGTTACTAAGGTAGTGAAGCTTGATTAAACTCTGTGTCCTCTGAGGGAAAAAATAATACTCATTTGACATAGACATCGCTTCATTCTTTAAATTGCAGATAGGCAGACCGATGACTAATTTCTGTTTAAAAGCATTGTGCTGTTGTGATTGCTGCATATTTCTTTTTCTAAATATTTTAGTTAAACCAAGGAATGCATGGTTTTGAAGTTTTCTCTTTTGAGGGATGGTATGCTTTGCATTCTCATGGTAGAAAGACTGCAAGAGCTACACCCTTTTGTTGAGCAGATTATGCCCATCTATTTACCATGCATAGTCACTGAAGGGAAGAGAACAGATTCCTGAACTGCATTGCTTTTCTGTGTCTCAGTGGCACGGCTGTGATTCTCAAAGAATCTTTGTCCTTCAGGGCTCAAGAGCTGTAAAAGAGGTGTATGTCTTCTTCTTGTGGGCAGTAGTACCCCAGCTCTGTACATGCCACCATGTTCTACCTTGATAAAATTTTGGCTTTCTTGAGGCTGCTTTCTCTCAGACCTCCTTTTGACGTGGAAGCCAGGATTGTGCAGAGTGTCCATGCAGAGCTGAGCCTGAAAGAAAGGATTAATCCAAATGAAATTACTCTCATTAAAACAATGGGGGGAAATTGCAGGTCTATGTTTGGTATGCATTCATGGAATAGGAAATGTCACGGAATATCTTTGCATTAATTTACGTTCTGTTTAGTTTCCTAAAAATATTTGGTTTCTAGACAAAAGGCTTATCCATAGATTTTTCAGTGTTCCATTCAGTGAGTTTATTTTCCAGGTTCCTTAATAGGCAGAAGTTACTCTAAGTCTTAAAGTGAGTAAGATGTTATCATGTGTACAGTAAATTATAACATAAGCAAAGTAGAAATATGCAGATGATGGGGCAGTACTTTCTCTTCCTTGGAACTTACTGGCATTCATAGTCAGAAAATAGTTTAGGGGAAGAATAAGACAGACAGTTTCATTGATTTTCCTTTTTTACTAATAATAAATCACTGATTCTGCCTCCCATGTTGACAAGCAGCAGATGTTTCAACACAAACTCAATCAAGGTTAGTCATTTTGTCCTCTTGCTTATCAATGTTTCTGTCTCTCTGAGGATGACATGCCTCAGGAAATAAGTAAGCACCTATCTATAGGGGCATCACTCAGTCATGCTTAGACAATTATCACAGCAAAACACACCTCAGACTGATCAATAATTGCTTTCCTTGTCAAATTCTGGATGTCACAAGCAACACCAAAGAGAGGGATCAGACCAGAGCAAAGTCTCGCCTAGACAGGTAGATTAGATTACTTTTAGTCCTAACAGAGGCAGAGGGGTGCCACAATGGTCCACAGCAAAGTCTTAGAAGGCACCCATTTCCCTCTGCCCAATAACGGCTTGGACAGACTCAGGCTATGTGAGCAAGGAAATTACTCCCTCCCAGAGAGAACACCTTAGGATCAGAAAATGCAATATTGGGAATCATTTGGAAGTGCTGGAGTTTTTTTTCCTGAGAAAGTTTGTTCTGACATATGCCAGAAAGTTGTTATTTTCAAATGGATTTACAGGGATCAGTGCTTAGATTCCCTTTCATATCTCTGTCTTTCCCCTTTATCTTTTTAAAGCTTGGAAAGACTGAAGGCCTTCTGGCTGATTAGCTTATATCCATGCTTGCAAACTCAGGCCTGTGATGAGGAGAGGATACTTGTTTCACAGATACAATTTTTTTTTTTTAACAGCAACTCAGGTTTATTCAGAGTCCTGTTTAGACATTCTTTTTCTGTGTGGTAGATATCTATGTAACTGTTTTTCACTGAAGACATTGCATTTGTACTATAAAAAAAAAAAAAAGGCAGAAAGAAACCTACAGATTTCCTTGAATTTAAAGCTCAGATGGCATACATGTGATGCTAAGAGAAAACTCACAAAGGCGTAGTACAAAAATTGTAAGTTTATCTCTGTGCTGTAATCGGGAGGACTTTTACTTTCAAGCATTGCAAAGTATGTCAGTCACTGTAAACTCAGATCCACCCTGCCTATGCTATTATCATACCAGTGAGGAGAAACAATTGCAAAACCTTTTTTTTTTTCCCCCACTGCTACATTGTATCAATCCCCCAAAATACCTGTGGGATTTAGTACACTTCACATACTGAACACCAGTCACTTCAAAGATGAACTTCATCTGTTGCTTGGTGTTCATTACTGGTCAGATGTTTCTTGACTGAGAAATGTCTCAAATCGTACTGAAGAGGTTTGGTTGGGGTTTTTTTCACTGTGAGTGCCAGAAGGCTTTAGGATGTGCAGAGAGTAGCTAGTTGTACTCAACAGAATAATGTGCTGCTCATTACTGACAGAAATAAGAATTTTTTAAAATAAGGAAACTATTAAATTCTTATTAATATGATTACATTTAAGTGAATGAGGAGAATGTCTGCTAGCCCTAGAGATATGTATTTTTTTACATATGGTATTGCAGGAATCTTTCTCTGTTCATATACCTATGCTACTACAAGAAAACCAGGGGAGATCTGAACCTTCAGTTTTCTTCTCCATTAAGTAGTTGGTCTTGAAGGTAAGTTTTTGAACACGAATGACAATCTCCATTCCACTAATAAACATGATTGTTACCACACTTTTTTCTTCGGTGCTTTATACTTTATGGAACAACTACCTTGATACTCCTCTGCCAGCCCCACCTGTCACTTGGAAGCTTCTGCCACAGCTGTATGTGTTAGTAGTATTAAAAGCAAGTGACATTGAAAACCCATCTTGTCCCCACAAAAGATAGACATGAGACTCTTACTCATAATTCTTTCTTTAATTGTATGAAGTTATCCTTACAAATTATTATGTCAGTGTTCCTACATAGCCTAAGGCATCTCTGATTTAAAGTATACTGTCACAAATTCTGTTCTCCTTAACATTAATACTGCTTTTTTCTGATCTGAAGTAGATCTTGCCTAACACTGTAAGACCACTGAGAAATACGTAGTTAAAATTAAACAAAGCCTTGAAAGCAGGTCTAAAAAGATCTTAACTGTTGAAAGTACGTTATGGACAGAATATGGGCAGCTGATCCTCAAAGTTTGAACTCATATGTCATCAAAGTGGAGGAGGCTTCCCACAACTTGCTTCAATTTGCATAGTTAAATTTTGTAAGAAGCTGAACTGTTCAAAAGCTTCTTAGTCTTGGCCTGTCAGGCAATGTGTATCTCAAGCCCTATCAGGATCTACAAGTCTTTTCACTGGATAGAATAGTTCATGCCTACAAAATCAAGCTTTGTGTAAAACACAGCATATTTTATTTTACCTTAGTCTTAAGCACAACCATGAAATTTGTATTTAAATGTGCCAGATAATACAGTTAAAGTCCTAATGGGACAGGTTATGTAGCATATGCTGACTCCCAAGCACAACAGATAAGACTCTTGGTTTATATTCCATACTCCATGAATGTTGTCTATCCCTTGCATGAAAAAGTCATTGAAGAAAATCCTGCCTGACCATCATGAATAACCAATGAGTTACAGATTAAAATAGTCTGCTAATATAAGGGTGGTACATGCTGAAATCATACACAACAGAGGAGGGAAAAAACCAAACTATTTGCTTTTAGAGAGCTGTCAGGAATTTTTAGCCAGTGATTCAAGTGACCTCAGTGGTTAATTTGCCATTTCTGAAAGGCAGGTAATTCAAAAGCATTCCTTTCAGTTTCCCAAACAGGGCTTTCTTCTTCTTTAAGAGAATCTGTAGAGAGGTTGTTTAAAATACTGCTGCAACATGTACAGCTACATGCCTTACATATGCTTGCAGATAAATGACTGTAGTAGTTGTAGTTCCTTCTTCTCTGCCTAGTTTAAAGGAAAGAGTGGCTTCATTCCCATTAATTTCTGAAAGAGAGCACTCTGGAATTTTTCACTCTCTCTACATGTTTTAGAGGCAACGAAGATGTCCTTGTGAGAGACAGACAACTTGAGCGTGGACATTTTAACCACTAAATGGCTTGCTAGAGCTCAGTCTAACCTACTTTACTACCTCAAGTCCCATAAAAATTACCCAGACACTTTCCAACATTCTACCTACTATGAACTGTCTTATACAGAGGTACAAGGGGAGTTTCTAGAGGGTTTTTAATGAGAAAAATGACAGAAAATGTCTTCATTATCCTGATTAAAAAAATAATAATTAAAAAGTCAGAATTAGAGAGTGATTAATCCTCCTTGAAGACATTTACATCTAAATAGCAGTAACTGATCTAATGAACTCAAATTTACTGTGCTACAATGAATGTAGATCATGGAATGAAGAATAGTTGGGGGGAAAAAAGATTAATATTTATACAGTGTAATTTTTGAACAAAGCCATCCAGAATAATTGAGCATGTGTATGTATGTAAGAAGAAATTTTAGTGGATAGGAAGCATTCCTGTGGTGTGTTTTATAACTTAGGATGCAATGAAAGCTGTTTTAATTGCATTTTAAAGAGTGGTTCTTTCTGTTGAAAGAGAAATATGAGATTTTTGTTTAGCTTTCTAGATAAATATAGAAGGTCTTCTTGTTGTCACTGAACCTGCTGAAATCTTGCCCACTGACTTCAAGAGAGCAGGGTTAAACTCAAACAATACTTGTTAAATGTATTTCGTACAATTTTACAGCCTGCACAGCTGAACGATAAACGCCTGCACATCTTCTAAATGCAGTAAACAGTGTCATCTAGAGGATATTTTTAAGTACTGCATGTCACCTCCGAACCAGCATCTCTCCTACAGAGATTTCAACAACAGAAAGCCTGTCACAACAAAATACTTGGATGTCTTAAGGCTGTTTGTTCATTTAATCACAGGCATTTAACGAAATCAAGCTAATAACCACTATTCCACTATTCCTATGAATCTTTGGTTTACTTCAGTTAAGGAGAAGAGATATAATTTTGTATCGGAAAACAAGGGAATAATTTGTATTATTGTGTAGTTCTGACCAGTGCATAATTGACTTTACATAAATGTGCCTGACATAATGCAATTCATGTTGCACTAAGAAATGAATTAAAAATATTTTTTAAACATAACTGAGCAGAGCAAATAATTATTAATTCATCAAACAGTATTATGTGGGCTATGGTAGGAAATGAGCTCTACATTTTGAATATCATTTTATATTGATAACGTTACTGAGAATATTCCATTTCCAATCTTGGATGCAGTTAATGGCAACAATAAACATAACCTCATTCCATGAACAGGTGACAAATTACACGAGATTTCATCTCCCTTTTTTTATAATCAATTTCTACTAAAACCCAAAACCAAAACAAAACACTAACAGCACCAAAAAACCACCAAAACCCAGGACCAACCAACCAAAAAAAACCACAAAACCCCCTACATGTAAATAACAAATTGCCAAGAAAATTGCTATTTTTTTACCTTAATTGAAGTTGCTTTCTTTCTGTCTGGACCAAAACCATCTTAGCATCCTGCAGCTCTCTGCAATTCCTGCTTCACAAAGAAGGATTTATAAATTTCATGTGTTATTCCTCTCTTCTTGTCACAGCTTCACATTAATTTGCAAGAATTTAAACATCTAAGGCTATTTCTCATTTCAGTCATGGGTCAGGCAAGAGTGTAATCTGTTTAGAACTAGAGTGCAATGGGTCCATTAGGATGCTACTTGGTATCTGTTTTACAAATGAGCTGCATTAAAAACATACAATTGCTTAATGAGGCTATAATGCTTAATGAGGCTATAATGTTAATTAAATTAATTAAAAACTCTAATATGAAATAAAATAAAACAAAACAGTAACATAATACAGGAATTTAATTATTACAAAGTTTCAGTAAAGCTGTCAAGCTAACTAGTTGCAGATAAAGTCTTAGACAGGGCAATACTGGCTGAAAAGCATTTTTCCTGTTCTAATTCTGTTAGAATTAAAGGTTGACATCACTTCCATTCAACAATAATCTTATATTTATGTAGATACACACTATGGGAGTAGTGGTAGTAGTAGAAGGCTGACTGAGGTAATTAAAAACACTGCATCCAACCTATATCGCCCGACAAACAAAGTTGCAAACATGCATGAAACTGGAGGAAAGATGATGCCCACCAAGTGATGCTTTTCCTATTGTCCTGAGTCTCTCACAAACTTTGGTGACAAGGATGCTAGGACCATAAGCCTCTTTGTGATACAGTAACAGTAATTAATATAGTGAAGAATGCTATTTCAAACACATTTGCATCATCAAAAGACTGCTTTCTCAGGTAAGAAAAAGACCTCATAGCACACCCATTTACAAGGGGAAAGGTTGAGAGGATGAGGGAAATGTGCAGCGTTCAGAGCTTCTTCCTGAAGAAAGAACAAACGTGGGCCTCATAGAGACAGGTGCTTTGTCAGGTACAACTCCACTGAATTTGGATGTTTGCCTGGTAAATGTGTTTATAAGGAGAAAACAAACATGTTCCTGCGGTTGCAGAGAAGCTTTCTTATTTCATCCATTCTCTTTTATTTTCAGACAGAGGAGCTATGTGAGACTGACTGCTCCCTGTGCAGAACGTGAGAGGCAGCAGACACAACACAGGGTAAGTTTCTGCATGTTAGTACTTCTAACATGATAACTAATGTTTATGCATCTCCAGAGGGTTTTAGTGTAGGAAGATGCAATTGCTCTAGTAGGATATCTGGAGGTAAAGTGTGAACTATAATGAAAGAAGTGAAAAAAGCAAACAGCTGGGCTTCCTATCTCTAGATAGCTGGGGAAAAGGAAATGGTCTGTAGGAGCATCAAATAGGAAAATGTGATTGCTCACAGTAGATTTTAAATTTTTTTTTTCTGTTGGCAAAGTAGTGCTTTATGCAGTGTAGCTGCAAACATGATAGACATTAGGAAGCACTAGGTAGCAAAAGATGTGGGAGTATTCTGACAAGAAAGGGCTACAGTCAGGAAGGTCAAGTATGAAGCTGAAACAAAGGCAACACCAAGAGAGAGGATATAAATTAGGAAACAAAGAGAAAGTGCACAGCATTTATGTTAGTTTGGTGTAATTAAAATAGGATTTTTGACTGGTTATACAACCATATTTTCAAGCTTAGTTACTAGTGTGAATATTTACAACTAATCCATGTTGGTATTTCATAGTTTCAGAGTGAAATTGCACAGTCATCTGCTGTCAGTGGCCTTAACCTCCAGGGTCCTTAAAGTACAATATAGTTCAGTGTTAAAGGCACTGCTGCAGCCTCAGGCCGTTGCCACCCAATAGCTTCAGTGCTTGCAAAAATGTTTTCTCTGATCACGGGGAGAGATCATGCCAATACAGTTGCCCAAAGTGTAAAGCCTCAGAGTAAATTTCTTGATGTAACTACTTCCAAAAATGTAACTTTTGCCCCAAATCAGTTTTGTTTGCTCATTACAAATGAATGTTTGTATGAAAACAGGTAAGGATCTCCCTGGACTGCTTAAGCGTCCTGTAATCATCTTCAATACTGCCCTGTCATATGCAATGTTTGGGGTTGTTTCTGTTCATAGAAAGTTTACTTTTCTGGATGTCAGCCAGGCATTCCCATTTCCACAAGTAGAGATCAATGGTAAAAATACCATATTATTCCATGAATTCGTTGTCAGGAGAGACATGGTGCAATTTAAAAACAACCCTGACAAATCACATTTTTCTCTGCCACACTTCAACAACAAACATTTCTCACCACAGTTTTTTACTTGCTGAGTAATAGCTAATTACATGCTGTATTGAAAATCCTCAATTGCACTGACAAACAGTTGAGAAACAGCAGGAGTTTATGAAGAAAATACCTGCCCTTAGATACCAATTCATGGAACTAGGAAGCTCTCTTGCAGACAGAAATAAAGATGAGGGTAAAGAAAATAGTGAGAACAAGCTTTCGCTGATGGTGTCAGAGGATTGCTGCTGGAACCATCTATTAAATGTGGATTCCTGATATTGGACTAGATAATCACACTGAATTGATAGGATAGCACAGCTAGCAATGGCAAGAATGTGTTTACTGGAAATTTATGTGAAGGTTGCCTTGGAGTTGCTGGTATAATACCAATGCAAGCTTTCTTTGTTTGTAGAGATGCATTTTATCATAAACATCTGGAACTTCACCATTTCTGACTGCTACTGGTCAGTTGTAAACCCATTTGAAAATGCATGCCTAACACTGGCTTCAACGAAAGTGCAAGTGCCTTGCAAAAGTGCAAGGCAGGAAGACATATTAGGATTGGAAGTGTTCATATTCTCATATGGCTTTGGAAGCAGATTGTACCTTATTTTTGTTTTGGTTTTTTTTTTTTCCCAGTAAGAAATATGCCAAAAAGTTTGGGGTTGTGTTTTCAGCTTTTGTCAGAGTATTCTGTACTGGGAACATTTTGCACATCCACAAACTCGTGAACATTAGACAATTTGTATTTCTGCTGTTTGAGTTGTCAGATTTTTAGCTTACAAGTCCATTAATATTTTTGAATGCTTTAAGCAAGGAGGTACACGTTACACCTACAGACTTATGCTTGTTTTTTAGTGATACAAGGAGCTCTGTTCTACATGTTCTATCTTTTGTTAGGTGAGACTCAGACAAATTGGGGTTTTCCACAGTTAGTCAAAGACTGAATAATCCAGTATGTCTCCAAGTCCTCACCACTGGTCATCTAGTTAAGGGTCCTTGCTTTTTGAGTGCTCAGCAGCTCCTGTGTAGTCTGCATGCTCAGCTTTCTTTCACAAAAAGTGAAAAGTGCAGAGAAAGGAGAAAAGGTGGAGAAGTTCCTAATTTTCTGCTGTGGAATTGAGCCTGGAGCAGACCCATTTCCCAGAGACTAATAGCAATCTAGTGTGGAAATACTCTGGATTTTGGTGGAATTCTATTCCTGAGCATCAGATTCAAAATTAATTAATTAATGCCATGATCTTTGTCATGGGCTATCTTAAATCTGAAGTCTTTACATAGCTGTGTGCATATTATTTGCAGAAATAGTGGAACTCCCCTCTGCATTCATACTGTAAGAAAGAAAAATACAGAAAGAACTCAAAGCAAGAACAAAAGGACAGAACCAAAGCAAACTCAAAAAAAATGTTGCTTAGCAATGCATCCTGCATCACCCCAGGGAAATGGTCTTTGCCCCAGATATTTACATGTTATGAGTAGAATTTATTGGAACGCAGAGAAACACTTGTGCAAATCCAAAGCCATAAATAAATGGCATACTGCAGTGTTTCTAAGTGCTATAAAGATCAAGCTAGGAAAAAAAAAAGACATAACAAAAAACCACAGAACTAAACCAAACCAAACCATGTGTACATGCATTTTTAAAAGCATCTCATTTGGGAAAAAAGTATCATATCTTATCACACCATCACAGTATCACTATGGTTGCAAGAGACCTCAAAGATCATCAAGTCCAACCTGTCACCACAGACCTTACGACTAGACCATGGCACCAAGTGCCACGTCCAGTCCCCTCTTGAACACTTCCAGGGATGGTGACTCCACCACCTCCCCGGGCAGCCCATTCCAATGGCGAATGACTCTCTCGGTGAAGAACTTCCTCCTCACCTCGAGCCTAAACTTCCCTGGCGCAGCTTGAGACTGTGTCCCCTTGTTTTGGTGCTGGTTGCTAGAGAGAAGAGGCCAACCCCTTCCTGGCTACAACCACCTTTCAGGTAGTTGTAGAGAGCAATGGGGTCTCCCCTGAGCCTCCTCTTCTCCAGGCTGAACAATCCCAGCTCCCTCAGCCTCTCCTCATAGGGCTTGTGCTCAAGGCCTCTCACCAGCCTTGTTATTTATTTATATATTTCAAATTCCTTTCACTTGTCCTTTCTACCCTCTTTTTACCATTTGGCTCAATGCACCGAGTGATAGTTCAGGTAGAGTTTAATTTTATATACATTGCACGTATGAAAGCTTCGAACAGTGAAAGAAAGATCCTTTAAAAACCAGAGTGTTGGAAGAATAGAATAGAATAGAATAGAATAGAATAGAATAGAATAGAATAGAATAGAATAGAATAGAATAGACCTATCACCAACACCAACCTATCACACAACACCACCTAATCAACTAAACCATACAACCAAGCACCCTATCAAGTCTCCTAAACAACTCCAATGATGCTGACTCCACCACCTCCCTGGGCAGCCCATTCCAATGGCCAATCACTCTTTCTATGTAGAACTTCTTCCTAACATCCACTCTGAACCTTCACTGGTGCAGCTTGAGACTGTGTCCTCTTGTTCTGGCACTGGTTGCCTGGGAGAAGAGACCAGCCCACGCCTGTCTACAACCTCCCTTCAGGTAGTTGTAGACAGCAATAAGGTCACCCCTGAGTCTCCTCTTCTCCAGGCCATGCAACCCCAGCTCCCTCAGCCTCTCCTCATAGGGCTTGTGCTCCAAACTCCTCACCAACTTTGTTGCCCTTCTCTGGACATGCTCCAGCAAGTCAACATCCTTCCTGAACTGAGGGGCCCAGAACTGGATGCAGGACTCAAGGTGTGGCCTAACCAGTGCAGCATACAGGGGCAGAATGACCTCCCTGCTCCTGTTGGCCACACTGTTCCTGATACAGGCCAGGATGCCATTTGCCCTCTTGGCCGCCTGGGCACATTGCAGGTTCATGTTCAGCCTACCATTGACCAGTACCCCCAGGCCCCTCTCTGCCTGGCTGCTCTCCAGCCACTCTGACCCCAGCCTGTAGCACTGCATGGGGTTGCTGTGGCCAAGAGTGGCAGACTGGAAAAATTACAGGGGTTACTATTTCTTTTGGTGCTTTCATGATTGTTTAAGGAAATGAGGATCTGGACTAGTGGAAAATGTGGAAAAAAATTCTTCAACGCTGCTTATATTATTGTATTAAATTGCAAGGAGCAATAAAATAAACTGAGAACATTTCAGCATTTACATTAATTGCTATCTCCAAATCTTATGAGGATTACAATAGGAAAAAAAAAGTATAGCAAAAAACCAAAAGCAAAGTTAAAAAAAATTTAAATCCTATAGCATTATCTTAATTTCTCCAGGTGATTTTATTTTTATTTTTGTTTCAGAAAGCCTTGCCCATTTAGATATCTCACTTTCTCCTGTTTATGGTCTGCTTCCTTTCCAGCAGACCTCATTCCAAATTGGTGACAGGGTGCTTTTTATCCTTTCCTTTCTGGTGCAACACACTGAAATGATAAACCCCCTTATTATGTGAATATACTCAGTAACTACACAAAAGCCAGACACCGTGTGTATTACTCTCCTTCATAGATTGCTTGGTGCCATGCTTCACGTTACATGTTTTACAGTTTTCTGTGAGGTACATTTCCTAGTGCAGCATCATACACTGTTCAAGGTGTATGTCACAGCTGTTTGTAATTCCATTTTATCAGGTACAATGCATAGCATTCTTAACAGCAAATTCTTGCTATGGACATTTTACGGCATAAAGTTGCATGTGAAGAGATGACAGGGCATATATGAGGCAGGAGGTAAATAACATTTTTAACCTGTAACATTCTCAACAGCCAGTTCAAAACTCTGTTTTGTAGTGGAATTTGAACATGTCTTCCAAAGATAGAAATAAAATACAATTCAAGGCACAGAAAATGTCATGTTTTGGTGCTAATATTACAAGGCAGAGACACCTTGCTGTTTGTGCCAGTATAGATAACTATATCCCTTTATCACCTTCGAAGGAATCCTTCTGAGTAATAAAAATCCTCAGTACCTTCCTGATCTGTTCTTCTTAAACAAGCAAGTTCTCTGTTTCCTGGCTACACAAGTGAATGACATTTTACAATGTAAGAAACATGAGAGAAATACACATAGGAATAGTTTCTTGTCCTCCAATAATCTCTTAAATTCTTTTAGCCCTTCCAAACATTCACCACCCTGTCACTGTGACACGTTAAGCAGCCTGAGTTACTTGTTTGTTCATGGTTTCTATGTGCAGGGTGTTTTCTTGAAAGGCTGCACTGGGCAGCAAGGTCAAAAGCTGCTGCATTGTTTTGTCCTGGATTTTGCACCCTCTGAAGGAAGAGAGAGATGGTGCTATCTCTGAAAGAGAGCTTAGAGGTTTTACTGGAAAACCTTTGGCAAGAACAGGGTGGAGTGGGCAGGGAGCCTGCAGCTGATGTGCAAGCCAGCAAAATAGCAGAGAGCACAGACACATGGTGATAGAGGAAAGTTCCTGAAACAGACAGAAGGATTCTGCTGCAATGCACAGTGAAAACTGCTGGGTGAAGAAAAAGCTCAAAAGGAAAAACAGACACAGTGGATAGGGGAGAGATTTGTGTTCAGATGTTTTAAGCTGCTTCCTCTACAAAATCTTTTTTTTTCTCTATTGTAATAGTTATGTTATCCTACTCTGTGACATAATGAATTATTTTCAACACTAGAAGCCCTATTTTGTAGTTTGACATAAATAATAACGTTGGTATACCTACCTTATTTCTCTGACCAATTCACTGTCACATCATACTGACCAGCAACTTGCACAATAAACAGCCTCTCAGGTACAGGACAAGAGGTATAACTTACTGCTTTGCCAGTCTACATCCAAAAGAACTGAGGTGGAAAAAGACTTAGTGTCACTATGGTTTCCCAAAACAGGGAAGGGGATATGAAGGTAACATTTCTAAGCTGGATGTAGGGGAGAGTAATTCTTCTCTAGTGCCAAGTCAGCTGCTGCTGGGAGCTTATTAACCTCTGTGTATGACCACTGAGAAATGAACTCCTATCCGTTTACAAGGCATAGAAAATGTTATACAGCAGAAGATGGAAAAAGACATGATAGGACGAACTGAGACTGGTCTGAAGGGCACATATTTTTATTAAGCCTGCTGAAAATTGCCTCCTGTAATAGCAGGCAGAACTTTCCAGACTATGTACATAGCTCAGTGTTTCCCCCATTAAGTAAATATATGGCATATGTTTGACTGGGCCTTAGGCTTTAAGAACCTTACCCCCATTACCTGGTTTCCCACAGATAGGTGCTCTAAAGCACACATGCCTTTCCTAATTACATACTAATGGCCTGACATTGATGTAAATTTTGTCCAACCATTTCTAATTGCTGTTGGAAAGTTAGAAATGTGAATCAAAGTGAAAATACCCTTGAAAAAAGCAAACTGAAGTAATTTTATTGCTGGTCAGAAAAATGAGGTTGACAGGAAAGAAAAATACTGTTGTTCAATTTGCCTTTCCCAAAGTTAAGCATAACCACTTAGATAATGACTATGCTAACATGATTCTAATTTGAATGTGTTTTTTGTAAATGTTGGAGGAAACCACATGGGAAATATCTGCAGAAACTTGGACAAAAAAGAATAATGTCCATGCTGATACATCCTTCTGAAAAGTCCACACTAGATGAATGGAATGATCTATTCTAGTGCAGCTCTGGCCTAAGATAAAGTACCTATACGTCATACTACTGTGTGTATATATAGTAACGGTGTCTTCTCTCAGTTTAGGCTGGGTGCCTCCTGTTACTGCCACATAGATTACACCTCCAGTGTCCTGAGTGTCCAGCCCAGTAGGTGGACACAGGAAGCTGCGTATTTCATACCCATAATGTCCTGCTCCCAGTAAATCCATCTGCAAAGTCTTTCACTTCTCTTTCTTTCCTCTCTGCTCCTGTGGGAGATCCTCCCTATCGGGTAACAGTGGGGGAGTATCTCAAGCCCGCTCAGGCCTGGATAGGCCTAATCCCAGGAGGAGAAGGAGGAGGGGCAGTCTCAGGCCTGGCCAGCCTAAGACCATCCTAGCAGTGTTGGGGGAAGAGGGGGTGGGGGGAAGAAAGAGCCCTGGGGGTCGTGGGTATACCCTCAGGTGGGGAGATGGGAAGTGTTTGGGGGCTTTTGGGTGTACTATAGGGGATTCTATACGCTTTGGGATTCTTTTGTCACTATGCTTGTAGCTCATGTAAAACACTTGATGCTCTTCCATTTAAACTTTCCATCACTTTGCAATCCATTTGTGTGAGTGTCATTCTTTTGCCCCTCTCAAAGGCAAGAGAGGATCTGCCTGGCCTCAAACCAGGACACTTCAACATTGATTTTTCTACAGTCCCCTCTGTCCCATACTGGGGGGTGGTGGTAGTGGTGTGTGGGGGGGTTCTTTGTGTGTTTTTGTTCTTGTTGTTTGTTTGGTGGTGGGGTTTTTTTTGGAAGGGTAATTTGGGATTGATGGTTGGTTTGAGGGTTTTTTTTGGTTTGGTTTGGTTTTGGTTTGGGTTTTTTTGTTTGGTTGAGGTTTTTGGGTTGTGGTTGTTTTTTTTGTGGAGATGTGTGGGTTTGCAAATAATTTCTCAAGGAAACAATCAGATGTTTACTCAAAGCATGAAGGATTTCTTCCATTTAAGTATGACAAGGTGATAATCTCTAAAAGACCATTCTAGTGCCTGCCAGAGGACTGAATAGACCATTGCCATGATTTCAGGGGCTGCAGAGAACAGGTAAGTGCAACCTGCACAGATTTATCCCTCCACTAAGTATACTGAAAAAATAATAGTTTCTTATAGCCATGCTTTGGACTTTGAATTCAAGGAGGACTAGACTGCATAGACTTACAGTCCATAGGTTTCCAGGAAAGAAGTTAGGCAGAAAGTCTGTAGGCTGAGTAGACTGTAAACTGAATCAATGTGCGTGTATGTACTTGAGTGACTCATGCAAATCCCATTTGTCATCCCATTTTGTTTTGTTTGCATAAGTTTAACTTTTTTATTGTGCTGTCAACTCAGACTATTTTCATTTTTTAATATAAATTTTTATATGCTTCTAGTTCTGGTACTTTAGAAAGACTACCTTTTGGAAATATTTTTCTGGTACATTGGAAATAAATCACTTCCCAAAGTATTATTACATAAAACTTAAGTAACATAGTACAAGTTCAGTTATAAGATATAAACAAGAGAAAGTTATTTTCCTCAGTATTAAAAAAGAAACAAACTAGCCTATGTGAATGTTTCTCAGTGTTTTGGAGAAGTCTCTCACCTCTGTCAGCTGAGCCATAGTGATGCTTTCACAGTTAACATGAAAACATGTTATCATTGAGTCATTCCTGACCTTTTTTCAAAGATCTCTGTTTCTTTACCGTAGCGATCACAGAGCTCTGTGCACTGTTGTGCAACACCCTTGGTGCCAACAATACTTTGTTGCTGGTGAGCTGAATTTCCAGCACAATAGTAGGTAAGTACTGATCAATAGCAACCAAAGGTGACACCTTTCCAGAAGCCTCTGTTTGTGAGCTTCTGAACTCTCTTGGCATGAGAGACACCCAGAATCTTAAATAGCTTTTTTTATCTGCTGATTCTGTAGTTATTACTGATCTATGCAGCTCTGAGAGCACTTTTTCCACCAAGCAGTGCTTGCTTTATGAACATCAAAATGGCACTTTAAAAGGTGAATATGATCCAAGCAACAATCACATTCTCCTCCACAGTTCCTGTCTCTCGTTGCCAAAGCTATTGTTTCTATCATTAGCTTTATTAGCAGTCTAACTTAATTAGCTAAGTGACATTGTTTAGTGGCAAGTTCTGAGTACTTCTCTGCTAACCATTGCATATTTAATGTGTATTTTATTCATGTAGATAGGCTGGCTGGTGGGCAAAACAGAGATGTACAAAGGACAGAGATGTACAAAGGACAGAAAAGGAAGTTCAGTGGAGGTGCCCTTCCCACCCAAAATGTTTAACCAATGAGGATGCAAAATGAAAGGGCAAGGACTATTTCCTAAGGTGGATTTCATTACAATCTTCATTCCTGAGGCAGAAAAGTTAATTGTTGTCAAGAAAAATGTGCTAATGTGGAAGATAGGCAACAGGTGATATCTTGAGCAAAACCTGATTTCCAGATGCTCTTGCCCAGGCACAAGGGTAGCATCTGCCAGCTACCTCTTTCCTTTGCCTCACTTATTGCATAGAAGAGCAACTCTATGTATTGTCCAGAGCAGCTTGCAGGAGCAGCTTCTATCATATTCTACCCCCAGAAATCTTTTTCATAAGGGAAATAAGAAGAAAAAGACTGTGAATAGTTGTTTGCATTCTCCTAAGGACAGCACAGCATACCCAATACTATTTAGTATGAGACTGTCCAACACATGACAGTGGATGACCACTAGAAGGTTTTATTGTGTTTAGTGAGCATGCCATTTCAGTGGCATCCCAAGCTTGATAGCTGTCAAAGGGGTATGTATTTTGCAGCAGTACTTTGATGTGTATCTTGCCTTGGTTTTCATTTCCCTGTGCTGCTTTTTAATATAACTTGCAATCCTGTGAGATTGACTCAGATCAGCTTTATGTAAAAGTGTCTTCACGTTCTTTGGCACGGTTTAACTATTGCTTCCTTATGCAGAAGATAACTTACCAGATTTTTCTATCTGTATGTGCATCAAAACCAGAGTAATGAACCTTTTATGTTTTTCTGAGAAAGAAATCTCACCCCTTTGCTGAGAAATATACAGGGAAATTTTCAAAGCCCTATTAAGCATAAAATATGTGCAGACCATCTCTGGCATATTTGTAGGGGTGTGAACAGATGTACATATGTGGACTACCCCGCCACAGAAACAGCTTTTCATCTACTGCTGCGCCAGGGGAGGTTTAGGCTGGATGTTAGGAAGAAGTTCTATACAGAGAGAGTGATTGCCCATTGGAATGGGCTGCCCGGGGAGGTGGTGGAGTCACCATCACTGGAGGTGTTCAGGAGGAGACTTGATAGGGTGCTTGGTGCCATGGTTTAATTGATTAGGTGGATTGGATTGGTTGATAGGTTGGATGCAATGATCTTGAAGGTCTCTTCCAACCTGGTCTATTCTATTCTATTCTATTCTATTCTATTCTATTCTATTCTATTCTATTCTATTCTATTCTATTCTATAGTATGATATATTTTGACTGAAAACAGATTCACATCTGTGGAGAAAATGAAGGAGAAACAGTGCATTTCAGAAAAGAAAGTAGGATAAAATGGACCTGGATATGGACCATCAGGAATTGTTTCTAAATCACAGCCCACTCTCTTGTGGTTATGGTATGTGCAGAAAAGGTGTGAGAAGCCACAGCACAGATGAGTTGTTTGACATCTATGGTTTGTGGCCTGGTCATCCTGTGAAAGAGTTTGATATTTCATTGAATCAAACTTTCTGCAGGCATATAAGAATTCAATTCACAATATCCAGTCAAGGCCTTTCACATGCTGAACACCTGGCCAAAGTGCTAAAACAGTCAACTGAAGCACCAGCAGCATTCTAAAACTATAATGCAAGACAGAGGACTGAACAGAAAAGCATGATGCTGCCTCTAACATCCCTTTGGTGAGACTCTGCTGGACTCAGATGAGACTATTTTAATAGGAAATGCTTCATGTTTGGATGTCAAATGTTCTAGTGCATTATCTCCGTGCTTTGTCTTCATACCTCATAAACAGTTGAAGAATTCTTCAAATTTGCAGCTGTTATTCTAATTAGCAAGCTAAATTACTTCTGCTTTTAAAACCGTGAATCACAGTTAACTGCTTAATGCTACTTCTGTAAACATGGGCCTTACTGACATCTTAAACTCTTTCATTGCAATAATGTTTTTTCTTTCTTTGCATATACCTCTGTTAATAACAGCCCCATGTCCCTACCCAGGTTAGTGGCTCATCAAGTGGCTCCCAAGCTAGCAGAAACTGTAAATGATCAGCATTTTTTAAAGTAATTTTTTCCCATACATTTGTTTATGTGGAGAGCCTAATTTAGCCAGCCTTCCTTTTTTCTAAAACTGTGGCTTTAGTTCACACTGAAACTTCACAACATGTTTTGCTGTGCTCAGGAGAGGGGAAAAAAAAATCAATTGCAGAAAATTTCTCTCATCTCAAAGATTCTTTTCCATTGCCAGCTCTGAACAATTATGTAATTTTTAATTATTTATATTTTTTTAAAAGAGGAAATCTTCTGCATTTCACCCATGGGTGATTGCAGTTCATTAATATCTGAACTCCTTCCTTTGTTTATAAAGGAGTTTGGATTCTTTGATATGAATGAAACATAGATAAAAGTTGTTGTTGTTCTTGGTGCCAAATCAGATACATTCCTGGTGAAACTTCACGGGGTTTATCACACTTCAAGAGCACAGATTCAATGTAATACTTTGAAAATCAGTATTAACTAGAGAAGGACTGGAAAAAATGTATTTTAATGTTTATAAATACTGTGTATTGTTCACTAATAAAGAGGAAGCATATTATGCACAGCTATGACATTTCACTTACATCTCCATGCAGATGTGAGGCAGAAATGTATAGCTTCAATCTGCATCTCTGTATAGGAAACTGTAATTATAGTATAGTAACTTGCTGAAATTCAGATATAAACACAGCACTGTTTGCTTCTTTCCCAGGTCATCAGAGAGATAAGGATGCAGAGAATTTTACTGCAATGCCTAATTTCTGAAAGCTCTGCCGACAAATTATATTTTCTCCTTTTTCAATGCGTGGAAAAAGTGAGGTGTGTCAGAAACTTACAAGCTGAAGTAGTCAAACTCTTTGAAAATACTGAGGATAGAGAAGGGTTGGAATTCTACTCCCTCCTCAAGAAGACATAGTCATTTTTCTAACACAAGAATTCTCTTTTGTAAGCCTGATGCACCTTTTTTACACACTGCTACCCAAAAGCTGACAAATAAAAAGTGAACAACAAGGAAGCCTACAGAAAAGTCCCAGCAACTGTCAATATAGTAATAGAATACTCATCTCAAAGGAGACTGAGGTTAGAGGTGAGGATTCAGTTCTCAGAGTCTCTGTCCTGGGAGACTACTAAGATACTGAAAAAAGGCATTTTGTGTGATGCTGCTCAAATATATGAGAGACCTGACCATATCTGAAGTCCCTGGTAAGACCAGCTATTTAACAGCCTTACTAGGACCTAGGAACAAAGCAGTGTGGTAGCATCAGAGCCTCTATTATGTCAGTGCTCAGCGTGCAAGTCCTTTTTCAGCTATAGCCTTGTATAGCAGTAACACAGTCACAGTGCTTCCAGCACCAAATAAGTTTAGAACAGAATAGAATAGAATAGAATAGAATAGAATAGAATAGAATAGAATAGAATAGAATAGAATAGAATAGAATAGAATAGAATAGAATAGAATAGAATAGAATAGAATAGACCAGGTTGGCAGAGACCTTCAAGATCATTGTGTCCAACCTATCATCCAACACCTCCTAATCAACTAAACCATCCAACCAAGCACCCTATCAAGTCTCCTCCTGAATACCTCCAGTGATGGTGACTCCACCGCCTCCCCGGGCAGCCCATTCCAATGGGCAATCACTCTCTCTGTGTAGAACTTCTCCCTAACATCCAGTCTAAACCTCCCCTGCTGCAGCCTGAGACTGTCCTCTTGTTCTGGTGATGGTTGCCTGGGAGAAGAGACCAACCTCCACCTGTCCACAACCTCCCTTCAGGTAGTTGTAGAGAGCAATAAGGTCACCCCTGAGTCTCCTCTAGGCCATGCAACCCCAGCTCCCTCAGCCTCCCCTCATAGGACTTGTGTTCCAAGCTCCTCACCAACTTTGTTGCCCTCCTCTGGACACCTTCCAGCAAGTCAACATCCTTCTTAAGCTGAGGGGCCCAGAACTGGACACAGTACTCAAGGTGGTGCAGCCTAACCAGTGCAGTGTGCAGGGGCAGGTTTGTTGCAGATCACTCGTATAGAGTCTAAATTTATTGCAACTTTTTCAGCACCGTAGGTTACCTTCCCCACTCCACCCCGAGTTTCCAGGTTCCAGAAGGCTCCAGTGTAAGCTGTTATCCTGTCATTAATGCTACACATCAGGGTATGGTTAGCCTCAGTTTAAGACTTCTGGTTTACTAAAAATATGAAAAAAATGCTTGTCATAATTTTAAGTAGCTGACTGTGATCCAAGAAGCATTGCCAGTAAAAATTTCTTGTTCTTTTCCTATTTTATCTGCATTTAAACAGAATGAAGAAAAAGTATAAAGCTTGTGCAAGACTCTCAGGTGTCCATGTATCTTGTTGAAAGATCATGAAGAAATGTGTAGCACTATTTAGGAAATTACTAAAACCTTCTGGCCCTGCATGTTAGGGAATCTCTTGATGCCACAGAACTTGAGGTAGAGGATGAAAGGATTGAGTGCCTGTGGGTTAAAATCAGAGGGAAGGCTAACAAAACTGACATCCTGGTTGGAGTCTGTTATAGACCACCCAACCAGGATGAAGAGGTAGATGAAGTATTCTACAAACACCTCAATGTCATCTCAAGATCACCAGCCCTTGTTCTTCTGGGTGACTCAACCTACATATATCTGCTGGGAACTTAACACAGCAGAGAAGAGGCAGTCCAGAAGGTTCTTAGAGTGTATGGAAGACAGATTCTTGGCACAGCTGCTGTGTGAGCCTACCGGGGTGAGTCCCTGTTTGACCTGCTGTTCTCAAATAAAGAAGGGCTGGTAGGAGATGTGATGGTAGAAGGCTATCTAGGGTGCAGTGACCACGAGAGAGTGGAATTTTCAATATGCAGGGAAACAAGGAGGAGCAACAACAAAGCCCTTACTTTGGACTTCCAGAGGGCAGACTTAAGCTTATTTAAGCAACTAACCCGGAAAGTACCTTGGAAAGCAGCCTTTAAGAACAAAGGGGTCCAGGATGGTTGTACCTACTTCAAAGAGGAGCTCTTGAATGCACAGAAACAGGCTGTGCCCATGTGCTGAAAGATGAGCTGCCGGGGAAGGCAACCAGCCTGGACGGGCAAGCAAACTCTTGAAGGAATTAAGGGCAAAAAAGAGACTGTATCACCTTTGGAAAGGGGAGGAGGCAACTCGTGATACATTTAAGGATGTTGTCAGATCATGTAGGAGAAGAATTAGACAGGCAAAAGCCCAGTTAGAACTCAAGCTGGCCACTTCTGAGAAGGACAATAAAAAGCATTTTTATAAATATGTTAATGCTAAAAAGAGGGGCAAGAAGAACCTACACTCTTTATTGGACCTGGAGGGGAAGCTTGTAACTAAAGATGATGAAAAGGCTGAGGGACTAAATACCTTCTTTCCCTCCATTTTCAACAGTAAGACAGGAGGACTTCAGGATAACTGACCTCCTGAACTGATAGATGGGGTCAGGGAGCAGTATAGTCCCACTATCATTCAGGAGGATGAAGTTAGAGACCTGCTCAGGCACTTGTATCCCCACAAGTCCATGGGACCGTGTGGGATCCATCCTAGGGTGCTGAGAGAGCTGGCAGATGATCTCTCCATCATTTACCACTAGTCCTGGCTCACTGGAGAGCTCCCAGATGACTGGAAACTGGCCATTGTGATGCCTATCCACAAGAAGGGACGGATGGAAGAACCTGCAAGCTACAGGCCTGTCAGCCTGACCTCAGTGCCTGGAAAGACTATGGAGCAGATCATTGTGGAGGCAATCACAGAGCACCTGAAGGATGGCCAAGGGATCAGGTCCAACCAGCATGGATTTAGGAGGGCCAGGTCCTGCCTGACCAACCTGATCTCCTTCTATGATCAGGTGACCCACCTTGTGGATCTGGGGAAGGCTGTGGATGTAGTCTACCTGGACTTCAGCAAAGCCTTTGACGCTGTCCCCCACAGCAAACTGCTGGCTAAGCCGTCAGCTCATGGCTTGGACAGCAGCACTCTGTACTGGGTTAGGAACTGGCTGGAGGGCCGAGTCCAGAGAATGGTGGTGAATGGTGCCACATCCAGCTGGCAGACAGTCACTAGTGGTGTCTCCAGGGATCAGTGCTGGGCCCCATCCTGTTCAATATCTTTATTGATGATGTGGATGAGGGCATTGAGTCCATCATCAGTAAATCTGCAGATGACACCAAGCTGGGGGCAGGTGTAGATCTGGAAGAGCTTTCCAGAGGGAACTTGACTGGCTGGACAGATGGACAGAGTTCAAACTACAATGGAGTGCCTTTCAGCTCAAGCATGCTAGTCCTGAGTGCTGGTCCCGAGCTCTATTCTGCTCCTGTACTCAGCACAGGTTAGGCTACACCTTGAGTACTGTGTCCTGTTCTGGGCTCCTTAATTTAAGAAGGATATTGAGGTACTTGAATGTGTCCAGAGAACAGCAATGAGGCTGGTGAGCACAAGCCCTATGAGGAGTGGCCGAGGGAGCTGGGGTTGTTCAGCCTGAGAAGAGGAGGCTCAGGTGAGACCTTATTGCTCTCTACAACTACCTGAAATGAGGTTGTAGCCAGGTGGGGATTAGTCTCTTTTCCCAGGCAACTGGTGACAGAACAAGAGGACACAGTCTCAAGCTGTGCCAGGGAAAGTTTAGGCTTGCGTTGAGGTGAAAGTTCTTCACAGAAAGAGTAATTGGCCATTGGCATGTGCTGCCCAGGGAGGTGGTGGAGTCACCACCCCTGGAGGTGTTCAAAAAAAGGTTGGATGTGGCTCTTGGAGCCATGGTTTAGTTGTCAAGTGGTGTTAGATATTAGGTAATAGAATGGACTCGATGATCCAGGTCTTTTCCAACCTGGCTGATTCTGTGTGAAAACCTTTGCTTTTGGTAAAAGCCATTTTTGTTTTCCTATTGCATTCTAAGAGCTGTCAGAAATATCAATTAAAACCAGAAACATTTTAAAATAAAAGGCATATTCTTATCAACACTTATACTTCTTTTAGATCCATCTGCCTTCCCAAGGATATTTAGTTTCTCTCTTCACCCAAAAAATATTAGAATGAATAACAACTGAAAAAGATAACAGGAAAGAAACAAGTACATAACAAGATATGAGCAACAAAGAGTTGCAATGCTTCTGCAGAGATAAGCTTTTAAATTATTTTTGAAGCATTTTGGGATTCCTGTAAAATTCTGCAACCTGTGAAATAAAGAATTATGGCTTCTTTAAGTTGAAACATAATTTCTAAATGCCTAAACAGAAAACAGTATGGAAATTTCATTTAGAAATAAAACTGTTTAAATGTTCAATCCGGACAAGGTGTCCCAGGTCATTAGAAAATAGAATAGAATAGAAGAATAGAATAGAATAGAATAGAATAGAATAGAATAGAATAGAATAGAATAGAATAGAATAGAATAGAATAGACCAGGTTGGAAGAGACATTCAAGATCATCGCATCCAACCTATCAACCAATTCGACCCACCTAAACAACTAGACCATGGCACCAAGCACCCCATCAAGTCTCCTCCTGAACACCTCCAGTGATGGTGACTCCACCACCTCCCCGGGCAGCCCATTCCAATGGGCAATCACTCTCTCTGCATACAACTTCTTCCTAACATCCAGTCTAAACCTCCCCTGGCACAGCCTGAGATTGTGTCCTCTTGTTCTGGTGCTGGCTGCCTGGGAAAAGAGACCAACCTCCACCTGTCCACAACCTCTCTTCAGGTAGTTGTAGAGAGCAATAAGGTCACCCCTGAGTCTCCTCTTCTCCAGGCCAAGCAACCCCAGCTCCCTCAGCCTCTCCTCATAGGGCTTGTGTTCCAAACCCCTCACCAGCTTTGTTGCCCTTCTCTGGACAAGTTCCAGCAAGTCAACATCCTTCCTGAACTAAGGGGCCCAAAACTGGACACAGTGCTCAAGGTGTGGCCTAACCAGTGCAGCATACAGGGGCAGAATGACCTCCTTGCTCCTGCTGGCCTCATCAAGCTCTGTGTGGAGGAAATGTCAGTGCTGAAGGTGTCAGAGAATCTTCATTTATGCAAATATTGTATTTACTCAGACATTTAAATGACAAAGAACTATAGGGAAGAATGTACTAAATTTGTGTGTCCCAAAATGTTGTCATTGAGCTCAGTGAAACTTCCAGCTGTAAAAGGTGTCAGAATTTCATTTCATACCTTTGTCTTTGGGTGTCACCTGCAGGGAAATTTATTTCTTTTTTTTTAAGTCTTGTGGGACCCTTCCAGACGTTAAACAGAATGACTAGACAAATCAACAAGAATCTGCAAATGGGATTTTTCTGTAGCTTTGGTGATACTGAAAATGGAACTTAACTGCCAAAACTATTGCTTGTATCATAGGACAAATTCTCTCCTGATGTAAAATGACAGTATTCTATTGACTCCAATGACGTTACACCCAATTTATGCCCAGAGAATATGTAGCTCTTTATCCATTTATCTATAAGCTGGTTGCTGTGACTTAATTTCAAATGAATTATATTACTGTTCTTGGGCTTTGCCCTTGCAGCACTTTATTATGTGGGAGGCTAGTTCAGCAGAAATAAATAAATATGCGATTTGCAGTCTCAGCAAATAGCCTAGCCAGGAACAATGGTTTCTCTACAGTGTTCCAGACTAATTGCCCCCAATTTTATGCTCTAACCTTCATACCTAGTTCATTCCCTTCTTGCACTAATCTTCTTATTCTTTTTCCAACCAATACTCATGTTTGGATTTTCAAGTATCAGCAAATCTTTAACCACCAGCTCTTATGTATTCAAATTCCTTTAGAAAACAACTTCTTCTATAGTGATCATAAGAAGTTTATATTACACTTAAGAGAGCACATTATGTAAGAAAAGAATATACTTCTTATCTTTCCTTCTTAAGGTCTCACCGTGGATTTTGGTGTTTGATTGTATACCATAGCATTTACAGTAACAAATACTGTCATTATGTGTCCTGTGCTTGCTAGTATATCATCATCCAATGTTTTTCCAATTTCATAGTCAAAACCTTCTATCAAATATTATAAGCAGTTTAACTGACATTCATACAAACAAGAAGATTTTTAAAGCTTATTTTAAGGCTGATTGGCAGCAACTTTCAGTTCAAAAACTGAATGCAGTAGCAGCAAGTTAATGAAAAGCATTAATAAAACCATGCTTGAGGTCATTGCTTAGGTACTAAGGACCTTTTGATGATTAGAGAACATGTCTGAAAATTGTTCTGGGCACTACTTAACAGCCTGTGACTTTGGAAGGCATTAATCCAGAACATTGGTTTCATTTTCTCATTAAGTCTTCACCATTATAGGAGGTTGTTTGTGTGGCCTGTGAGAATCAGTGGTGCACAGGAAGAAGAAAATTAAAGAAACTGGTCTCAGTGAAATAAGTAGTTCCCAGCTACTTACTTTGGAGGACACCTGCTGAATTTAACAGAATTGGTTTCCACAGTCCAGCTGCATTTCTGCTGAGTGGTTCAGCCAGGTGTGGAGCTTGAGTCTATGACCTTTGTCTGCTTATCCACTATGAAAGACCATGGATCATTCTGTTGAATACAGTATGTAGGTAAAAAGTAGAAGAAAGACTTGTGAAAGCAGTGATATCTATAAAATGGAAATGTTATGTTGTTGGATTCTTTTATTGAGTCCAGTCAGAAAAAAACCCACACATTTTACATAAAAGTACATGTTTTCAGTTAGGTAAATAGTCACACCTGGACTATGTTGAATGTTAAATGTTAAAATATGTAACATTGAAATGTTTTCCAAATATATTCTTTATCCTTCTTTCAGGTTTCTCTACCTTGCTCTGTTCAGCTCCTGCACCAGTATGGACTGGGGGAACTCTATGTTTCTCAAATATATCTGTCTGACTTATTGCACCATTAAAGTAACTACTGTATCTGACTTGTGGCTTATCTGACCTGGTGTTCACCTTCTAGTGTCCCCTGTGGTCACTTAAAAAGAAACATGAAACAAGATTATTGCTATGGAAAATTTTACTCCTCATCTCATTTAGTTAGCATTGATACAAGTTTTGATAAGCTCCAGAGTGAAAATATAGAATCCTGAGTCATGCCTTTCATATTGTGCATAGTTCCAGCATCCCTGTGATACTCCCAAACACAGAATCATAATATAAAGCTGTCTTTCCTTCTTATATTCAAGGTTTTGATAAAGTCTTTTTCTTCTTTCCTTTGTCAATGCATCATCTTATACTCTAGGCAACTTTTTGCAATCTTAGTTATGTTTACCAGGGTTTAAAAACAAAACTTGATTTTCACAGGGGGGGAAGAAAAAAAGAGAAAAATAAAAGAAAAGAGAAAATGTAGATTTCATTCCTATCTGATACTGATTTTAAAAGATTACGCAATGAGGTTTCCAAGAACTTCTTAAAGTATTAATTTTCCATCAGAGAAATGTGTTTGTAAAATCATATACACTTAATTTTTTCCCCAGCATAGGTTGCTGATACTGCATTTATATCTTGATTCTAAATCCAATTGAGTATGCTTTAAAACCAAATGATACTGAAGCTTTTGAGATGTCAAAGTATTTATGGTGCTAGTCTTGTACTTCACTTGATGTCACTTTTCACAGCCTGGTCTATCTTTGTCTTTACTCCTATGCTTTCCCACCTGCTAATGCATGTGTCCCTTCTTTCCTGCCCCATGCCTGACTAAAGCAAGTCTTGTCTCTTTCCAGTAAAATATTGGATACCCTACTTGTGTTGTGAAAATAGGAGTCAGAACAGAATGATTGAAGGAAGAGAGCAATAGTTCAGAAAATACAGTCTCAATACATCCAGAACAACTTGAAAGCCTGACTCTCAACAACTTTTTGGAAATGTCCCTACTGACTTCAAGACAATAATTCTATGTTTGCTCTGCAGAGAACATTTATGAAAGCATTAACATACAGAATCATAGAATAGTTTAGGCAGGAAGGGACATTTAAAGGTCATCTAGTCAACCCTTTCCCCTGCAATGTGCAAGAACACCTTCAAACAGATCAAGTTGCGCAGAAACCTGTCCAAAGTGACCTTATGTAATATCTAGATGAACAATGTCAAGAATTACAGTATCACAGTATTACTAAGGTTGGAAGAGACCTCGAAGATCATCGAGTCCAACCTGTCACCACAGACCTCACGACTAGACCATGGCACCAAGTGCCACATCCAGTCCCCTCTTGAACGCCTCCAGGGACGGCGACTCAACCACCTCCCTGGGCAGCCCATTCCAATGGCAAATCACTCTCTCGGTGAAGAACTTTCTCCTCACCTCCAGCCTAAACTTCCCCTGGTGCAGCTTGAGACTGTGTCCCCTTGTTCTGGTACTGGTTGCTAGGGAGAATTCTTCCTCTTTATTCCTCCATAGATTATTCTTTATTATAGCTGTTTTAATATTATCATTGTTTTTCCCTTTTGATGGTAAAAGAAAGTTTTGGAATGCTTTTGTTTCATTTGCACTTGGTATGAAGGTGTCATATTTGTATTTTAAGCTAGTATTACCAAAAAAAAAAAAAACCAACCACAAAACCATACAAAAAGCTTTAAATAATTTCATGCCCAGTTTGGCAAGTTACAGCAATGGAAATTCATGATAGGACAAAATAAATTTTCCTACCTTACGAGCAATTTCCATATTTTAGGAGCAATTTCAATTACAAGTTTTAAATACATATTTATTTGATATAGGATTGTTCTTGTAAATTAATTGAGCAAAAAATTGTTATTCCTTTCATATTCCAGTCAGTTTCTTCTAAATCTACTGTTTTTCTCCACTCAAACCTGACTGGCTTCCAAATATGCATTCACTGTAGGTCGGGCTCTGAATTTGTCCTTAAGTTCATGTCTTTTTATGGAAAGTCTCCTACAAGTAGGGAGGATGTTTACTTTAGTCTTTCCTATGGGTATGACACCAGCACCAGAAGGATTAATTTATTACTCTGAAAGTGTAAGCAAATTCAGCCTATTAATTTTTTATTTCAAGTCTGAGGTCCCAAAAATATTCTTAGTATTAAATATGAAATATGTGGGTGCCTTGGGACAGATGCTTTCTTTTGTGTTTGATCAGAAAGTCCATTTTGTTTACAGTTTTCCCAAGTTTTCTTAAGTGGTGTGTTATACTAAATATATATTCCACTTAGTACACATTAAGAAATTCTGTCCTGTTGCTCTGTTTTGAACAGAATTCAGTTTGGGTCCTCATATTCTTATGAGCTTTCTCTACGAAGTAGCCTAATGTTTTTCCTCTTAGGGTAAGATTAATCTGCCCTAGTTTAAGCATTTAAAAAATAAACCTCTCCATCAAATTCATCCTGTTCTTCCTATATGGCCAATGAAGAGAAATAGGCTCTGCAAGGGAATGATTAATCTCATCCTAAGGTCAGTACCTAGGATAGGTCAGATGGATCGCCCTTTGGAGATGCCAGTTTCTTTCCAGTGACTATCAAGGGAATTTAGGGTGAATGGCTCAGTTTTACATCTGTAACTTTTAGATATCTGAAACCAAGTGACATAAGATGTTCTTCCTTATCATATCATTTTCTGAGGGTATCAATAATTAATTCTCTTCAGAAAATATTACCTTGAAGACAATAGTGTTTTGACTGAGACCTGGAATGTTAAAGACAATGCAATGTACATATATTTGGAATATTATATGCTGCTTTGGCAGAATCTTGGAAGATTTCATGAAGCAAACAGAATGAATACTGGTGCTCGCAGGAGCATTATTTGTACTTTTGGACAGAGGTAACCAGGATTTTATACAGAAAAACAAAGATTTAAAATATGTTAGTGGAATTAATCTCGCTTTAGGTCTATACAGTGGAGATACCTATGTGTGATGCAGCTTTTGTAGGCTCCTTTTCTAACCAAGGCATAGAAATAAGACCATTACCTGAAAATGAGATGAACCATAGGCTGAAAGTTTATGGTTTTCTCCACTGGTTCTAAAGCAAGACTAGGGAGTGTGATTAACTCAGGTTCAGATACCAGTGTATTTCTTTCATATTTGTGGATGGATCACAACAACACTCTGAGTGATGAAGTTGTGCTGTAAATGTAAAGCCTCAAAATTGTTTCGTGACCCTGTGCTCTTTAGCATTGCATGATGTTAATGTGTTGCTGTGACATCATTTAACCGCTGTGACATTGTACAAATATTTATGGCTCAAATGTGACATTGATTGACGATAAAGTCAATTTCAGTTGTGTACAGACAATTATTCCACACTGTTACCTATGATATCACTTTTTTTTTCAAAAAAAAAAGGCTTAGTACTAATTTACAGTGATGGTAGAAAATTAACAATTACATACTGAGAACATTTTGCTAACACCTCAAGATTTTTTACATAGACACACATCATCATGAATACAATACAATAATAATACAATAATACAATACAATAAAACAGGTTGGAAGAGACCTTCAAGATCATCGCATCCAACCTATCAACCAAACCAACCCTCCTAAACAACTAGACCATGTCACCAAGCACCCCATCAAGTCTCCTCCTGAACACCTCCAGTGATGGTGACTCCACCACCTCCCCCGGGCAGCCCATTCCAATGGGCAATCATTCTCTCTGTATAGAACTTCTTCCTAACATCCAGTCTAAACCTCCCCTGGCACAGCTTGAGACTGTGTCCTCTTGTTCTGGTGCTGGCTGCCTGGGAGAAGAGACCAACCTCCACCTGTCCACAACCTCCTTTCAGGTAGCTGTAGAGAGCAATAAGGTCACCCCTCAGTTTCCTTTTCTCCAGGCTAAGCAACCCCAGCTCCCTCAGCCTCTCCTCATAGGGCTTGTGTTCCAAACCCCTCACCAACTTCGCTGCCCTTCTCTGGACACGCTCCAAGTCAACATCCTTCCTAAACTGAGGGGCCCAGAACTGGACACAGGACTCAAGGTGTGGCCTAACCAGTGCAGTGTACAGGGGCAGAATGACCTCCCTGCTCCTGCTGGCCACACTGTTCCTGATGCAGGCCAGGATGCCATTGGCCTTCTTGGCTGCCTGGCCACACTGCAGGCTCATGTTCATCCAGCCATCAACCAGTACCCCCAGGTGCCTCTCTGCCTGGCCCCTCTCCAGCCACTCTGACCCCAGCCTGTAGCACTGCATGGGGTTGCTGCGGCCAATGTGCAGCACCCGGCACTTGGATGTGTTAAATCTCATGCCGTTGGATTCTGCCCATCTGTCCAGCCTGTCAAGGTCCCTCTGTAAATCCTCTCTACCCTCCAGCAGATCAACGCCTGTCCCCAGCTTGGTGTCGTCTGCAAATTTACTGATGACTGACTCAATGGCCTCATGCAAATCATCAATAAAGATGTTGAAGAGCATGGGGCCCAGCACTGATCCCTGGGGCACACCACTAGTGACTTTTATTTATAAATTAATTTTCATGTTTTATACAGTCTCCTCTGCCATTTTGCAGCCTGGAAATACTTTCTCTGTGTAGGCTTGCCTTTTTTATTTTTTTTTTTTAGCGCTCTATGCTTCTCCTTGTTTTATCTGGGTTGTTATATGATATTTCTTCTTCCCAATTTTGAGGAACATATTGCTTTTATTCTAAAATGTTTCAACAGCTTGAAATCAATGACAATAGTGGCTCAGTATTAATTTTTGTTGTTTACATGGAGTTTACATAGATATATGGTCTCTTCTCTCTAGCAACCAGCACCAGAACAAGAGGACACAGCCTCAAGCTGTGCCAGGGGAAGTTTAGGCTCGAGCTGAGGAGAAAGTTCTTCACTGAGAGAGTCGTTTGCCATTGGAATGTGCTGCCCAGGGTGGTGGTGGAGTCACTGTCCCTGGAGGTGTTCAAGAGGGGTTTGGATGTGCCACTTGGTGCCGTGGTATAATCATGAGGTCTGTGGTGACAGGTTGGACTCAATGATCTTTGAGGTCTCTTCCAACCTTGGTGATACTGTGTTATAAATAAAAAATTATGAAAAATGTATCACTCAAGGATATTGCTTCGTAAGCCTTTAAGTAATTTTACCTTCCCTTTCATTTTACTTCTATATACTTGTTCTACAATTGATTACCCAGTCACTTTAGGTCACCTTATAGTCTGCTGCTTCACAATTTTCTTACAGTTTTTGTTGCCCATCATTTCAGTCATGTCTATTTTTATATGTTTGCTATGAAAATTATCTCAAGATAGAAAAACATTATGAGAAAAAAATAAATAAAGCAGTGATTTTTTTCTTTTTAAACTGGGAGTTATATATACTTTTTTAATATTAATTTATGAATATGATTTTTTGTTTCCTTGAGGAGTGTCAAGCAGGCTTGCATTTGTACTCTACAAACTGCTGTGTACAAGCTCTAGCAACACAATAAATAATAACATGACACTAAGAGAGAATATGATCTGGGATCACTTACCGTTCACTAAATGAAAATGAGCAAGTCTGTTAGAGAAGTCTGTTTCTCCACTTTACTAATTAGAATCATAGAATATTAGAATAAACTAGGTTGGAAAATACCTCAGAGATCGTCAAGTCCAACCTATTACCTAATATCTAACACCACTTGACAGCTAAACCATGGCTCCAAGTGCCACATCCAATCCTTTTTTGAGCACCTTCAGGGGTGGTGACTCCATCTACTCCCTGGGCTAGCCCATTCCACTGGACAGTTGCTCTTTCTGTGAAGAACTTTCTCCTCACCTTGAGCCTAAACTTCCCCTGATGCAGCTTGAGACTGTGTCCTCTTGTTGTGCCACTGGTTGCCTGGGAGAAGAGACCAACCCCCAGTGGGCTACAACCTCCTTTCAGGTAGTTGTAGAGAGCAATAAAGTCTCCCCTGTTTTTAGGACAAAAATGCCAAGAGACAAACAATTTTCAATGATACAAAACAAAGTGGAGAAGAATATATCAACCACTAAGTGATTTTCATTTTTGCTTTCTCCTAGATATTTATATCACTCCACGGGTACTTTAAAGACAAGTTACAAAAAAATTACTTCATCAGTGATCATGAGTTTATATGTAATTCACTCAAATCTTTTCTTATATTTGGTAGTGTAGCAGTTTGGGCTGGGTGCCCTCTGCTACATGGTGTGCTTCCTGTGTCCAGAAGTCCAGCCCAGTGGGCGGACACAGGAAACCAGGTATCTCCTACCATAATTCTCTGCATCGCGGAGTCTGGCACTTCCTCTTTCTTCCCCTCACCGGCACCTGGTTACTGAGGGACATATCTCCCGGCCTTGGGCCTGGCTAGGCCCAAGGCCAGGGGGAAGGGCAGTCTCAGATATGGCCATCTGAGCCTAGCCTAGCAGTGGGAAGTGGGGGAAGAAGGAGCCCTGGGGGTCTTGGGTGCACCCTCAGGTGGGGATGGGATGTTTCTGGGTTTGCCTTGGGGTTTCTTTTGTCACTGCACTTCTGCCTCTCTGTACACACTCACTGCCTTCCATTTAAGCTTTCCATCACTTTTGCAATCCGTTTGTCTGAGTCGTTATTTCTGCCCGTGGTGGGGAGGGGGTCTGCCTCAACCCATTACAGGTAGGAAGAGCATTAGGCCATTGTCTGGAGAGTAAGAAACTACTGATCTGGTGCAAACCAAGAAGAGTAAGCACCAAAAAGAATCCCCACTCTATGTGGAAATGTATCTCAAAAGCACACAATTAGTCACTTGTTTAGCTTGACTTTTAAAATGTCATGGGTGCTCATATATACAGAGGACAAGAGCTTCCTGGGGAACGAAGTAACGAGCACTCACCTGTGCTCTATCCTAACCAGGGCTTGTAGTAAATGGGCACCTCAGGCAATCCCAGCCACATAGCCATGCCCAAAGCATTTCTGAAGAACACCTAGGGTATGAGCCTTCT